>OX366516.1:6275000-7525000 GCA_947256265.1 Acronicta leporina
TCGTCTTTAGTTACCCACAAGTGTACACCCGTAATAATAGTGCTCGTCTTAAGTTACCCACAAGTGGTTTTACCGTGGTAAGATTTAATGTAAAAAAAATTTCATATCATGATTATTGTTGTACGGTGCAACCATACATTTTCTTAAGTCAGCATTTTTGCAGTCAAGAAAGCTGTGATTTCTCAAAATTCTATACTCGGTAACATTATAACTTCGTACTACTTCATTAATTTCATACCATTTTAGTTAAGTTATTTTGAAAATACACTATTTCGATTCTGAAATATCTATATTTTATTTCTATCTTTCATCGTAAAGAGCTGTGCAGTCTAACATGAGACTGTACATCTTTTTGGTCCTTAGAGCCAGTGCTTCGCGCCTTGTAGTTCAGGTTTCGCATCGCGTATCGACTATTTCTGCATGAGACAATCAAGTGCTTAAGTGTGAGTGTTGTGTTATTCAGAGTTGAGACTACCAAGTTTCTCAAAGTGTCACCAAGGATCCGTAAGCTGTACCAAAGCAAGGACATTCAAGTAAGATCGCTTCAATACATTTATTTACTTTTTTATAGTTCCTATCATGGTGACTCTACAGGTAAATTAGTCTGAACTATTTGTGGCTATGAGCAAGCTAGCCACTAACTTGAAGAAATATCCCACAGATCGACTGTCGATTATTTCAAGAGGCGCTTAGAAACATATTATTGGAAAAGTATTGAGCTGACTATCAATACAATCACGATCGTCTGCTTACGGATGAAAGCATGTTTCATCTGTACTTTACGAGGCGTGGATTCGAACAAACAGAAGAGTTGTAAAAGTCTACCAAGGCATTCATCAATCACCAATATCAATCCTTGCTGATTTATTGTCGATTACTGATATATTATTGATCAATTCCTTACTGATTTTGATATTTTTGTTGTTCACCAGTTAAGTTGGAGCATATATTTTCTAAGTGATAAAAAAAAATCTATTCAGTAGTCTTGCGCCAACCCGACAAGACAAACAGACAAGAGTTTCAAAAATCACATTTCGGGTTCGAAGAAGTTTATATATCCTAACCCACTTTTTTTTAATATCTTCATACAGCTAAATAACTCGTCTCTACTATTATAAAATCGTAGAAAAGCTGTATATGTACATGTACAGACGGTTTCACCTGCTTGCTCGGCTATTAACGGTCGTTCCATGATGTTATGTAGCCTACAACCATCCCTGAAAATAGGGCTGTCAAATGCAAATAAAAAATTGTTAATATGTCATGTTTAGCGCGCTCAAACAAAAAAAAACAGACAACCTTTACAGCTTTTCTTTGTATTAATAACTAGCTGTTGCCTGCTGTTTCACTCGCTTCCCAAAAGGATTTACTTACTATATATAACTCTTATTCTAGTTGACCTATCAAGGTGGAACATAAACCAGATTTTAAGATCCCCAGAAACACAATATAACATACTAGCTATTTTAGCTAGTATGTTATATTGTGTTTACGGTATTTTAGCTTCTTTTGCTCTAATAAAGACCCCCATATAAGTTTTTCTTCAATATCTATACATTTGGCCTGATACAATTTTATAATACCAATGTATGTGGGTATATTTAGATGATAGAAAGAGCAAGCAACTTTGAGTTGACGTAGGACTTATTTAATTTATAATAGCTGACCCCACAGAAGTTCCTGTCCAAACAGCAGGTAAAGTCTGAATACAAAAATCCCAAAGATTTTTTAGTTTCTGAATTTTCTATGTTTTCCTTTTCTAAAAGCTTTATTTACACTACAGCCACATCGTTGTAGCCGATTCCAATTGATGCTTTTACCAACGAGTAGCATTAAAATTTTAATTATATGTATAGATTATCGTTTTATTGTATGAACTCCATATTTACTGGATGTTTCTATTAGGTTTATTTTAAGTGGGCGTAGTGCCTGCGAAGACAGCTCTTTACTAAAAATACGTAAGCATAATTAAACCTTTTTTTATAAAAAATACATCTTAGGAATTAAGTACGTATGTGTATGACTAATAGTATAAATTCTATTGAGTTTTATATGATTATCACTATAACAACTAAGTCAATAAGGCGGCCATATTGAGAATTGTTAAGATTTTATGAGACGCATGCGCGATGCGTAAAGCCAATTTTACAAGCTACTTGTTGATCTGCTTTTCATTCACGACGCAAGAAACCGCGCATTCTACGCAGTAAGGATGCTTATAAGGAAGCTTTGTTGCAAGCTCACAAAATGTAATATTAAATCCTTCTGATATCAGTACATTACAACTACAAATAAATATATTAGATTTATCTAGGTACTTGGTTTTCTGTAGAAATTTACCATCCGATAATTTACGCATCCTATCCAACATTAGATTTCTTTTTAGTTCCTAGTCACTCATTTCGAGATCAACTTTTATCTAATTAAAGATGGAAACTAAAAATAGTTCAGTAGCACTAGTATAAAACCCACGCACGTCCGAATACAACGTACACAGCCTCGAGCCATTTACCCAGAAGCTACAGACCGCCACGATTTGCTACGATTCTTTTTTTTTTAAGAAAAGCTTACTAGCAACTTTCATAATTATCTGTATTGCTCTTTCTTGTTGATTTTCACACTAGCTATTTCTAATTCGCGACGTCCGAATTGGAACCCTAAAAAACAAAAAAGCTGTTCTAATCACCATAAAAAATAATTTGGGTGGATCTATAAATAGGTTTCATAAATGCGTCCTTGTCACACTCATTATATCAACGGCTTAATCTCGCAAATGGAGGCGCATAATTTTACTATCAGACCGAGGCGCGTATGTCTTATCAATCACCCCTCAATATTGGGTTGCCATAATTATGATATGCTACAGTTTCTTTCCTTTTGCGAAATGTTCTGCGATCACGATTCTCCATTTTGAATCAATCGTTTTTAACTGAATATCGATATACACAAACACTACCACACTACGTACCTGACAATTGAATTCCCGAAATTTCGTCAGCCAAGTCTATTTTGTAGCTCAGTATTATAAAGATATCAATGTAATAATATTGTGACAATATTTTAGGAAATACGTTTGAAATTGAGCGATCAATACAGGGAGGGGGTGTAATGCGCGGAGGCTTGTGCCCACGCCCGCCCCCGCGCCGCGCACCTCCCCCGCGCCCTCTGAGAGCTCGAAACTCAACACCTTCAGCCGCCCACGGGTCTGACCATGAAACTACACGCTACGACGTCAAACGCTCTGTTCCACGAAAAAATCTTAGAATATAAAACCGTATTTTTCTCTCAGGACTCACTCACTCTCACAACTCACACTCTCACAACATTGCCTGTATCTAGATAGATAAGCCCACCCTTACATGTACTAAATATGTATCTGATGCCCTAATCGTTAAAGGCAATCTTTACATAAAATGTCTATTTCTAACTTAAATGTGAATCAAACAAATTTCTACAGCTTTTAAAGATATAAAATATATACAAATATTTATATCTAAAGCGTAAAGTGAAAGGAATGAAAAATTTCGTACCTTAAATCGTATAAGGCTGTGACATATCCGGTCACATATAAAACGGACACACAGTTGCACTGAACCAAGCTAACCAATCTGAGAGCTAGGGCTTTCACAACACAGTATCCAGAACAACTAAATTGTTATTATTTTTGGTTTTCCTTATAATACGCGGAGCACTCTTCAGATGTGCTCTTGACGCGCGACTGGGAGAAGTACTAGATGATCTGGAGCCTCGCCCTCCCCGCACCCCCGCGCCTGGCGCCCCGCGCAGTCTGCGCCTCGTCGATGAATGGAACCCGCCGCCCTTGCTACCTTGCGCCTATATAAAATCTCTTTCAACGATCCCCTACATCTGTATTGTATAGCTTACTCTGAATAAAGCTCTATGTAAATAAAGTGCTTATAAATATAGTTGGCAATTCCACCACCGGCAAAGTTTATATTAACCCGTTTGAAGACATCAACTTTTTTCGATTTAGTCATGTGTTGCATAAAAATGTATCTTAGGTCAAAAATACTTTTACGTAAAACAAACATATTTAGAAAAACAGATAAAAATATATTGGAATCTAGAAAAATTTACGTCATACTTTTAGCAAACATTGTTTTTATGTCATCTTAATATTTAATCAAGAATATTATTACTACTATTATAAAATCGATAATAAATCAGTGTCTATACATTGAAAATATTTCAAAATAAAGCAAGTAGGTTAGGGTATATAAACGTCTCCGAACCCAAAAATCAGATTTTTAAGTTTCGTGTCTGTTTGTCTATTTGTTACGGGTTGACGTAATAAAACTACTAAATAGATTTTAATTTTGTTATCACTGTTAGAAAGTATGCTTCAACTTAATAACTGATGAACTGCTTATATCAAGTAAATAAACGGATCCTGAGATACAGCATGACCTCTTTGCACAGACCCATATAGAGAAGAGATCATCACTGTTAGTTTTAGATTAAATTAGTTTTGGGATCCATTTTTAATCCACATATAGCTTCAAGTGAGCGAAGCCGGGGTCAAAAGCTAGTTATAATATCACATTCTTCCATCTGGCCATAACATTAGCCAGATGTTAATGTTACCTAACATCATACATAACCTACCTATAATATGTTTTACCAAAATTAAAACGACAACGAAAATAATTTTGTTTTTGTATATCTAAAATGCTGCGAATGTCTATTATCTACGCAGTACCTATAAAGAAGTACACCTACAAATAAATTAATACTGTATAGATAAATTGTAGGTATCGCGTATAATCATTACATTCAATATAATCGAACTATCAAAAATAATTGTATAATTTGATTAGCATTAAGATCGGATTGTGTTTAGTATAAAATAGCAGACACACTACTTTTCTCTTTCAAACAACATATGACATAAAAACATGCATTGAATGGATATTACATAATCGTACAGATGAAATAATAATTAATTAGAGCATTATTGAGTACTAGCTTCTGCCCGCGACTTCGTCTGCGTTGAATTCAGAATTGGGTCCGACCTAGATAAAAAGTTGTTATTCCAGACTGTAATCTATATCTGTGCCAAATTTTATCCAGATCCGTTCAGCCATTCTGGCGTGAAAGAGTAACAAACATCCATCCATCCATCCTCACAAACTTTAACATTTACATAGGAGGATAGTAGGATAGGAGAGGATAAGGATAGTTTTATTTAATTATTAATGTAAATATTTATACGTATTTTGATACGAATAAGTAATAATATAAGAAAATAAATATATTAATAATCATTCTATTAATTTACCACAAACCCTGACATTATTTTTTAAATTACACTGTAAATGAAACTGTATAGTTTTCACATAATCTTCAAAGTAGTTAAATTGCTAATGCTGGTTCGTAAACTGAACGTTGTATGGTTGTTGTATCAAACATTCTTGTTCCAATTTGATAACCGCAGCGGCATCCAAAGGTGCTTCTCTGAATTTAGGAGCCAACGCGCTGCCTTTATGAAAATCTATTTTGAAATCTCGACGTTAGATGGCGACAAATTCTGAAGGCACTTAAAAGCTCCAGGCTCTCGTTAGTTGTGTGATGAAATACTGGAAGATGGCGTAGGGGAGGATAAAGTGAGATGGTTCCTAGCGCACGGCAATCCGGTAGTGGTAGTTCATATCTGCACTGCCATTAACGTGCAGGTATGAACTCCTCACTTAAAAAGAACATTATTAAACACATGTCATACACTGAAAGGTGTATTTCAAATTATTTTGAAACGGATGGATTTTGGATGTCACTGTTTTTAATACCCGAGATTATTTAAATAGTAAATGATTTTGCGATGATTGATGGCATTATTCAATCGTAAAATTGAAACGCCTGCCATTTTTTTTTTACAATTTTCCTCTCGGGGGTAAATCCGCCCCGAGAGGTAGTTTATTGCGGTGTGGTACACCTTGCTATTTGATACAAGGTTAAGTTATACTAGTATATTAATTATTTTAAATTGTTTAATTTTGTGTGGCTAGACGGTGCATTTGTTTTAGGTGTGTTTTAAGTGTTATTGAATTTCTTGAGTGTTTCTATTATGTGCGTGAGGTGTGTCATGAATGTGTCGGTTGCGGTGTTGTTTGATGATTCAAAAGTGTCATTATTCTACCTACTGCTTGTAATGGATTAAGATTTTGTTTGATTTTTAATTCGATTATATATTGATATACTATGTAACAATAGAAAAACACTAATATGTTGACGGTATGGATTATCTATCCCCAATTTTTTTAAAGAAGATTGTTAAAGAGACTGGGAGCCTTCGATCCTTAGATCTCGTAATAAAAAATAGAATTTCTTAATAAATTTTTATTTTACAACATTGTCTTAAATAAGCTATAACTTGCTATCTTCGTCTAATATTAACATCAATGTTACTACTATAATGTACCACGTTCATTCTATAATTATTTTATTTACAATGATCTCGGAAATTGCTATACATCATTATTACATTATTATGAATTAAATATAGGAAGTGGATAACATTGATGTTTTTTTATGGGATAGGGGAGCAAACGAGCAGACGGATCACCTGATGGTCAGCGATTACCGCCGCCCATGGACACTCGCAACACCAGTGGAGTCACAAGTGCATTGCTCGCCTTATAAAAGGGTTTGAGCCTCCGGTAACCTCACTCACTCGGCGAAATACAACGCGAGCGTTGTTCTCTGTGAGGCCATGTTATCACTCCGGTCGAGCAGACCCATTCGTGCCGAAGCATGGCTCTCCCACATGACTAAAACTACCCCCTTTATTCAAAATAATATAAAACGTCTTAGAAACCACACTTTTGACACATGATATTCTGAGACAGGGAAAAAAGACAAAACATAAAAGCTCTAAAACGTATATTAGACGTTTTATATTTTTTTATGGGGGAAAGTATATGACAAAATGTATTAATTTTTATTATTTATAATAGTTTTGGCACATGAATTATTTTCTAAGTAATTTATTTCTCATCCCATCAGAGTTAAGCTTTCTTTCTTATACACAAAATTGGCAGTTTCATTATAATAAAATGCGATAAATCTACGATCTAGGTACATTCAACACTACTATATATATTTTTTCATTTGATCCAAATCACTCCACATCATTATTCATAGGTACTGTTCAGTTATATGACAGAAAAAAAAACAAATTGTGTTTTATTTTTTGAGTACTATGGATCAGGACAAAATATAATGGACAATACCCGAGAAGTTTTGATTTTCTATGAAATTCTGGTTTGGTAAGTTTTATCTAAGTTTTACCAGCTGTAGTCCTTCCATTCAGTTCGTTTTTTGAAACGTATTCTACGTTATCTGGATGACTGGTTTCTTATAATTAATATAATAAAAAAAAAACAATAACTCGGCATCATGCATATAAACATGCTTTCATAATATATATTATATTAAGATGTGTTTTACATAATTAATAATTTAATATTGCATAAATTCGTTACATTAGTTACAAATAGGGTGACAACTTGTTTTTAATTTAGTAATACACATTTTTTTTATTTTCTTTTTTTGAAAATCAATCGAAAATATAAAATACCCAATAGACGGCATTAAAGAGAAGGAAACAGACTGGGAACACGACTCTTGAGTACGTGTCGATGACGTTGACGTCACGGATCTTGGGCATAGACGCTTTGATGACCGTGGCACCGCGGCGGAGCGCGTGCATCATTTTCGGCTTCCCTGTTGATCCGTCTGCAACAAAACACTAATTTTATGATGGTGACAGGAAAAAAAACATAAAATTTTAAATTATAAGGAAAAAAACCGTTTTAATATATTTTCAAAGTCAATCGACAGACTCCAACTAAAAGAGACAATACTATAAGTATAATATACTGTGGCAGAGCCATGTTTCGGTACGAATGGAGCGGTTTGAGCGGAGTGCTACCGTGGCCTCACAGAAAACGGGCGAGAAACAACACTTACGGTGTGTTTCGCCGAGTGAGAGAGGATACTGGAGGCCCAAACCCTTTTAAAAGGCGGGCAACGCACTTGCGGCACTTCGGTGTAGCGGGTGTCCATGGGCGGCGTTAATCGCTTACCATCAGGTGATCCGTCTGCTCGTTTTCCCCCCTATCCCTTAAAAAACTATCTTGTTATTTAACACGTGAAGCATAATTTAATACTTGAGAACCTGCTCCTCCTTTAATTTTATTTTTTATGATTTTTAATCAATGATTAAGAGTATTGATATTTATTAAAATAATACAATTTATATTAAACATAATTGATACGACATCAAATCTTTAAACTTATATAATAGGTCCATCAGATTAATCTCATCAGTTTAATGCATAGCAATTTCGCTCGACACTCCAACAGGATATCGCCATTTCAAACAATTTGCAGCGAATGATTGCAGTCAAGGTTGTCAAGAATAGCATCCCCAGTTCCTAGAATCTGATCTCGTTATGCACTATAGATAAGTATAGTCTCGTGAAGAGGAAGAATACATCGTTAATCCATTACGTGACTCTCGTGCAAAAAATAAACTAGTGACACCATGCGTTACCAACCATAACAAATTTGTCCAGAATCCAGAATAAGTTTTACCTATATGACCTGTATTGCGCTGAACGTAGATGTGGATACTGGATTACTGGTACAAATTAAATTTTATGGAGGGTATTCAGTCAACACTAACTTCTCGAGTTCCTAGAATGCGGTCTCGTTCTGTATCGGAGGTGGGTGTGGTCACGCTGCAGACGAAGGGACGGTGGGGCTCCGGTGGCGGCCGGCAGGGGCTTGGATCGTAACCCTAGAAGAGGAGATACGCGTCCTGTGCTCGTTGCGCATTCCCTTAGCGCAATTATTTCTTCAGGAGAACGGGAACCTGGAAAGCGTAGTGAAAAATTGAATGTTGTAGGTTTATTAACTAATACAATGTTGGACAGGCACCTAGACTCTCAGTCACGATGTATTGACACTATTTAGGCAGCCTACGGGTTCTAGCACAACATGTCGTGCTGAAGTGTCCTGGCGTTGGACACTATCTAGTATGAGTACTTAATTACATTACTGTTCCAGCAATTTACGCGTCAATCTACTGAGCCCACGAATACAATATAAAAATAAATAAAAGTCTTTATTTACTATTGATACCAAAAAAGGGAAGCAAATGGTTTTCGATGAGCGTCAGAAATATGACATTATGAAAATATATGTCTAAAATAGAATATCACCTCCAGAACTCTTCAGTTCTTTCTCCACACTCGCGCTGGTAGATAGTTGATCTCTGTTCTTTAACTTTGCACGTTTCCTGGCCCTGGCCCCCCAGTACGTGTAGTTGACGGCGGCGTACTCCAGCAGCGCCGCGAACACGAACACGAAGCACATCACTAGGTAAATGTCGATGGCCTTCACGTACGAGATGCGCGGCAAACTGCTCCGTACGCCCGTGCTTATTGTGGTCATCGTTAGTACCGTTGTGATACCTACAAGAAAGAGAATAGAGAAGTTAAGGTAACAGAAATATCGTTGAGCGTGATCTTGTGACTATTTTTTTTATTCGCATGATAGAAAATATTTATATTGTGTAAGATAATGCTGATACCTAATGCCACTCTCGCTGAAGTTGCTTCGTGGTTAATCCAAAACGAGACCCAGGACAGCATCACAATAAGTATACTGGGCAGGTACGTCTGGAACACGAAGTAGCCGATATTCCTGCGCAGTTTGAAACTGAGCGACAACCGCTGATACACGCCCGTCGCCAACTTCTCCTGGAATGTCCCAACTTTAATAAACTTCACGTGGTTACCTTAATGCAAGTTTGGCATTATTGCTTGATGCGTTGAGATACTAACGCTAACAACTTATTTAAATTTATGTGAACTTGCAAACAAACTTGTAATGGTAGTTATTTACTTTGATAATGAAAGAAGAAGTAATGATAGTCTGGTGATACGACTATTGACTGTCAAGTCTCGTTTTCGATATTAAGTCACGCATTTCCGACGTTTCGAAACGATGAGCATTATGCCGTCACCTTTAACAGTGAAGGAAAATATCGTAAAGAAACCCCTATATCTGAAAGATTTTCTCAATAGCTCGAAATCGGCCAAACGGTACTAAGCGAGCGTGGTGGATTAGTAATCTACTTATACTTCTATTACTAATATATAAAGCTGAAGAGTTTGTTTGTTTGCTTGAACGCGCTAATCTCAGGAACTACTGGTCCGATTTGAAAAATTATTTCATTGTTAGATAGCCCATTTATTGAGGAAGGCTATATATCATCACGCTAAGACTAAGTAAGTATTCCACGCGAACGAAGTCGCGGGCGGAAGCTAGTTATATCATGATAACAGGGGACCCTTTCCTCTTGAGCTTCTTAAAACATTTAACATAATAGAATCTATGACTAAATGGACTTCTTCGACTGAAATTCTTGGTATTAGGTACCTACCAATCAAATTTTAATTAATAAAAACTTTTTTAATTATACCTTATTGATAGATAGCCTAGTGGTATGATCATTGGACTGCTTCAAATCCAAGGCACGCACCTCCGACTTTTCGAAGTTTAGTATGAGCGTATTGTTAGTTAATTATCACGCGCGGTGAAGGAAAATATCGTGAGGAAACCTGCATGCCTGAGAGATTTCAGCGTGTGTAGTCTGCCAAGCCGCATGGGCTAGCGTGGTGGACTTTAGCCTGATTGCTCTCACTCTGACAGGAGACCCGTGGGATATTATATTGGGTTAATTATATGCTTCATATCGTACTGTACCTTTCTGTCATTAGTTTCATGTCCGAGTATAGTGAACTGTGGCAACTCGGCGTCCTCCACGCCCCTGACGGGCGTCTCCTTCCAGTACATCACCACATCTGACACCGTGTAGCCATCTGCACACAGAACAGTATGTTAGCATGCTGCAGCACGTGGGTCTGTCTAAAGGGAATATATACAACTGTCATCAAAATAACTTGTATCTTTTATTAGGCACACAACAACACTTTTTTTAAATGACTTTTGACTGTCAATTACAATTTTATATTGTATCAATAGTTTGAATCAAAAATCATTGAATTCAACTGGGAACAGGGGATGAACCAGCAAAAATAAAAATAAATATTGAAGTATCTTATAGATGTTCAAAGAGTTTCATGCTGGTCCTCCAACATAAAATCCATTATTTGGAACCAAGCACCAAATTTTTGACAATTCAAAAGTATCTGTAATAATGGATATTTGAAATAAAAAATTGACACAGCTATTATACCTACTACTATTGACTCGAGAATGTTATATAGATATACATATAAGATGCTTGTACTGATGCTAAAGATCGAAAAAGTGTTTTTAACAATGCTGACAGGTGTAATTAGTCCCATTAGGTACAAACCATTTAATTTGAGTAATTATTATCCCATGTTTTCTATTAGACTGATCAGATTATTTTACTTTCAGACAAAAATACTATTAAATATGTATTGCATCGCCAGGGAGCATGATTTAAATGAAGGATCAAATTTTGTGGCTTTTTTTTCACCACACAATGCTTGGGAAGTGGTTATAGGCAGCAAAAGCTGGGGCATGTATCATGGGCAAACACGATTTATGACGAAAATCTGCGAAAAGACACGATGTAGGACGGTGATGCACGAAGCAGCAAGCTCAGCCTGGTGATGTATTACAAGTGTATGAGTCACACAGCTTTCAATCTCGACGGTGCAGTTCTGGCTGTCGAGTGGGTAGTAGTGCAGGTCCATCATGCAGGCGAGCGTGGCGGTGAATCGCATGCCGTACGTGATGCTGCCGTCGCCGCCGAGACGCACCAGCTTGTTGCGCTCCGTCACGTCGTGAAGAAAACTACGAACATACATTATCATGAGTCACAAGGCCGTAGCTAGCAATTGACGTCAGGGGCGGTCGAATTTTGAAATAGAATATATAATTTTAATAACTGAAGCATAACCCTCCTCCCCCTGCCTATGGGCATGATGAGTCAGCGAGGAGCGGTTTCTTTATTGCAATATAAACCCGAAGAAGAAAGCACGTTACCCTGTAAGTATCCAACTGCCACATTAGTCCAGTGCTTGCAAGTGTCATTGCTGGTCCTGGGTTAGATTTCCAGGTCGAGCAAAGTGTTATAGGGATTTATATGAAATTCTTAGAAGAAACTCTGAATGTGTCGGGTAATTGGCAAGATTCATTGAACCAAAACATACTGGTGAACTATGGCTGTGAGAACCTACATTAGTACACCTCGGCCTATCCCTTTAAAGAATAGCGGAATGACGGTATGCACAATATCTACTGCATAGTACCTCACGTAACCACACATTTAAAACTGTAATTATTATTATGTTATAACTATAATGATATTCTTCACAAATACAACCTCATTTATACATAAACACAGACTGCACACTCACGTTTTTATATAATACAAGGTACAGAACGTATGGAAAACGGATCACCATACGCTGGGTGAGAGTATCTTATTCAAAAAGCTGACATTATGTTATTGAACTCGCATCAGACCCAAACATCATACGGTTACCAAAACGATCCACCATTTGGGTCTGTTGAGGTTAATCTCAGCTGTTGCCAAGCTTAGTCCTCTATCTTAATTCTCCTCGCTTTACCCCTAATATTAACCTTCAGCACAAAAGCTAACCCGAGCCGCCATTCATCACAAAGCAGATCACACACACACATTTAATTGAATTACGAGATGTAGATAAGAATTCAGTCCTTACCTATTCTTGTCATTAGCGAAAAAAGTATCGGGCACCCATATCTTATCGGCAAAGTCTCCTGACAGGGTCAAGACTTCGTCTGGAAGACCGAAGGCCAGCCTTTCATCTTTCCAGTATTGATTCAGATAAAGGGTTATTGTGTAATCCTGTAAGTGTAGGAATTCTTTTAAGATCACATTAACTACAATTTTTTAGAGGGTATTTTTTGATCAGCCAATTTTTCATTAGAAGCGATGTGTTCCTAGTAAGAAGTATGGGAATTAATTACACAAAAGTTACGGCAACTACTACACAAGTAATTACAAGAGTTAATGATGAAGTTACACATAAGATAAGGCTTAAGATTGAACTTTGAATTACCTAGATCTATCTTAAAGTGAGCGAGTAGGTACATGATGTGGTGTCATTCTAGTTATCTTAAATTTGATAATAAGATGTCAGACGTATAAGATAGTGGTGAGTGGGCGGTGACCTCTGCGTCGCCAGGCGGCGAGTGGCGGCAGAAAGTAAAGGCGAGCATCGATTGGCTGAGGCAGCACTCCGCCCCCCGGTCACTGGCGACCCTCGATGTGTGTCAAGTGACCGCGGCCTTGCTCCCTTTCCGCAGCTATTAAAAGCTTAATGAATTACGATGGACGACCTCCTCGAGAGCGACAAGTCCTTGATACGACCCAAAAAACATCCTCAGCGAATCTGGAGAAGTGCAGACAAGGTCGTCTTGCCAGGAGGTGAACGTCTGTCGCGACCGAGGCAACGGTGTCCTCAAGTAGATAGCATTATCAATCAATCGTATGACATCAGCTTATACAAGTAAACAGCAGGAATATGGTGACATGTTTGGTCATCTGATAGATTTGATGTATGTATGAAGATGATATGGGCAAACATAATGTCAAGTCTCAGAAGCAAATGGATGCGCTACCAGAAAATAATACCTAAATATTTCATGGATTCAATTTTCATTCGTCTTTTTATATCAGAGATTCACTTACCATATTAACTTCAGATATTGCGTCAAAACTAGCTATAGTTAGATCCATGCCAACGTACAGCGGGTCTCCTGAAAAGCAATAACGTTTATGCAACAAGCCCACGTACTGGTGCTGTGAGAACCGCTGACAAATCAAGCCGGCTCGTCTTTACCGAGGAAATTCAATATTATATGGAATATCATGGTCCAGTACTCGTAATATCTTGCAGTGGCGGAGTGTACGTCTCGGGACCTCCTTATAACATATACATAGACTACCTATACAAACTGTGTATGTTATAACTGCACGTTTCAAATTGCTTAGTATCTACATTTGTAGACAGGTGCAAATATTATACGTGATTGCAATGTCTGTATATGGATGTAGCTCCTCTCCCCTGTATATGCACTAAAGGATTCTGAAGATTCTTATATTTTCAATTAAATAACTACATATTCAAACAAGGAGATTATTAATGATTCACACTGCGTGGTGGCTACCACAGATTCAATAATGGTTACTATGAGATATTCAACCTAATTTAATTGAAATTGAATTAATGTTGAATATACAAGCCAAGTAAGGCCAAAGGGAATCCTAACAAGCTTTTCGTTGCCTCGTTAGCTTGGCGGTTCCAAGCGCGTAGGCTATGCTAGATGTCCTGGGTTTGATTCCCAGGTCGAGCATTGCGTTATTGGGTTGAATCGGCTCACTAGCAGCTCGGAGCTTGGGATTTAAGCCCAGTTCATGGCAATAAGCTCGCCCCTATTACATGGAACCTAACTAAACATACCGGTGAACTGTGGTATACTACTTGTGGTATACGTACATCAGTACGCCTCTGCCCAACCCTTCAGGGAATACAAGCGTGATGGTATGTTACAAGTTTTCGTATTTATTTTTTAGTGTATTTTGCCAACATCTTTTAAGTAAGTAGTGACTTTTTATAATTTTTATCGCGTGATATCGCTGTTATCATAAATGCAAGTTAAAAAATGCAAGGAAGCTCTTAGTAATTATAATATCAACACACCCAATCTGCAAATGGATGCTATAAAGAGTCGGAAACGTCGGAATTAATAAATAATATCATTATAACGCGATCAAATCCGTAGAAAGTAGTTTTATTCAAATTCTAGTTTTTTTTTGTTTTATTATCTAATATAGTCTTTGCTTACCACCAAAATTAGGTCGTAATCGTATGTCGTATCCGTCTAGAATCCGTGTGACAGTGTGCGTTACGTTTTCCAGCCGGCCCACTGTGGTGCGCTCGTTCCTGGCACAAAGCAAACAAAAATCATAAAGTTCGATTGACTGAACAGCGTATTAACTCAAAATTTAAGAATTACGAATACGACATTTAAGGGCCACTTGCACCAACTTCTTAAATACGTTTAAATTGTATGTAAACACAAAATTACAATGAAAAATTGTTAATTGTTAACTAAATAGTTAACTGCCTCATTAGCCAAGCGGTCCTGAGCGCGACTGCTACGCTAGAGGTCCTGGGTTCGATTCCCAGGTCGAGCAATGTGTTATTGGGTTTTTCTATGAAATTCTCGGTAGCAGCTCGGAGTTAGGAACTTGTGCCCGGTTAACGGCAATAGGCTCGCCCCCTATTACATGGGACCTAAACATACCGGCGAACTGTAGGTGTACATTAGTACGCCTCTGCCTGACCCTTCGGGGTATCCAGGCGTGTTGGCATGTATGCGCAGCGAAAACACTAGGAAGCGGTGAAGGGCGGGCGTTTTGGGGGCTGTCTATAATGTAAAAATGACGTTCAAAAAGTACTACCTAGTAGTCTATATTGAATAAATGATTTTGACTTTGACTATGTATGTATGTAAAAATTGTTGTTGAAAGTGAAAAAAAAAGAAGTTGTTGCAAGTGGCCCTTAAAAATAAAGTTCTAATACCTATGCAATTCTCGCTATGAAAGCTGCATATCGATATTATTATAATATCGTAGCGTAGGTGAGGTAGTATCTTTGTTAGCAATTATTTATAGTAACGAAATTAAAACATTTATTAGAAATGGCTTTTTTAAGTTGTACATCTAGACCAGCGATATTTATTACACCAAATACTGTTTGTAATGATCACCAGAATAAAAAAAAGTTGCCTACACGGATGAGATTGCCAGGCAGAGCAAGGTGTTATTTATTTGTTTTTTTTTATGAAATTCTCAATAGCAGCTCGGAGATTGGATTTACCGGTTAATGGCACTAGACCCGCTCCCTATTACATAAACCAAACAATACCAGCGTTTTTTTAAAAGAAGCTTACTAGCGACCCACATTACTAGTATTCTTGTTAACCCCTCGTGCTAAGCTAAATGCTTGTGTTACAAGTGGGTTCACGTCGGTAGTGCAATGAGTGGGTTTCGAACCGGCAACCACATAATCGCAAGTCCGACCCCCTAGCCATTAAGCTACCGCCGCTTATACTTATTATACTTATATTTGTGGTTTACATTGGAACACCTCTGCCTAACCCTTCACGGAATAGAGGCATGATGATATGTTATAGCATTTCATAGGCGAAGCTAAGCTACAAGCTTGATGACGAAGCTACGATGATTATCCAAATATTCGATATTTCATTTTCGGAAAAAGTTTAAATATCAAATTTCCGATGATTTATTTTGGATTTTAAAAGCTTAGTCCGGTTCTGTTTCGTTTTTATTTTCAAAGAATCTTTTGACGACTTTATAATGACCGGTGTCATTCAAGGTCTGCATCTCGCAATATAACGATCAAGAAATCTCAAATATCAAAGATTTCTTGAGGTTCAGACAAAAATATAAGAAAATCAGAAACCAATGTTATTTATCCTGAACTTTGGAATCGTAAACGTTTGGAGAAGTACAAACTGATAAAAATATACCTGTGCTATATTTATTTCCTGCCGTTTTGCTCGTGCCCTAATATTGACTAAATTTTTAGGTAGGTATATCCTACCTAAGAATGCGATCTCTCTCCGTGCAAAATGTTATCGAGATCTGATTAGTGCTTTGGGTGTGAAAAGGACAGACAGGCAGAGTTACTTTTGCTTTTATAATATTTATTATTTTATTATTTAAATTTTGACCCTGGATAGTTCAAATAAATTTAAAGCGACCCTACAATAGTCACCACAAATTAGTACTCAAGTTATTAACGGTGTTTTGACACTCAATGTTTTCTAAGTTGATGATTGGTGACGTCAAAGTTATTGTAGCAATCAAATATCTCGAGAAATAAGTAAAAACTTAAAAGGATATTCCACTTTTCGGCTCTCATTTTTCCATAGAAGTGTAAATAAGTATCTATTATTCAAATAATTTTTATATACATAATTGAGTTTTGAGAACCTATTTAAATTCGATTATCTAAGAGAATCATTAGAAGATGTCGCAAATAATTTATACATTCCATATTTCACTGGTATGTTTTAGGGGTTTTGTATAAATTTACACATAGAACCATACGAAGGGTTCCTACCGTCTTCCAGATATTTACATTGCTAAAACATTTGCCTATCTGCATGAAATTACGGGCACTAAGGCAATCTAAATGAGATTTGTGAGCGGGGTTTAAACCGAATTGCCATTTAGCGCAGGGATCGGACGAACCCGGCATTAAATTAATTCTGTAGAAATGCTAAAGAACTCCTTTCAGTTTGTTGTCGATGAAGTTATTTTAAGTTTTAAACTATCAAATATGTACAATTGTACATGCAAACGTAGCAAATGAAGTTTTGAAGTACTATTGAGAGTTGTCTAGTAGGTAACCTAATAATGAGTTACAAGCACCAGATAACGTAGTAGAATTGAGTGATGCCTCGCATTCTGCCTGTGCCGAGCAGAGAGCCAATAATGACCTTAACTTTTTACTATTGCAACGTAACATCATGACATTATGAAATTTTATAAATCTAACAACCCCATAATCTAAGTAAACTAACAGGTGCTTACAAGAAAATTATTCTCGAAAAATACAAGGAAAAGTCCAGAATCGCGTCGCGGCAAAGTAAATATTTGTGGACGTGCACGGGAGAAGCGGCCGACGGCAGCGGAATGTCTTTGTTCTAGTCATTTCCTAGTTAGGGACTTCCCATTATGATGCAAAATGAATGCCAGCCTTTCATAACGCTTACAACGAAACTGTTATAAATTTCAGAAACTTTTTATTCTGCCCGGCTTAGATGACAAATAATAGATTGTTATATGTTATTATGTTTCATGATTGATTCTATAACTAAAATCAATGTAATATCATAAATCTGTAGTATATAACTAAATATTATACAAAACCTAGGCACGAAACGACTAAAAAGTTTTAAATTAATACTCACTGTGCAAATGTTAGCTGTAGGATTCGTAACAGTATGAACGCGAGCGCGTGCAGACAGCGCGTCGTGCGGAGCGCGCTCATCGCGCGGCGGGGACGCGGGCACGCGCGGCCACGCGCATCGCGCGCTCACCGCACTCGCCCTGCACGCGCGACCCTCGCACTATCACTCCTTAAAACCCCCATACTTTCCTTGAACTTGAGACCATTGTTGAGTAGTTGTTTTATAAAGTAGCGAGCTATCGCGATCGCGATCTGCGATGTATTCGTGTGGCGTGAGCGGCCGCGGCGGCGGCGACGTGCGGAGTGGCGTCGCGCGTGCGCTACCCGCCGCCTCTAGATACACGCGATTGGCGCGAATTACTTTACAACTTGGAGCTTTTTGCTACAAACTATTTTATGGTCAAAGTACACAAAAATGTCCAATCAATTATTGTCCCATAATGTGTTTGTGGATCTCCTCTCTCCCATCCCTATATAATCCGCGTTTTAAACATATTTATGACATTGCGTCTGCACTTTGTTTGGCCGTCCTTTCGTAGTTCCCTCCGTTTTTTAGAACATACATAATGATTGTTGAAAAGAATAACAATAAAAATTATATATAATTAACAACGAACTTACAAACCATAAATATGAATTTGAATTCATTAATTTCTAAGTAAAGTTACTATGGACTTCATTTTTCGTATTATAATAATATTTCATTTATCTGTATATATAAAAACTATCTCATTAGTGTGGTGGTCCTAAGCGTGACTATTGCGGTAGAGGTTCTGGGTTCGATCCCGGTCGAGTAAAGTATTAATAGACGTTTCTAAGAAATATTCAGTACCAGCTCGGACTTTGAAATCGAAGTACGAGCTTGTGCGACAATAGGCTTCCCCTTATCACATGGGTTCCAAACGTATCGTCAAACTGTGGATGTACATTTAGTACACCTTTGCATAACGCTTCGGGAAATACGGACGTGATTGTATTTTTTTTATGTGATAGGGGCAAACGAGCAGGCGCATCGCCTGATGGTAAGCGATCTGTCCATGGACAACCGCAACACCAGAGGAGTTAAAAGTGCGTTGCCGGCCTTTAAAAAGGGTTTTGGCCTCGGGTATCCTCACTCACTCAGTGAAACACAACATAAGCGTTGTTTCACGCCGGTTTTCTGTGAGGCCGTGTCAAGTATGTTATAAAAATGAAAAAACTAAGCTACTTTAAACATTGCTAAACTACAAAACATTTTATTTACAGCTCCTGCGATAATATACGATCGTTGTGTGTGCTTACAAACTAGATGAAAGGGTGCACACGTGCGCTGTACACCTGACGTAGAAAGTGGCACACGGTGTCAGGCGAGCAGGCGGCGGAGTGCGGAAGTTATTTGGCGAGGCCGGCCCGCGCGCGTCCGCTTGCAGATTACACGGCACACGCCCGCTCCCCACAGCCGCGTGTGATAATCACTTTGACGTTCACGTGTACATATCACATATTGTTATGATCATATTCGTATTGAAGGCTTCATAATCTTGGTATGGTTTAGACATGGTGAGAAAATGAATTAAAGACATAGCATTCGAAATTTGGGATTTGTGCCCGGTTAATGGCAATAGGCTCGCCCCCTTTTACATGGGACCTAATCATACCGGCGAACTGTGGGTGACGCCTCTGCCTTACCCTTCGGGGAATACAAGCGTGCTGGTATGTTAAGCAGAAAAGCTAATTCAGAAGTAATTAATGTATGCGAAAAAGGTAAATCAAGTAGAAATCTCATTAGGAGTTTGTTTTAACATACGAAATTACCTTCATACTCAGTTTGAATAAATTTGAAATATTATTTTTGTGATCGACAGAACTAAGCGTCACACACGTGAACGCTTATAATGCAAATAAAAAATCATATTAACATTTCGAGTATTTTTCATATTACATCAATGCTAAAGGTATTCGTGTCCCAATCTCGTTTGATCTCATCTTTTTTCAGTCCAATAAGTACACGAATAAGGGATATCATGGATTACGGTTTGACGACTGTATTTATCCGTATGTTTTAAATATTGACAATCTTCTCGTTTAATGTATTAGTACGTATATATATATCTGAAATCCAGTTTCAAGTGATAAAAAGGCCCTCTTGTGAGCTTTGTTGCCCGCTCTGGTTGATAATAACAGTGAGTGTTGGTACCTATCCAATGAGAACCGACCTCTACAGATTCCGTAGCGCAATCAAAAGGAGTGCTACGAAGTTGCTACGAAATGCTACGAAGTGCTACGATCGCCGAAAATGTTCGAGGACTACGAATAGTGTCAAAATCATTATTGACCACTTGAAAATATTGTATTATGTTGAACATCTTAATTTATGAGAAGAACTTACTAATTACCGGTAGCTAATCATCTATTTTGATACATCTATACTTCTATATCTATATTCTATATCTATACTCTATACTTTTAATATATAAAGCCGAAGAGTTTGTTTGTTTGTTTACTTGAACGCGCTAATCTCAGGAACTACTGGTCCGATTTGAAAAAAATATTTCAGTGTTAGATAGCCCATTTATTGAGGAAGGCTATAGGCTATATATCATTACGCTACGCGGACGAAGTCACGGGCAGAAAACATATATAATCAACCCATTAATCTGTCCCACTGCTGGTCACGGGTCTCCTATCAGAGTGAAAAGGATTAGGCTATAGTTCACCACGCTGCTGGCCTAATGCGAGTTGGAAGACAACACGCCATCGCCATCTCGAAAATATCTCAGGACGTAGGTTAGCTCGCGATGTTTTGATAATTAACTATTATTATGCACATGACTGAAAAATCAGAGGTCTTATGCACATGACTGAAAAATCAGAGTGCCTTGGAACTCAAGACCTTTGACTTGTCAGGCCAATAGTCATATCAGTAGAGTATTGCTGCATTATTATTTCAAACAATCAACTTATTTTGAGGTTATATAGTTTTGTGGTTATCAACTGGCACTGATAGCTCATATAAGGTTAGAAATGTTTTTTACCTCGCAAAGAAGTTTTCGTGGCACGTGACCCCTATGATATCAGCATCATCTTCCATTTGTGGGGATTGAAAAATGTTTGGTGTACCGGTTTGTTGAGCCGCAAGATTGTGTGGCGTAATGATGGTGATTTAAGGGAGACGTGCGGTATAGTCCTAGAGACACACCACTACTAACGGTCCATGGTAAATAAAGATTTGCAACTTCGAGTTGGCAGTCTAAAAACATATTGGTTCTATAATCTATACATACTACAAATAAATAAAATTGGAGTGCCTGTTTGTAATCTTAAAATAACCGTGTTTTACTAAGTGCATTTGGATGTATATACGGTAAATATACATTTTTGTCTGTCTGTCTGTTTGTTCTGGCTAATCTCTGAAATGGCTGGACCGATTTTGACGGGACTTTCACTGGCAGATAGCTGATGTAACAAGGAGTAACTTATGCTACTTTTATTAATACCACACGGGCAAAGTCACGGGTAATACCTAGTGAGACATATATACATACACTCTCACCTGACTCCTACATAATATGTAGTTAGGGAGAAACTATAGACCACCACTTGCTACGATTCTTGCATACTTCTTTTGCGCGTCTGTATGAGAAGATGTACGAATGTGCCAGAAGGCACATTCGTACATCTTCTCATACATACGCGCTGGTTACCTTTTCGAAGGACATCGTCAATAAGATCGGTATATATCCTTCTAGGGCGATCTCTTCCGAAGCTCCCGCTAACATTAACCTAATAAATTCCTTTCGTTAATCGTCTTTCATTCATTTCCCAACATTTCCAAACTGGTTAACCAATAATATTAAATAACCAATAATATTAAATAACCAATCTTATATTGGTTCCATTCACAACACTATCGCATAGTTGAGACGCTGGTTATAAAGCCAAATAATGCTATTTGCCAATGTTTGCTTCATAATAATAGTATAGTTTCGGTGATGTAATGGTAAAGAAATATAACCACGGAGCAGTGCACCCACTAAGTCGAGCCAAAGTAAGCACTACCAATCTTTTCTGGAAGTATTTCGTAGTACTTACGGATACTGAAAACTCCATACACATATACTATATCTTCGCCAATCGTGAATCGATATCGTATTTTTTTAATTTTTGTTGTTGTCTGCCGATCGTTTTTGAAGGTACACCACAAATTTCCAGAAAATGGCTTCATTTGTTTAAAAAAATGTATGCTTAGGTTTCCTGGAAGTAATAATTTTGACATAAACTGTGGTGGAATCTACAACTAACATTATTTATTGAATAGCTCACTAATGTAATTATTACACTGAATAACAAATTTCTCAATTATTTAAATTGATTTTGAGTAATAAAGATTGTTTACTGATGTTTCATTGTTGATTTTTCTTGCTGATGTTATTCAGCTTAGATTTACTCACTGTCTAGCTAGTTTCTGTTTTATGCAAAGCGGCTGCTGTGCGATCCATAGAGAAATCAGAATTTTAAAGTACTTACTTTTCCAGAATTATTTTGATAGTTTTTATTATTTATTTATTTAGATAATATTTATATATTATATATTTTAATATTTATATTTATTTAGATAATTAATTAATTAATTATTCTTACTTACATATGATACATGAGGCACATCAAATTTTAAATAAAACTTTAATACACTTTATTAAACATTTGAATGCAAATTATAGAAAAAAGTTAGGAGCAAAATCAGAAATAAACTCTTATAATAGTTTAATAGAAGTTTAGTTTAATACGTTACACAAAAAATTTAAAACCAAGTATTTTTGTTAATTTTGCGTAATTTATTTATTTTTGCGTAATTTTAGTATTCGTTTTTCAATAAAGCCGCGGAAAAGTTTGTATTCCATATTTGTCCTGGCAAAAAACTTGATGAAAATAATCAGTGTCACACTTCGAAATCTCATGGTAAAGCGGTGCCTAAGCAGTGTCTCTCGGCGCACATTACACTTTGAGATGTGCTGGTTTTGTTTCAAATCGCCGACACTTCGAGCCGCCCGTGTGTTATTTCTGAGGTCACGTGTGCGATAGCTGTCGTCTCAACTATTTTGCCGATGCCTCCCCAGCCTCGGACCGGAGCCTCATAAATATATCTATGAGAAAAACTACAGAGCGAGAATGAATGAAAATTTATAGTAAGGTATCGACAATATATTGTAACTTATTGTAAAGAATATTTTTTTATATATTTACCGAAGTATTTACCCAATATCAAGGTAAATTAATGTAGTCACAATCGTAGCTCGTAGACTTCGTAGCATTCGCGTAGCGCTCGTAGCACGTTTGCTACGGAGTAAGCCAAAAATGATTTCTTCAAGACGATTAATAATTGTGTACTCTAAGTAATAACTACGCTGATGGGCACGGTTGAACATGGACTTTACACGGTTAAGCTGCGTTTGCCGCGGTCAGTCTGTGGATGGCTGACCACATATAACAATACAAGTATATTATTATATTCTTTGCTTAACACCCTAAAACTCCTTAGTGCCCCGGAGAGGATACTGAGCTGGTCGATCCCGGATTTCCAAAAAAAACGCGGAGTTTTCGGTTGCTGTAAATTACTGATTTTCAGCTGCATCTGATTAGACTTGTTGACTTGTAGAAAACGGTTTATTTGATTATTTTGAGTGGCGAGTAGGATTTTACTTATCTCTATAACATTGTCATTTACTTAGTCGGTACGTGTTATTATTATTTTGTTCTGAAAGATCTTCACCAAATTATACGGGTCCACTTCTGAAGTATGACCTACCAAAACAAAAGACGAATCATCAAAATAAATTTATAAAATAATAAGTGGAATAATAGAACAATAAAACATAGAAATATTGTCAAATTGAAAACCTACTTCGTGAATTGATCCTCCTTTTTGAAATCCGTGAAAAAGCTGTCACCAACAAAGTTTGGAAAAAGCTTAGTGATGACGATACGTGTATGTACCTATTTACTTACACATGTATGTACTTACTTATTTAGGTAAACAAATATTATGAAATATGTCGTTCACAAAATTGATTTGTTACTACTAATAAGCGTTCCCTTGCAACCAGAATTATTATAAAAGCAGTCTATATTTTTGGACGACGTTTGACAGCTACTGCTAATGGAAACTCTAGATCAGTGGTTCCCAACCAGTGGTCCGCGGACCAACAGTGGGACACAAGAGCCAAAATATGGTCCGCGAAAGCTACTGCTATTGGAAACTCTAGTGGTTCCCAACCAGTGGTCCACGGACGAGTAGTGGCCCACGAGAGCTAAAATATGGTCCGCGAAAGATAAATCTTTTACATTTATGTTAAAAGTTTATTAATAATATATTTGATTACAGTTCCATTTCAGGTTAAATCAGTTTATTTTACTTTAACATTGTGGTCCCTCCTAACAAAATAAATCAAAGAGGTCCTTGATCAAAACAAGGTTGTGAACCACTGCTCTAGATGAAGTACGTAACATAATCTGCGTGGATCGTAAAAATATTTTAAGTTAGGACTAAATAAATGAGCGCACAGATATTATCTAGAACAACGTTTTGGTAAATTACTTCAATATCCTGTTCGTTTATTTACTTTGACTTATACAGGACTGCCTCATAGGTCTAGTGATTGCCAGCATATCTGCTGCATGATAGGTCGTGATTTCTGTTCCCAAGTGAAGTGTTATGGAGTTTTTTCCGTCGTGATAGTATGTACACATATGTTGTGTATCCAAAAGAGATTTAAATTCAGCCTAATTAACTGAGCCTAACCTAATAAAAACAACAGTAAAAGTAGAATAAGCTAAGTACCTATACTATTTATATAACAACTTGGTTTTATTTATTTTGCTCAAGTCAAGCGTAAAAATAACATCGTCTATGGTGCTGGACCAAAGAATAGGTATTACACGTTCCTCTTTCTCATATATTTTTACTCAACTACGGCAAAAAGCCAAAAGGAAGTAAAAGTATTTATTAGATTTTTGGTGAGAAACAAACTATATGTTTGTTTTAGCAGTTTTTCGTAAATTACTCATACAATTGCTTCACTATTTTAAATTATAAGTAATACATATAAAAAACCTTCTTGGTGATATAACTATACCTAGCGGCAAGGTATTTATTTTTAATCAATTTAAAAATCAAAATCGGTTCATCCATTCGGGAGGTACGATGCCACAGACAGACACACACACACACACAGACACGTCAAACTTATAACACCCCGTCGTTTTTGCGTCGGGGGTTAAAAATGGTATTTGTGTTGGTGGGTGCGCTTCGAGCGCGCTGTCGCAGTACCTAACTACCTAGGTACATATTTTTTATGGGATTATAGATAGTCTGTGATCGATGTCGATTATCAATGAAGGCAATGCATATCATCTCTGCAAATCATTATCATTTATCAGAACTTGGTGAATATTCGTCTCTCTTTTTCATATATTGATTACCTATATAGAAAAGCTTCATTTGTTCATTAGTAAGTACTCGTCCTCACGAGTACCTTACTTTCAAGTGCAAAAGTCTTCCACAATATTTTGCAACATAATAACTCATCACATATTCACATCACACCAATCATTCATAAAAACATATAATACAAATCTTAATATCACTTCATAGCTATTAAATTATGTTTAGGTATATGTCGTACTCAACATGAATCGGCACAGAAACACTGCGTATAGTTCCAATCGATTTTTTCAACATAACATTCTGTTTGAGTGCATGTAGCAGAGAAAGGAAAGCCTTCGCCTGGCTTTTCTGAATAGTAAGACATCGCTCAGCGGATCGAGAAATCCTATTAAGAAGTGGTAGGACCGTCGTCGCAGACCAGCGTCGAAGCAATCAACCGGCGCCTTAGGGATCACCCCATTTGACGCCATTGTTCTGCAGGCAACCCCGTTTTGCATTTAAGATATCTGCCTCTCGTATTATTGAGTTATCAGGTATTCAATCGCTTACATGTTCTAATTAACATGGTTTGAAATTGCTTAATTGAATTTTATCTTAATGAAGTCGTTTTCTTTTCTCATTATATAAAATAACTCTAATTACCTCATTGAAAAACCCACATATACAACACAAATTAATTGTAGATATTATCCCTTCAATTTATTGTAATAAAATATTGTTAGATCGATTACTATTCATCTAATTTTCGATATGGCAACATTAATTAAAACTGTTCTGACATTTGTTCGAAAACTACCCACATATTGTACCATATTATTTTACACCTACGTTACGAAAATTCAACTAAAAGTTAAGACCGCAAACATTACCAAAAATCCAAAGTTAGTGCGTGGTTAGTTGCCGTATGTTTTGTGAATGCGAGCACGCATGCGCGCAGCCTCCGGTAGGCTGTTGGTGTCGCGGGCTGGCGGCGCGCGAACCGCCAACAAAACGCTCACCATCGCCGCCGCACGCCTAGCGCGGCGAAACTAACCGCGTATACACATACAGATCGATTTAAAAAAAATAAGTGCTATAACATAAACACGCAAGATGCTGATGCTGATCAGATACTTCCTCAGTTTTTACCTCAGGTGAGTACAAAATAAAAATAAAAGTTCTTTTAAGTTCTGTTTTGTTTACTTGTATCGAGTTTTAGTTATTACAATTTTATGCTCTTATTCATCAAAGCAACATATTTTATATGAAATATCCAGTTGATACAGAAATAATAACGGTTTAAGGAAGAACAATAAAGTAATCCGCCAGTGTTTACACAGTGTAATGAATGCAAACGATTTAGATTGTCTTTTTTAACGAATAACCCTCGTCAAGTGTCGTTCTAGGCGTTCGTTTCCACAGTCATTATACGTTTAACAATTTAGCTTTTGAAATTAAATGCTTTATTTATAGTTCACGCTAATATTAACGGTCGAAATCCACAGTGCTTTGTTCTTCCGTTAGGTTAGAAAACATGCAGTTTTGTATTTAGTTTTTAATAGCCTCTATTTAGATTGGAAGCCGGTCTCAACATACTTAGTTGGAAAATAAAACTAGGATGATAGTGAGAAATACTAATTTACTTCTCATCTATGACTATTATAGAGTTTGTAGACCTTTAAACAAATAATTTATCAAATCGGACCAGTAGTTCCTGAGATTAGCGCGTTCCAGCAAACAAACAATGAAAACCTTTCAGTTTTATATATTATTAGTATTAGTATAGAGTGTAGATTAATATCAATACAACGCGATAAAATCCGTAAAAAGTAGTTTCATATCAAAATGCTGGTTGTTATTTTAGTATGAAACATGACGGCTTGCTTAGTTGCTGCCGCGCTGCTGGTCGCTAGTTCGATACCTGCAAGGAACAAATATAAATATGACTTACCTACGTATTGGGTCTCTGTAAGCAACGTCATTAAAAATATCACATATAACGGTCGAACATTCATTTTTAAAATATTAACCAAATCGATCCAGCCGTTCTCATATGATGCGCTTATCAACGAACAGCATTACATTTTTATTTATATTATTAATTGATTCAGTTACCTATAAATTGTTGTTGTTGTTTAATTACACCAAAATCTTAGTAAGCTGTCTACACTGCTTGTGATGAATGGACGCACAAACAGAAAGATTTAATGTATGCATAGAATGTGAGGTTGACTAAACTAAGTTGGAAGTTATTTGAAGACAGGTGCTTGTCTTGAAGCTGATTCACCCAGCTATGCTTTACCGAGCCACGGATAAACTTTTAATTGCTTCCTTAGTAACTATTAACAGCCTATCTTGTCGCGTAACGACACTCAAATTGTCTCCAAACTATAATAAATATACATACCATTACGCCTGTACTTATTCCCCGACGAGTTAGGCAGAGGTACATACTTAAACCTACGGTTGGTTGCTATGCGTAATAGGGGGTGAGCCTATTGCCATTAACTGTGCACAAATCCAAACTGCGAGGCAGTCAAAACTAGAATAAGTTGAAAAAAAAAAGTTTTTTTATCAATTCTTTTATTTTCTGTGTAGATAATATATGTTACCTTTGACTATATCTTCGCTGATTGTGAACTGATAGGTAGATCTACTTTATGAAAGATATCGACACCAGAATAGTAAAAATGGTAAAATACTTTCTCCTGTGGAAAGTTTGTGTGTTTCAAGTATTTTTGATGGCAAAAACATAATTATGTACCTAGATATCACGTACTTATGTATTTATTTCAAATTACAATAAAATATGAGCATAAAAAGTTAGAAGAGCATACAAAGAATAAATTGATTGCATTTTCACAAATGTCTGACAGATCCGGTAGTTTTGCCCGGGTAGTGTTTGTATCTTTTTTATTGTTAAGGCTGATCGTTTCGCTCAGCCTGCCAAATTCAAATTGACCTACAAATTGCGAAAAACCAATCGTAATTTGAATTTGGCGGGCTGAGCAAAACGATCAGCCTTAACAATAAACGATCAGCCTTAATTAGATAATTACTAAAGATATCTTCGGTTCAGCTCCGGTGCCTACTGGCGGAACGGCGTTTTATTTCTTATTTTGATCGTATTCATTGTATTATTACACCCATTGCATAATAATACTATGTATTAGTATATATAAGGGATTTTTATCCCTTGCCGGGCCTTAGCTTTCTCAGGTAGGTATCTTGGAACAAGCCCACGAATACTTGGAATACTCGTTCATTCCGCTATTTCCTTTATCCCTTCTGTTTCTCAAACTATCCTAACAATTTGAAAAAATGCTTGTCTAAATATTCTCACAAACCCTAAATATCATTGAGGCAATTTTACATATGTATTAATAGTTAAAAAACTACGAACGCACACAGTCTACTACTACGGTCACATTAGTATGTCAATCTCAAATTCTCAACATAGTTTCGATGCTATTCAATTGAATATAAAATTTAAATACCGACTTATAATTTATACAAGTTGCTATACATTATTGCAAATCGAAAATAATAATAATTGATATTATTTTCGATTTGCAATAATGTATAGCAACTTGTATAAATTCTTAAATCTTGTGGAAATTAGAGTTTATTGATTTATTTTATTATGGCCTTTCCACGACTTTTTCACTAAAAAGTAAAAACACAGTAAAAAAAATATGAGATCCTACAGATATTTTGACTGTGAATTCGTCACTGAAAGAAGTGCATTGCACTACTGGCATAAAACTTTCATCAAAGCAAATTAGAAAAGTTAGAAATTGTAACACTTTTAACACTTATTAAAAGAATGGAAAAAACAAAACACATTTTTTATAAATTACCAAAAGTTCACTTCTGTTATGTGGAAGAAAGATTCAAACTTAACTCGCACAATCAGATTTAATATATTTTTTTTCAGTTGTAGAATGCTACATTGTACTTATATTTACCTAAAACACTGTTTATTAATTGTTACCTTTGATGTTAAGCTATCACGTAAATATATTATATTAAGTTTTAAATACTCGTATTATAGTAATACGATACATGAGTGACCCTTCCCTTGTTTGGGGCCGAGGGGCGGAAAACATTAATCTTTTGAACCTCCCCAACTCCACTAATTATAGAAAATCGAGCGATTATAAATTATATAGTTACCAAAAAAAAAATGTTTGGCTTGGCTAGGCTAACGGTTATTATGGTCGTGTTGAATGTCACGAATCCTATGGCCGTGTCTAGGGAGCAAAGTAGGGCAATGAAGATTTTCCGCGCTATAAAATAACAGTAAGTAGCAATGCAACAAAACAGCAAAACAGTAAGTGCATACTTAAATGGAAATATTTATTATGTTTGCAGATTCATTATCAGTGTTAGACAACCGGTTGATTCCCGTTCCCTGTTATTTGTAAGCAGTCAGCACTTCGTTTATCCGCGTTTATTTTGTTTATTCAAAGTTTGTCTGTAATTCGTTGTATCTACTTGGATAGTCCCAATATTTACCTTGTATGTCTTTATTGTGCCTAAATATATAAAGGTGTTGTTTTTGAAGCCTTTGGTAGACATTGTTATAACTACTTTTAATATAGCTATTTCCGGCGGTTTAAAGTGTTACAATCAATTTAATCGTTCCTCTTTATGATATTAGTATTACCGAAATTTCACTCGTGTCCCGTAATTTTTTGGGAGATTTTCGATATTTTTATAATTTGTCTGATTTTCGATACAACAAATCAAAGATCATAAAAATGGCCGATTTTGAGATATAAATGGTGTAACTAACCCGACTTTAAAATATATAAAATTCCCCCGTTTAAAATATATTAGATTAGTAGGGAAATAATATAATTTAGTTATAGAACAATTCGATCTCATGTAGGATTCGAAGCTGCCGTCCTAGGTAGGTACTGGTTTAAAGACTGGACGCTTTAGCTAAGCTACCGAGACCAATCCCTGTGTTGTCAAATTCCTCTTTCACATTCTACGTCTTATGGTGACGTCATTTCATTTCCTACTGAAACACATCAGAGGTTCGTGAAATCATTTTTTTTTTAATTAACATATTGCTAGGATCCTCACTAGAATTTTCTTCTGTATGTTGAGTGAGTGCGTTTTTACAAACACAAAGCTCACAGTACTCAGCAGTGGCATAATTAATAGGTTGATGATCATGTAAGAACACCCTCATCTCTTCTCTACTATTATAAAATTGTAAAAAAGCTGTCTGTACATTGAAGATATTAAAAAAAAACACGTGGGTTATGGTATATAAACGTCTCCGAACCCGAAAATGTGATATTTAAAATTCTTGTCTGTTTGTTTGTTTGTTACGGGTTGGAACAAAAACTACTGAATAGATTTTAATTTTATTATCACTGTTAGAAAGTATATGCTCCAACTTAAAAACTGGTGAACTTCTTATCTCAATTAATGAAACGAATCCTGTGATACAGCTTGACCTCCCTGATGTATAAGAAAAAAGAAAAAACCAACATTGATGATCTCTTCTTTGTATGGGCCTCATACAAAGAAGAGATCATCAATGTTGGTTTTTTCATTTTTACTCCTGATATAGCTTCACGTGAGCGAAGCCGCGGGCAGAAGCTAGTTTATAATATGGCTGGCATACCTACGCACTATTATTTCATTAATATCTCTACCTTTTTTATCTTAATACCTATTATCTATCTTCTTATATATATAAAAGATAGTCGTGTTAGTTACACCATTTATAACTCAAGAATGGCTGAACCGATTTGGCTGAAAATTGGTGGAGAGGTAGCTTAGAACCAGGAGACGGACATAGGATTTTTATCCCGTTCCTGTGGGATGTGATGACAGACCGAATTCCACGGGGGCGAAGCCGCGGGCAGAAGCTAGTATAAAATAAATAACCAAAAACAGTTGTTCATAACATTGATTTTAATAAGAATCCCTAAAGTGGAATCCCGAATAAAATTATTACATTTCAACAAATGGATAGCCTCAGGGAGCCGCCCCTGTAACTCGACCACATCCCTTATCCCTAAACATTATGTTTTAATCTAATAATTAAATAAATTAAGTGTATTAAGGCTTACAGTTAGGGTTAAGGGGTTAATGTAAAAGTTTATCACATCTTATATTTTAATATTTATATTGGTAGACCAAATATATGGTAGTTATACAATACAAATAAACCTTTACAATGTATTGATACCAACTGTTTTTAAAGGTTACTACTAGCAATGTGGTTCGGACATTACTAATATTCTGGTTAACCCCTCGTACTAAGTGAAATACTTGTGTCACGAGTGGGTTAACGTCGTTAGTGCTACGAGTGGGTTTAGAACCGGCAAACACACGATCGCAAGTCCGACACTCTTGCTATTAGGCTACCGCCGCTTTAAAAAAATATGTTGTAATTGGAAAATAGGTGTTGTCAGAAAAGTGCAGTTGCCTATTTCCCTACTTGTTATTTACTGAATATATTATGAAGCATACTTTATCTACCTAAGTACTTATATGACGACGAGTTTAAATATGTTTAAATAACCATAATATCAAAGAAATCATTAAACCGTATAATGTTTTTTTTTAATTTTATATAAGATTTAAATAAAGCAATTAAAAAATTTATGGATATAATTACCTTCTTAAAGAAAATTAACTGCCTAAATGAACAAACTATTTCCGTAGGTAGGTACTTTCGAATACACAGGATCTAACTTTAATGCAAGAAAATCTTAGTACTAGGGCGGCAGAATGCTTAGGATGTAGAAGGAATGCATACTGTACGTGTATAAGCGAACGCGTAGGTAACTCGATTTTTCAATACTGTTATGGTAAAATGGTGGTTATGTAATACCGTAAAGAGACAAGTATCGGAAGCTTTCTATGAACATACTCGTATATCGTCATTACTAGTATGTACTGGGGAAGGTATCGTACCTTGGCCAGTATTGTACCTTGGATAATTGCAATTTTTTCAAAATTCCCGATCTCTGGAAAACTGTTGTCTATGGCATTTGAAACGTCATTTGTCAACACTAATGTGAAGTTAGTTGAGAGTTGCCAGCGCCGCGTGAGAACAGTGAAAAAAGGTAATTTGTGTTTTTTTGCATAAAAAGTCGTTTTTTTTAGCTTTAATCTTTGTCATTTTATTGCGCATATTGCGTATTTATGAAAGGTCTTCCTTATATAATCTAATCTCTAAATATTTAGCTACTAGTTGGCATGCGAATCAGATTCTAAACTCAAATTGAGATTCCTATAACTAGCATTTTATGACGAAAACGGCTGTTTTGTACCTTGGCCATCCCACTAAATTTTTACTTTGGCCATGGCCAAGGTACAACGTTTTTGTAGGGGATGGTCAGGGGTGCTTAACGTATGTTTTTTTTTTGGATTATAGCTGCTATTAAGTGTTAAAAATACTTTTTTATTGTTATAGATTAGATACCTACCCTTACCAAGATTCAAAGAAAAGATTAAACAACCAAAGAACAATAATTCAAAGCGAAGTATTTCACGTTCCTGAAATGCAGAAGTATTGGGATTATTGTTAAATATTATGAAAACTTTAGTATATGAAGCCCGTGATCTCAAAATAATAATTAAAAGTCTAAGGAGAAAGATATATTTTTTTATTAGTTTTTCAATTTTGAGTAAAGTGAAAATAATAAGATTTAAGGCTCAAATTACATGATAAGATGCTAAAAAAGTCTGATCAGTTGTAACTTTTATAATATTTTCTCATTACCTATTTAATTATTAAGTAAGAAGAAGTAAGAAGACTGATTATTAAGAATTTTGAGTGCTAACACCATTGACTGATTGTTAAAACATTATTTCTAAAGAAAATAAATGATTAGTAGATGGTGAGAGTTTTTATTTCCATTTCAAATAAGTAGGTCCAAGGTACAATACGTGGGGTCCAAGGTACATGGGGTATGTTGTACCTTGGTCAGGTTGCCCATTTTTTTTCAAGTGGCTATAAGTTCTATATTTTTTAATATATTAAAAGGGATTTACATTTATTACGTAGATATTGAACTGATCTTTGGATTTGTGTACATTAGGTCGATCTAAATTGATCCATTATTTTTTTTTAAATCAAAAACTAAAAACCGGGCCAAGGTACAAGACCTTCCCCTACATTTATATCCTACAAATCTTACAACAAAAATCTCCAAGAGAAAATGTTATGACGGCTCTTAATTCGGTAAATCTATACGCTATGCAAAAAGATTTAATTAATATACCTACTATGCCATTCAACATTTATTATGAAATAAATGTTGAATGGCCTAAAAAACCATCCAGACTTTATTATAAATGTGTCTCAATTTCTTGATGTAATTAGCGGTCTTCTTTTTCATATTTAGAATATGTTCTTTGCGTTAATGTTCTTTTAACTGTTGGTTGATTGAACTCAAAAGTATTTCAATTAATTTTTTAAGGGTGTACAGAAGGTTAACTTCAAAAAGGATCATGGATGATTTAATGTGTACCCCGTCGAGATTTCCAGAGAGGCATAGCGTCTATCGCTCTTTTGAAACTCCGGTTAGCCTGACATGCACTCCACGAAATAGTTTTTTCTTCGCGTGTCGAAAATATGGCTTATACGACATATTGCGACGGCAAAATTATGTCCCGGAACTCATGTTACTCCCTAGCAAAGGTATGGAAACCCATATTTTGTCACTATCTCAACCTACACCAAACATTGTAGTTAAACTTAAGTTGCCTTTACTACAAGTATGAAACGGTTTTTACAAGAACGTTCATAACTTCATAGTAAACGTGTGTAATGTCCTAGAAATGGTGATATCATGTATGAACGACCACAATCTTTTAACATTAATATATGCGAGCATTAAGTAAGAACAAGCTCATTAGTAAACATAAAGATAAAAAATATAACATTACGCCTATTTGCCCTTAAGGTTAGGCCGAGCTGTATGCCTTAATCCAAGCTCAAAGTTGGTGCTGAAAATTTCATAGAAAAACCCAGTAACAGCATTCACGCTTACAAACACTAAACCAAGCAGACAATTATACAGTATAGAAATTTGGGCATACTAAAGTATTGAAATTTCATGGATTAGTAAGTCTATAGCTTGTTTGGAGATACTGCACTCATGGTGTCCTATAAATATACCTAGCTAGTGTTGGTTTAAGCCAGGGTCACACGAGCCAACTATTATACAGTACAAGATGTCTGTTGAATGATACGGACCCCTCTAATCCGTCTACCGTTAGCGAAGTAATTTAGTAACGATACTCCTTGATCCCTAATTTTGAGGGTACATAATTGCTTAAAATCTCCAAGCTCATTTTAATAGATAGATTATGTAGTTTCGTAAAGACTAGATTTCAATAAAGTTAGGTTGCCCTGAGAAATGATAACTTAATTTACGTCCAGAAATCGGTTATTAGGCGATTAAATCTATAGGCGAAATAGTCTTATGTTTACTTGAAATCATTTTTTCAATGTGTATTTGACAATGAAAAGCATGACATTTCAGATACATTGTTCTAGATTAAATCGTACAATATTGGCATTTACCCACAAAAATATCTTATTTCGACGCATTGTCGGTAAAAAAATGTAGGTATTAGACGCCGTGAACGGAAATTGGTCTCGCAGAACTAGGTAGCCGTAGATAGATATGTAGATACTATAGTCGATACAGAAAACACTTTAGGACGACAAACAGGACTGAAGTCCGAACCTTTTTAATATACCTATCAAATTTTTGCATAATATAATTAATGGAGCCTTTTGATAGAAAACGAATAACATAATAATATTTAAGCAATTATGTTCTATTGACCTCACAAAACACTCCAATGGAAGTGTCTGAGTGTCTGTCTCTGTCTAACCGGAAAACCAAAAATCAAGAATGCTGATACCTACTGTCACAATTCAATGGTTGAAGAAACCTGTTGAAACCATGACTTTTGTTCCATTTGACACCTGTCAAATGTCAAACAACAACTCAGACATGATGTGATTGAAAGGATTGAACATAACAATCCTGTTTTGACTTTCGTTTCCTAAGATTGTTAAGTATTTATGAAATAATTCATTGTTTTTTATTTGAATATTCCTATTTAGAGCGAATAAAACTTTATTTATTACTTTCGAAAAATCATATATTATTATATGGAATATAAGGGTAGCCAAAGCGGTTTTGCAACTGTCATGTTTATCATTTAATCGACAAATATTTGGCGCCAAAATCTTGCTTATGTCATACATCGCTCATTGTCGAAGACCGACGTTGCTCCGGTTGCTCCCGTTCCCCGCTGCCGTCTGTCGCCCCTCGGACACAATGCATGTGATAGATTGGGAAATAACATTACCAAAACGTACTAGCATACGCCTTACCGGTTATGTGTATCTTATATGTCGGGCCGTGATTTATTATTACGTAAGAAATTTGTTATTTCATTACTTGTTGTTGATTGCTACGCGCTGTCAAATATGCTACGCGGGTAAGAAATTTCTAAGCAAAGAGGGAATTAAGACTATAAACGTAAATCTATATTACGTTTTCTATATCTATGTAATATATTTTCACGTGGGAGAGCCATGCTTCGGCACGAATGGGCCGGCTCGACCGGAGTGATACCACGGCCTCACAGAAAACCGGCGTGAAACAACGCTTGCGTTGTGTTTCGCCGAGTGAGTTGAGGTTACCGGAGGCCCAAACCCTTTTAAAGGCGGGCAGCGCACTTGCGACTCCTTTGGTGTTGCGGGTGTTCATGGGCGGCGGTTATCACTTACCATCAGGTGATCCGTTTGCTCGTTTGCCCCCCTATCCCATAAAAAAAAAAAAAAAAATTATATTATAACAAATCTGGATATCCAACACTGATAACAGCCTGGAATACTATTAATCTAATAGATATTGGTATAGCTATGGATTTAATGTTATTTATAAATAAATTCTATTATTTCTACGCTAAAAAACCGGATATACTAAAACCTATTCCGAGACCGAGATTTACTTGAATTAGAAACTGAGTCAATAGAGGATTTAATGTTGCTCAGAGTCTGTGTTGAGCTTGTGTACCTGCGAACGTTGCCGCAGGATACGGGTTCTCCCTGAATCCTTCATCCAAGCGGCACTCGAGGAATGCAGGCTTAAAAATTAATAGAGCTAAAACCCTGACAGAGTAGTTTTTAATTATATTGCACTCTTTAGTCTATGATAAAATTGCTTGCTTCTTATTCTGTGTTTTTTAAACATTATATTATAGAAAGTTGTTGTATTTAACTACTAAACTACCAAATTATACGTTAGGATGTTAGGATAATACTTACGTCATTTGTCAAAAGAAATGATCTTTACAGCCTTCAAATCTAAACTTAGCCTGTCTGTATAATTTACTGGAAAAACTGCCATTAGACTATGTAACTGAATACTGTTTCATTATTCAAAATATTCTTCAAAAAACAAAGCCTTTCAGACGTCACAATTAATCATCGTCAAATAAAGGTGAAATAAAGGTTTTTGAATATTTTTATAGTTTTTTTTTGTTGTAAGTTAAGTTATGATAAAATATGTGACTTCAAATCTGTCCTGTATGACCTCTGTATATACAAATACTAGCTTCTGCCTGCGACTTTGTCTGCGTAGACTTCAGAATTGCGTCCGACCTAGATAAAAGTAGCCCATGTGTTATTCCAGACTCTGATTCTCTCTTATTTATCTCTGTAACATGAACAATTTTGTCTAGATCCATCCATTCTCACAAACTTTCGCATTTATAATATTTGGGAGGATATTCAGTCTGTGTACACCACACATACATAGCGTTTCCGGCTTCAGTCACTTTAAAAAAGAAAGCAAAATATGATTGTTACGTCGCGTCCTGTTCACTTACGCTTGTTGGGCTGCATACGAATTCAGTAAAGCGCTTGATATGTCTCTTCACACGGGCGCGTTAACTGGAAATATCTCACCCCCGACCTGCTTATCGCAACCGGCGATGCGTGTCGGAAGGTCCTTTCAAGTTTCAACTTATACATTTTAAGAGTCTTCAAATTTACGAGCTTTCGAGAACTGCCTTGATAATCAGGAAAGGTAACGTCCAAGCAATCTATATGTTGTGAAACAAGCAATGCTATTACGGATAACTTTTGCAAATGGGATCTTCAAAGGGTGATAAAATAATGTATTAAATCGGCGATCTTTACTCGTATTGTATAAATTAACTAATAAATAATGCCCCTGATTTGATCCATGTGCTGGCGCACTTCTTTGTCCCAAACAAATACTGCTGGGGCAAAAAGCTCAGGCTCTTTGCCGTGTTTCCATGTCGCAATGTTGCACGTGCTAAGTCGCCAATTCCTCGCACTCTGGCTGCGCTTAATGATCTCTTGGATTCTAATCCAACAGGCGATCTGTTTGCGGATAGGTGGACGAAGATTATATTGATATGTCAGTACTGTGAGAGGAATTTATGAAAGTGTTGTTAATCCAATTTTACTTTACTTTGTTTAATTTATATATCTTAATGGGTGTTATAATTGTCCCTTTTTCTTATTCTTATTTTAGTTAGGTACTTTAATTGTTTGTAACGTAACCGTTGTAAATAAATAAATAAATCTCGTTTAAAAAATATAGGAAGATTTTCTTTCCTATGATTGATTCTGTAATGTCTATTTCGTTTAACTCGCCGCTCTTTACATCCATATTATAATGATGTCTTATGCTATATACAAGAACAAACAGTAGGTACCTACGATACATGCCAACACGAACATAATTTTCTGATTAGTCACATAGGTAATGTCTCATGATGGCGAGGTTGCGCTGGGCCCTATCGCAAGGGCACGACGACGCAAACTTGACAGTTTGCCAACTATCGACCGATGAGATGATGTTAGTCAATGTCAACAGGCACTCATAACGACTTCATTATCACTTAGCAGACATTTACGGGTTAGACACTACATATTTATAGCATTTATATCCATTAATATGCGAACATTGAATGCACAAGATTTTTTTAATGTGTCAAAAGTTTTTGGCGGTTTCGGAAGCTCGTCTTGAAACGCGTCTCTTTAAAGTGAAATCATGGATTAGTGACTCAAATTTAATTATATACCATACAATTAGTATAATTCAGCCATTTTTAAGAATATCTACCACGGATCTTATTTATATAGATATCATAGAATTGTTTTAACATTTAAACGGAACAAAAATTAAGTAAACGAGAGTAATTAGCGAGATAACTGATACACCGAATAGCATTAATACGATCCAGTGAAAACTGCATAACGAGCGAGAGCTTGTTCAACTATGCTTGAGGGACCCTCGCACCACTTAACACCTCACTGCCCCACCAGAATGCACCGTGCTGTTTATTCATGTATGGGAAATAAGTCGTTAACCTCACCTACACCTAACTGCATTTTTCATACTTTTCATGCAACCCACCTTTGTCAAGAAAATAAAGTTTACCGGAACACTGGCACTGTGGAAAATGAGGTCTTAATACAACCAACAGTGTACGGAAGGAGCTTTTAAAATACATTTTTTTAATTATTATCTTCGTGCGTTTTTCTTTCTTTCATATTATTTTACTCTTCTCTATAAAATTTTATTTAGGATGTACTTCATTACAACGAAATAACGATATTATTACAACATGTTCGGGGGCTTTTATTTTTTTTATGAGGTGATCTCAAACAGGGCGTCATATCTGCTATTGTACACTTTTATTGGTGTGAAAATCCTCATGGTTGCTCGCCGTCTATCGGAAGGAAAGGCGGAGGGGTATGTCGGACTTCTACCGACTAAAAACACACGACCATCCATAGCACATTATGGAGTTGTACACCTACAAGTCATTGAATATTATATCAAAATGTCATTTAATGGCTTCTTAATTGTAAATTTTTGACAGTTTTGTCTACGAAATCTCTCACTGAGTTTAGGCGGGAAAATGAAAAGTGCACATTGTCGATTTTATATTATTTTTCAAAACTTGAATTTCTCCGAAGTTTAATGTGTAATTATGGTGGATAATTAACCATTAAGTGTTCGTGAACGTGTGAGAATGTAGGCAAATGATATAAAATTGAAAAACGTGACTTTTTGGGTTTACTCCTAAACTCCATCGAAGCCTCAATAAAGTTTCTACCGTTTTATTGGGGCAACTGAACAACATTATACTTGACACAGGCGAACACAAAAAGTGTGGTGCCATAAAATCCCATGATGGGAAATATTACCTTCTTGATTACTCTAATACTTGACACTGGCAAATACACAAAAAGTGTGGCGCCATAATAAAAAAAAAATAAAAAAATCTCTCACTCCTTGCGTCATGCGGACGACGATTCTGATACAATTAAGATTTCAGTGTTGGGCCCAAAGACACATTCGATTAAAACCATATCCATACCTTATATCTTTGTTAGTAATCGAATATTTTTAGATGTTAGCCTACGCGATAACGAAATTATATTCGGGGCAGAAAATCTTTAAAAAAACTATAATGGTATAAAAGAACTGGGGAAGCGATCACTCAAATTATATGTCGTCAGGGGACGCGACTACAGCCGACTTGCAAATTGTGTGGACGTGAGCGATGACTCTTATATCTCCCACTAAACATGGAAATATGGCAGATGCCCTTCATCCATCTTATTGGTGGCCAGTATGTCAATGATCGTCGTTTCTTGTAGGTACTTTTTAGACACAAACAGACTTACTTCTTCTTTCGTGAACTTTACATTGACTTTCCTTTTATTTTATACCTACTAGCAGTTCCCCGCGATTTCACTCACGACCGAAAGTGTCGTTATGTATAACTCGATTAACAATATAAGCAATATAGCCCATGTTACTTAGTGGTGATGTAGGATTCTATAGAATTTCTATAGAAATTCTATAGGATTCTATAAAATAGTAAAATAATTTTTAATGGTAATAATTTAAATCAGAAAATCGTCACATCGTCATTCATAGATTTACCGCGATTAGGACAGCTTGTAGCACCTTGATCCACCAGAGTTATATAGGCCACCGTAGTTATTTAAAAAGGTACGATATTGCGTTTTGCGATAGCATGAATTCAATATATTATAAGAAACTAGCGATCCGGCCGCGGTTTCACCCGCGCTGCCCCGTTCCTAAGAGTCGTAGCGTTATGTTATATAGCTTAAAACCTTCCTTATGAATCACTCTATCTATTAAAAAAAACCGCATCAAAATCCGTTGCGTAGTTTAAAAGATCTAAGCATACATAGGGACAGACAGCGGGAAACGACTTTGTTTTATAATAAGTAGTGATAAGACCCTCTATGTTACAATGTTTGTTTGTAATTTTGACGAATATTTTTTGTCTGATATGGTAGGTGTATAATATTTTTTTATGTATCCTACCCAAATCATTTGAGTTGTCGGTTGCCTTTTAAATAAAGTTAATTGTAACTGACATTCTATAAAATGATTTTTTATTCGCCAAGCATTAAAAATTTCAGCTTATTTGCAATTCAACTCTTTTAATTCAATAGAAGGTGTCGGGGACAAAAATCCGTTTGAAATTCCCGGCCATAACTTTTTTCAACTTTTATGGTAGGCTCTTATGTTAATAATTTATTATTCGTTTTGAATAAATAAATACAAAACCCAACACGTCACTTTAATCGGTTCTGGTGAAGTGTACTGTGAGTCTTGTGTCTAAAACATTATTTATTTTACATACCAATACAGTCCCACATGTGTGCATTGCGTTTTATATCGGAAACCGCGCTCGAGACACTTGGCTCCCCGAGGAATTTACCCTTTTCTTCACTAAAAACAAATACCTGCGTCCGCCAGTCTACCTGCCCGCCACAACTGTATAATATTCTCATAATATTTGCCAACGATGACTGCAGAGGAAAAGAATTTCCACGTAGGTATTCGTTTATACTTAAGAATCCAAATAAAGTGTAAAAATAAAAAACAGAAACATCTGCACACAATTTAAAAACATTGGGACTTCTTTAACGTATGGCATTTATGTCATCGTTGTCTAAAAGCTATTACGTCAAAATCTGAGGTCATAATCTTCAAAGCAGGTACATAACTTAAATAAATAACCTACAAATTGATAGAATCTAGAGGAATACAGTAATACAACCAATACCCATAAGACGCTGATAGAAAATGAAATAAACTTGAGATGAAAGCTTTGTGAAAGGGACTGGCGATGTAGAAAATACGTTATGCAAGCGATGGACTAAAGGTACAAAACTATAACCGTAACTGAAACCTGTAGTACCTTTGTCTATTAAGCTAATGGACGCAAACCAGCAAATATGAAGTTTTGCATCCCGAAAACAATATTCACACAATGCTGCTCTGCAATAGGAGACTACTATCAGTCGTCGCCGATCAAGTTCTTCATTACAGCAATAGGCTTCTATTTGTCAATACTGGGCAATTGCTTAGTAGTACTTGGGTACGTGTTTGGGAAGATGTACTGTAAAGATTACAACTGTCTCATGGCGAGCACCCTCATACTATTTGGACACTTCCTAGGCATGATATCCGACGCCTTCACCGTCATCGAAGACCTCTTCTACCTTAAACATTTACGGCGCGGATTTACTGTGAATCGTTTCTTCGTGATTGCAAATATTCTCTCCATCATAGGAGAGTACCAAGAGCTGAAGACGACGCTTCACAATACTCAAACTATGTCATCGTGTGGATAGTAACAAGTACCGCCCAAATGTTGGACATTAAGTCTGTAATAAAAATATTTTTGCCATATTTTGGACACTTCTTGATGGCTATGGGTTATGTCATGGAACAGTTTGAAAGTATGGAGCCTCCTCTACCCAGCGCCGTGGTGCTGCTAGGGCATCTGCTTGTCCTATCCGACTCTCGCGCTCTCTCACCCAGTCGACCCAGCGTTCAGGCCATTAACGTAGTATTTTTAATCAGTAACATCCTGGTGTTTCTCTACGATATATTGCTATCAGTGCGCTATGATCACTTTACCACTGATGAAACGGAAACTTACTAAAAGAAAGTGGTGGGGCTTTGAAATACATTATTTAATAGTTTATTATTTTTTTAACTATGAACACAATAAAGACCTTATCTTTGAGAAATATTCTTATTTATATAGTACAGAATGTGTAGCTTAGTTAATTTCACCTAATCGCTGGATGAGGTTCAGGATAATTATAAAGTAATAAATAATCCTCTTTCAACGGGTAATTAATGAAAAAGGGTTTAGGTATTATAACAGAATTTTAATTGGTTACGTGATAATGTTGGCATAAGAAAATTAAAAACTCCTTGGGACTAGCTATGCACACTTTTACCAACAACGGAGTTTATCACTAACAGTACAATAGCTACACTTAATAAGGATTTGAAAACAAAATCAAGAGACTTCCTTCTTTCATTAAATTCACTTAAACCATCAAGAACCAAATTTTGGCTTCATTATGTTAATCCTTTAAGTAATTAAGTACACACACTTTATACCTATACCATAACATAACAATAGGTATGTTATAGTATAGGTAGGTTAATGACCGCGTGAATCCTGGCGATATTTGAAAATATTAGTAACGAATTGTCTCCCTTTTTACCTTGGCTCATTGGTGTAGCGGTCGCAAGCGCAGCTGCAAAGCAAGATGGCCTAGATCCGATTCCCAGCTTGGGTAGTGTTATTTAATTTGTTTACGTTTTTTTTTATTAAACACGTGTATTGCCAGTGTCGCCTGTGACTCAAGAACTCGTTAAACCATTCCGCTCGATGGTTTTTATACGAACAAATAATATTTAAAAAATGTATGCTGGCGTATGCCTGCTACGCCAGGGGTCCTATATTGGATCCCTAGGTTGAATATATTTTATTGTTTCTACGAATTTCTCAGTAGCAAATCATAATTTGGGTTTGTATTTGGTTAATGGTAATAGGCTCGATCCCTATTACATGAAACCTTAACAAACGTACGAATAGTGGATGTACCTACATTTGTACACCTTTGCCTAGCCATTTAGGGCATACAGAATCATCAGTGGTAGTCAGAAATCCGAAATCCTGACAATCACTTGAAATTGGAATTACGGAGTCTAATGGCAGTCGCATGGTATACCTACTTATATTCAGCCACATCTGGTTATCCTGAAGACCGACTCTACCTATAATAGGTAATGAATACGATAATGTCGAGTGACGAAACACTCATAGACTTCATCCGTTTATGGTATTTCCACTTCTATTCTATGCCATAACTTTTACGTATGGACATCAACTATAGGTAGGTATATAGATTATAAATCATGTTTTGATACCTATATACGAATGAGACGTTGCCGGCGAATGCAGACGTAATGCCGGCTTATATCAAGCAATATAGGCTTTAAGTGAAGCTTATCGTAAATGTATGAAAGGCTTCAGTATCGTTTTGTATCGAACGAGCTCTTTCAAAGCAATCTGAAAGCCTGAAACCCAATACTCTTAACTCAATAATATGTTTATAACATTAAACGCTGTGGTAGTGTGGAAGGCATGAACAAGGATATCATTTAGAGACTAGGCGCCACTTGCACCAATTTCTTAAATGTGTTTAAATTGTATTTAAACAGAAAATTTCTATGAAAAATCGTGTTTAAATACAATTATGAAGTTGGTGCAAGTGGCACTAAGACTTTGTAAAAGCATTGAGTAAACGTAAATGTAGCCAATAAAACTACTGAAAGTCAAAAATCAAAAGGTCTCGAGATTACACCGCACGAGTTATAACTACAAAGTTAACTAGTGTTGTACCGTAGGTATATAAGCTGCGGTTGGCAGACGAACCGAATTCTTACATGTCACCTCATAAAAAAGAAAACCTTAAGATTTAGGTAATAGCATTCAAGTAGGGGTTCCTAGCTAACTAATCAATACGCTGATCATCCCGTGCGCTTGCCGCAGTCAATATGTGGATGGGTGAACACTTAGAGAGTCCTCCGTGCCTCAGAGGGCAAGTAAGACCGTTGGTCCCGGTTATCATACAAACGTCTATGACAATGTTTACTGTTAAGAACCCAAAAAGCTTGACATCCAGGCCTATCCTTAAGATATCGGGTATAGGTATTGCCCAAAAATTGACCTCCAAACGTGTAATGGCAATCAATAGTTTTGTCATACTATAAGATTTTAATCAAAGGCCACCGCGCACAGCAATATCAGAAGGGCGATCGTGGCCTGAGTTGACAATTTGGCACATTTTGTACCAACCGAAGTGTCCTTCTTCCTTTGAGAGCCCTCGTCACCCCAATGTCGACTCACAACCACTTTATATCGTTGCAACAATGAAAAAATAATTATTTAAGGTCACTTCACGCGTAACTTTGTTATTTCACAGGGGATAAACATCCCCCTTAATCATAAAAATATAAAACATCTTATAAACCTTCCATAGCTATACCTAATAGTGTTTTGTCTTCTTTTGTCACGTGATGTTCTGTGACAGGGTAAAGAAGACAAAACATATTATAGCCGTAAGAAGTATATAAGACGTTTTATATTTTTATGAATAGAGGTTTATTATGTTTATTAAATCATAATGACGCGGCGGTAGCCTAATCGCTAGAGCGTCGGACTTGCGATCATGTGGTTGTCGGTTCGGAGCCCACCCATTACACTACCGACGTGAACCCACTCGTAACACAAGCATTTAGTGTGGAAATGGTGTAAGGCAAAATAATAACTCTTTTAACTGTAATATGTTTTTTATTCTCAACTCAGTAAACTCTCTCAACGTCTCGTGGTACAACAAGGAAGAGAAAAAAACAAACGCTAACATAAAAAGGCTACTCCCAGTGTTGTTACAAAATAAAAACTTAATATTACAATGAGACTTATATTGCCATTCTAATACTCCTCCTCAATATAAAGTCTCCAATAAACCTAATCCCTCTCTAAATTTAAGAAATTTTATTCTTCCCAGTGGTTCTGTATATCTGTACTAATATAAATCAAGTTGATGATCCCTGACGAAATTACTTTCTCTCTTATAAAATGCACCTTAATATCTATATGCTTAATCTTGTGGTGAAATTGAGGATTATCACACAATTTAATAACACTCTGGTTATCCTCATACAAAGTTACATCAACATCATAACCACAAAAATCTTTTACAATCAATATCCGAGCTGCTACTGAGTATTTAATGAAAAAACCCAATAACACTTTGCTCGACCTGAGAATCAAAATCATTACCTCTAGCGTAGCAGTTGCGCTGAGGACCACTTAGACTAATGAGGCAACGAATAAATATTTAACTTACATATTATTAGTGTAGTATAATTATATCTTAAAGTTCGCTCATTTATAGAATTTACAAGGATATTTCCTAAAGAATTCATCCACCACCACTCAATGCAAAAAAATATAGGGTTATAATCGAATGAACTGCCTCATTAGCCAAGAACTGCCTCATTAGCCAAATGGTCCTGAGCGAGACTGCTACGCTAGAGGTCCTGGGTTCGATTCCCAGGTCGAGCGAGTGTTATTGGGTTTTTCTATGAAATTCCCAGTAGCAGCTCGGAGTTAGGAATTTGTGCCCGGTTAATGGCAATAGGCTCGCCCCCTATTACATGGGACCTAAACATACCGGCGAACTGTGGGTGTACATATGTACACCTCTGCCTAACCCTTCGGGGAATACAGGCGTGATGGTATGTTATGTTAATCGAATGAACTTGGGCAATAAATTAATTGATAACTTTCAACATAAGATATTGTGTAGGAATGACATTCTAAACCACTACGCGCGATAGTAACGGTGAGCAGTAGTAAGACGGGATTTTAGGAAAATCCCACGTGATTCGAAAAACTAGAACATCGCAGACAGTTCTATGTATAGATACATATTGGACTCTAAAACATTCTTACCAAAGTAAATAAGAAACATTCGAACATAAAAGACCACATTACACACAGCTATAAAAAAACTGCCTCGTTAATCTAGTGGTCCCAAGACTCCAACGCTAGAGGTCTTGAGTTCGATTTCCAGATCGAGCAAATTATTATTGGGTTTTTCTATGTAATTCTCAGCTCAGTACCAGCTCGGAGTTTGGACTTCTGCCGGCTAATGGAAATAGGCTTACCCCCTATTAGGTACGTACCACTTAATCATACCGGCGAACTGTGGGTTACATTAGAACACGTCTGCATAACCCTTCGGCGAATACAGGGGTGAGGGTATGTACGTTATATTTTATAAAAAAACCTTTAACGACCTCCTAGTCAGATCCTTTAGTACTTAATGTAATGGAATAAAAGTACATAATTTCTGTTATAAACAAAAACTTGCAAAGTTGTCTCTGTTCTCGTCGTAATGATAGTTTTTACCGTATCTTCCTATTTGCGACGGAGCGGACGCCATCGCTGTCGTCCTAACTCGATGTTACAGGGCATGAGTCGACGCTACCTAAGTTTTAACTCAATATATTATGATTATAGAACTAACTGAGAACTTCAAACGAGAAGAATGGCGAAGCTTTTAGAGGTCCTGATGTAAAAGATTTAAAAGTTACAATAGAATAATATACACACTTTATAAAAAATGCTTCATCCACACAAACATCACACAAATCCAAAGCCCAAGCTGCTAAGTACTAAGAATTTTATAGAAAAATCCAATAACACTGCTCGACCATGGATCTGAACCCAGGACTTCTAGCGTAGCAGTCGCGCTTGACACCACTAGACTAATGAGGAAATATAACCTATATAATCTTTAAAATATACAACTTATGATTAGTTTTTTAAACATTTAAAAAATTAACAAACAAAATGTTTGTTTATTCCTTTCAACTCTGACGACTCCAACATATAATAATATATTCAAGACAGTACAAGTACTTAGGGATTGCGTTACGACGGTGGGTATTCTTCAATCAATCGCTCCCAGTACCGAACCCTCTACATTGATAAGACGCTTCCTTTGACGCATCTTCCTTTGAGATACCGACGCGAAATCCAACAACATCAATATAATGTATTCAACGCGTTAGTGAATTTTAAACGTACCGCAAATGCGTGTAGACTACACGCATTTGCGGTACGTTTAAAATTCGTTGTTTGTTTGAACGTATTTTTTATAGAAAAGTATTGCATGTAGTATTGTTTGTTTGAACGTATTTTTTATAGAAAAGTATTTTAAGTATAAGTTAGGATATTACCCCCCAACCTATAAAACGTTAAAGCAGACTTCTTTACTAACAAATGTTTATTAAAATAAAACTAAACTGCCTCGTTAGTCTATTGGTCGCAAGTCAGACTGCTACGCTAGAGGTCCTGGGTTCGATTCCCAGGTCGAGCAGTCTTATTGGGTGTTTCTATGAAAATAGCAGCTCGGAGTTTAGAATCTGTGCCTGGTTAATGGCATAGGCTCGCCGCCTATTACATGGGACCTAAACATACCGGCGAACTGTGGGTGTACACCTCTACGCAACCGTTCGGGCAATACAGGCGTGATAATATGTTGTTATTAAAACAATTTAAAAATAATTTTATTAGGTATACATACCTACACTATAGGTATTCTTTAACCGCAACAAAGCTCATACTATGGCCATCCTAGAGACGTATCAGTTATAGAAACGAGCACGACACGCTATACTGTGCGCACTAGAACATATATCAACGGTGTATCATACCCGAACATAACAGTGTTAGTGGCACCAGTGTTAGTAGCACCGTGTATCATATCCGTATGGTAGTCGTTCAAAAAATATTGTTTCTGAAAGGAATTTATAAGGCGCATATCAGCGGCAACGTCAGAAGAGGTCGACCTAGAAGGACCTACACCGATGTTATTGGCGAAGTCCTTCAAAAAGGTCAGGTGCGTAGTACGCAACCGGCGCGTATGTATGAGAAGATGTATGAATGTCGCAGAAGCAAAAGAGGCATGCAAGAATCGTAGCAAGTGGCAGTCTATAGTTTCTGCCTACCCCTGAGGGAGAATGGCGTGAGTGTATGTTATGTTATCTATTGAGAAATATGAGACTATGACCCAGTTTCACCATACTATGTTATGTTAATTTAACAGCCTGTTAATATTTTAACACACTGTTAAGGCTTGTGAGTGTCCCACCACATGCAAATGGCGTGTTAAATTGCTTAATCAGCTGTTAAATCTAATCACTGCTCTGCGGGTCTGTTAAATTTTTAACAGAGTGTTACTATGACTTGTGTACTGTCAAAATCGTTTTGAAAGAACAAAGGAGATCCTTTCATGAAGGTATAATTAAGGCGAACCATTTTATTTTGGATTGTTTTAGAAAATTTGGATGAATAGAGAGCTACTTAGCTTTTTGCCATTAACCGGGCACAAATCCAAACTCTGAGCTGCTTCTGCAAATTTCATAGAAAAAACCAATAAGGCAATAACATTTTATTTGACCTGGGAATCGAAGTCATAGCCTGTAGCATAGCGATCGTGCTTAGGACCTACTAACTTAGCTCAACACTTAGCCTAAACAGGAAGTTTTGCCTAAGGCCTATTGGTGTGTAGGATACTAGTTTTAAATACTATACATTTTGTAGGTACTTATTATTTTTATAGTTTGGTAAAGATATAATTACTATATAAAATAAATAAAACTGCATAATTATGTTATTAACCAGCCATTTTCGACTTTATTTCGAATTAATTTGGAGTAGATATTTCCTTCTTAATTTTCCGTTGTGTTGATTTTTCTTATAGCTACTGTGTCATCGCTGCCTCAGCCTCACCATGTTTTTTAGTGATTTGTCATCATAAGTAATTCAGTTTGCTCTGCACCAATTCGTCATTTATCGAAGTTTGAAATCTGATCTGAAAAAGGTGCAATAACATTTTACCTCAGTAATAAACACTGAAATAAAATAGTTACAAACATTTAGTTCATATAGATAACTCAAAATTAGTTCCTACCTGTTGAGAATATTATATTGTATATTATCCCCACATGATTGAATTGTTCCATGACACTGAGTACCAGGGCATTGAAAAAGCTCGAAGAAGTGATTGTGGTTTGCTCCAATCTTCGTTTTTATTTGCAGTTGCATCATATTTTATTCTTCATAACATCTTTGTAGATATACAAAAATTTAGATCTCGTTCGAAGAAAAATTCAGCGTGAATGTTTTTTAGATATTTCTCATGGTGAGGGCTAAGGGCGAAGGTACTTTTCACAGAGATTATAATTGAAAAATATGAAAAAAATCCGAACAACAGAACACAAAAATGATTATTGACAATTTACCTATCAAATTATTGTTGACGTTTTACCTATCAAAATTATAAATACCCCGGTTGCTTTTGAATTAGAGAAAAGGAACGATGTAATAAATTCGGCCGTATAACATTATTATACGACTAGTTACAATATTTGACATATCAGTATCATTGATATACGTTGCTATGACTTACTGTTTTGGTCGTATTAGAATGTGAGTGAATGCTTTGTGTATCATTCAATAAATGCTTGATTTAGTAACGCACTGTTACATTTTCTTCGTGGGACATATCTTATTTTAACAGCTTTGTTAATTTTAAATGCTGATTAGTTAATGCCTTGTTAAATAGAAATTGGTGAAACTGGGTCTATGCCTTGCACGGAGCGTCAACAGTTGTCGGTGAGAATATTTTTCCAGTGCAGCGCTCCGAGCCTAGCACGCAACTGTGTTCGTCGGTGACAGAACGGTCTAGTTAGCATATTCTCATACATTTTAATACAAATAATATATTTTTGTCTAACACCTTCATAATACAGTCATGGGATGAGACGGTGTAGTGGGCAGACTCCTTAAATCTCAGTTCTCCTGATAATGACACTTATCTCATAATACCCTCTTTAAATAAAACTACATTAAACGTCAACTAATTCCCGAATAAAGCAACCGAGTACACCCAAACTAAGAACTAATCACGATAAGTGCCACAAACAGCGCAACGGAAGTGCGGTGGTGGTGGCAATATTAGCGGTCCCCATTCAAAGCGTGTCACTGCCAACTTGACGGCTTAAATGAGCTAAGAACATCTGAGAACCGCTCCCTTCACGTAATAGTTCCGCTAAAAACTTTTATGTCGTATTCTTACAAACTGACAAAAGTACAAAGTAAACATCCTCTTTTATAATCATGGTCTTCTCGCAGCCATCTATTTGACAAACTTTCTCGGTTTACTATTTATTCATTAACTGCGACTACCTTTATAATGAGTTCTTAATTAAACTAACCGTAGTATTCTAAGCCGTATTCACTATAGTAACTTAATTTTATAATATTTAATTCAATTATAATAAATCTAACATCGCATAAAATAACTTAGCACGTGCTTAAAACCAAACCGAGTCTTGTTCCAAAATGTTCCTCTTTTTTCACTAGGCCAGCGTGGCAATTTATATCCAGAAGCACCCCCTAAACCCAAATAAAGCATAATTATAACCCATTTTTTATATAAATCAACTGCCTCATTAGCCAAGTGATCCTGGGTTCGATTTTTCTATGAAATTCCCAGTAGCAGCTCGGAGTTTGGAATTTGTGCCCGGTAAATGGCAATAGGCTCGCCCCCTATTACATGGGACCTAAACATACCGGCGAACTGTGGGTGTACATTAGTACGCCTCTGCCTAACCCTTCGGGGAATACAGGCGTGATGGTATGTTATGTGTTTTATATAAATCAGTATCTTACGACTGTACAATGATTTGTGGTTATTACAAAGATATCAGCACATCAGTGATAATGATGTGGAAATCGTACGCAATCTACATTTAAAAGACAAGTTAACTTTGTCTTCACAACTTTGGCCATCAATCAAACAGATGAATCAAAGTGAACCCATCATTAAACCAATTCAGAAAATATGGTGACATTACCTACATCTAAAAATAACAGTGTTTTACATTAATCATTGCTCATATCAATCAAATACTTCAAAAATAGGGGTTTTGTTCCACTATTTCTCAAAAAGTGCTTGTTTCTTAATATCAGTGGCCCAAGTCATATTTCATTTTGAATCGAATCCTAGATTTTGAATGGAGGCAGTAAACTAGCAATCAAATCAGAGCACGAGAAGCAGCAATCATTGCATGTCAGCCGGCAATTAGAATCACATACATCCAACTTGACTAGGTCACTGGTATTGCCTGGTATTGATTAGTTCTCAACATATGAAATTTCAAGATTTAGGGCAACTCTCATATACGTAGACTCACTAAGACAATTTGATTTTCAAACAAATTGACAGAATTATTTATACCTACAATGTGTTAAAAAATCCCTGTCTGACTGATATCCGTTTTTTGGTTTTTTATTGCCGTATCTATGAAAGATCATCACTTAAGAACGGCTCATTATTGTGTTCTTAATTATCAGGAAATGTTGAAATCGTAACTTTCGTTGGGAAAATTTACTTCGGCAAAACTGCGCAGGGTCGCTAGTATGTATTATAAAAAGGTACAAAACTATTTACATAGTTTATACTTCCAATTTTACGTAGTTAAAACTTTCTATGAATTAACATGATTGGAGCCATGATTTTATTTCATGCTTTGAGAGTTACGTAACTACTTCTGTATGCCTACTTAGTTGGGAATTAGTTCAAGAGTATATATGCCAACATGCCATTGTAAAGCCGGATATAGAGTGAAGCAGGAAATGAGATGTCGTCCTTCAGTAATTGCCTGACACAATATGAGTATTGTCGATTGTATTTCTTAGCATAAATAATATACCAACACGCTTATGTATCCTCGTAGAGGTCTGCGGGGTGTTGATAGGTACACTCAATTGTTCGCCGGTGGGTCCCATGTAACAGCTGGCGAGCTTATGGCCATTATACCGGGCACAAATGTAATCTTAGAGCTAATGCTGGGAATTTCATTAAAAAAAATCAAATAACAGTGGTCGATTCCTGGGGATCGGACCCTGAATCAGAGGGTAACAGTCCAGATTACGACCATTATACTAATGATGCAATTTTATTATGTAAAGCCGGATGTAGAGTGAAGCAGGAAATGAGATGTCGTCCTTCAGTAATTGCCTGACACAATATGAGTATTGTCGATTGTATTTCTTAGCATAAATAATATACCAACACGCTTATGTATCCTCGTAGAGGTCTGCGGGGTGTTGATAGGTACACTCAATTGTTCGCCGGTGAGTCCCATGTAACAGCTGGCGAGCTTATGGCCATTATACCGGGCACAAATGTAATCTTAGAGCTAATGCTGGGAATTTCATAAAAAAAAATCAAATAACAGTGGTCGATTCCTAGGGATCGGACCCTGAATCAGAGGGTAACAGTCCACTTACCATTATACTAATGATGCAATTTTATTATCGTAATGACCAGCCTGTTGAGATTTAGACATCTTCCTTCCATGATGTAAGTTTAAGTCCATAGTGCGTCCAAGACTTTAAACTACTTTCTGGATACGTATTATGGAATCCTCGATATTTTCCTCCCGTGTCTTTTTTCCCTAACGCAACAGAAGTATACAAAGACATGTAAATGTATCATGTAAAAAAGAGGGAGCAAACCGAAAAACCTAAAATTAAAAATCAACTAATTAATATTCATTTAAAAAAAACACTGTTTAATAGTTCCACTACTGTTACAGCTGCCACGGCCATTGCTCTTTGCAATATTCTTTTAAAACTGTATTAATATTCGCGTAAGTGACAGAAATCCGTATGTTTTATTTCAAATTGGCATCATGCAGCTATATTTTAAGGGTTTAAAGGTTAATACCAACCCGAAGCCTGAATATATATTTTATTTATATCAGGTGTATGTACAAGTTGAGAATCATAACGTTTAGGAAACCCTTTTTAACATAAAGTGAAACATAAAAATAGCGGGACGGGCTGGATGCCAAGATATCGTTCTTAAAAAATAAGTATTCCATAGTAAATGACGTTGAGTGAAGAGTCTCGGCTCGGCCCCGTGTTACTTAATATTCAAGCAATTAAAGCAGACTACAGATACCAGAAAGCATCGTATCTGTGAAAAAAGATCTTTTATTATATTTGGAACAAGATTTTTTAATTACATTTGTTTTTGCACTAACCTAACCGAGGCAGCATTTAAAAATGCATTTGTCTGGCTTGAGATATATTCCAGCTCGGAATCTAAGAGATAATAACTGAGCCGAATTTTCAATACAAATTTTATACCAAAATAAATCGTAATTTAAAGTTTCACGTGGGAGAGCCATGCTTCGGCACGAATGGGCCGGTTCAACCGGAGTGATACCACGGCGTCACAGAAAACCAGCGTGAAGCAACGCTTGCGTTGTGTTTCGCCGAGTGAGTGAAGTTACAGGAGGCCCAAACGCTTTTAAAAGGCGGGCAACGCACTTGCGACTCCTCTGGTGTTGCGGGTGTCCATATGTGGCAGTTATCGCTTACCATCAGGTGATGCGTCTGCTCGTTTGCCGCCTATCCCGTAAAAAAATATTAATGTAACACAATTTAATCAAAGTGTGTTATTAATCGGATTCCTGATCAACCATTTCTTCCGGGGTACTTCACTGGTAATAAATGTAAGCGAATGCAATTCTTGATAACTTTACCAAGTTTGGAACGATTTTCCGGTCTTTTATTTCCAGTGAAGTAGTAGTATCCGAATAAATTGATAAAACATTGTTTGGATTACGATTTATTTTGGTATTACGTTTTTGTGGGCAATTCAAGCTCTACCGGACTCTTAAGAATAATGTTTACAACCTGCTTCCATGTACCCATTATTTTCATTTCAACAACTATATTTTTATAATAAATAATAAAAATCAGGCTTTCAATCTCTGTGTACAGCATTTTACAAGTTGACGCGAAAGGAGCAATCTACTTGACGACTAAAAATGGAACGTTTCCAATATCGCTGACATCCTTGAAGTCCCGAGACGACGCTACATCGCAACACACTCCAAACATTTTGTCTGCGACCGCTAAAAATCTCTCACACAATACCTCTGAGAGGGAACATGACTACTGGGATGCCTCTGAAATTCTACTCTCCAATTATATTAACGGCACTTACGATGAAGTTGACGCGTACACGCTCAAACAAAACGCTAAAAGGAGCATCAACGATGCAGTATCGAAGAATATTACATTAGTGCTGGAGAATTTGTTGAAGAATTACGAAAATTCCCAGTTGCCAACACACGGGAAAGGTGCGTCATATATAAAAGCTCTAACTAGTGTGATACAGAACCACTTTTCCTTTTAGCGGTCAAAATGATAATATAATCAAACTGAGTAACTATCGATGTTACGCACGTCACAGTTGTATTGATATATGATTTCAAAAATATTTATTTAATATGTTCTAGGCTACCCTACGGTCGTACAAACAAATATTCTTATACGAAGCATGGGACCCGTATCAGAACTGGATATGGTGAGTCTCTATGTTTAAAATGATTTTCGTAGCACTCAAGTATCGTAGCTAAGCGAATTCGTAGCAATGCGTAGCCTACGATTAATGGCTACGCATTGCTACGAATTCGCTACGAGTTTTTATACTTCTGTGGCTACCGGTCCTATAATATGCTCGGGACTGTATGTGTTATATATTATACTTACTTCCTGTCTTTTATTTTCCTTTGTTTTGTATTGATTATAAATTGGATTACCGTGTACCCTGTATCGTATTGTGGTATGTGATTTATTATGATTCAAAAATAAAATAAATTATAATGAGTATAGATTTTTCTACAAAAAACTAACATGCAATGACACCTCTTTACCAATATTAATATAATATTTTCATTTCTATAACAGGATTATTCAATGGACTGCTACTTCAGGCAGTATTGGCGTGACACTCGGCTGTCGTTCCTCGGTCCCATCCGCTCGCTGTCACTCTCTATCAAGATGCTCGAAAGGATTTGGCGACCAGACACGTATTTCTATAACGGGAAGCATTCCTACGTTCACACTATTACTGTTCCGAATAAGTTGCTGAGAATTAGTCAGCACGGAGATATATTATATTCGATGAGGTAAAGAAATATTGTATTTATGAAAATATTTATGTTTATTCAGAACTTTGAACCTTATGAAAGCGATAAAAATAATGATTACCTATATGACTCTAACTGTACCTATACGGTTAAGCAAAGCAAAGCTGATTATCGTACAAAAGTTTCCTGGTCAAAGTCCACAAATACGAAAATTCCAATTTCATACCCTTAACACAATCAAAGCGTCCGACATTTTTAATTGGCAGAGTGAAAAATTTCCGTGATCCGATTACGCAGTGGAGTTTTCATTGGACGTAAAACTCTGCGGATATTCTTATATTTTTTTAAATAACGTCCATTGAGATATTGTCTGAATTTATCACGATTATTTTGTTGTTGTTGTTGTTTAAAAGCCACAAGCACAATAAACATAGTTGTTGGCATCAATAACTGCAAAGTTGTGCAATAATCACTTGACATGAGACATGAAGGTGAGATGTAAGCGCGAAGAGCATGTTACAAGGAAGATATTTTGCATGAATAAAAGAGGGAGAAAAGATCGATGGACACTAAATAAAACGTGGTTTTTATTTACCTAGTGCTTTTATAATTTACAATATATGTTTTCTATATTGTAAATTATAAAAGCACTAAATAAAAACCACGTTTTATTTATGGCCACTAGCACCAACTTTTTAATTGTGTTTAAACTGTATTTAAACACAAAATTTGTATGAAGATTGTGTTTAAATATAATTTTAAACACATTTAAGACGTTGGTGCAAGTGGCCCTTAGTGTCCATACAATATTTTTAATATAGGTACAATATTTTAGTAAAATATTGTACCTATAAGGCCATAATTACAATAGAATGCGTTACAAATGGCCTCCATATTTTAAGGAAAGCTGTGAATAATCCATATAAAACTGAATAGATAAGTTCGTCTAATGTCGCCGAGAATATGCAACTGTCCACCCGGTAATCGCTTTAGTTCGGACGAAATTCGACGGCAAAATTGCTCCGTTGAACGCTACAAACAGGGTCTGACGATCCTTTCAGTTAATCTAACGCCTTAGTTAAGAGTTTCGAACGTTTCCAGCTATTTACTATCTGCACTTCGCAAATACTTGATCCATTGCTCCTTAGTTAAAGCCTTTTTTTTAATGTGGACCTGATTTATCGTTTTAATTGATATAATCTCTGATAAGCTTTTAATTAAAAAGTGTAAGGTAACAGTTTCTTTTTTCAGGTTGACTATCAAAGCGAAATGTCCTATGGAGCTCCGCAATTTTCCTATGGACCGCCAATCGTGTCCGCTTATCCTGGGTAGCTGTAAGTATATTTTTAATTTTAAGAAATTTAAAACCATAGATTAACAACGTCAATTTATCTTTCTAACCTTTTAGCACTTGAACTTGACCATGTTTTCTTATAGATGCATACTCAAACCAACAACTTGTTTACCAGTGGCAAAACTCCCAGAGTGTCAACTTTGTTCCGGGCATGACCCTCTCACAGTTCGACCTCATCAGTTTCCCTTACAGAAACTTTACTTTCACCCGACGGGAAGGTAAGAAATACTTGCCGAACTACACGTAGAAGTAACAAAGGTGATAATGTGTGTAGTGCCATTAGAAATAATATACGCCTGGTCATGCATCACATTTATTAAGTTGTTGCTTTGTTCGTCCATTACATGTTCGTACAAAATAGGAACATTATTTAGTTATTTGCGCATGACTGTACGGATTAAGTACAAAGAACTTCTATTCATTTAGCAAGAAAGTTTGTCTGGCGCAAACAAGAGTAACATCCCTTATTACGCAGCCTATACAAACAGAAACGTATTCGTTTACGCGTAACCTCCCATACTCTTTTCATTATATCACCATATTGAACGAAAGAATGAAGAGGCTTCGAGATTATCTGTTTTTTATTAAATTTAATGAAGCATCTTAAAATGTGTTAACGCTATCAATATTGGAGGAATCAAGCGGAAAGCTCTCGATCGCCTCTCATAACAGTGCTTTCATCTCCACTAATCACGCAACGAGTGCACCTCCCACGACCCGCCGGCACTTTATCCGCTTACCGCTGAATGTGATTCGCACATGGCTTCAAGTATGGAAAATACCTCCAAAACTTTATGAAGTAATATGAGTATATTTCACTCGCCAGACTGGCAAATTCATTAAAACTTCCTAGTTGTACCAGAAATGCATACTGTATCTATGTGTTAATGTGTCTACGTGTTTACAGTATCTTAATAATGATAAGTTATCAATCATTTTTTCCTACAAGTAATGGTTATTCATGCGCATAAGTACCTACATCCACGGAGAAACGCACTCAACCGTAAATGACTTTACCTGTTTCTTATTTACTGAAAATTTCTTTACTCAGAACACGCCGCATTTAGCACTTTTATCTTAAATTGCCTTGCAAAATAGACCTCAAGTGCTTCTTTTACAAATATGATTTGCTTTTTTCGTCTCGGAGGCAAATACAAAATAATGTCAAACGAATTGTAGCGCGTCGCGCAACGACACGAATCGGCTTTTACGCGCCGAGGAATTTACATTACAGCTCCAGATGCCTATATATGTAGGTAAGGTACAAATACGTAAGCGGTCATTGCTTTTTAGTGTTCGTGATGTTGCCACTTATGTAACAAGTAGATAATGTGTGATAGGAGAAATAACCTAAAGTATCAGTTGAACATAGAACTCATGTAGCGATAGAAGAAAACTTTTTACAAGTTTTAAATTTTTCAGGAGAATTTTCAGTTCTTCAAGTATCGTTCAATCTTCAACGGCATACGGGCTATTTCCTTATACAAGTCTACGTGCCGTGCATACTGATTGTAGTCCTTTCTTGGGTATCTTTTTGGATTCATCGCGAGGTAACATGTAAACACATTACACTCTATTCAGCTGACGTACAATTGTTTGTGTTATTCGTCTTCCACTTTGCAGGCCACTTCGGACCGGGTAGGGCTCGGGATAACGACAGTGCTGACTCTATCCACGATTAGCTTGGACTCACGCACTGATTTACCCAAAGTAAGATATGCAACTGCTCTCGACTGGTTCTTGTTGATGAGTTTCTTCTATTGCATTGCCACCCTCTTGGAATTTGCGGGTGTGCATTACTTTACAAAGGTAAGTGTAAGTGTAAAGGTACCTACAGGAATTTCAATAAGTATCTAAATATTAATTATTCTTCTTATGTCTTTTGTGGGATGTTGTAGGTCGGTTCAGGTGAGATAGTGATCGATGATGCAGAATGGGAGGAGCTAATTGAAGAAGTGGGCGGTGACGCTTTCGCTGCTCGACAACTCGCGGTGCGCCGGCGCAGCTCCGCTCGTTCTACTACGAACTTTGTTAGTATATTGTTTTCTTGTGCCGAGAATAACTTAGCTTCTGTTCGCAACAAAGGTTCAGTAAAATGTTAAACCAACAATGATATCTGTTGCAAATGGTTTTCATTTCAGAGCTTCACATTACCCGCTCAGCATAACCCTGAGGAGAGCAGTGGTGCTGCAGAGCAAACTGCAGTACGGCTGACGATGGAACGCACCACGCAAACCGATAGGCGAGTGCCGCGCTGGCGCCAGTTACTGTACTGCCTCGCTGGAGACGACCGCTACAGGAGACAGAGGCAGGTTGAAGCGGGTGCGTAGAATTTTGATTGATTGATGTGATAGTCGAGTGAGATAGTCCAAGGTCGCTTTAGTGACATTTAGTAGGTACCTACGATACAGGTACCTATATAGGTAGAGGAATCGTGCGATCATTTCTTCGACTTAACTGCCTTCTCTTTACAAGCCTGGGGCTGCATTACGACGTGTTATCGCCATCATCTTTAGGTTGTGAGAATGGGATAGTGCTATTTAATCTGTATAGTAGAATCCCTCTCTTTCACTCAGAAAATGATGGCAATAACACCTCATGATACGGCATCAGTAGACAAGTGGCAATCTGAAGTGTATCACATTGTGATTTTTTTGTATGGGACGGAGGGGCAAACGAGCAGATGGATCACCTGATAGTATGCAATTACCGCCGCCCATGGACACCAGCAACACCAGAGGAGTCGCAAGTGCGTTGCCCGCCTTTTAAAAGGGTTTGGGCATCCGGTGGTTACCGGTGTGTTTCGCCAAGTGTGTGAGGATTCAAACACTCGGCGAAACACAACGTAAGCGTTTTTTACGCCGGTTTTCTGTGAAGATTCATTAAAAGTGGCCATTTATCCCCAAAGACGTAAAGCACTGCAGAAAGGTAGTAAGAGATACTCCATCCATTATCTTTTCTCACATCCTATCTAGGTACCTTTCTTATGAGGTTACATAAATTACCTTCTTACCTACTTTTAACAAATGTCTCAATTTTCCATTACAGGTAGCCGTGGTCACATAAATAGCGTCTCTCACATCGATAGGGCTGCAAGAGTCATGTTTCCGGCGTCCTTTGCTCTGCTCAACTTGTTTTATTGGATGGTCTACGCATTTTCCAGCGACGACTTCGCATGGAGCGACAACCCTATGAACACACTATCTCATTAGAAATATTAATCTACATACTAAGAATTTTGAATATGATCAGTGATAGGCCACAAACCACCTCCTAATTAAAAGTAGGAACTAGAGAACGTTACAGGCCATTTTTTTTCTAGGGACATAACAATTGGATATGTTAAATCAGCGGGCAGTATGTTCGTTTCGAGTTATTCCCAGTTGTCCCCACCGTCTTCGTCTCCAGTGGTGACAAATGGGAAAAAAATTCCCAGTTGTCACCAGTGATGGCGCCTCAGTGGGGACAAATGGGAATGGCCACTCTTCTTGTTCCCAGTTGCCACCAGTAGTGACAGATGGGAAAAATAAATAGATACGTCCCCAGTAAGGCGGGGCTAGAGCTGAATATATTTATAGTGATGTGAATTAAATTTTTTTTCACGAATTATTTTAATTAGATGATTATATTCTATTATAAAATGTATGTTACAGTAAATCTGATTAATTGAAAATTATTAATATTTTTACAAAATTATTAATAATAACCACATGTTTTGGTAAATGTGAATAAACGATCGAAATTTATTACTTTTAGTAGTAATTATTAATAATTCACGACACAATATGTGTCGTGAAAGTATAAAATAGTATATACAGGAATATTTTTTAAGCAGTGCGCAAAAAAATTTTGGTAGTTCAGTATCAGTAATAGAACACATTCCCATTATTAGTTCAAAACTTCTTTTTTAATTTTTATCCGGCTTGAAATCAGCAAAATATGGACACATAATATCTATTCGCAATAATAACAATATGCACGTGTGCCAGCCGACTCACGCGCCGGTTTACAGCTGATGTAGGTACTAAGGCGCGCGCGCTTTGCCGTGCGCTAGCGAGTAACCATAAAATCAGTTTCAAAGTAAACATCTTTCGTTAACGATAACTTCGATATTTTGTACTAAGACATATCAAAATAACAAATTGGTGTTTAATAAAAGTCGTTTAAGTATCAATTGTCAAAGTTTGCGCACTGAATAAAAAATAGTCCGGTATTTAATAGTAGTAAAAGTTATAAAATAAATAAAAACCCAATGTTTTTTGACCAGCAGGTATTTATTTATAATATTGAACACAGTCTTACAATTATATTAAAATAGGCGAACCGTAGTGTTTTAGTTTATTAAATGAAATTAATTTGGTTCTGGCACTCGCCGGCCGCTACCGCGGCACCGCTCGCTTCGCTCGCTCGGCTCCTGCGTTGTGTGGTCACAGTTCTAACCTAACCTAACCGATATCTGTATTTAGAATTTTGCGGCGAACTTTAAATTTTGAAATATGGCGGCTCTCTCTTGGCCACTTATTACATTTATCACTACTAGGGTTAAATTATTAATAAAAACCGACAAATGTGATTAATTTATCACTTTAACCTCGACTTTCGGTAATTATTAATAATAATATTAATAATCTTCAATTATTCACTCTTACCGTGACATATATATAAATTCACATCACTTATATTCAGTTCTAGCCCCGCCTTACTGGGGACGTATCTATTTATTTTTCCCATCTGTCACCACTGGTGGCAACTGGGAACAAGAAGAGTGGCCTTTCCCATTTGTCCCCACTGAGGCGCCACCACTGGTGACAACTGGGATTTTTTTTCCCATTTGTCACCACTGGAGACGAAGACGGTGGGGACAACTGGGAATAACCCTTCGTTTCCCACCTTAGTAATATTAAAAAAAAAACGATTGAGAGTAGATTTAGATGATAAATCGAAGTGTGTATGTATAGGTACCTACTTAGCGTTAATGTAGTTACATACGAGTAAGTCTTGACTTATCTTTTCAATCCATCTAGGAAAACAGCCGTTGCGTGATGGTTTTTTAATTCATCGCGTAGTCTTTTTTAATTCATCAAACGAACAGATATGCAAACCCTTGATCGCCTTTTTCTTTCTCCTAAAAATCTCTTGACACCTCGTATACATAAAGTAAATGTCTTCAAAGTAGAAATAAAACTAAGGAGATGTATTTCACGTGTTTTATTAAATTCAAAACTAAAGCCATTATAGGTATAGTGAATCTTGTTTGAAGTCGGAGCTCATGAACACTTTGATCTTAGGATTAATAAATATGTTTTAAGTTTGATTAAAAAATATACATAGGTGTACCAAGAAGGTATAAACATTCCTTAGTCTTGCCTGTAGAGTGTAGGCCTAATATTATTTGAAGATACATCGTCAATTTGTAGAAATCTTATAAGTCATATAAGTGTAGAATACACATTAGAAGGTAAAATCGTTAGGTTAAATCGTACTTAAATAGTTACACAATATGGCCATCCCGAAGACATCAGTGACCTTAAAAAAAATTTATATAGCGTATATTATAATTTCTTAAACGAGTTGACGATTTTAGTTTGCCTGTATTTTAAAAAGTTGACCCGCCCGCGTTCTCACCCGTACGTAGGTAAAACACTGTCCGGCCCGAAAGGGGCATATATATATAAGTATCTCAGTCACACAGTCACACTACCAAATAAAATAAGAAATATTAAATATTCATGAAAGTAACCATAAACAAATGAAGTCTAAAATTCACGATTGCCGTGCCCTAATTGCCGCAATTTGTTACGTACCTACCCCAAAATCGACGCATTTCTTATTGGGACCGGCCGTTAGTATGGAGGTGTCACTACCACCGTAATGCATTTAAGTTCCCTCGTTTTATAAAAAATCGAGTTAATCGGGTTATTTATTTCAGCTGAGCAGATGTATTCGGTATGGTCTAATGTGTTATCTTTTTCAAAATAGTAGCCTGCACACGGCTACAGACGATAAAACGTTTAGCAAACAAACATATAAATTGTACGATGTATCCTATCATCTTTATTATAGAGAGAACAATCGATGTTAATTATTATATAATATCTGGCTACGTATGTGTTTAATTAATTACATAACACTTGTCTAACAAATATCACAAATACATAAGTTATCATAATCGTCATACTAGAAAATGTTTTCATGAAAAGGTAAATTTCGAAGAGAGCTATTAGGCTTACTAGAATTTCTGTTGGTCCAACATTCTGTAAAAATAGGTACTAATTTCATTTCGATGCAAAAGTGCCAACCTTTAATCCGCCATTTCGTATGTAGAAAATAGTCATTTTGAAGGCATATAGATTAAATACATAGTGGAATGTATAGTTTTTAAGGCTTTCATCATAAGTATGAAAACTACTTACTACGTCAACATTAAATGGCAAATATTGAATTGTATAGTCGTTTATATATTATATACTTTAGAATATTTCGCGTGGACAATGCTGAGTTACTAGGACAATAATTCACTAATAAAGCTAGATGCGCTTCGGATATTTCAAATAGATAATTATACAGTCTACGGAAAAAAATAACGTGAAATTGATTGAAACGTTGATTCGCTAATATTCTATGTAATGAGCAAACAGTCCGTAGGTCCCGTAATTACCTACCTATAGTTTAAAGGATTTATTTTAAGATCATGGTGCGACACTAATAACCCGGTGCTAAAAGTTGCGTATTTTAGTTTACTGCAACATATTATCCTGAATCGTTCCACATTATAGAGAATTTTCGCTTGCATTTTGGTAAATGTTCGAGACAATAATACAGACAGTTGATAACTACTGAACGTTATGTTTCTATTTATAATCATTACTATATAGTTTTCTTGCCATATACAATATAGTCTCCTAAAGCTACTAATAGTTTCAAAGTCTTGTTCAATAATAATAAAATATAAAAGCCGCCAGGCGTTGAGGTGCGTGTTCAAGTTATGTACGGTCAACGACAAAGATTTACAGTTTTGACTCTTTGTACATGTTTTTAGATGAACTGTAATATTAATTAACAGTGTGCTTCGATTATTACAAATCAATTTCGGAATTATTTAAAAATACAAAATACCGTTTCGTATAGTGTCGTATATTGATTTTTTCTGCGTTTACCGACAGCGGGAACACTTGTTTCAATACTGTGTGCCCCGCACTGTTGACGAGAGTACCTACTGTTTATAGTAAGTAGATATATATTATTAATTACGATTATTAATCAATAGCGTTATACACAAGTCACATGACGCGTACTCGTAAATTGCAACAAATACACCAATGCTTTGATTGGGTTTTATCATTCACAATAGACCTCTTGTCCCATAGTGGACCCGCGGTTCATTGACCAATTGATAATGGTACTATGAACATGAACTAAAGATGATCGGGAAAGACAGTATGTACCAATACACCAACTAGAAATAGTATCATATTTGTAATAAATTGATTTCAGTGCATTAAGCTGGCGGCTTCATATTGAATGGTTTCTATTTCATCAGAACATCGTTTCCTACAGAACCCAATATTAAATTGACAATAGTTGTATAATGGTAAGCGATGCGAACATACACAATATAAACATATCTACTCGCTACAAAGTATTAGTACCATTTACTTAAAGCTATACATCGATTTAATTACAATTGATATAAATATAAAACTTTATTTACTAGCCCAAGTGGGTTTTATATTCTTTTTATATACAAATATAAATTTATTTTCCGTAATCTATAGAAGGTAAATTTGAATATACAAGTCATATAAACGGCAATGATCCAATTTTTAAAATAAATACAGCTGCCATCTATCTAAATAACTGCTCACTTTACCATCAGCAGATCAATGCTAAACCAAATTATTTACTATTTACTAATACTTTATAAAAACTGGACCATTCCCATTGAATTTTGAAGACTAGAACACTGGTCACAGATATTTCGGTATAGGCAAGGAGATTTTAATAGTTTCAATTACTCGTCTAAGATTAAACACCCACACAAACACACACACACACACACATTCAAACTTCATTCACAAAGCTAAAGTACCAATAAATTAATAGTCTGCAACATGCCGAGTATTTCTTCAAGCTCTTACATCGCAATTACAATAGACTGCATACAATAAATAAGAATTTCATATATTCACATCTCCAATATAAATAATTAAATCACAGATTCTATATTTTATTACAATTATTTTTATCTACGTATCTTTTCTACCTACGACGAGATAAACGTTCATGTTGTCTTTGCCTTTTACGTACACGCTGCCTCGCTGCTCGAACTCGTAGCGAGCCGACAACACCGGAATGCAAGCCTCGCCCACTTGGATTCTCTTTGGCACCCCGGTCGAGTCCATCCTAGACGCTATGTTGACAGCATCTCCCCAAATATCATAGAACAACTTGGTTGTGCCTATGACGCCCGCCGTAACATCGCCAAAGTTGTACCCGATCCTAAGAATAAAATCGAATTCGAGCAAATCTTGGTTGAAGTTATCCACCACCTTCTGCATTTCCAGTGCAAACTCCAGCAGCTGGTACAGATGGTCGTGAGTACCGCGAGAAGCGTGCCTCAAGTCAGGGTTAAGTCCACTCGCTGCCATGAACGTGCTGCCAATAGTTTTAATCTTCTCCACATGCTGAAACTCGGGCCTTTCTAACAGCTCATCAAAGTCCGCTATTAGTTCATTAAGTACCCTGAGATATTCTTTACCTTTTAGATACGACTCGTCATACATTTCATTGAAGTTCACTATACTAGCAAATATAATTGCGACATCTTTATGATTCTCCGAATATTTTGCTGTATTTTTGAGTTGATCGGCGACATGTCGCGGTATTATATTGTGAAGCAACCAATCTGCCTGATTCCTCATATTTTGTACTCTTTGTTTGTCGCGGTTGGCCACTACGTTACTGTAGAAACTCAAACGGTAACTGATTTCGAATTCTCGGTTTAGGAACCAGACCAGCATCAGCAACAATACAATATCTAAATATAGCTCTGTTAAATGCAACTTGTGTTGGTGGCTATCAAAGCCTATTGTACCATTATTGATATCCATCCAGTCGAACATTGAACTATTTACTAAGCCATAGTCGGTTATATTCTGAGCAAACATTTGTGGGCTTAGCTTTAAAATAATATCAGCATCTAGCAGCAATTGAGTATTAGCTTCATGACAACCTAGCACGGCAAAAAATAGGAACAAACCAGCGTAAAGTGTCACTAGAGTATTCTTCACGAGCCAGTTCATCTGTGTGAAGTTGCAGAAGTGCACTATACTGATACACAAGAGGTAAACATAAAACGACTGTTCACCTCTCAGAATCGTCATTGTAGTGTTCTGACAAGAAAAATTTATGAGCACCACCAATATCGGCAAACTGATGAGCATACCACCGGACAGGTGCCACGGGAACCAGTTGGACAACTTCCTGAATATTCTCACCGATCTAGAGATTGACTCCGTTAGTGTCTCATTGGTTTTCCATTTCATATAATGTCTATAGGCGCAGAGAACCATAGCTACGACCTCGATAAACATGAAAAACGCGATCCATCCTATAGAATATTTCCAGTCATTGTACAACGTAAATATGGAAGCAATCACCGCTAAGAAAATAAGTGCTGAGACTAGGATGTCTAAAGCAGTATTGAATCTAGATGTGGTAAGGGTGGGTGGGAAATCTTCACAGTCATCGCTTCTGTGCGCTTTGTCCCTGTAGTGCTTTTCAATTTCGGAGGATTTAAAGAAGAGAGTGAATCTGTTGAGCGGTGGTTGTACGAAGTAGCTGATGCCTGAACGCGCATTGTCTTGTACACATCGTATTAGCTGGAGGTCTGATTGCTTGCGCAGTTTCTGAAGGGACTGCACTTGCTCCTCATTGAGTGGCGGTGGTAATCGACTCCTGGAATGTCCCTCGTTTAGTGACGACTGACTGGAGGTGTAGTAGCCGGACACTCTGTGCTGCATCATGTCGGTGTGAGACGTCGCGACGTGGTTCAGTGCGTATATCTGTAAAAATAAATGTCTATGCTATAGTTACAATCGAGCAATCAGAATCAATTTTAATTTCCATATAGGGAAATTAATTAGCTTTATGCATCGAAGCTTCATGGCTGACATAAGATTTATGCGTTACGTAGTAGATGGACAGTTCCTATATATAAATAAATCTTTATTGACACAATTATTTTACATATTTATAAAGAATTCCCTGACTCCTGCGCTAGTATTAACTGTATTACAGGAGCCATTACAGGAGCCTATGAACGAGAACTCGAGAAAGTTAACCACTTTTCGACTTGACGCTTGATACAACTGAAAAGAGCTCAATCGCTAATATGATCTACTATACTATAGTATATACCTTGCCACTCCAAAATAAATATAGCCATATTTTATCGCAGTCTAAAAACTGCACGCGTCAAGAATTTACGAGCCGAGCATCGCCAAGGTTCTTCAAAACTCCGGAGTATATTTTTCGTTAAACCTTTGTTGATCTGGCCAACACGCCAGATGATATGAATTGGGATATGAGTTACTAATTTGTTAATGATAAAAATTTGATGTTATTCCCAATATTATTAGGTATAATCTATACACCAATAATCTCAATATTATGTCAGCATTTTATTAATAAGACTAACCAGGGTTTTTTTTAATTATAATACAGTCTTATTGGTGGCTGGCGATGTTATTTAATTACAAAAAATATACCTACATAAATATATACTTATTGACAGAAGTATGTAGGTACTCGTTTTGAAATAGGATTCTGTCCCCACGCAACGCGTCGAAACGGGTTAAATAAATACAGGCCATAGAAATGCGACATTGTTGTTCTGTTTTTATGTCTGTGTTCTGTTGAGAACGTAAGTGTTTTGTAACCCGACTCCTTGAGAGGCAAACTGTGGGACGTGTACGGAGCATTACTATATATATTTTATTTTAAAGAACTAGCATTGTGAAATGTTGAACTATTTAAATAATAAATTATGAAGTAAAAAAGTTCTAAGTTTCCACTAGCAACATAAACATTTAAAACAGATTACAGCAAATTTTAACCCTCTTCCTTGTCCATAAAGCTGAAAGCAACAAGAATTTGCGATACAATGGTATGACTGACTAGTTTATGACTACAGCACACAGCTTTAGGGGAACGTGTTTATAATTTATTAAAAGCTTGTTTACGACGCGTTACCATTTCGTGAAAAATCTTTGCGCTGTAACTCAAATCTGCGTCAAGTTTATTTATGTAAGTATAAAAAATAATTCAGTGTTTATGCACGAGTAATTTATGCATGGTTCACTTACGTTATAAGTAAAAATAGGTACATCAAAGTAGACCTGTTGCTGTATGCTGGAACGCCGGCTTGTGCTTCTGATGCCGGAGTCTTTGCGGCTGTTTACCGAAGGACAGAGGCTGATGACGTCATCCGGCGGCCGTGACGCTTGCGGCGACGGAAGAGGCAAGTTCAGCCGCCGATCCTTTGAACGAATGAATTCGTCTTGCGTCGTGATCGTAGAACTGCGAGCACGACCAACTGGCACCTACAATGTATTAGAAGTCCATATAACAAAGTATATCCGAATAGTAGTCAGTATTTAGTTATTTTGTTGTCCTCATTACTGGCCAACACGTGTTAAATGTATGTGTACACAAGTTTTCTCGCTTATATTGTATGTGATAATAAATTAGATGTATACAGCAAATTTGCACTAACGCGATCATATCCAAATCACTAAATCTTGTACCTACTTAATCAGTTCATTTTTGTAGCTGTGAACTTATTACTAGAATTTTGGCTGTTTAAAAAGATGATGTTGTAAGTAAGCGAAAAGTTCACAAACAAAGTCAGGAAATCCATTGCGAAACTCTGTAGGTGGTATAGGTACCTATACATTACCTACTTATGTTTGTTTATATGTACCTAACCATTCCGACGCGAGTATTTTTCATCATTTCTCAGTTTTCCGCGACCCTCGGTCACGACAAAACTAATTTTAATGATAAACAAATAGCTACTTGAAGTTATATCAATGTATAGGTACCCAACCTTCGTTAGGAAATCGCATGTCCGTCTATACGTATAACTAAAACTTACAAGACACGAAATCAACCGAAATATTCACAAAAAACCTTCGTATAGTTACATCTATTGCAAAAGGCAGAATGATTAGTATTAATTAATATGGAAATAAACCCTTAACCACTAAGAAATGTGCACTCGAAACTGCGAAATATATACGAAGAGCAGTCTATAGTAAGATAATGATGTATTACCAATGTATTGCGCAAACGCCAGTATCATTTACGACCTACAATACTAGGGTCAAGGGCGAGGTTAAAAAGTTTATATTTCGTACCTACCAAAAACTTTAGTAACCAATCTGTCGAAAATATAAAGCCAAAAGATAAGATGTTATAAAACATTATATTATCATGATAGTTCCAATATAGTTCTATTAATATTTCTTTCTCAAGTCTTAGCAGAACGTGCATCCCATAAAAAAAATACTTATCACAGTTTACATTATCAGAGTGTATTGACTTGGGCGTGTCCCAATGACCAGAGTCGTTACTGTAGTCCTATCGGCACTTACGAAGATCCGTGACTTAAAACAAAAGCAGTCGGATAATTTTATGCGTGAGACTGCATTAACATCTACTTAGTCTCGCCGAGTATTTTAGGAATATCTACCCAATATGAATCTTCTTCTAGAAGTCTGTACTTACTTAAAAAAATATTTAACTTACCTCGATATTATTTGTTCTTCCGTATTGAGAACGGTAGCTGCTACTTCTAGCGAAGGGCGACATGTTACTCCTTGACTGGCTCAAATAAGATCGTATGTCGATGATTTCCCTCTCAAAGGACAACATGTCATGACTCAGTGGTGGTAGGTTCAGTTTACTGCTACTCTGCGCTGGCCTACTCTTATTGTCTTGAGATTCTATCACAATAGGCACTTGCTGGTAACCGTTGCTGGACTGCAAACCAACAACCGCGTCTCCCCGCTCCAAGAAATGTATAGACTTGTCGGTCAATTCCTGTTTCTTTATCTCATGGAGCGGCGTATCTGAATGCTTTCGCAAAAATCTAGGCACTTTCCAATTTTTTAACTTAGTCGTGTATTTTCCGTAGCTCCCTAAAATAATTCGAGTGGTTTTTTATTGGAAACTTTATAACCCGAACTCAAACATTTTTCTGTCTAAAAATGCTAAATGGTTTAAAAAATGATATTCGGATAACTGACATCTAATAGAAACCAAATTATCAGGACAGTATAAAACAAGAAGGCCTATACTTTGCTATCCGACACAAAATAATGCAATAATGATTGCAGATTTCAGCACGGATTGTGATAGCTTGTGATATATGTAAGTATAAACTGGTCAGAAATAGGTATTCCACATTAATCAGTGGGTACTAAGGAACTATTTCTGTTCGCAATGAAAGCAGGAGGAATCTCCTATACCTATTGACTTTAATTGCTCGACTATAAAATCTAATTCTGCTGCCTGTTTATAGTTTATTTGGTCCATGTTACTGGCAATGCTGATACAAAATGCGTATAAATGTAGTATGATATACGACGGAAGTCGGATTTGAGATTTTTGTTTCCAGACCGCCAGAAAATATTCATGAGGCGACAGCCGAGAGAATGAACTAGTCATCCCACTCGAGCGACACTCGTGTTATGATCTAAGTGACAAAGAGCATCACCTTCACGTAATGAAGTCACTCTATATCTTATCAGCTTGTGCCTTATTCTTGTGATAAATGACTTTTCCACTATTCAGTTCACAACATTATGCTGACTATAAGTAAAAATACGAACAATGAAAGACACACAAATGAAACTTAAAAACTATACATTATAATTTTTAGAACATTTAATTCTAAGAAGTATCTGCACGAAATAATGAGGCACTAAAAGTTAGCAGTACATAAATGTAGATATGTGACAACAATTTTACAGTGTAGCGGTAATAGCGAACGACATACCTGAATTCGATTGTGTTAATGGCTATGCGCTCGTCTCTAACGATCTTTTAATCCACCAAATCGTAAACATTTAACCTAGTTCTTGGTAATTAAAAACACAAAAGATACTTACCTACAGAGGTAGGACTTTTCGAAGAGCTGTCGTTAGTTTCAGGGAATGCCTTGTCTCTTTTTTCATCTAGCTCTGTATCTGAATCCAGTATACTGGGTAATGAACTAGCCTTTGTACGAAAATAAAAAGCACTTGGGGACAAGAAGTTTCTGGAATCTTCTTTCCTATTGTCTAATCCATCATCTGGATCTCTTGGTGAGTGAGGTAGTGGGGAATGGTTGCAGGATAGGACGGATTGGGGAGACGCTGCGGGAGATATAATCAGGCGTAAATTGATAGGATTGGAGGGAGTCAGACAATTGTCATGGTTATAAGGGGAATACAGCTGACGACCTTCAATAAAATAAGTTTTATGACCTGGATAAACAAAATTGGTTTTAAAATATGTTCACATCACATACAACATGCAATTTTAAAGCATTTTTATAGATTTACTCACCAAAAACGTCATCACTTTCTTCCAAAATATATGAACCTCCAAGAAATTTAGCAGTTTCCTCTGATATGTGGACACGACCTGGCTTTCCCGTGGATTCCATTTTGTTTGCGAAGCTGACGTCATTGCTCCAGACATCAAATTTAAACCGGCGCGTGCCCACTATACCACATAGCACAGTTCCCGTATGCACCCCTACTCTCATATTGATTCCTTCGCCGCGCACCCTATCGAATTCTTTAATCGCATCTATCATTCCTAAAACATGTTTATTATTAACTCATTTATTATCAGTCAAAACTGAAAAACCAATGTATCAACCATCAAGTCACCGTTCCTTTAAATAAAGTTATATAAACTACCTTTTTAAGTCAAGATGGCGAAATTTTATAACAATAGATAGTTTTAATATACCATGTTGGTACTCTTACTAAGCAGTTAAATCTAAAAATATTTATAGATGGGCCATTTGCATTCATACCGCATTCTGAGAATTCCTGAGAAAATCATAAAGCAGATTTTGTTCTTGAGCAGTTTTGACTATCTACTTTAAACAAATAACACTTACCCAGCCCCATTTCTACACAGCATGTAGCATGATCTGGTCTAGGTTCAGGACAGCCAGACACGCAATAATAACAATCTCCTAAAGTAGAAATTTTCTCACATCCATGATTTTGGCATAACTCATCAAACTTTTCAAATAGATCATTCAATATATTCACTAATTCTTCAGCACCTTTGTTACTTGACATTTTAGTAAAGCCAACAATATCAGCAAATAGTATGCTGACATTATCCATTGAGCTCATGTTAAAAGGCCTAAACAATGACTTGATATCTGATGCAGCAGGGTTTGAATTTCTGGGTTTCAGTGGATTGTGTGTCTTTAGACTACTTTCGGATTCCAGCACTTGTTCCTCCAACAGCCAACTGGCGACTTTTGGCGGCATCACAGAATGTATCATCTTTTCTTTGAGCTGTTTCTCCATTTCAAGCTGTTTTCTTACTAACAAACTCTGTCCTACTTTCATAAATGTGCCTCGCATTCTTACAAAGGTCATAAGGTAAATATGTACACCAATAATGTGCACACAAAGTTGAAGTAAAATTCGCACAAACATTCCAGGGCACTGCCAGTCTTGTTCTGACAAATGTAATACAATATTCAGTACTTCAAAGACTATTGAATATAAAATTCCAATGATAACACAGGCATACAGTGGTAAGGGTGTCAGTGTATAAATAATCAGCAATATTTCAATGCACATAGTGAAGTGTCCTGACTGGCTGATGTCAGCAGCTTGAGACAATACTGTGTCTGACCGCGTGGTGAGTGTCACCAGTGACAGGCTGAGTGTACACAGAGCAAGTGCCATGATCAGGGATAGCTTGAATGTATACACCTTATATATATTTGTAAATGTAACAAATAGCATAACAGATGTTATCAACAGTACTCCAGCAAATATAGAACACAAAAATGGCCATTTTACTGTTATGCCATTCAAACCAAGGACCACAAAGTAGACAAACCATGATATAGAAAATATCAAAATGTATAAAAGTGCAAATCTGAAAAAAACCATCAAATATGTTTAAATTTTGACAATATACAATGAACATTTAGACAAGATACAATGTTGTCAGAAAATCATCAATTTAAAGTTCATTCCTGCTAGAATATTAATTACACATTATATAATAATTGAATTTGAAATCACTTACCTAAATCTTAGTCTTATTTGTCTAAAGGAACTACTTCTGTATTGACCCTCGAGTATCTCTGAATCAAATCTGGGGTTCCACCAGGTTCCAGATGCAGCTCTCTCAAAGGCAATGGGTATTGTGAGTCCACAACAGTTAGTCGTCGGATTGTTGCGTGCAAGGTAAGCCTGCACATGTGGTGCCAGTCTGATCTGAGCATCTTCCCCCTCAGAGCACTCAGCATCATGTTTGCTATCAAACTGTTGCGACCCATCACTGCAGGTGACACACCCACTTGGAGCATTCATTTTTTTTTAAGTATTTCATGTTACTCAGCCTTAAATGACAGCAGGAGATTTGGCCATATTTGATACTGTATAAGAAAGAAGTAATTATATTAACACCACAAGTACTAGTTACTTGTAGTACTTGTAGTGTTAATATAACCACCACAAGTAGTAACCACCACTAACTAGTTAAATTAGAAATAATTGATAATTGAAAAATATATTAAGAAAATATGTATACCTAAGGTAGGTACTGCTGCTAAGATCTAGTTTAAGGAACATTTGTATTGATAAAACAAAGAGTGTATTGTGGAAGCTGAATCAATTAATTCAGAGATCAGAATTTATGGCTATAGCAAATATACATTACTTTTCCTTCAAATAGTGAAAACAAGCATCTAGTATCCAGTACAATCTTAAATATTTTCTACTTCTATTTACAGTACGACGTTGAATATCAATTAACAGTATAGCCTTAGTATTAACGTACCTACAGCACAAGTTTGAAGTTTTTAGGGAGCGCTTTTACTCACCAATTCTTTATTCATACTCCTTAGCTCAGCTGGAGCTAAATATCTTCACGTTTATTGATCAAGGTTATTACAGTTCAATTAGATGTAAATAACAGAAAATTTATAAATAATAACATGCTCACTTCTCGTAATGATATAGATGCAAAATATTAAGGCTAAGAGCAATCCACACAATACAATATAAAAGTGCTAAGCTGTTGCAAAATTACAGTAAAGATACTTGATTTGCTTTTTTTACAGTACATACCAACTTATGTCAACAAATGTCAAATCCAATCCGGTGGTCTCGAGCCTACCGATTCATCGGTATTTCTACCGATATTGTCCGATATGGAAGCGATTTGGCGTCTGACCACAATATGAAAATGAAACGATCTATATATAGTTAGCATCCCTATTTATCTTTTATCGAGAAATCCCTTGGGAGTTTAAGCGGGAAAATTTTATTAATGTAAATTTAATGTGTAATTTACTAATAATAATAATTTAACATTGATTGTGGGAAAATGGCATAAAATTTAAAATTCAAAATCAATTTTAAATTTTATGCCATTTGTCCCCAATTTTTACAAAGTATTTGAATGTGTTCTTCTCTTCTAAACTCCATTGAAGCCAGTAAAGTTTCCATCATTTTACTGGGGCAACTAGTCTGTGGGGGGCTTGGGGGCTTGGGGGCTTTTATGCTCATTTACGTTAGAAAGAAAGAAAGAAAGAATACATTTATTGAACACCACAAGGAAAACACTTGACCTAGTCACTTCGGCCCCACTGGGGACTAATAGGATATTTTTTCCTGTTATCCCCCACTACAATTTAATGGGGCTAAACGTAATCTGAATTTCCTGTTGGCCCCCAATAAAAATATTATTATAAATAGCGTCCTAGTATCGACATTTAACATTTGTTTGATCGTTTATTTTTTATATTGTCATCTTTGACTATCTATCTATATGGACCCGCCTCTCATGATCATTCCCCTCTGTCAAGGTAGTGGATTAAAAAATCTAACGCATTTATAAAAACTGTTTCCGAAATCGATTTTTCATAAACAGAATCGTTTTCGCTCAGTAAGGTCATCATAAATGCTCCGTGTAAATACCGATATACGTGCAGTTAATGTCAATCAATCACATAATACAATTTATTAATAAAGATCGAGGACGTTACCGATTCAATTCAAAATCAAATTGGACTCGGCCGCCGAACGCAGCTCAGAGTGGACGTGTGTCGAACTTACTAATAATTCCGTACCCTAAATTCTGTGATTGGCTGCGAGTTGTGATTTTTAAATCCTTGTCACTCCTTAAGTGTTTTTACCTGAGGACGCCTCCCAGTGGGCGGTCCTAGAACGGGATAGATACTGTTGTGCTTGTGACCCATCAAAAGTTGACACCTCAAGTGACTGTGATTGGTTGGATTTGAACCAGCGACGCTTGCCTTGGCGGTCGGCGAGTGACCCACCGCGCCGCCGTGTCATTCCGAGCGCGCGCCAAATTAGTTATACTGACCCCGTGCGGCTACGTCATCGACTGTGCTACGACGTGCACCAGTGCTACGAGCTACGCGCCTACGCCCCTGCTACGAGTCTTTGATCCGCTACGCCGTCAGAGCTAGTGATACAACCCAATATCAACTGTTTGACTTGTTCAACTGTATTGGCCATAATGTCGAAAATCCAGCGCACCCCGCCCAACTCTCCTCTAGTAAGTCTGAATACCCAAACACAATCGGAACCAGATATCAACTCCGCTGTTGCTATGAGTGGATTTGTAAACACTACACGTAACAAACGCCTACGTAATGATAACTCTCCGCAAGGCGGCCCCTCCTACCAAATCAGCCAAGATGATTTACAGGAACCCTCCTTCTCTAAAACACTAGCGGAGCAAACTGTTTTAATGTCTAAACTCATGTCTGATGTTGCTGAAATAAAGTGCCAAAATGCGGCCATTCAAGCCACGAACGCCGCTATTAAGAAGTCAAACGAAGAGATTATTCAATCGATAAGTTTTCTCAACACGAAGTTTGAAGATATGAAGAAAGAGATAGAAGAACTAAAAAAAACACGGGATGCACAGCAAAGACATATTGAACATCTGGATAAAAAGATTATCGATCTACAGCTGAAATCACGCTCATCTGGAATTGAAATCCGTAATGTGCCTTACACAGACTCGGAAGATTGTGCCAGTCTTTCAAAAACTGTGATTAAGATAAGTGAGGTCCTGGGAACAACCATCAGTAACACCAATATACGAGACGTGTACCGCCTTCCTGGTAAACCCACAAATACCAACTCCCCTCGCCCTATTGTTGCTGAATTTGCTGCTGTAAGCACTAAGCAAACGATTGTTGCGGCAGTGCGCTCATTTAATAATGGGAAGGCTAAAGACCAGAAGCTCAACACCTCGCACATTGGAATGCCTGGTAAAATGCAACCTATTTTTATCGCCGAGCAGCTGCCTTTAAGTACAAGGAAACTTTATCACCTTGCCCGGGAATTTGCATCGAAGCACGCTTACAAGTTCTGCTGGGTTTCCAATGGCAATATTTTCCTGAGGAAGCTGGAAGGGGAGAAGCATATTCTGGTCAGTTCTGATCAGTCTCTTCAAAATCTCGAAGTTAAATGACTATATAACCCTTTTTACTTACGACTACATAATATATACTACTCCCTATGCGTTATATATTCACATTTTCGTACATTCAACACTTCAACCCCCTACCCAATTCTTACTTACACAATCACACACACTAAATCCTTATTAGATATTATTGTAAAGTATAAGCAACACATACATACTAACACTATCATACAACCATACACACTACACATAGTTCCCCTTAGAACTTCCCTAAACGTGCGATGCATCAAGAAACAGAATTTAAAACTAATCATAATTTGCATATGTAAGCCACTTTTGCTTTCTCCACTAATTTCTAATGGCTACAATTAATAATATAAATAGTGAGCTTGACTCTCTAACCACAGGTAACTCATTTACTTGTAGTATTGATGACTGCCTCGAGTATATAAAACCATATGATACTGACATAAAATTAATACATTTAAACATTCGTAGTATAAATAAAAATTTCAACGAACTACAGGTGCTGTTACACTTGACTAAAATTCCTTATGATGTTGTAATCCTGACCGAATGTTGGCTGAGTAAAGTCAATAACTTACCAATCTTGCAGGGTTATCAATCTTATTTAACTAACACTAACTCCAATCAGAACGACGGGATCGTAATATACGTTAAATTAGGTCTCCAGATATCAGTGTGGGAACCTCACTGTACGGGTGGCAACTTTCTCGTATGCGAAATAGATAATAAAAAAATAGCTATTGTAGCAGTCTACCGTTCCCCGTCTTACAATTCTAAAGAAAGCTTTGACAATTTCTTAGATAGTTTAGATGAGATTCATACAAAACTCTCCACCTGGCAAAATACTGTCCTGATTGGTGATTTAAATATCGATATAAAATCAAATTGTAGAAGCGATCGCAGCTTAGAATATTTAACCCTAAACCTATCCCATGGGCTGATTCCAACTCACCTGTTTCCCACGCGTCTTGCCAATTGCCTTGACCACTCGCTTGTGAAAAGTAACTTACCTGTCACCACCCTGGTTCTGGAGTCACACATAACTGATCACAGACCACTAGTCCTGGCAATTGAAAACACTAATCACAGACCCAAAACTTACCAATTTTCCACTCGAGTAAATTGCGACGCATTAAAGATAGAGCTAGAAACCACAGACTTCTCGCTCCTTTATAACATCCTCGAGCCTAATCTGTTAATGAACACATTTATATCCATATTACGCACAACTATCGCTAAACATTCTGTAGAAACTAAAACACCTAGAAAACTAAAAATTATAAAGCCTTGGATGACACCAGGGCTTTTAAAATGTATTAAAAACCGAGATAAACTACACGTTAAATCAAGAAATGCACCTGACAATCTAATCCTTAAATTAACCTACACTCGCTATCGAAATTTTTGTAATGGTTTACTTCGAAAACTTAGAATAGCATACGAGAAAAATGAGCTTGAGAAAGCAAAAAATAACCCAAGAGCCCTCTGGAAAACCATTAAAGAAATAACCAACAGTCATAAACTAAAATCTAGCCCAATTGAATTATTAAAAATGAAAGACAACCCCAAATCCTCTTTAAATAGTGTTTGTAACTTTTTTAGCAATGTAGGTAAAAACCTGGCGGATAAAATCTTATCGCAAACCAATACACCCTTAACTTTCGATGGCAGTCCTACCACTATGACTGAAAAAAATCCCCGTTTACCGCCATCCACCTCTCTCGTTTTGCTTGAGGTAGATGAGACTGAAGTTGAGTCCCTTATACTCCAACTACGCGATGATTGTGCGATTGGATGGGACGGAATCTCACCCAAAATATTGAAACAATCTCGTTCTATATTAGTCCCACCTTTAACGCATATCATTAATATATGTCTCCAAAAGGGTATTTTTCCGGATGCACTGAAGAGAGCCTTAGTTCATCCAATTCACAAGGGGGGGAACAGAAACTGTGTCAACAACTACAGACCCATCTCTGTATTAACTGCACTTTCGAAAGTCTTTGAGAGGGTCCTTTACAATCGACTGAGGAAATTCTTGGATAGATACCATATTATTGCAGACAATCAATACGGTTTTCGTTCGGGTGTATCAACGGAAGATGCAGTATTAGATCTGACGCAGGTAGTTGCTGAGAATCTTGATAGTAAAACCAAATGTCTAGGTATATTCTTGGACCTTTCTAAGGCATTTGACACAGTTTCTGTTCCGATACTCAGTTCAAAGTTGGAGCTGGTGGGGATCCGTGGTATAACCCTGGAAATTTTTAAAAATTACCTTCAGAACCGTACCCAACGAGTAAAGGCTGAGGAGCACCTAAGTGATGAGGAACCAGTATATTACGGCGTTCCCCAGGGAAGCATCTTGGGCCCAATTTTATTTCAAATTTATGTAAATGACCTATGTAATATGACCCTCACAAACGCCAAGATTTACGCCTACGCCGACGACACGGCAATTATTGTTAACGGACCTAGTTGGGATAGTGTCAAAAATAGCGCAGAGTTAGCATTAGCTAAGATAACAAAATGGTTGAATTCAAATCTATTAACCATAAATCTTAAAAAAACCTGCTACATTCCCTTCGCTTTACGGCAAAACAATCTGCCAGATCACACTTTTTCAATTATAGCTCATACATGCCCACAACTATCAACTTCTTGCCCTTGCTCGAAGCTTACGAGATCTGAGGATGTGAGGTATCTGGGTGTACAAATTGATGCAGGCTTGCGATGGGACAAACAAATTAATGTACTTATTACCAGGACCTTGAGGCTCATCCACACTTTTAAATCCCTTAGAAGCGCCGCTGACCTAGATACATTAAGGATGGTTTATTTCGCCTTGTGCCAATCGATCCTCAGCTATTGCATTGTTGTTTGGGGAGGTGCAACAAAAACCAACTTCCTGAGAATTGAAAGAGCTCAGCGAGCCATCCTCAAGGTAATGACTCGTAAGCCATACCGCTATCCTACTTCTCAACTTTATTTGGACTGTAGGGTTCTAACAGTTCGGCAACTTTATGTGCTTCAATCCATTCTCAGAAGACATCGTTCTGTCCCCCGTTCTAATCCTAACAAGCGCACCAATGTTCCACTGGGTACCAGTCACAAAACAGTCTTTGCTAAACACCAGTATTATATACTAAGTACATACATCTACAAAAAAATTCATAAAATACTAAACATAATAGACCTTAATAAGAATGAACTTAAATCGAAATTAACAAACTGGCTTCTTCAACAGGATTATTCAAAAACAGAATCTTTACTTACATTCATCGCATAAATTTCATCTTAAATCTCCCAAAATACCTAAATGCACAAACACACGCACTCGCATACACACGCCCAAATATACTACTAACAAACACACACACGCACACATACACACACCCACACACACATACACATACACACACACATACACACACAAACGCTTACTGCATGGCTACAATTCTTTTTTTATTTTTACATACTAATCCATTAAACCAGTTTTAACCTGTAAGCATCTATAAACTTAAAGGTAGATCGACACACTCTGCTTGTTGTAAAATTAAAATGTAATAATCTTTAGCCGAACACTGTCTCTTAAGATACAGGATACCCTAGTTTAAGAGGCAGGGTTTATCAGTTTTGTATACAGATTTTTCTAACCTACGCAAGCCCTACCAATTCACCAATTGTTTATAAGATTACTCTGTAATACCTCTACGTAATGGTTATATATCTGTTATTCTTGAAGCAATAAATTTATTTATTATTTATTATTATACCTGTAATAATGCGTCAAGTTTTCCGGAATAAAACACGTGATTTTTCTTTTTTTGTCCCAATAAGATTCCATTAAATATTAAATTAATAAATATTAAATTAATAATAATCAATAATCGAGTATAAAATAATCGTTTAGTTCAAGCATGCACTCCCCACGAGACTACCCGCACTCCCCACGAGACTAGCATTTTTTTTTTTTACTAACAACATCAGCCATCTAATAAACGTAAGATTTAAAATTGAAATATCCATCAAAATGTATTTGTTTGATTTTCAATTATATGTCTTATTCCAGAATTACTATTTTCACAATTTTTTTGGCAATTATAGATCTTATTGTAAAATATATAAGGCTTAAAACTTTAATTTTAAGAAGTGTAGCGAGACATTTGGTTAATAGCCAATAGGATGTCACCATTTATGATTTCCACTTATAGATCTTAATGCAGAATTACCTTTTTCATCTTTTTTGGCAATTATAGGCCTTATATTTATTATTACATAATGCATAAAACTCGAATTTTAAAAAGTATAGCGAGACTATGTCCCTCTTTTGTTTTGTCATTTTAATTAATGATGTGATAGTGATTGTTTACAATTTCGATATTATTTTCGTGTTCAGTAAGACCAAATTATAATAATTGATAAAGATCACTAAAGATGAATATTATGAATTTATGATATCACAATTTTTTTATAAAATTTAATAATATAACATTTTTGGAAATGACGTAAGTAAGATTATTGATTATTTTTGATATCCAGTGCTATTAGATCTTTCAAAGATCCTTCATTTAAAATGAAGTCACTAAACTTAAGCCGTTGCGAATAAATTTGTTGAAGAAAGAATTTATAAATTAACATACCTATTTAAATCGTATTTTAAAAATCATTGAAAATGATGATGGTAAGTGGTTACCGTGGCCTATGGACGCTTGCAACACCTGAGGTATCACTAGCCCGTTGCCGACCCTGTAAAAATCTTTTCACAACGGGTAGACAACACACACAACACCGGCACCCCCACTGCCAACACAACGCTTCCTCGCGGAGCTCTGGCGATCTTGCTCACCGTTAGGAACACAACATAGTACAGATCTATGTTATTTGGCTATTATTTTCTGCAAAGTGTTGAGTACTTCCCCAGTCAGGCAGCTCCAATTGTGAGTAGAGTTATTCAATTTCACTATGCCCTGCCTCTCGGGGTGTTTCTTCAAACACATTATTTTCTTTTTTCGATACCCGGCTCAAAGAAATAACGAGAGTACGGAACACGACATACCATCACGTCTTTATTCCCCGAGGGCGAGCCTGTTGCCATTAATCGGACATCAACCCTACATTTTATAGAAAAACTCCAATAACACATTGCTCGACCGGGGAATCGAACCCAGGATCTCTAGAGTAGCGGTCGCGCTTCTGTTCATATTAACGCGCGACATAATGAACAAAATCGTATTTACTTCTACTTATATATCGTGGGAAACAAAACGCTCTGTCAAGTGTCATTCATATCAGCAAAGAAAAGAATCAAACTAATTGGTATCAAAGTATTTGTAGCAAAACGTCCCCAATATTCGCTCTATTTATACTAATATTATAAAGAGGAAAGATTTGTATGTATGTAACAAATAAACTCAAAAACTACTGTGCCGATTTCAAAAATTATTTCACCATTTGAATGCTACATTATTCAAGATTAACATAGGCTATAGAATTTGTATTTCGAAAAAGTTAGCGGTTTCTCTCACCCGTGCGTGTATTTTCCAATTAAGTACATAGTATGTATTTATCTATAACTAAATAGTTTCTTTCTTTTGTATTTAATTGGCATGTAATGTATAACAATGAGAGGCATTGCATTGAAAATATGACGCAAGATATTTAGAGATGTGTATGGATGATTTTAATTTTGCAAATAAATTTGTAATCGTTGTTACGTTTTATCCATTCTTCCTAAAATAATCTATCGATATAAAATATCGACATAGTAGCTTCCTAATAATTTTTAATGTCTTTTACGTTCGTATTGTCGTCAATTCTTATATGTTGACGTATTTGACCTCTATGTGTGCGTAAATTGTGTTAGTGGTGATGATTTTGAGTATGTGTGCAGCAATGTCTATGTAGTGTTTCCTCTCCCCGCACCAAAAGTGACAGACTTTTTTGTTCATAAAATTAAGCGCGTTACTTGTCCAGGGATAGATAGTCAAAGGTTGTACTATTTTATGCCCCAATGATTTATTAAATATGTTATGATATATGAGCGAAGCGGCGGTAGCCTAATGGCTTGGGCGTCGGACTTGCGATGTGGTTGCCGGTTCGAACCCCACCCATTGCACTACCGACGTGAATCCACTCGTAACACACAGCATTTAGCTTAGCACGAGGGGTTAACAAGAATACTAGTAAAGTAATGTGTGACCCACATTGCTAGTAAGCTTTTTTTTTTAAAAAAAAATATAAATACTTATTTTATATTTTATAAAGTTTCATTATGTATTTTAAACTCTACTGGAATATAAACTGATATTTGAGAATAAATTGTTACACAAAAGAAAAAAATCCCATTAGCCTCTGACGGGCCGAAGTTCCAGGGGACATCAAAAAAAATCCTATTAGCCCCCAGTGGGGCGGAAGAGATGGGACAAGAGGAACAACCCAAATATATGATGACTATGAAATAATAATTCCTAAAGTTTTAGTTAAGAAGATATGATTGAATATGGTTTTTTTAAATGTATCGATTTATGATTTAAATAATACCGATTTTACTTGGCAAATCTACCAATTCGCATTTTGGCGATCGACACCACTGGTCATGATAAATCTGACAACTGACAAATCAATCCAACAGAAACCAGAAAGAGCAAATCAGAGCAAGGAGCAAATCATTGAATTGATTATTTTGTCAGTTGTCAGATTGATTTGCTGGAAAAACTATGACTTTGAAAATGCCAGCAAATACATAGAATTAGTAAATAATCTATACTAATATTATAAAGCTGAAGAGTTTGTTTGTTTGCTTGACCGCGCTAATCTCTGGAACTACTGGTCCGATTTGAAAAATTCTTTCCATATTAGATAGCCCATTTATTGAGGAAGGCTATAGGCCATATATCATCACGCTACGCGGACGAAGTCGCGGGCAGAAGCTAGTTTGAAATATTTGTCTTAGTTGAAATACCTAATCATTAAAAATGAACAGGATTGCTCGTTTTTTTATCGATACCTTTTGATTTTATATCTTGAACCGTAAAGAGTAGTATTTAAAGCAATGTTAAGGTTATCTAAATATTTATCTATGCAGACGAAGTCATGGGCAAAAGCTAGTATAAATAAGAATTATTGGCAACAGGATATAGGGTTACCAACATACTAATAAATAAATCCATTGAATGTTCAAATTTTATTATCAAAATATGTTACAAAAAATATTTATTATTTCTTAGCGCATTAAAACTATAAGTAGGTATTTAATTATAATGCTTTGCGAGTTATATACTAAAATATTTAATTACATCATTATAAACGACACCAAATAAAAAGACACAGTAATTAATACTTCAATTTATAACAGATGTTCAATGGGAAAAACATGATTAATTGCAGCAGTATTTTAGAACAAAAAAAAATTGTTAAAGATTTATATGAACTCATTTGGGACTGTATAATCCTAATACCTATTACATTTGGTAACTACAATGAAAGAATGTCATCATAAATTCATTTTTAGATCAACAATGATGTACTACTCTATTATATATTTTAAAATTATCACAATAACAATCTAATAAATAACTTACACTAAAAGGAAGACATCATTCCAACTTTCTGAATATATTTTTAGTCTAATGAAAAACTTCATCACATAGATTTTATTATTTTATAACACATTACAGATAAGGCACATTTGGAGCACCGTAATTAGTATTATTGTCCTGTTCACATTGAACCTGTTCTTTACAAAATATTTGTTAAAAACAACTCTTTATCAAATATAAATAAATGCTTTTATATAAAATAATTAACAAAATTGCCAATAATAATACAGAACATTTAGAGAACTTCAAGAAAAGTTGTTCTCTGTAAAACAGTTAAATACACTGGGCGTCCCAGTTATTTAGTACATAATAAATACTATAATATCTCTTTTCAATATCATTCAAGTAATAATATCATAAACAAAGAAAGGACTTTAAACTGGTGGACCATAACAACTTTTAGTCATTATACATGCCATCAAGCAAAAAATCCATTCTTTTATAATGTCTGTTTTTCCAAGCTTCTTGCCCCCGACGTAGTGCCATATAGCCAAGTACAGCAAACATAGGAACTAATAAGATTGTTATAACAAGAGGCATTATCATTCCAGGATGACTATTAGAACTTTTGGCATAGACTTTGTTGGGCCTTTGGCTAGTTATGAAAGTTTCAGGTGAAGACTTGATTGTCATGTTTGCTAGGGTGTCATATGATAATATTAGAGGTTTCTTCCTGGGTGTTTCAGTTATATTGACACCTTTCACACCACCAGATATTTTATTCAACAAAGTACTATTACTATTAGAATTCATGGTTTTTTTTGTTGAGTTGGTTACATGTTCATTCAATGCATCAGTTTTGTCTGGTATTTTGTGGGCGATAGTAGAATTTTCAATACTAATCGATGGTTTTGGTTGTTGAGATTTCACGTTATCATCATCAATATAAACAACTCCTTTTCGTGCAACAACAGGTTTCACTTTGTTTTTTCCCAGTTCGTTATCTAAGTTTGTAAGTTTTTCTTTGGGTAAAGCAAGAATTGATATCTCAGGCAATAATGAGCCACCTTCACTTAGCAATGTTACTTTCGTTTCATTGGATAGATTTCCCTTACGAGATTCAGATAGAGTTTTGTTTGCTATTTCCTGGTTAGTATGTGTCTGGTCAGTACTGTAAGTGAACGGAAAAAACAAAACGTTACACAATAGCAGATAAATTATCATTTTGTATAAAACGAAAATTATCGATAACTAAAATCGTATAAACTAATAAAATCAGCAAAAACAGAAGAAAAAGAATAACACAAGACTTTTGTGAATTGTGACATTGATTGAAGTAGAATATAATATTTATGTCAGTCTCACGTCACTGTCAAGTATAACAGACTAGGCTTCCCTTTAATAATTTAGGTATACTCTTTCTTTGGACAGGCCTCAGACTAGGCTAATACCTACTATTACTACCTGCCTGCCTGATAATAAACTAATTGCCATTTTATTGTGCGATATCTAAGGCGCCCATTAGACGGTAGGTTTTGCCATGGCAAGCTTCATTCAATTCCATCACTCATGATTGATGGATGATTGATGGAATTCTATCGACATTAGACGCTCACTCTGACTGATCGTCAGTCAGACTTAAGAAATTGCAGAGGCTACACGAGTACATACAAAAAATATGGGAAAAAAAGCCTGTGCTGCCATTGTCATTGCAATTCTGAGCAAAAAACGCATAAAAGAAAGCGTTGGGTGAAAGAATGGTTATTAAAAAATGAATTGACGATCTCTGTGGTTTAGTGGTTCGAGTACCGGACTGCTGACCGTGGGTTCGATTCCCACAGGACACAAATATTTATGTGATGAATATAAGTGTTTGTGTTCGTCTGGGTGTTTCTTATGTATTATAAGTATGTAGGTATTTACAAAAGAAAAAGTATAAGTATTATATCCATTGTCTAGTACCCATAGTACAAGCTCTGCTTAGTTTGGGACTAGATGGTGCTGTGTAAAATGTCGTAGAATATTTATTTATTTTAATTTCTATACCCATGTAAATTTATTGGCTGATGTAAGAAGTTATTAGTATATTTGGGATTTGTGGTATCCCACAGCTCGGGGAGTGGCTCGAATGATACTATGAATTATTTTTTCCGGCTGTAGTGCAAGTCATATAGGTGGCGAACGACTGCGCGAGCGAGAGCGCGAGCGCGCGGAGCTCTCTTGTGTTGAATCCGCGTCCGAATCCATCGCTGACTGACGGTGATTGACGAAATGCCATTACACGGTCACTCAAAAATCATGACTGATGGTTGCATGATGGCAATATCAAAATATCTAGATATTCGTCAATCAATTTTATGCATCCATCAATCACTACCCTAGACGATAGGTTTTCCGTCAATCAAAATCTCTGCCATGGTTTTGCCATGGCAAAACCTACCGTCTAATGGGCGCCTAACGATAACGCATGTTAACGTATACTATCAGGTATAGTTCGCGCAACGTAAGTTGACCCCAAAACTAACGGAGAGGGGGAAAGTTTGGGCAGTGCATTTGCGCAAAAAATGATAAAAATCGACTACTGCGCATCCACCATTTTGGTTTAAGTTATTTCCCGGCAACTATACACGAAGGGTACATGGTATAGGAAAAATAACTACAGGATTATATACCTATTAGTGTTTGTGAGAAGATGAAGTGACAGATTCCTAGATAAGCTACTCTAACATTCTTGCACATTCTCTGCTAATAAGGGCTGCAGCCATAGACCAGCTGCAGCCTTCTTCAGCCTTTGACTAAGGCTGCAAACCATCGAGTTTGTAATGTGTACTTTGCCCTTTGCCCCTAGTACTTCACTAGGGGGAAAGTAAGCGTAGTACTATTTACTTCACCTACGAGGAAAATAAAGATATTTATCAGAAAATTAGAACTGTTTTTGGGAGACTTTCATTGCATAGTTCTACCTTGTCATACTTACTTTATTTATTGAATACTAGCTTCTGCCCGCGACTTCGTTTACGTGGTCTTCAGATAAAAAGTAGCCCATGTGTTATTCCAGACTATAATCCATTTTTGTGCCAAATTTCATCCAGATCCGTTCAGCCGTTCTGACGTGAAAGAGTAACAAACATCCATCCTCACAAACTTTCCCATTTATAATATTAGTAGGATACCACCGCCGCCGCCGCCGCCGCCGCATACACGTACAACTATGTTATTATGCTCTTTGGCATACACTATCCTGATATCCTCCATATAATAACTATAAAGCATTGAATAATATCAGTTTAATTGCTTTATTAATATTGTAGTGTATTATTTGTAAGAATGTATATGCCAAGAATGATATTATCTGACCTTACCTTAAAATGTGCTGAAACCAGGCTGAAAACTAAGGGCTGAAGCTCAGATTGTATATATTAAGGCTGATCGTTTCACTGAGCCCGCCAAATTCAAATTACAATTGGTTTTTCGCAATTTGTAGGTCTATAATTTATTATTAGTAGACTTAACTCTACTTATACAGGACATCACGGGACATACATAGGATTTATCCACAGAGCACTAGCTAAAGGGCTGAAGTTACCAGAACAATAAAATATAAAAACAAGAAAAATACCCAAAAAAAACTTGTCAATGGAGTTTGATTGATTTGACATCTGCGACTTTCAAATGACACATATAATTATCGGAGACTTTCAGACCACTTTCAGACTTGTAAAAAATGCAATTACAACGTGCACTCTGTGTTCTTCTCCGCCCCATTAAGTCCTAATATGTGATATAATAAAATGATTAAGATATGTTTTTTTGAACGTATACACTACTACCAAAATGAGGACTCGTAGTAATTCGGGAGTGCGATTAGATTATTATCAACGGGTAGTGCACAAGTTAATTTTAGATCACCAGCAGCCTGTGACCGGTTTGTTTCCAGCTAGTCCTCACAATGACCACGCGTGGATACGAGACAACCTTTACTGCATATTGGCAGTATGGGGACTCTCCATGGCGTTTAAGAAGATTGCAGATCAAGATGAAGACCGTGCCAAAACATACGAATTAGAGCAAAGTTGCGTCAAACTGATGAGAGGTTTGCTGATGGCTATGATGCAACAAAAAGAAAAAGTTGAGAAGTTTAAAAGCACCCAGCATCCTATGGATTCACTGCATGCCAAGTATTCTTCTACTACTGGTCGCACAGTAGTGAAGGACACAGAATGGGGACATCTCCAAATTGATGCCATTTCTCTGTACCTTCTCATTCTAGCACAGATGACAGCATCTGGTCTTCAGATTGTCTTCTCATTAGACGAAGTTTCTTTCATACAGAATTTAGTATTCTACATTGAATCTGCTTATTGCACCCCTGATTATGGTATTTGGGAAAGAGGTGACAAAACCAACCATGGACTACCAGAACTGAATGCTAGCTCTATTGGAATGGCAAAAGCAGCTCTTGAAGCTATGAATGAATTGGACCTGTTTGGTGCTCGAGGTGGCCCTTCTAGTGTAATCCATGTTTTAGCTGATGAAGCCCAAAAATGTCAAGCTGTGTTACAGTCAATGCTGCCAAGAGAATCAAATAGTAAAGAGTTAGATTCAGGCTTACTTTCAATAATAAGCTATCCAGCTTTTGCAGTAGATGACCCACACTTAATTGCTGTAACAAGGGACACTATTGTTAATAAATTACAAGGAAAATTTGGATGTAAGCGGTTCCTTAGGGATGGTCACAAAACACCAAGAGAAGATCCCAACAGACTTTATTATGAGCCCTGGGAACTCAGAATGTTTGAAAATATTGAATGTGAGTGGCCTCTATTCTTCTGCTATCTCATACTGGATTACTGCTTCAAAGGTGATAAAAATAATGTGACAGAGTACATGCATATGTTAGAAAATGTAATGATAAGAAAGGATGATGGTATAAAATTGGTCCCTGAACTATATTCAGTGCCAGCAGACAAAGCTAACTTAGAACAGCAAGATCCAGGAAGCCAAGACCGGATTCCACTTGGTAGGTGCCCCTTTATCTGGGCACAATCATTGTATATTCTGGGAAAATTGTTACAAGAGGTAAATATTGTATTTTTACTTATGTCTTAAATTTTGATGAGTTTCCTCACAAGTCAAGGGCAGTTAATGTTAAGCACATTATATTTATTTAGCAACACCTATAATAACTCCTGGAGACCAAGACCAAAGATTTAGTCCATAATAATAATTATGAGACTTGATGAGTTAATTATTATACCTTATTTATTGAAGCTAGACATAAAATGTAATGAAGTGTTGCTTTTTTTTAGAAATGTGTGCATCTGATATCTTGCTTAAATGTATATGGATCTAGATGTCACAATATGCATCTTTATTAATGAGTCAACTGTGTTGTCTATTTTTTTCTGATCCCTGTGGTAATTTCTTAAAATATTTTTAAATAAATCTTACTTGAAGGAACCTACTTGCTAATTTCTAGTTTGTGTGGTTTGGACATTCTGTGATAACATAATAACAATATTTTGAAACACATTTTGAATCCAATTTTATGTTGTAATCATTAATAATTACAACATAAAATTGTATTCAAAATGTGTTAATTTTTACTGCTGCCTCATTAGCCCAGTGGTCCTGAGCGCGACTGATAAGCTAGAGATTCTGGGGTCCGATTCCCAGGTTGAGCATAGTGTTATTGGATATTTCTTTGAAATTCCTAGTAGCAGCTCGGATATTGGAATTTGTGCCCAGTTCATGGCAATAGGCTCACCCCCAATTACATGGGACCTAAGCACACCGGCGAACTGTTGGTGTATAAGTACACCTCTGCCTAACCCTTTGGGGAATACAGGTGTGATGTTATGTTATGTTAATTTTTATTCATCCCTTTCAGGGTTTCTTGGCTGTTGGTGAGTTAGATCCTCTCAATAGAAGATTGTGTTCAGAAAAAAAGCCAGATGTGGTGGTCCAGATTGTGATACTTGCTGAAAATAATGAAATTAGAGACAAATTGCTAGAATATGACTTGCATGTACAGACCATTAGTGAGGTGGCACCTATTGAGGTTCAACCAGCCCGTGTCCTGAGCCATTTATACACATATTTAGGTAAATCATTGAAAATAATTCATATACAGTACTTTATTAGATAATGCAAGATTGATGAATTAATAATTAAATAACTTTAATTGCAGGTAGGAACAAAAAGTTAGGCTTATCTGGTAGAAAGTCGCGAGATGTGGGTATTCTCAGTACAAGCAAGCTGTATTCTTTGAATGATCGTATATTTGCCTTTACACCCCAGGTAAGAATTACATTATTTAGCAAAAGTTTCATTTCATTAGATCTAAATTACCTACACAACTTAAGTATAAGTATTTTTATTTCTCCTGTTAATGTAATAAAGATGATGGCTGAATTTTATTAAATATTTTCTTTGCTTAACTAATTCAGCACTTTGTTTAATTTGCTAGTATTCTGATATGAAACGTTTCTACATCGCCTCTGACTACGAACTAATGGTTGATACCCTCAAAGCTGAAATTAATTTCTTGAAGTCTTCTTGGCAAAACCTTCTTGGGCGACCACTTGTTGTATTGACTATGAATCAAATGCACTTAGGTATTGTTTTATTTCTTTATTATATTGCTCAGTTTGCTTGCTGGTTTTGCCCATCCATGTTTATTTTATGTGTAGTATTATTCATACATGAATAACATATCCTGTAGATTTTTAGTCTGGTTGTTGCAGTATTTTATTTAAACATAATTATATTGTTCTTTTTAGTGACCATGTTTTAAAAATACAACCCTAATGTGCTGTGGGTGTCAACGTTTACATTATTTGTTTGTTTCATGACTTGCATACACAAGATTATGTAATTGTTCAATATGTTGAATGAATGACCAAGAATTTGCTTCACTTTGACTACCTAAATAGTGTTGTGATTCATAAAAATTGATACAGTATTTTATGTTCTTAGTACCTATAGTTTGGTCTGCAATGTTGAAATAGTTGTCCAGTCGTCCTGATAATGCCGATATCATTCAGACCAGGGGTTCCCAAAGTGCGCGATAACGTGGGCTCGTGGGCGCTGCAGGCTTAAAGGGGGGCGGTAAGAGACCCAGAAAAAAAATGGGGGTGTTGTGTAGAGTTATAGTGATTTTTAAGTAGGTGTAAAAATGGAGGCGCTAAAAAATAATTTATTCTCAAAGTGGGCAGTAGACAAAATAAGTTTGGGAACCCCTGATTTAGACCCTGTATTATTTAAATTTAAAAGTAGAAATTTGAATTGGAATATTGAATTAAAATTTATTACCTAATCATGAGCGTAGCCAGCTTTAAAGCAGCAGTTTAAAGCCCCTGGAAAGAATATAAATATAATTATAAAAGTGTGCAAATAAGTGTGACTTGGCAACTGTTACTGTTATAATTTGTCAAACAAAACAAACATTTAATTTTGTAAAATAAGTCAAACAAACCTCAAAGTTACCTCTGAAATATCAACTAAACTAGCTACGCCCATGTCCCTGTTATACAATAACCTCGCATGGGTGTGGTGTGTCATAGAACTTCGACTACGAAGAGTACTACATGTCCCGCGACCCGGCGCTGCTCGCCAGTACATTCACGGCCAACGTCGCGTTTCTCGGCATGAGCTGGAAGCAAATGCTCGGCCGGCCGACGATCACGTTGCTCGCTACGCAGTATTTGTTAGGTAACATGAAGTAATAATTATATTGTATGTATCTGGAACAAGCTTCTTTATTTGTGTATTACATGTTGAAACAGTGAGGTGCAATTATTTTTGAAAACAATGGCAATTACACCAAGAGAAAGCCAATGTACCTATATCCACACCATATCAGATGCTTATTCATACTGCTGTAACTTTTTCTTGTTATCTTGGCCAAATAAAGCTATGTTTATAGAAAAAACATATTACACTACACACAAATATCTATTAATATTAGATTCATAAAATATCCTATGTATTTTATCATGTAAATTGGTAACCTTGGTGATGGTTCCTTCAAATGCTTACATCATACAATTCTGATGTTCTTTGGCAATTGGGGTTACCCAGGTGGCGGATCTGTATGTTTTAAAAATAATTAATATGTATATGTATGCAAAATAAATAATGGTTTATGGGTTGAACTACTGGAAATTTAAAGTTCTGTGTATTTAAAAAGGCTCATGAATTAACAAAAATCATTTCCCATTATCATGCTTTCAAAGCTGTTGAGCTTTCCATAATACATCCGATTTTTATAAATAATCTTTAATTACTATTAAATATTTCAGACCAAGGTAAAATCCCAATGGCTATGATAACAACAATGAAAAAACTCAAATCTGGGTATATCAATGGTACTAGAGTAACTCTTGGTAATCTTGGAGAGTTTTTAAGCACATCTGCCATCACTAATTTGAGTTTCCTGGGTAGTCAGGAGGATGGATATCCTGATAGTAAGTCTACACTTTGTAATATAAATTAGTTTTCATATTATTTATTGGTAATAAGTTTTTCATGATTAAGTTAGAAGTTTCTTGAATGTAGAAAAAGTACCTTTGATTTCTCTAATCACTTAAAACTAATTTTAGAATTAAATCCAGAAGTTCAAAGCTACCTGGAGGAGCATTTACTGAAGTCGTTCAGCAGCAAGATAAGCTTCCTGCCCCGACCGGCCGGCGCTCGCAACGCACGCTCGTTGCGCCGGCGCATGTCCGTACGGGGCGCTATCAAGAAGACGAGATCAATTAACGTAGACTGTATGTTCCTTTTAACACACTGAATTTTTGCTTCAAACTAAATGCTTTCTTATTTCAAACTTTACAAAAATGATTCAGTTTGTAATGTTTTTTGAAAACCTTATTTTTCCTGACTTGGTAATCCAAATACGAAGCATTTGTTGCAAACGTTCGGTTGCCAACGCAACGTGGCGCGTTCATATGCATTGTTTGTCTATACTCCTTTATTAAAGCTGAAAAGTTTGTTTGAACGCGCTTATTTACTTACCAGTTTATTAAATAATTATATTTAAGAATTAGCTGCCGGATAAGAAAAAAATATTTTGCACTCGAAAATCCAATTCTTGAGGAGAGTTATAGGCTGTTTAACATCCAGTACGCACCTTAGAAGCGGGGCACAACTAGCATTAATATAAACTTACTTTACAGCAGATACATTGGGGATGGAAGGGGAAGCTGTGGGTCGTTCGTTGGAGCGCAAGCCGTCTTGGCTGGATGTAGACACTATGACCTGTGGACGTAGCCCGTCCCCGGAGGACGCTAAACGACGAGCTTTTACGAAGTAAGTTTGTCTTTCTAAGTACTTCTTTTACTAAGTAAGTCATTCTAATTTGTAAGATCTTTTAATCATCTCGATTGAACACATTGACCACGTTCGGGGTTCTGATTGGTGAAGAGCACAGACAGAACCGACCAATCGGCATGCAGAACACATTCCGTCGAAGTGTTATGAATGAAGTGAATTATACATATATATTGAATAGATTTTTAATCACTCGGTCGTCAATTTTAGGCTTGAGATAATATTTAATTTGGTGAATCAAATTATATTTATTATTTATGAGAGTTTGATATTTTGGTTAAGCAACTAATTTAGATAATTATTATTTGTTAGAGGAACATCGACAACATCTTTGGGTGTTACCTCCCCAACTATTGAAGTTACGAAAGATAAGTCCCCATCACCACCAGAGGGTAAGCATTGTTTGACATTTTTAATATACCTTTCAAGCTGCGCATAGTAGTCACAATAGAAAATCTATTGTTTGGAGCATATATGATCCATTAAATGAAGAAAAGTATGTTTAAACTTTTCATTTAACTAATTTTTGACTGTCTACTAATAGTAATGCTATGACATGACGAACGAAACGTACACACCTTTGAATCTTCGTTTAAAAACACTGCGTCTAAATCCAAGTTTATTTTTGGTTTAAAAACCTATTTGTCCTTCATTTTATAAACATTGAGCAACTAGTTGATACGGTTCGTGTTGTAAAAATGATTAATTATGCTCGTAGACGTTGTCGTGTCCGATTTAAAATCGTCCATAGACTTCTTATTAGGTTTCTGCTTTCTTATCTGGCTCCCCGTTCCCGGGGCATAGTACCACGCATGGTGTATGACCGTTTGTGGTCTTTTGTAGGGTCTCTGGCTCTCTCCTTTAATCGACGTATCTAAAACGATTGATTAAATCACTAGCATGTAATGTTTACAGCTATAATAAACAAGAACATAGCAGGCATCGTCCGCAACCGTACGACGTCCGAGTCACAGAACTCTGTGTACGCTGAGCAGGAGACGGACGAGCTAATCGCAATGTTGCGGGAGACGGAGAGTCTCGACGAGCAAGGAGACATACTGCAGTACCTTGTCGACACGCATGGACTAGACTTTAATACGGGTAAGTTAGTTTGTTTTAATTACTTGTTAAAAATTGCTTTACACACCGAACCCGCTGTGGCGGCGGCGGTTTCGTAGTCTAGAGCTATTATTTAATTATGCTGCTATCGTCCAACAAATATTTGAGGAGCTGGGAGATTTAATTTATACAGACTCAAATAATAGTTTGAGAAACTACTGTACTAAATTATGACACGTATGGCGAAGCGGCTAAGCGGAGCATATATTTTTATTAGCTACAGGTAGTTATTCCGGGTCTGGGCGTTTGTGTATCTGATAATTTGTGTTTGTAAAAGCAACCACGATACTCGAGAAAATCATAGGGTAGGGCAACGTTTTTATTTTAAAAAAAATCATGTAAGACATCATATCCAGGCTTGCAAGAAAACGGTAAAGCGGTCACCGTGAAAGATCTCCTAAAGGTTCTCTACGAGAAGGCATGCACACAGAAACTTTGGGGTCTCGTTCGTCACACGGCCGGCATGCTTGGAAAACGCGTGGAGGACCTCGCTAAGGCCGTCACGGACTTGCTGGTGCGGCAGAAACAGATCACTGTGGGCATGCCACCCAACAACGAGCACACGATCACCGCGCCCCTGCCCGAGAACGAGCTTAGGCAGCTTATACATCAGGTATACTATATTCTATTATGTCAGCTTTGCAGACATTGCATCTAAAACCGACCAGCTTGATGCCTAGTAGGCCAAAATCACTGAACATATTTGTACGAGTTTAGGCCGATTTTTCCATTGCCAGATAACTTTATCATAGGAATAAATTATTTTTTTTTAAAGTTTTCCTATACCAAATATGTCAAATGTAAATTTTATTCGGGATGGAGAAATCGGCCGTTAATTAAAGAAGTATTATACTACTGCTAGTCAAATACAAATGTACACGTTAAAAAAGATTTGGAATTTTCTGTACAAATATGTTTAGTCCTTTTTATGAAGCTTTACGTCATTTGAGCAAGTCAAAACTTTAACATGATCGTAATTATGTTTAATATTTGTTGCATGCAGTCATTCCGTCATGAAACACATGGACATGAACAGAATAAGGTAAACATATAATAATGTAAAAAAACTTTTATCGTTTACATAATTATTATCTTATCGTCATAACTTTGTAAATGTTCATTACTTTCGCTGTAGGAAGGTCTCATTTTTTATGTTATCTACGAACAATCTGTCTTAAGAAGAGATGATGAAAGCCGAAAACCGGGTTCTGTGGTGGTAACAGGGACCCTATGTCAAGTTGTACGAAGACCGTGCTGCCCATACACAACGAATAAACCAGTTGATAATTTTTAACATACCTATCGATAAGCGTAACTCTTTAGTCCAGTACGATCAAAATAACAAATAGAACAAAAATAACGAAAATATCACAAAGACCACACAAAAACTGTTTTTTTCTGTGGTCGTAGGCGCTTTTTTCTAGCCAATCTTTACAGCGTTACCGGACTTCGTAGCGAGGCACCGAACGCCTCCAGCCAGGGAACTTATTAAATTACATATATTATTTTATCAAATTCTACCACTACAAAACCACTTGCGAATAACTTCAGACGCTCAGTTATTTTGACTGTTCTGTACGATGTGTTCTGTTGTGTTCTTGCTAATGATGTTCGTTCCCCCCATTAGACGAAATAAGTTTTATCGTTCTCACACTCACGACAAAACCCGTCCGGGTTAAGTAGGGACGTCACACTCAACAGGCCAACAGCATTGTATTCAATCACATATTCATATTTCCAGATTATGGATTAATTGAACTTGTTGTTTTATGCAGATACAAAATATATGTTAACTGTATCTAATGTTATTGTTGTGTGCAGGCGTACGGCGACGATGAAAGTACGGCTATGTTGACACAGGAGCTTCTGGTATACCTCGCCATGTTCATCCGCACTGAACCGCAGCTCTTCCTCGAGATGTTGCGGCTGCGTGTTGGCCTTATCATACAGGTATGTGTACTCATCCATATGTCTTGTACTATGTTCTAAGCTACGAGTATAATTTCTTACAGATTCTGTGTATGTGCTATTCCACTTTAACCGGTTCTGCTATATTTTGTGGAATGCAAGCACACGGGTAATCGAGATCGTTAGTTCGATACGTTTTTTTTGTACCTACGCATATTTAGCTTAGAGGTTAAACAATATACTAGATAAGTCATACATTTTGTAAAAGAAGAACAGGTAAGAATCTACAAGACTTAAACTTGATTTCAGAAGTATATCATATTATAGGCAATGATGTGGAGCTATTAATATAACTTGAATATTAATACTCCGTTTATAGTGTCTAGCAATATAAAAATATGTTTTTAAGGTACGCTCTTTTCTATGAACTTAACAAATTTATGTCTTTAATATCTTTGTTTATAGGTAATGGCTACTGAGCTATCACGAACTCTGTCATGCGACGGCGAAGAAGCGTCGGAACATTTACTTAACTTGTCACCCTTTGAAATGAAGAACCTGCTGCACCATATACTCAGCGGAAAGGAGTTTGCTATCAATAGCGGTAAGTAAAGTTGTTTCAAATCAAATATATATGATTATTGGCAAAATACCAAAAACCTCTTAGTATTAACTTCATATCCACATCACGGCAAGTTCTCAAGTAAAATTAAAAATGATGTGTGCAATTTTACACACTCGAAATAAACGGAAGTTTAGCGCGCAATTTTATTATCTGAAATGTTTCCTTTGCAGCAAACTCACTATTTGTTATAAAGGGGAAAATCAGTAAGAGTAAAGGCGAGTGGTTCTGTGACAACCGAGTTTTGCTTATGTTTATGTTGAGTGCACCCTGTTATAACCTCGTGTATTCGTCTTATTGCACATTATTCTGTATTTAAACACCATCTTTCACGAGTATTTATTCCCACTTAAATTACCTATTGATATACCTACAATATCCGGACTGATGTTTTTTCCCCTTGAGTTTGTACACACTTAATATTATAATGTTATATTATATTAATTATAAACATTACATTATTGTGAATAATAATTTGCATATACGACATCCATTCCATTACATTCATTGCTATAAATGTGTTCCCCTTCCCATTAACTATTTAAGTGTCTATCTTCATGGTGTCTTGTAACTCGAAAATTAATTGAGCTATTGTTATTAAATTGATCTATATTTTTTTTATAGTTGGCCGCGGAAACTTCTCTATAGTAAGTAACAAGTCTAACAGATATGGCAAAAAGTCTCAGATTGTCTTGGAAGGACAATCGCTGCAAGGAGGTAATGAAGACCGTAAGTAAAACATACATAAAAACATAACATAATGAAAGTATAATAAATATATAAAATATTCATAATGTTTCTCTAATTATTATAGAAGCTAATATTCATCTTAAATTATTAATTGAAGAAAATTCTATTAACCCATTATACTGTTCTCCTCTTAGGCATGCAGGTTTCATCACGATGTTTTCCTACACCGTTTAAGCCCATGACAATTAACGATTATAATACACATAACTTGGAAAATCCAGAGGTACCTTGTATTCGAACTCGAGACCTTTGACTTTACAGGGTAATGGTCATATCACTAGGCTATCACTGCGTTAGTAAAACTTTAGTGCTAAAAAAGAACTAATGGGAATTTATGCGCAAATAACACACGTGGCGTGCTTGTGATCACGATCAGTGGAACCGGGCCGAAATGTCAAGCAATGCATAGGTATTTATAGCGCCACAATTCCTGTTAGTTCTATAGTAATAATAACGAATGGTTCTAAGACGTCGTGTTTGTATTACAGAGCCTATAACGGAACCGGATCGCCAGGGCCAGTGGTTGCGTCGGCGCCGACTTGACGGAGCGCTCAATCGTGTACCAAGAGACTTCTATCCTCGTGTATGGGGCGTGTTAGAGAGAGTATGATTACGTTTTTTTACTAAGATACCATCACCCTTATTCTCCGAAGGGATAGGCGGGGCTGAACTGAGGTTCACCCACAGATCGCCGGTATGTTTCAGCCTCCTTGTTATAGAGGGTGAGCTTATAGCCATTAACTTGGAAAAAATCTAAACCCCGATGTGGTCCTGAGTTTCATAGAAAAACCCAATAAAACTGCTCGACTGGGCAATCAAAGCCAGGCTCTAGCGTAGCAGTTGCGCTTGCGACTATTTGATTAGACTAATGAAACAGTATTTAGTGTATGTACCTACATCTACTTTTCTTTGTAATAAGGTTACTAAAAAGAAAACTAGATATAGATTTATAATTAGCTTTTTGTTTCAGTGCCAAGGCTTAGTAATTCAAGGCAAACTCTTGCAACCAAATCTAACCCAGGAAATGACATCTGGAGAGTTGAAATTCGCTCTGGCAGTTGAAACAGTATTGAACTCGATACCCCAGCCAGAATACAGACAGCTGGTGGTAGAAGCTCTTATGGTGTTGACCCTAGTTGTCGAGTATAAGGCTGTATCACATCTGGGCGGGACCATTGAGGTGGAAAACTTGGTTCACAGGGCCAATCAGATATTCCTAGAAGATCAGGTGAGACTTTTCTGATATTTTTACTGTTTTTTCCCATCCCATTTCTAATTTGGAACATACTGTGACCACATTAAACATTTATCCCTTTAATGGTAAGTAAATTTGAGTGATCTAATCGACATGACTGTGGAACCTAACCTAACAATAACCTCTCACATGGGTCACGCACGACTCGACTTTTAGGAACAGAGTAAAGCGGGTGACACTGTGGGGATATTTTTATGGTATAGTGGGGGCAAACGAGCAGACGGATCACCTGATGGTAAGCGATTACAGCCGCCCATGGACACCAGGAGGTGGAGGAGGTTGAGGGAGTCGCAAGTGAGTTGCCCGCCTTTTAAAAGCGTTTGGGCCTCCGGTATCCTCGCTCACTCGGCGAAACACAACGTAAGTGTTGTTTCACGCCGTGGTATCACTCAGGTCGAGCCGGCCCATTCGTACCGAAGCATAGTTTAATAATAATAAATATAACATACCATCGCATATATTTCCCGAAGGGTTAGGCAGAAGTGTATTAATGTACACCCACAGTTCGCCGGTATGTTTAGGTCCCATGTAATAGGCGGCGAGCCTATTGCCATTAACCGGGCACAAATTCCCAACTCCGAGCTGTTACTGGGAATTTCATAGAAAAACCCAAAAACACTGCTCGACCTGGAAATCGAACCTAGGACTTCTAGCGTAGCAGTCGCGCTCAGGACAACTAGGATAATGAGGCAAATAAATATACGTTTTCAAAAACGACTGTTGTGTTTTTTAGGCTCATGTACTATTAGGAATTGATTCCCGACACAGACTAGTACGAACTATTCCCTTTCCTTTCTAGTACATCATTCCTTTAGTACCTCGTTGTTCATCGTAGTCCTTAGTCTCTGGCTCTCTAGTTCTGTACGAACTACGAACTGAGCGGTGAGCGACGCTACGGAGCGCTCCGTCGCTCACCGCTCATTTGAACGACTGTACTAATAACCATTAGCAAGAACAAAGCTATTTTGAACTTTGTCTATGATCCCAGTGATTATTTTTGTTCACTTTTCCTTCATTGAGCTACTGTACTGTACCAATAGTACTAGAAGACCGAACTAGTACATTTGAACGATTGTATAGTTCGCGCAAAATAACTTGACCCAAAATTAACGGAGAGGGTGAAAGTTTGCGCAGTGCATTTGAGTGCAAATTGTACTAAAAATCGACTACTGCGCATCCACCATTTAGGTTAGGTATTTTTAAGTTATTTTGCGCCAACTGTACTAGTACGGAGCGCTCCGATCATAGCCTGAGCAAGAACAAGCCTAGTGTTTCTCCGTAGATGCGTTGCAACGGTGACGCGACGCTGTGCTGCGCTAAGGAGGGCGGAGGCGCGAGCGTTACGGGCGCGCTGGTGTGCGGGGGCGCGGCCGGCGTGTGCCAGCACCTGTACGACAGCGCGCCCAGCGGCTCGTACGGCACCATGACGTACCTGGCCCGCGCAGTCGCCGCGCTGCTGGCCGACACAATGCCGCTCGACTCACCCATCGAGTGCACCATCACTTAGAATTAGAACCGACTATATTATACCCAAATACCTGACAGCGGCGATACGATACTTATGACTTCTGTAGCCCAAGCACGAACAGCTATCGAATTCGTATCGTAAACGAATGAGTTTTTTTCTGCTACAAATCTCATACATACACATTTTCACATCTGTCTCCCATTGGGGTAGGCAGAGACTACACTTGCTACGATCCTGGCACACCACTTTCGCTTCATCTACGTTAATTAAGCTCCTTCAAATACAAATTATTCTTGATTAAGATACGAATTCGTTTTCGAAAGTGTTCGTGCTTACTGATGCTATCCTCCATGCACTCGATTCGGTGCACCTATTTTTTTAAATTTTGTCGGTGTCGATTATTTCGTGGCACGACAGTAATGTCACACGTCATCGACATAAAAACAGAGGTCGTATTATGACGTGTTATTGCCATCATTTTCCGATTGAAGGAGTGGTGGGATGCCGCTATAGCACTACTCTCTTGTCACCCGCCATATGTGTAAGAAATCTTTGACACCTGCGGTCCTGCGTCGTGTTTTTCGACACTGAATGGGTTAATGCAAGTCGCCAATGCAGTACAGTATATACTTGTAACAAAAAATTGCCGTTGACTCTTACTCTACATTAGAATAGAAGGTCGAAGTGATGTGACCGCCACCATTCATGGTAATAATACCTTGTCTCTCTATGTGGAATAGAAATATTATCTATTTATAGGTACCGAAACTGTTTTGTAAAGTGTATCGAGGTCTTCCCTAAACAATAAGCCCCAACTGCAAACTCAATGTTTATTATAATTAATTTATCTTAATTATTACGTTACTAATCTATAAAATATAACTTGCGCATTAGTTAGGGAAACACAAAATCTCCACGACAATTAGATTTTTCGGTCGGGTAATTCTTACTTTCCAATAATAGGGCTGTAGCATTGTGGTATTGTGCCCATTTCCGAAATCTTGCATCATAATCTCAAATGATTATAGTAATTTACTAGTGATTATAGTAATTTAGTTACTATATAAATGACATTTCATATATAAGCCAACAGGTAGAGACATTGATTTGGATTTTTTAAATGCATAGTAGATAAGTACTGTTAGATTTTTTAGACTTTTTCCTTTAAAAATATTTAGTGACTCTATTACGTCATCCTTTGATAACTGTAAATTGTGATTGTGTTGTGGTAATTTACAACAAATATGAAATATAGGTATTATGTAATCCATTACGAAATGTTGAATATTTTCCGATATTAAATTTATGAAAACTTTATTTTTGTTTATTATCCCTGATACCCTCTCATTTCACACATCCATAATAATAAATGCCAACGCAAGTTTCTTTGCTTGTTACGTGTTTACGCCCAAACTGCTGTATAAACTTTGAGGGATGTTGATATAAAGATAAATTGCACCTTGGAAAACGATATAGATTACCGCAAAAGTTTTTTGGGATGCGATTGAAACCATGAGCGAGAGCTTGTTTCAGCTATCAAAATTGAATTGATAAAATTGACTACGGAAAGAAAATAATAAAATATTAGCAAAACTAAAAATGAATATGCCACTAATCACCTGTGTGAAGAAGTCTACATTTCAAGCAACACCGCGACGCGCGTTAAATAACAAAAATTTTCACTACTAGGTACCTTTACATACCTACATCATTTGTAATTTATGATAAAATAATTTATTTCTACACAATATTCCTGGACAACTAATGTATTTTATAGCATAATACAGTATGTATTGCATTATTTATATCTGGTCAAGTGTTTTGTAATCTTAAATAAATAAATGATTTCAAACTGTATAACCAGAGTAACTTTAAAATAATATAACAGGGGTGGCCAACAGGTCGATCGCGACTGTTAGTCTTATCGATCGTGGCAAGGCAAAAAATATAAATACATAGACCAACGCTCACACTAATTTATAGTTATATAAGTAGTTACTAAGAATAATTTTCACATTTAAGATTTTTCTCTTAATAAAATAAAAAAAACTAAGTACATGATTTTGTACTGAACTATGTTGTTTCATTTAAGATTCAATAAGTATGTAATTGGTAGATCGCACAGCGTTTTGTTAGTAAACAGGAGATCTTGGGTCTAATCAAGTTGTACACCCCTGTAATATAAGAAATACCAGTGACGTAAATCTTTTACTAATTTAAGTTGCTTGTTAAAACAGGTAAATCAGTAGGTATCGTAAATTTATACTATTAACATTTTATTATTGGTAACACCTATTTATTCTAAATTAAAGACTATCTCTGGCAATAAACACATCTACTTTAAATGTTTCATTTTTCTAAACAACAATTTTCATTTGAATTATAACCACAATGTTTATACAACATTAAGCTTCATCTTTTTTACCAAATGGATTCATCTTTGATAGCCATGATGTTGTATTCCTGAAAAGAAAAGCAACATACAAATCATACAATCATACCCAAATGATTTCTTGATTTCTACAGAGGTTAATTGTTTGATTAAAAAAATATTTTTCTTCAATGTAATGAAATTACAATACATAAATTTACACTACACACAATTAGTATCAATAAACTATTTAATAAAAATTAAAAAGTAACTGACTACTTGTTTAAGTTTTGTTAATTGATAAGTAGAAAGTTTTGCCATACTTCACATAATAACTATCTGTGTAATAGATTGATCAGGCAAATACATTAGCTTAGTTTGCACCATCTAAGATAGCAAATAGGATAATTTGTTTTGGACAATTAAGATTATTGAAATAACATTTTGAAACGAATTAGGTACGGAACCATTTTCAAAGTCACCCTGCATACCAATCTTAAATTTAATTGAGTCTGTAATTTCAACATCAATCCCGACAATTATGTGGAAACTGCCATTTATATAATCATGATCCCTAATCATTTATGAACACTGTCGGTTTGTCTCAATAATGTTTAGGGATTTAAAGAAAAATGTACACTTCACAGTTTTCCAATTTTAACTTAGCAATTTTCCAATTTTAACTTAATTTAACTTAACTACCATCAACATAAACCATTAGAAAACTATTACAATATTTATGATCCAGGTATAATCTCATGTTTTGTAATGATTGTATTAAGATGATACTTACGATATTTCTTCAGGTGAAGTTTTGGTTGCTTCAATGCCAGCAGCTTTCAATTTCTCAACCAGATTTTTTCTGTACATGTTTTTTAAAGGAACTGGTTTGTTGGCGGCTTCTTTTTGCTTTGCCAACTTGCACAGTGCTTCATACCATGACAGGCCATACCATTCTATTTCTTCTGGAGTATACTGGAATGAATTAGCTCTAAAAATCAAAACTTTAATTGCTCTTCCAATGTCAATGTTGATATTTATTTAAATAAAATAAGTTTATTTGTCTAAATAACTAACAAACTGATGTTCACTATAGTTGCAAAAATAAGAGCAATATAAGCATTCAAATATTACTAAAACTAAACTTACCGATGTTAAATATGTTTTATACTCCTCATATACTTCTCTTTGCTTCTGGGGATCATGTGCATACCTGGGACATCCATTCATCAATTCTATCAATATTTGTTTCTTCAATTTCAATGCTAACATGGACACTAAGTCACATGCAGGTGTCTTCAATAAATAGTGGTCAAAGCCATAATGATCATTGATCAAACTAATCGTACGGTCAGTCACAGTGACTGACAAATGGGCATTCAGGATCTCAGATTTCACAACAGTCCTCTTTAATACGGGTACCCAATAATGAGGGACCCTGCGTCGTCGTGGATCACGCTTTTGGAAACCTAAAATAGTCAAATGACATAAGTCTAGTACATAACCTATGCACTAGGTGCTATTAGAAATATGAAATGTACCTTTCACGACAGCCTCACCACCCCATATTCCCTCATGGATCTCCGACGGATATTTCAGTGGAATGGGGATATTTTGAATTGGCAATATCTCCCCCGTGAGGTCGTCGCGCTTCCATTTCCCTTCTTGAGGAATGTAGTGGACTGCAGCAGGCTTCAACACTTTCCATTCGCGCCAGAACTTCTTGTATGCGACAGGTAATTCAGAAGCAATGCCTATTTCAAACCTACTCTTTTTTTTATAAGTTTTGGATAGTTGACGTGCTGTAGCCTGAAAAATAATCTACGCGTCAAAATGTAGCAAGGTAATAGGTAATCTACAAGGTAAGAGGCAATCATCATTCAGATGATGAAATACGTGTCATCTAGTACAAAATGGTTAAAACTTACCTGGATTCTAGATGCCATTGAAATAATTTTTGATATGAACCATAAAATTAAAATGTAATAAAATAACAAACAAATTTCTGTGGCACCTTCCTGCCTGCCTGACCAATTTTATTTGACAATCACAATTTTGTCAAATTTTACATTTGACAAAGATGACAAATGGAAATGTCGTTTTGTTTAGTTTTTATGAATATACTCAATATACAGACTACGTATAGATAATTATGTACTCCGATATGTACACGATAGGAATGTCCATCAATGGAAGGAACACGCTCATTCAAAGTCCTTGTTGACTTCTGCCTTGGATTCCTATTCTATTCGGTCTCCCACTCTTCTTCAACCCTGAGTAGAGCATCCAGTGCCTGTCTCTTCAAGCAAGTCTCTTGACGGACGACTGGACCATTCTTGTCTGTTCTTGTCAATCTAACGTTTTTCAGAGGTTTTTCAGATTTTTCGTTTTGTCCACAGATTAGAGTTTATTAATTATAAACTTAGTGATGTTATAAGAAAGAGAAGGCCAATGAATGCCCTTTAGCTTAAGGAGTAAAGGAAAGTAGGCTATCTACGTGTATTTAAAAGTATCCCTTAAATGGCGTTAAATTGGCGTGATGCTACTAGCGCTACTGTGTGTATGGACCACCTTGCACTGTTACCTCAAAGTGGTACATTTTAAACTAGTATCTCTAAGTAGTCCGTGAGTGTTAGGCGCCCATTAGACGGTAGGTTTTGCCATGGCAAGCTTCATTCAATTCCATCACTCATGATTGATGGATGATTGATGGAATTCTATCGACATTAGACGCTCACTCTGACTGATCGTCAGTCAAACTTAAGAAATTGCAGAGGCTACACGAGTACATACAAAAAATATGGAAAAAAAAAGCCTGTGCTGCCATTGTCATTGCAATTCTGAGCAAAAAACGCATAAAAAGAAAGCGTTGGGTGAAAGAATGGTTATTAAAAAGGAATTGACGATCTCTGTGGTTTAGTGGTTCGAGTACCGGACTGCTGACCACGAGGTCGTGGGTTCGATTCCCACAGAACACAAATATATATGTGATGAATATAAGTGTTTGTGTTCGTCTGGGTGTTTCTTATGTATTATAAGTATGTATTTACAAAAAAAAGTATATAAGTATTATATCCATTGTCTAGTACCCATAGTACAAGCTCTGCTTAGTTTGGGACTAGATGGTGCTGTGTAAAATGTCGTAGAATATTTATTTATTCATTTATTTTAATTTCTATACCCATGTAAATTTATTGGCTGCTAAAAGAAGTTCTAAAGAGGATAAGGACTATGAGATTTATTTTCGCATGAGAGATGTGTGTTTTGATACCTTTTGATGTAAGTAACTCTATACCAAAAAAAAACAAGATACTTGTATGCGAAAAGCAATAACTCCCGAAGAAAAACATGGAGCTACTTTGCGGTACAACTCATTGATGATACCTAACTAAAAATTTATTAGTATATTTGGGATTTGTGGTATCCCACAGCTCGGGGAGTGCCTCGAATGATAATATGAATTCTTTTTTCCAAGCAAGTCGTATAGATGGCGAACGACTGCGCGAGCGAGAGCGCGAGCGCGCGGAGCTCTCTAGTGTTGAATCCGCGTCCGAATCCATCGCTGACTGACGGTGATTGACGAAATGCCATTACACGGTCACTCAAAAATCATGATTGATGGTTGCATGATGGCAATATCAAAATATCTAGATATTCGTCAATCAATTTCATGCATCCATCAATCACTACCCTAGACGATAGGTTTTCCGTCAATCAAAATCTCTGCCATGGTTTTGCCATGGCAAAACCTACCGTCTAATGGGCGCCTTACAGACTTTCTGAGATAAGTGTTTAACTAACTATGACTATATATCCCTGGACAAGTAACGCGCTTAATTCTATGAACAAAAAAGTCTGTCACTTTTGTGCGGGGGGAGGAAACACTAAAAGACATTGCCGCACATATACTTAAAATCATTTTGTATCGCTACGAACTCACACAGATCAAAATCTTCACCACTAACACAATTTACGCACACATAGCGGTTAAATACGTCAACATATAAGAATTCACGACAATACGAACGTAAAAGACATTAAAAAGACACACACTACAAAGACATTATTTTATATCGACAGATTATTTTAGGAAGAATGGATAAAAACGTAACAACGATTACAAATTATTTTTATATGTAATTATTTATTTGCAAAATTAAAATCATCCATACACACCTTTTTAATATCTTGCGTCATAATTATTTTCAATGCAATGCTCTCATTGCATGCTAATTAAATACAAAACAAAGAAACTATTTAGGTATAGATAAATACATACTATGTAATTAGAAAATAAACGCATGGGTCAGAGAAATAGCTAACTTTTTCGAAATATATATTCTATAGCCTATGTTAATCGTGAATAATGTACCTAGCATTCAAATAGTGAAAGAATTTTCGACATCGGCCTAGTAGTTTTTGAGTTTACTTGTTACATACATTGATACATACAAATCTTTCCTCTTTATAATATTAGTTTAGATAGAGCGGATATTGGGGACGTTTGATTCTTTTCTTTGCCATGCTGATATATTAGGCATGACACTAGACAGAGCGTTAACTTCGTGGGAAACAAAACGCTCTGTCTAGTGTCATTCCTAATATATCAGCATGGCAAAGAAATGAATCAAACTAATTGGTATCAAAGTATTTGTAACAAAACGTCCTGAATATCCGCTCTATTTATACTAATATTATAAAGAGGAAAGATTTGTATGTATCAATGTATGTAACAAATAAACTCAAAAACTACTAGGCCGATGTCGAAAATTCTTTCACCATTTGAATGCTACATTATTCACGATTAACATAGGCTATAGAATATATATTTCGAAAAAGTTAGCTATTTCTCTGACCCGTGCGTTTATTTTCTAATTACATAGTATGTATTTATCTATACCTAAATAGTTTCTTTGTTTTGTATTTAATTAGCATGCAATGAGAGCATTGCATTGAAAATAATTATGACGCAAGATATTAAAAAGGTGTGTATGGATGATTTTAATTTTGCAAATAAACAATTACATATAAAAATAGTTTGTAATCGTGGTTACGTTTTTATCCATTCTTCCTAAAATAATCTATCGATATAAAATATCGACATAGTAGCTTCCTAATAATTTTTAATGTCTTTTACGTTCGTATTGTCGTGAATTCTTATATGTTGACGTATTTGACCGCTATGTGTGCGTAAATTGTGTTAGTGGTGAAGATTTTGATCTGTGTGAGTTCGTAGCGATACAAAATGATTTTAAGTATATGTGCGGCAATGTCTTTGTAGTGTTTCCTCCCCCCGCACAAAAGTGACAGACTTTTTTGTTCATAGAATTAAGCGCGTTACTTGTCCAGGGATATATAGTCAAAGCTTACATTACATTTTTCAATTCGACCCCCATAAGATAGTTTCTTTCCTCTACACTCCATATTATCTGTAATATTGTCATGAATGGCACAAAGGCCTCTGTAGCCATCCTAAAAAAGTTAAAAAATAATGTCATTAAATTGAATTGTCAATGTCTTTGTCTGTCACTGTCATGAAGACATTTTGTTGTATCCAGTTTGAAATTTGTGTCTGCTGACGTGGTTAAAAAAAATAGTTGCACATACGTATTTGGCAAGGTTGTAGTGCTCGGTGGTGGTGGCTAAATATTTTGATAAATTAGTAATTTTTTTAATTTATTCTGTAAACTTCATTCTTATTTTTAATAATAAAAAGTGTACTGAGTAGTGATTGTGCACCGCATATTCCTTCTATTATTAATGTTGGCAGACAGCAATAAGCCATGTCGGACAATAAAAACAATAATCCCCCAGAAAGGGGACAATCTGATACTGCTGAAAGCCATTTAGCATCTAGCGAAGTGTCCAGTATCGTAGGAAGTGTAAAAACTTCTAAGGTAAGTAAATACATTCGTCATAACAAATACTACCATGCAAGGACATTTTTTCTGTTTCGATTTGCTATTGATGCTACGTAATTCAACAAGATGTTGTCACAACTGGTTTAGTAATGCACGTAGGTTCATTACTTACATTGATTTTGTATAGGTTTGAAGGATTGATTTAATACAACTGTCATTAAAATTGGCATACTTTTCTAAAATAAACTTTAGTATTCAATAAAATAACATCAGCTGTTCTAGAAACAATGCAGTGAGCCACAACATCAACATTCCTAAGGCAACCCTCTGACCATAAATTTAAATCAAGTTTGATTTTTTCTCATATTATATTACAAAAAATCATTTTAAAGAATATTTGTATTCACTAAAGAATGTCCTGTATTAGTTTTGCCAACTCATGCTTAGGCACAAGTTTTTTTAACACCAGTTTAGACATGGACCTTGTTTAAATAGAATTGATGCACTACTATTGAACACAACCCTTAGTTGTGAATTTTATACTATATAATGCCATAAATAGTGTCCCAATATGTTTTCTGACTCAACATTTGTAGGGTCATCAGTCCAACATGTAATGTGATACAAAAGTAGCTAATGTCATTGTGTAGCATTGTCACCTGGAGATTGTTTATATAATTCATATTACATAATTTTAGACATCCCAGCGTTTATCATCATCCTCTGAAAGGCAAATCAAGTTTGAACGTGCACAAAAGTGCCTTGAAAATGCAGCTCTTGTGTCAAAGAGAATTAAAGAACACCGTAAAGCAACCGCAGAGCTATTGGGAAGACCTTTTGGTAAGACTTTGTTTTTTGTAATACATTTGTAGGTAGTACATGTGTCTAAACTATGTATGTGTTGTATCTTAATCATGATAATTTGATGAATTTTTAATTTTATGCTGTGGAGAGCCATTTTTCGGCATGAATGGGCTGGCGCTTAAGTCTCACAGAAAATCAGCATTTAACAATGCTTATGTTGTGTTTTGCAGACTGAGTGAGGATACTGGAGGCCCAAACCCTTTCAAAATGGTATCCATGGGCAGCGGTAATTGCTAACCAACAGACGATTCAGATCTGTTTGCTCATGCTGTCCTTATCCCATAATGAAAAAAAAACAATACCAATTTGTTTGCAATTTTATGTTATTTCAAAATTCACAATGACTATCATCTTTCTAAACAATGAGCAACAGTATAATATTACAAAATAATAAATTAGAAGACAAAAGTACAATGCCATAAATTAAAAACAAGAATTAAAATTTGGATACCTATGTTAGTTATAGATAGTTTTAAGTTGCTACAAATAAGTTAATTACAGTAGTGTTTCGTGTTTTCAGAAGAGGATGATGGTGGTGATACTGCTTCTGAAATGGCTTCCACTATGAGTGAGAAAACTGGCTTCTCTGCTGCTACTGATACCTCTACTACACTGTCTGTCCAGGATGCCTTAAACAGTAAGATTACAATATATCATTCCCATGCGAAAGTTAAGGTTATCATGTAGAAGTAAATGAAAAAAGTGAAATGAACAAATCACTGTGCATGATTTTTCTTTTACAGTTCCTGGCATTAGTGAGAGTTTAGCAAACACCTTAAAACAGAAGGAATTACTGATGGAGAGGATAAGACAATATAAAGAAATAAGTAAAAAACCTATGACTAAACCAACAACAATAAGGAGGGAATCTATTAAAGACATGAAGGTAGAAGTAAAAAAGGTATGTATTATCGATTTTTTGGTAAACATACACTACAGGTTGCATGTTGCGGTGATCAAGAGATGTGGACATGTGAATAAATTTTATTATAACCACCATTATGAACAAGAAAAAATCAATGACTAGAGCTTATATTTAAAGCTGTGTACTTATTATGACTTGTCCTACTTTTACCTTTTTCTACTCAATATCCTCTCTGTATTAGTGAAAAGTATTTTAACTTTTGGACATCTAGCAGTTAAATATTAACACAGCCAAACAATAAATAACAATCTACTGCAAATGTTTAGTAATAATTTACTTAAATTCTGCTTATCTTGTTAGTCACTGCAATAAAATGCCAAATTTCATCAAGTTTCCCTATGAAATGTTTCTCTTATATACAGACAGCAGATAACAGTGATCTGACGCAACTTAAAAACATTATCAAAGACAAAGAAAATATATTGAGTGTAATGCAAGTGAAGATGAAAGCAATGGAAACAACTATTCTAGACTTACAAGAAAAGATCAATGAAAAGGATCAAATTATTGAAGCAAAAAACAAGGCTACTACACTTATGTCTGATAGCTTAAGTAAAAAAGGTAAGTGTGTTTTATACAACCTAAGTTTTAGTATATGCAAACCTGAGAATATGTAAGGAATCTATGTACTTACAAAATTTAAAATCTCACGAAAAATCACAAAGTTGTAAGCTTGTTATGTTACGTGGTTGTCCATACAAAAACATCCTCACCACGTCTTATTTCCCCGACCTCGCTGTACGCCCGCGCCTGGTGCCGCTACGGCTGACTGCCGTCACTTGTGTTAGGCGTGTATAATGGCGAAAAGACATTCATGTCGCTTGGTGTCCCACATGTAACTTTTTTTAATATTTTTGGGACAAAATATAATGTAAAAATTACTGTAATCGATTCAGTTACTTATTCTGAACTATATTCAGGTTACACATAAAAATAATGTTGTATAAGATGACTTTGCTAAACACAAGAATATACATCACTTCTTTGGGTTGACTTCAACCTGACATCTCTTATAACTGCAGTTAAACATATCAAAATAATTAAATCATTTATACTAATTTGTTTTAGAAAAAGATTCTTTGATTCTACTCGAAGACACAAGACAACAGATGACAAAAATGCAAGAGAACTTCATTGCAATGGAAATGGAATGGAAAGAGGAAAAACAAAGTCTATTAAAAGTAATTGAAGTAAAAGATGAAAAAATTCATAATTTGGAAGAAGCCAATTCCATTTTAGAGACATCTAGATTTGAAACTAGTGTTGCGCTCTCAAAATTAACAGAAGAATTAGAAACAAAGAATATGCAAATAATTAATTTGCAAGAGAAGATTGAAGTTTTGTCACAATCAAGTGATCAACCATCTCTCACGAGTGACAAACCATCTCCTAAAGAAAAAGATGATATTGAAGAAGAGAAAGGATCATTAGAAATAGCTGGTATGGTAGAACTAACTAAAAAGATAGAGATATTGGAGCAACTAAACTGTCAAATTAGACAAACAAACAAGGAATTAGAAAATAAACTAGCAACTGTAAGTACTGAGCCTAAGTCACCTGGTAATACGGCTGCCGGTAAAAAGGGAAGCCCTCTTCCTACTCGCAAAGGTGGTAGAAATACAGCAGCCAAACTAAAATCCCCTTGGAGCCAACTATCGTCGGAGTCGTTACCTCAGGAAACCGATAAAAAACCAATAAAAAGTGAAATTGCAAGACTAGAAATGCTAGTACAGTCACTCAACAAAGACATTTTAGAAAAAGAGTATGCAATATCTCAAAAAGATGCACTTATATCTGAGCTCCAAAATGCACCTCTGGTAACAGAACTAAAAAAGAGTGTTGAAATGGTAGATATTGGTCTTTGCACTGACCTTCCAAAAGAGAATGCACCAAAAACACAACTGGATGTTGATGAAAAAGAATCAGTTCATGAAACAAGATCTAATGACGAAATAACGGAACTTGAAGAAAAATTAAAAGCTGCTCATGATCAAATTATGATTCTTAACAATGACATAGATGCAGCTAATAAAAATATGATCAAAGTTAAGTCTAACAATAAATTAAAATTAAAACAATTACAGAAGACTATTGATAACTTTAGCAAAGTATCTGATGCAAATGCGGAGATTGTGAAGTTAAATGAAGAATTACATCAACTTTCCCAGAAAGTTGCCGAATTGGAAGAGGAGAAAGGCAACCTACAGCTACATCTTGTTGATTACGATAGTGGTAGATGTAAGTATGAAGTCCCTAATTTTATACAGTTATTGTATAGTGCAACTAGCGGCCCGCACCGACTTTGTACGCGTTGAATATACAGGGTGGCGATTTAATCACCTGCATCCTTCTAGCAGGTGAATCAGACCACGAAATACTACCCATATCAATAAAAAAAACATACCTTGATTTTTCATCAAAATGTATTTTTTAAATTTTGTATGCAAAGAGTCAAAGACATAGCGCGGACGTTGAATTCATTGTAGGTATGTATCTATCTAGGTACACACCTACAATGAGATAGCGAGTCAAGCAACTACTCGGTCGGATCGGGCCGTCCGCATAAGGTCAACGTACTGCAAGGTGCATATCGTTTTATGAAAATTTTGAATAGTAATCAAGTCCTTTAACACGGGATTGCTTAAAGATACAAGTTATAAATTATGTCTAATATGTTATATGTTATCAATACTACACCATGTTGAAGCAGTGCAGGTGATTAAATCGCCACCCTGTATATTATTATAATATACATTATTTATAGACTATGTCCATCTGGCCTGATTTAGGATATTGCACCTTTCAAATAGTGGTACATATAAGTTTTAAATATTTGCTGTAGTTTCGGAGATTACCCTCCACTTATAAAGAATATTACAAAATCCACTCCTATAAGAAATAATAAAAAGAATTCTGCTTGAACTCAGTTATGCTCCAATTTATGTTCTTACAGTGACAGATTCGGATATATACAAAAAGTTGGTTGAAATGGAGAATCTAGCAGAAACAAGGCTAAAGGCGATTAGTGTTTTGGAAACACAGAAATTTGACCTTGTACAAGGTAAATGTCAATACTTCTTGTTACAATCACCATGGGTTTGTACATAGATTTTATAGTCGTTTCTTTTTACAGAACTCCATGTATTGCAACAGAAGAACATTGAGATGGAAGATAAATTGGCAGATATATCTCAACTTCATAATGAACATGTCTGCACAGAAATGAAGTCTGTTCAACTGGAGGAGCAGATTGATGAACTGATAGCTGCTAAAAAAGAATTAGAACTTGTAATCGAAAACTTGAAATTAGATAAAGGACATCTTAATGAAACTATCAAACTCATTCAAGATGAAAAAGAGCAGATGACACATAAATTAGAAAATTATATTCAAGAAAACATGGAACTCACTGACAAACTTGAAAAACTGAGCGCTGAAAAAGTTAGTTCTGCAGAATCCATTGAAATAGTTGAGTCTTTAACTACACAGGAAAAGCTTGAACTTGAGGAATACAATAAAGGTATTAGTGAAGATAAAATCGATGATCATCACGATGAAAACATGGCTTCTCAAAATGATAAAAACATTGACAGTTTAATCGAACAGAGGGAAGAATTGAATACAAAAATTGAATTATTTACACAAGAAAGACAAGAAGTAATGGAGAAAATGGCTAAAATTGGAATAGAAAACGAATCATTAATATTAAAAATCACAGAATTGAATAACCAATGCAGTATCTTACAAGATAGTATAGAAGTGCTTAACAACGAAAAACAGGATTTACAGGACCTCAACCAAGAACTTGCGCGGCAAATAGAAGATTTAAAACGTGAAAGAATCGAAATAATGAAAGAAACTGCAGAAATAGCTAAACCTCCTTCTGATGACACAATCGATGGAGTACCAGTGGAGACGGCTCCTGACGATAAATCAGCTGGAGATAAAGGGAATAAAGGAGCCAAAACGGTAAAACAACTAACAAAGGAAATACTTAAGTTGAAAAATACTATTAAGGAAAGAGAAGATGAAATTGCTGATTGTCAGATGAAAATATTATCACTGGAAGAGCAACAGCAGAAACAAAATGAATTACTACATACAAATGCTTCTTATGAAAACAAGATTAAGTCTCTAAATGATGAAAATCATTATTTGAAACAAGAATTAGAAGTAATTAAGAAAGATAAAGAATCTGAATACCAATTACTTCAGTTCAAACAGTCAAGTGAAGTGTTACAGCAAGAATTGCAGAAAGTACATCAGGATTATGCTGCGACAGTTGCATCACGTGACGCTAGGATAAATGAATTGGAGGGTGCCTTACAAGAGTATGAGAAGCAAATGTTTAACTATGGAAATAGCTTACAACAAAAAGATAAGGAAATGGCTGATTATATAAATCAGATTACTAAGTTAAATGATGTGTCACAAAAACTAAAATCAACTATTGAGTTACTTGAGGAAGAAAAAGCGAAAGATCAGAATGCCGAACTTGTCAAATCACTTAACAAACAAATATCAGTCTATCAGAAAAAAATAGTAGATAACGAGGAGAAAATAAAGATCTTAGAAGATGAGAAGATGCAGTTTCACTGCGTTAAAGGCGATTTAGCAAAGAAAAATTCGAGTCTAGAATCTGAATTAAAAAAATTAAAAGAATCATTTACGGAGAAACAAAATCTTATTAAAGAATTGCAAGCACAACAACAAAAGCATTCAGAAGAAATGTCTACTATAATGCTTCAAACTAAAGAACGCGATGAAGAGATTCACGAAATAAAGTTGCAACTCCGGAAGGAATCCATAGAAAATGAGAAGCTGCGTAATAGCATTTCAGAGAAAGAAAAACAAGTAGATGACTTGACGCAACAGCTAGAGGAAACCAAAGAAAAACTAAATCATTTAGTTTCGGAGAAAGATAACTCGTCTGAAAAATGTGTAGCACTGGAAACTAAAAATAAAGAGCTGATGGAAAAGTTAAAGAAGTTTGCTATATCTATGAAAAAGAAGTCCGCATTGTACGCTGAACTAGAAACGCATTACGACGAAAGTCAAAAACTACTGAGTGCTAAAAATGAGCAACTAGAACAGCTGTTAATTCAGGTTGAGACACTTCCAGCATTACAAGAAAAGCTTAAACATGCCGAAGAAGAAATTAACCGATTCCAATCACAAAAAGTTAATCTAGAACAACAGACATCTCAAGATATAAACCAGCTACAAGGTGAAATTAAATCTTTGCAGGAGAGGCTCGTAACATCTGCCCAAGAAATATCTCACCTCAATGATAGTGTAAATGTATTGCACAAAGACTTACACTTTATGCGTGAAGAAAACATAAATTACAAATCACAAATTGATGCATTGAATAATAAGATAGTGGAACATGAAATAGAGCAGAAAAATAGTATGAACTTAATAACAAAAATATCCAGTTTAGAAGTAGACATTAATCAAAAGCAGGCCCAAATTACAGAATTATTAAATAAAGTAGAACATCAAGAGCAACAGCAGTCGCAGGTACAATTTGGCTATGATGCTAAAGTTCAAGAAAGAGACTTGTACATCGAAAACTTGGAAGCTGAAATAAATAAATACAAAAATCGTATTTGTCGCCTTGAGGAAAGTATTTCTGTTATGGAAGATAGAAGACATTCTCTGGAACGTAAAGCTGATCAATTAGGCAGTCAACTTCAAGAAAAACAAAAGGCTTACACGGAATACACTAGCCAGGAAGATGAGTTAGTCGGTCGTTTGGCCGTACTAATGGACCATGACAGAGTTCTTGAGAAACAACTCTTTGAGATTGATAATGAAAATAAAGAATTGCAATTTAAGGTACAACATTTAAATGAAGATAATCAAAAACTAAGAAAGGCCCTTTCTGAAATACAGGAACACTACAGCGAAATACTTGAGAAGGCAAAAAAACTTGACGCAGTTGAATCTGAAATAGCTAAATATCAAACTCAGCTTCGTGATCTTGAAGGAAACTTAAAAAGAGTAACTCACGAGCACCAATCTTTAATAATACTAAAGAAACAGGAAATTGAAGAACTTGAATCTGAATTTAACACACAAATTGAGAGCGCTATTAAAGAAAAGAAAGTGCTGAGTGAAAAATATGAGAAAGTAAACGAATATGTATCCCAATTGGAAAATAAACTGCAGGAGTATAAAACAAATATCGATCATCTGAATATAAATATTGAAGAACTTAATAGAGTTAACCAAGAATTAGTAGAAAAATCTTCGAAAAAGGAAGAAGTTACTACACCTGATTATACAGAGCAGTATATAGATGAGATAAATAAACTTAATTCTATTGTTAATAGTAAGACTCAGGAGAATATGGAGCTCAATAATATGCTACAATGTCAACAGACAAACAGTGTAACATTGTCTTCAAATATGGAGGGTCGAATAATCGAATTGACTTCAAAGTTAAATCAATCTGCCTCTACCTTGCAACAACTGCAGTTTGAAACAAATTCATTAAAAGAGGCCAATGAAGAACTACAAGCAAAACTATCCCAAAAAGAGGAACAAATCAAAGAAATGAAAGAAAACCAGAAACTCACCTTTGAAATGAATATTCCTAAAACTGAAGGTATGATAATTTCATCAACAATTGAGCAACTGAGTGGAGATGGTAGACATGTTGATTTGTCATCTCTTGAATCTCAAATTGTTTCTGGTATTGAAGAATCACCTGTAGAAAAAAAATATGTTACAAAGAAAGTTTCTGAATATATTCAGAAACAACCTACAGGTGAACAGAAAATCGAAGAACCCATAATTGTACCCAAAAAAGCATATGACTGCTACACGAAAGATGAAGAGGACACCACGGCTCCTGAGGCAGATCCTTTCAATTCAGATGAGGGTTGGGGATTAGGTGAGTGTGAAGAAGTTGACGTAACTCCTGGTTCTTCACACCTTAATGAGCAACTTCTTCAACTTAAGAAAAGTAATGATGATTTAAAAGCTGAGCTTGAGAATAACAATGTCAAACTGCTAAAAGCTCTAAGAAAAATAAAAGAATTAAAAACTACCAATGATTTGCTTACCAATGAACTTAAAGTAGCTAAACAAATGTCACAGTCTTCCTTCTTCGAAAATGCTATGGAGGATGAGCTACGACTTAAGGTGGAAGAATTAGAAAAGAAAATTGAAGATCTCGACACAGAAATTAATAAAGAAAAACGAGACAAAGACTCGCTTAGGAAACAAAATGAAGTTTTCCATAACACTAATGATAGATTACTTGAAATGAAAGAGAAACTAGAAAACGAAATAGAATTATGGAAATATAAGTTCAGGGAGGCTAATGATAAACTTTCTACGTTGCAATGGGAAGGCGATGCCAAGGATTCACATGCACGTGAGCAAAAGTCGCCTGTATTAAATGTCGATGATAATAAATTTAAAGATGAATTGATAAAAATTGAGAAAGAGAATGATGAACTGCAAACGATAATCGATCAATTAAATTCTCAAAACAATGACCTTTTATCGCAACAAACATTATTTAAAAATGAAATTAGTCATCTGAATAACCAGTTGCAGCAACATCAGCAAACATGTCAGAACTGCGAAATTGTCGGAAGTCAACTTGAAGAATTGCAGAAAAATAAGATGGAACTGACAAAGACTAATGAATTATTATCCGAAAAATTACAGAATATTGAAACCCAATATAAAGAATTGTCGCAGAGATATGACAAATTAAACACTATAAGTGAAGAAATGAAAACACAATTTGAAATTGAGAAGGCAACGTTAGTAGATGAGCATTCCAAATTACATGATGAGATACTGAAGTTAAAACAAATCGATTCTGAGGCTAAAATCCAATTATCATCTCTCCTTCCTGAACTAGAAAATGTCAGGGAAAAATTACTTTGGCATGAAGAACAACAGAGCTTGGATAAATTACAAAATGTGGACAGTTTAGCTCTCGCTGAAAAGTGCAGTGCAATGGAACAAAATTGTATGCATTTAAAGAAACTTCTAGATGATGCCAATGCTAAAATATTGCAATTAGAATCTGATAATGAGAATTTGGAACAACAGTCCAAAGAATATCAAAAACAAATAAACGACCTGGATATCAAAATGCAAAAGTTGAACTGTGAAAATGATAATTTACTCTCTACGGTTGCCGAGTTGCGTTCTTCGGTGTCTAGTGCCATAGATCAACGGGGTTTTGAAATAGCAGAATTGTGGAAGCAACACTTGGCTCAAAGAGAAAATGACTTCCAAAAGATAGAATCAGAGTTAAGGACTCAATTAAACGCTTCTGAAGCAAAATATGAGCAGTTACTTGAAAATGTTCAGTCTTCCAATCAAGAAGAAACCAGTAAATTGATTATTATCGAACAAATTACCTCATTGCAAAATAAGCTGGAAGATAAAGAAGAACATGTTCGCAACTTACAAACTAAATATGCAGAAGTCATGAATCAATTAGATATGTTGCGTTCTGAGATGGAAGATGAGAAAGTAGGCCATGAAAATAAATTATTAGAGCAACAAGAGGAATACGAAAAAATTATTCAAGAGCTTACTGTAAAAAATCATAAGCAGACAGAATCGTATGAGGAAACATTAAAAAATATACGAAATGAGTTGATCACATCAGAAACAAAGAGTGATGAATTAAATCAAATTATTGCAGCCTTAAATGGTAAAACAAAAGAAACCGAAGAGAAAATTGTAGAACTTACTAATCAACTTCGAATGAAAGAGAGTGAAATATATCAAAAGACACATGACTACACCATAACGTTATCGCAAAGAAACGAAGAATTTGAGAATGTTAGGAAACAATTGATTGGATACGAAAAGAAAGTAGAAGACTTAAGTTACGAAAAAGAATCTGAATTGGCCGTACTAAGGTTGAAGATGCATGAAAATGACAGCCGCCACGAAGAAGCACGGAATCAAGCAGATTCAGAAAAAGAACAGTTATTAGAAGCTTTAAACGCCAAGATAATAGAATGTACAAATCTCAATAAGCAGGTTGTTGACTTAAATAAGGAATTAGAGAGTCATTCTACAAAGTCTGCTGAAATGCAAGCAGCATTAGAAAACCAGGAAATTGAAATAGTCGCTCTCAATGACGAGATATCGAATTTACAGAATATGATGCGATCATCTAGTGCTAAGATCCAGAAACACGTTTCGTTCGCGTCTGATACCAAACCTGGCGCTGAGGGAGAGCAAATTGAAAACATTTTAAATAAAGACTTATTGGACGCTGTACCAAGGGCTGAACTAGATTTGGCATTATACATGCTGCATCAAAGAGATGTTCGCTGTGAAGAACTCACGATGGAACTCACACAGTTACTGGAAGAGAGAGATACGTTACAGTTACGTTTGTCAGATAGTTTAAGGTTGAATGAGGATATGAAAACCAAATACAAAGTACCTGAGTTGGACGAGTCGATGGACTCTAGTCAAGAAACAATATCAGAACTACCAAGCTTCACGGTGGAGCGAGAGTTCGTGGACGTTCACCGCGGGCAAACATCACGAAGCAGCAGTATAAGTGATCCGGAAGGAGAAAAACCAAAGTTGCAAGCCAAGTGAGTATAACTTGTCACTATGAAGAGTTTTTAAGGCGGATCGTTCAACTCAGCCCGCCAAATTCAAATTTCAATACGTTTTTCGAAATTTGTAGGTCTATTACGTATCTAAGGGCCACTTGCACCAAATTCTATTTAAATAATTCTGAAATGCATTTAGTTAAATATGTTTAACTCCTGAAACATATTTAGCTTAGACACATTTATGATTGTCTTGCACCAAGTCTGTCTTATGTCAATTTAGTTAAATGAATTTAACATGTCGATAAAACAGTTCTCTACGTTCCGTTTTTACTTTACATAATAGTAATGTGAAAAATCTATTAAAAAAAATATGTTATGAATAATAGACATAAAATTAAATCAAATTTAATAATTATTATAATTAATTAATTTTAATTAATGTAATAATTTTAATTAGGTAACGAAACTTACGCCATTATTTTGACTTTCACTGCCATGACAACCAATCCAAACAAAGTCTTATTTATTTGTTGTGTTTTTATTTGATAAAATGAAAAAATAATCTTAAATAGGTGAATAATCTCTCATAGAAATTATTACAAGGCTTCTAGTAGTATTTTATCTCAAAATAACCTCCATTCGTCAGATGACAGTTCAATAAACGGCCATTCGTATTTAAGTATGATTTAAATATGGTCTTCAGCGTATTTAACTTTGACAGGTCTTTCAACGTATTTAACACGGAAATTATTTTGGTGCAAGACGAATGTTTGACTTAAATCAAAAATCGTGTTTAAATACAATTTAAACGTATTTAAGAAGTTGGTGCAAGTGGCCCTAAGATTCATAACGACGATCTTGACGACCTCTGTGGTTTAGTGGTTCGAGTACCGGACTGCTGGCTATGAGGTCGTGGGTTCGATTCCCACAGGACACAAATATTTATGTGATTAATATAAGTGTTTGTGTTGGTCTGGTTGTTTCTTATGCATTATAAGTATGTATTTACAAATAAAAAGTATATAAGTATTATATCCATTGTCTAGTACCCATAGTACAAGCTCTTCTTAGTTTGGGACTAGATGGTGCTGAGTAAAATGTAGATCTAAATTTAGACTTTTTCCTGCTTTACTTGCTGTTTTGGGTACTTCGAACATCTTATTAGTTCTGGACGCTACGACGCTACGCAGTGGATTTTAATGCCATTTTCATCAATTCCTTTTAACCTCTTTAAAATCACGCTACGACTTGGAACGGGGCAACGCGAGTGAAACCGCGGCCGGGTCGCTAGTCACTATATAAGTATCATATCATAATTTGATATAATATTAAAATTGATACTCATAATTGACCAGTGTTACATATACATAGATAGATTTTAACCCACTAAAATCAAGTTTCATTCGCAAGATCTGTCTTGATTGATGTAGATTGCCAAGGTGTGGGTTTTATTCTTCCAGAGCTTGAGTAATGTATGTGCCTACCTTGCTGCAGGTTGACGGAGTTGCGCACCGTGAGGCACAGCCGGGACGTGCGGCTGCGGCATGACAGCGAGCAGCGGCAGCTGGACCTGCGACTGTTGCAACGCGACGTCGCCAACCTGCCGCCCGAAGCCGTCGACCAGCTCGCGCAGGCCCACCATACACTCTGTAAGCCTTTTATTATATATTCCATTACATTCCATCACGCCTGTGTTCCCCGAAGAGTTAAGCAGAGGTGTACTAATGTACGTGATAGCCTAGTGATATGACCATTGGACTGCCAAGTCAAAGGTCTCGAGTGCAAATCCAAGGCACGCACCTCTGACTTTTCGAAGTTATGTGCGTATTAATAGTGAATTATCACGCGCTTAAACGGTGAAGGAAAACATCGTAAGGAACCTGCACGTCAGAGATTTTCTCGATGGCGCGTGAAGCCTGCCAACCCGCATTAGGCTAGCATAGTGGACTATAAAATATTCCCTCTCATTGTGAGAGGAGACTCATGCCCAGCAGTGGGGCATATAATGGGTTCATTATGTACTAATGTACACCTACAGTTTGTTAGTATATTTAGGTCCCATGTAATTTCACAAAACGAATCTCCGAGTTGCTACTAAGAATTTCATAGAAAACCCAATAACGCTGCTCGACTAGAAGTCTTCTAGCGGAGCGGTCGCACTTAGAACCATTAAGCTTAAAATGACCACTTTTGAGGAGGCAGAGGCTTATCTCACATTCTATGAATGCCTTGCCTATATCTATAATGAGAGTTCAGCTTATACTGGAAATGTACAGCACGATGTGAAGCAGTATGTTCGTGAATCATATTGTGATATATCCAAAGTTGTTAATTTTATTTATTTTTTCAAATTTTTTAGTCATTATACTTAACCGTGCCGTTTTTGACAAGATTTCTATTCCCTACGAAAGCTAGTGGAACCCTGTTAGATTAATCGTTAAAAAAACATTTTTATATATTTAACCCTCTGCCTCATTAGCCTAGTGGTCCTGAGCGCGACTGCTACGCTTGAGGTCCTGGGTTCGATTCCCAGGTCGAGCAGTGTTATTGGGTTTTTCTCCCAGTAACAGCTCGGAGTTTGGAATTCGTGCCCGGTGAATGGCAATAGGCTCGCCCCCTATTACATGGGACCTAAACATACCGGCGAACTGTGGGTGTACATTAGTACGCCTCTGCCTAAACTTTGGGGAAAACGGGCGTGATGGTATGTTATGTTTTATGTTATATATTTAAAACTAGCTGACCCGACAGACGTTGTCCGTTGTCTCAACTATGAATATTGAATTCGAATTGGTATCGTTATTTATCTATTATCTATATATATAAAAGAAAGTCGTGTTAGTTACACCAATTATAACTTAAGAACGGCTGAACCGATTTGGCTGAAAATTGTGGAGAGGTAGCTTAGAACCAGGAGACGGACATAGGATAACTTTTTATCCCGTACCCGTGGGATGTGATGACAGACTGAATTCCACGGGGGCGAAGCCGCGGGCAGAAGCTAGTTTTTTTATATAATTGAGCTGATCGTTTACTAAATTGCATAGATCCGAATTTGGTCTTGGTTTTAGGTATTTGAACTATATTGTGATTTCTTCTCCTAGGATGTATATCCGCATTCTCATCAGCTCAAATCATCATTCCGATGAGCTCAATTATATAACAAAATAAATAAAGAAATTTTCGTATATGCAAAATCTTATCATGTATGTAGGTAAAACTATGTTGATTGACTGGTTAAAACCACTGACATACGAAAATACTGAAGCACTTCTACAAAACATAGCCTAATACAAGTAACGAACATACACACGAACATACTGTTACGCCGCGAAGCTATTAGAATGACGTGGATGGGTCACGAAGGTTCTGGATAAATCGTAGAAGCATGTAGAATATTCGAAAGAAAGTACTCGAATACGTACTCACGTAATAACAATAGCTCAAGGTCGGGTTCAAAGGTCAATGTCCGTAAACAATAGACGATCAAGTACCTACTCGCATTTTGTAGGCTTCTCGCGATTGTTCGATACTAGAATCTTCGTGACTGATATAAATAGCCGTCGTGAGGGTCGGCTAGGGCAGTTTAGTTTTGGACAAGGTGAAGTGAACATCAAAGTGAAGACAAGTGATTCTCAGTGTGACAGTACAGTGCGACAAGTAATAGTGTAGTGATTTTAATTGTGATTTCTGTTGTGGGTTGTCAAGTTTATTAAAGTATTTGTTTATTTCGGTAAAATTAGCGTTAATTAATTTATCCCGAACCCCAGCTCGTAACATTTGGTGTCAGAAGTACTGGGATAAATTATGCCGGTTTTGCCGAAGGACGATACGGAAGGTATCCGTACCAGAAGTCAGCGGCAGCAAGAAATGGACCAGAGACGATTTGGAGATTCTCCGGCAGTTCCTGCGGGTCATCTACAACCAACAACAGACCCAGTCGCTGGTCCATCTGGAACTTCTCCGGTACCAGCTGTTGATCTGGCGGCTTTAATGGCAATGATGCAGGATCAGGCTCGCCGTCAGGAAGAGCAGGCCCACCGTCAGGAAGAGCAGGCCCGCCGTCGGGAAGAGGAGCAGGCCAAACGCCAAGAGGATCAGATGCTCCTCATAAAAGACCTTCATGGGACTCTTGGCAAACAGCTTGGTGTTATGAAGGAGCAGGTGGAACAGCACGAGACCCGGATTTCTAAAACCGAGGAACAGATTGCTAACGTGACAAAGGCATTAGGTAATTTAGAGGCACGAAACGTACGTGTTGCTTCCGGGGATGCTGCTCCCGTAACCTCTTCCCTACGTGGATTCAAAGTGCCACCATTTGATGGGACCTCTTCATGGTCCGCGTATAAAATGCAATTTAAAGCCTTTGTTGCGTCAAACGGGTGGGACGAAGGTCAGGCTAAGACGGCACTCACCCTTTGCCTCCGTGATCAGGCCTTAACAGTACTGGAGGCCATCGGCGACAGCATGACGTACGATCAGCTAATCGAGGCGTTGGATTCTAGATATAGTGACGCCCATCTGGAATACGTGTTTCGTGCCCAGCTAAAGGACCGGGTACAGCGTGGTTCAGAGACCCTACAGCAGTGGGCCGTAGAAATTGAAAGGCTGGTTCGGAAAGCCTACCAGTCTACACCTGTGCTTATCGGCGGAAATCTGGTGCAGGCGTTCATCGATGGAATCCGTGACCTGGAAGTCAGAGCCGCTGTGAGACTTGGTCATCACAGGACATTGAAAGACGCCTTAGCCCATGCGTTGGAAGTGGAGGCAGTCAGGCAGGACTATCGAGCTTACCATATCCGGGAAGTCGTGTTACCGACATGCTACCTCTGCGGCGAAGAGGGTCACTTCCAGGTGGGTTGTGCGAGGCGCAGAAAAATTTCAAGGGAACATGTGATAGTACCTAGATGCTACATCTGTGGTAAGCGAGGACACTTTCAAGCCAGTTGCTGGAGAAAGGAGGATGGAAAAAGGAGAATGATAGCTGCTCTAAGATGTTATATATGTGGAGAAAGAGGCCACCTCCGGATGAGTTGCCCGAAGCAAAGCAGATCCCGTGCATGTTTTCCGAGTACACCGTGCTCTGAAAACTGGAGGAAGAATGGAGATGACGCATATTCTGGAGTGAAGCTAGCTGGAGTGAGGCTAAGGAAGCAGTACCCGTGAGGATGCTGACAGCGGATCTGAATGATGTACAAAACAGTAGCTCAGAACAAGTTGGTCAATCGGCCAAACAAACTTCTGAGAGAATAAAGACGCGTTATGAGTGTAAGATGAACAACAAAGGCTTCGACGAGGGTTCACTAGTGCGGCTAAATAACCCGGTGCGCGTCAAAGGAAAGTCATCCAAGTTACGGGCAAAATGCAACGGCCCCTATAGAGTTGCGGCTAAGATCAACGATGTCACCTACCGGATACGGCAAGGACCAAGAGGTGCTCCGAAACCAGTTCACGTGGATCGTTTAGCCTGTTATTACGGATCTAATGACGCATGCTCGGGACGAGCATGTCTTAGGAGGGGGCAGTGTTACGCCGCGAAGCTATTAGAATGACGTGGATGGGTCACGAAGGTTCTGGATAAATCGTAGAAGCATGTAGAATATTCGAAAGAAAGTACTCGAATACGTACTCACGTAATAACAATAGCTCAAGGTCGGGTTCAAAGGTCAATGTCCGTAAACAATAGACGATCAAGTACCTACTCGCATTTTGTAGGCTTCTCGCGATTGTTCGATACTAGAATCTTCGTGACTGATATAAATAGCCGTCGTGAGGGTCGGCTAGGGCAGTTTAGTTTTGGACAAGGTGAAGTGAACATCAAAGTGAAGACAAGTGATTCTCAGTGTGACAGTACAGTGCGACAAGTAATAGTGTAGTGATTTTAATTGTGATTTCTGTTGTGGGTTGTCAAGTTTATTAAAGTATTTGTTTATTTCGGTAAAATTAGCGTTAATTAATTTATCCCGAACCCCAGCTCGTAACAATACGAACATTCACACACACAACCACACATCCATAACACTCATGTACACTCAACAACACATATTCACTCATGCACTTCATACACACGTTCTCATAATTATAATATTTTGTTTTACTACACTCATGTACTATTTTTATTGCGTTTTAAGTACCTACTGTTGTGAAGGAGCGGAGTCTTTAAATACAGGCATTATTTGCTTAAAATGAAGACTCCAAACCCAAAATTGTTTGTGTATAACTTTTGGACACAATAAACGTTATTATTATTATAATACGAAAAAAAAAACATTTTCTTAAATTTCTAATGTTCCGCGCTACTTTCTCTGTATTTTCTATCATAAATCATAAGAACCTTCTAACAATAACAAAAAACAAAAAAAAAATGTGAAATTGGTCCAGTCACGGCATCACGGGTGAACGGTCACGCGTGATGCCGTCACCAAGGGAAATAGGGATTCATTTTTTATATGTTTAAAAATTATATAATATAGATAGCAGCTAAGATTTTTTAGTCTTATAGCACTTCAGCTTTGTGTCGAAGAAAATTTACCTAACCAGTATTAGAGTTAATTATTATATTTTAAGGAATCTTTTTAAGAAGATTTTTGTTTTTTCAGCTCGAGATTCCCAAAGTACGTCGACTGTTCTCCTCAACTGGCTCAGAGGGAAAAGTACGCCAAAAGTAGTTCACATGTGAGTCCCGCATTTATTGTACAGGTTATATTATTAATGAGGTTGCCAACCAGCCGTCCTCTTTTCGACAAAGTACGTAGGTGATAGACAGACGTTATCAGCTAATATCCTAAGCGGGTAAGAATCTTAATAAAGTATTCCCTTCTGCTTTTACTTGCATTTATCAAAAGAGCCACCACGCGGCACATCACAATTCTCGAATGTTTTGCTTAAACATTTAGTTGTTAATTGTGCCATTAGACACTTGCCAACGAAACCAGATAAATATTATGTTTTACCAGATATCTACCGTATTCTTCCTTCCATATTTTCCTAGTACCTATCTCTTCCATTAGTGACCTAGTACAATAAGTAACATAGTTTAGACAATAATATACGAAAGATTTGGTAAACATTTCGATTCTAATGTTCTGCATTGTCCGTGGCGTTCGTTTTAATGACCTGTAAAATATAATCCTAATTAATTATGGAAGGTCGAAATCCATATGGAGGCATATCGGACATAAGAAAACTTAAATTGGCAAGTACGAACGAACGACTCCGTTAATTGTTGAGCTTCATGCATTCCTTCATCAACTTATCTCCCTCTTCCCTATCTCTATTTTCATTTCATTTACATTTTCGCTGTAGACATTAATAATGTATTAAATCAATTAGTGAAGCTAGATGCAAAATATTGTTCCACTATCCTATTCTATTTGTTAAAATTTCTTTTTTCCTTTATATATAATTATTTAAATTCAATTGAGATGTCATTGAATACCACAATTGCTGACATAATTTATTGAGATTGTGATTTTCTAAATGATAGAATCGTGCCTTTTCATTCATAGATCATAATGTAAATGTTATCGTTATTCACGTTACTTAGTTGTTCACACTTATATTATTATTACAATTCGGAACCTGTATAATTTTTGTATATAATCAACGGATTCTTTATGGCTAAGGGTCCTTGTATATTACATTTGTAAATTGTTTCTTGATTATACTGTGTTCATTTGACATTTTTGTTTCTTTGATATCCTTAAGTTGAAAATGCTATAAGATAAATAGTTTTGTGTACCTAACTCTAAGGTTAGTACAAATACAGGGTACAGCTTTTCTATAAAAATAACACGTTGGTACTTAAATCGGATATATATGATCGCAAATTCATTTTGTGGAAATAAGACTATTTATATATTTTGAAGTTTTTTTATTACGTTTTCTTTAAATATTTACACTCTCAACGACTTAATTTCTACTATAATCCAATATGTCACTTAAATATAATAAATCACAATATAAAATCAAAGTAATGAATATGTTTTTGTCATAATTACTTTAGAATTTTGGTCCTTATCATATTATTAAAGTATATTCATATAAATCGCTCAAAGCTCGCTTTTATTTGAGCTGAGTAGCTCTAAAGCATTTCTCTGTTACATAAATCGCATGTGAATAGGAAAATACAATTTTCCTCAACAATTTAATAATCTACTTCATAATTAACATAAACTTCTTATACTATGTCGAAAAAGCCAGTCCAAAAGCCAGATAGCATTAAATAAGACTAACTTCGTAATGCGTATGTTTTCCCACATAATTTTATGTACAAGTTAATATATTAATCACATACTTCTATATGCAGTATGTCTAACAGTGTTTACTCTTGAGATACCTAAGTATTCGGTATGTTACTACTCCACAACCAAGTTTGTGCAAACAAAAAATATGCTTTCTTTGAGTGGTATTATTTATCAACAGTAATTTAAATTTGAAGATATTGTTGATGTAATGAATTATAACTTTGACAGTCTATCAAAGTTATAATTGTTATTTAAATCAATATACTCGTTTAGTAGTGTAACTTATGGCACCACATGCTTACAGCATATCTATATAGAATATATTTATATTTACATGTTAATCTAAAGTAAGTATGTACATCGGCACCAGATCCTAAACATATAGTTATATTCTGTACGAACAACCTGGCGTATGTGATATAACAAGAAGTACGAAAACTATAAAATATAAACGCAATACCTTACTAAACGTATTTTATCGACACTTCAACATTCGGCCCAATTATCTCTTACTCATGGAAGACATTGGAGTGATTTCTTGTTCACTTAATTATAACTATTTAAAACTTAATGTGCACGTAAATTATCAGAGTGCAGATAACTAACTTACATTACAAATAATATAAACTTATATTTTTTTAACCAGCAATCACTGTTTACTTTTGCCTATGTCACCCGTACTTAACTTAATTAACACATATTATAACTAAATCTGAAGATATTATATCACAATTTTTAATTAAAGTTACGAGCGCTTCGATCATAAGTTAGTCTAGTCGAAACATTAAGTACAAAATAATGGAACTTGATGACTATTGCATGTATGTATAATTCTGATGGTTCGAACATAGGAACGATTGCTTGATTTAATAACTAAATGCTAACCTAAACATCTTAAGCATGGATCACATTTTCGTTTAGCAATAATCCGAAATGCATAGTACTTCTAAGTTAACATATTATGACTGGAAGTGACTATGATACGAAGTTAAATTTAAATTTATAACACTTATCACAATATTTTAAGAACTAATATGTAAGGAACAAAGGTAATAAATCAATTTGCTTATACATACAAAGTTTAAAAGTGAAATACCAAAACAAAAATATACAGCCCTTTTGCCTACATTATTCTCCATTTTATTAATCATGTAAATATTATTTGAAGTTGCACGGGTAATTTTATACATAGTTCTGTCTCTGTAGTATGGAATAAATATAATATGTATATGAACGTAATATTAGTTTTTACAATTCACAAGCGTAATTTATTGCCTTCCCCCGATACAATAACATAAACTGGTGGATAGTTTAATCCTGCAGGAATTTTTCTAATCAAAATGTGGAAAAAATAAGTTAAACTTCTAAATTATTGATTGAAAGTGAGTGAAAGTTAAAGGTATTGTACCTTGGCTTACTCTTAACAGTGATTGAATCAGCTGATGAATGTGTCTTATATAATAAGTGATATACTTGCATAAATCTATTATATTAATTACAAAATAACTGAAGAATTGAGTCAGTTCATGTTATAACATAAGAAAAAATGATGAAGCTAACTTTGGTCCCATACAAACATGTAACAAGGTAATGACTATTTGTAACAGCTATTATATTGGCAATCATTATAGATTTATAAGAGCACTTGGCAGATGAAATTGAAGCTTAAATTATTAAGAGGTAGATTGTAATTTCAAGAACAGTTTAAACTAGAACTGAAAGTTTTAATATCTAAAGTTAACTCGTTCAATGCAAAACCGTTTTAGTGAACGCACAGACTAGAGGCAAATTACAAGTAACACGCAGGGCTTACACTTATTTATTATGTATGCGCAAGTTGCGATTAGTAAGATACGTACAAAACTACCTACGTTAGAGACATAATGATTGTCAGTCTTGGGTTCAGTCCTTTATCACGGGCATATTGGAAGATTGTTAGTTTATAGTATTTTCGTACTGGTGCACCGTAATTAAAGCAATCGTCCGCGCAGTGGATGCCGCGGTGGGCGCGGGTGAGGTGGTGTTTAGAAGTGTACGTCGCGGACGTCGGTGGGCGTGGCGGCGTTACTGTGCGCCTTGTCCTGCGTCGGCGGCGGCGTCCATCCCGCTGCCTCGCGAGCCTGCCCGTTTGGGCCACAAGTCCCGCGCTCCTCTATCATGTTCTGCACCATCTCCTCGATTTGTTCAAGGCATGTCTGGAGGCAGTCCTACAACAATAATATAAATTTAATCTTTGATTATAGACAAATTAGTATTAGTAGTCAACAGAGTCTGCATCAAAGAAATCCTCTCTGAACAGTGTACCATCAAATATTACCTATTAACCGAAATTTCAATATACTTACACTTAGAAGAAATAATGTATTTAAAACTGTTAAACTATCATTACAGGTTTAGAAACCTAATGCGATAGCTAAGCCTAATAACTATAGCTAACAGATTGTATTATTATAATCTTACCAAATCGATGCGCGTGAGTTCATGCAGCCGCGACAGATGTCCGTCGAGGCTGAGGCCGCGCAGCGCTGCGGCGATGCTGCATGATGCCAGCGTGCTGGCTGAGTACAGCGTAAACTCATAGTCTGCAACAAACAAACAACACTACTATATTGACTGCACTAATAATAATAAATCTATCACTATCATTGAAAATTCACCGTTAAAAAGCATTAGTTTGTTTATGAAAACGGAATTGAGATCGTTCAGCTCATTTCCAGTGAATTAAAATATATTTTGTTGCAATGCTTCACCTACTAAAAGTGTAGCGCATCAGTTTTTAGTGTACGTGAGCGTCGTCTGTAGACGGTGCCAATACGGCATTACGGCCGTACAGAGAGGAGGCTAGAGTGAGGCATATATCCGGTAAAAGAAATGTTCCTTTCTCCCTCTCGCAGGTTGTCAGTCTCCTGTGGAGAGTGCAGCCTCAAAGGAGCCGGCACCCGCCCTCGCGGCCGCATTCCACAAGCTCGCTCCTTCGTCTCACTTGAATATTTCTCACGGGCTTACTTTGGCAAAACCATTATGCCAACATATAGCTAGGTACTTACACTACATTATTATCGTGTTCGTATGTACCTCCCTATGTGAGTTGATATCGAATGAACACTGGAGGAGAACAAAAAATGGGGTAAACTACCTAGACTAACATTTCCCAAACTATGGGTCGAGCAAGTGGATTCAGTCAAGTCCCTTTTTCCTGATGCTAGCAATAGGAGATTATACGTTTACGATTGTATCGAAATAATACGTTTTTATGAGATGGATGGTCTAACTTTTGGAACCTTTGACCTATCGTATCTGAACTCTTCAGCGCGCCTAGTACGTAACGACCTACGTACTGTAGAGACCGCGTCCAAGAGGGAGATAATATTAAGGGTTGACTGGCTGGTTAAAGAATAAACAATCAATTTAAATTTTATATCTGACGTAGAACTGTCTAGTCTTGACAGACTCACTTGTATGAGTTAGGGCTTTGCCCCGTAATATAATAAATACGAAAGTTAAACGGTATAACTATTTTTAATTGTATCATATACTCGGTACCTCGATAGTACACAAGTAACTACTAAGCTTATAATCTTACGGTATAATGTAAAAGACATAGGGTAGCTATGTACCTATGTAATTATTATGTAGTAAGTACGGTACAGTTAGTATAATAGGTACCTAGGTATTTAAAACATACATACGTATTCCCACGATATAACAAATGGAAGATAAGAACCTCAGTCAGTACTTATCTATGTAATCACAAATGCCAGCTAACTCAGAACAAACAATAGGAGTAAAGCCTACAAGGGCCCCCTATTCATCACTAAGTGGACTCTATTATAGGTACCTACCTATCCCAACCAGTGTATGGATATCGAACACTCTTTTAGCTCATTTAAAATATTTATTTAAATTTGCATGTCGGCATTCCCGGGATAAAAGGATCGGGCAGAGGGAATGAATAAAAAGAGAGAGATGAAAAAAACGAAAGCAGCCGCTCACTCGAGGTATTTGCATAATCTGATGTTAATCAAACATGAGCGCAGTACCCGGTGCGCGTACGAGCCGGCCAGGCCGCCGCTAACCAATGATCCTGACGAATAGCACCTTCATCAACAAGACCCACACTGATAACAGAGATATGACGACACACAACAGCACCAGTAGGTACCTACCTACCTAGATTTCTTAGCTCAGATGTTAGGAGTTTAACTCACAGGACAGCGTACGCACCTACGTACAGGACACACACGTAGCGGATGTGGGGCCGTCCTTATTAGTCGTGGCGCGACTGCTGCATCACGAGCTAATGACATTATGTAGGTATGCTTTCTAGAGGAAGTGGCGCAGTGTCGTCGGTCCCATAGTCCCGTCGCACTTTGGTGTGTAAATTAATAAAATTGTGTTCAGTGTCTGATGTCTGATAACCCCCCCCCCCCCCTGTCACACAATGTCGCATTTCGTCGACCCCTTTCCGCCTCTAACGTGTGACGTATTTTATGGATGGCCCCTTGGTTATCTATATCTATACTTAATATTATAAAGCTGAAGAGTTTGTTTGTTTGCTTGAACGCGCTAATCTCAGGAACTACTGGTCCGATTTGAAAAATTATTTCAGTGTTAAATAGCCCATTTATTGAGGAAGGCTATATAGGCTATATATATCATCACGCTACGCGGACGAAGTCGCGGGCAGAAGCTAGTAAGTTATAAGGAGAGAGTACCTATAAGTAGGTAGGAACGATCCTTATTAAATGGTTCTAGACAGACTACAGTGACATAATGATGATACTATTACTAGTACCTACCTAATAAGTGTCGTCGGAACAGGAACTAGTTAGCACGCGCAAATCGTCGATTCACGAGGTGAACGATCCCTCAAGGCCGTGCTAGTCGTAGGTAGAGGTTAGGTACCTAGGTATTCGATTAGACTTGTGTACTGAAATGGGTCAACATTATAACAATACTTAAAATCAATGTTATTATACATTTTGAGCCATTTATTGAAATGAAAGACCAAGGTTGCGGCTGTCTCTAGGTGCATAACAAATCTTAAAATTTAAAAATGACAAACGTGGATGTGTACCTACTACCTACATGAACCTATATCAATGGGCCGTCTTAGTTATTTATTAATCGGCAATATGTCTGTCTAGGACGATTTAACCAGGAGGTGTCCATCACTAGTGGGGAGATACCTAGGTAGCTACTGCATGCGTCACCGGAACAAATAGTCCTGAGAGCGTCCGTCGGTCGACGGCGACGGTTGCTATCCGATGCGAAGCGCTCACATGTGAAAGAAAACGTAGTACCAACGCGATAAGATACCTGTCTCACGGAATATAGGCCGGTGGGCGAGGCAGCGGCGGCGGCATCACACCAGGAATTGTACAAATGAGAAAAACGTTACTAAGTCCTTCTAACTACTCCTAAGCCTAACAAGGTTTCTACTAGATGCGCAGAACTGGCCAGTAAACGAAATTAACACTTTTGTATAACAAAATACCTAGGTATTTGGTAAGGAGGTAGACTCCTGAGAAATGTCAGCATTCAAATCCCCATTACAAATTTAATATCCATCCCCATGAGTTATGATCAAGAGTAAATTGTGCCATTCAAATAATGATGATACATAATGCGGGCTCGGTCGATACTGCGAAATGACATTAGTCTACGACTACGCGACCTTAGCGGCCGACTGGATTGCGCTGGAGAGCCTGGAGGGTAGAAAGAAATGCGTAAAAACATGCTAGGTACGCCTATTCGATATCTGTGTGATACACAAACTTTAGTATGCTCATCTCGCACGACAGCAGGTACCTAACTACATGACTATTTTTAATCTACCAAAGATTTTGTTTTTATGGTATAGTCCGCTTTTGAAGGTTTAGAGCGCCGCTGACGAGCCGAAAGTCTCCGCGCGACCCGCGCTTTGTAAGTAACCGCACTGACGAAAACTTTCGAGGGCGCCATCCTCATGACTTGGGTTACGGATGAAAATTTTAAAATAATGGCTATTGCATCCATACCAACAACGTCCACAGCCGAAACAACTTCCTGTACCTAGGTCATACAAAAATTTGTTGTGTGCGGGGATCGAACTAACGACCCGTGGTATACAATCCAATCGTTCTGCCACTACGCCAAATATGTTGTCTATATTGCATAACAAACGGTAAATTGTTTAGTTTCTGGCATACCTACCGAAAATACTCGGTTACATTAGCCGAGGATATTTCATTCGCCTTTAGACTACCTATCAAGTAAGAGATGATATCCGAGAAGCAAGTGAAATAAAAGAGCTGGAGCGTGAACTTCTTGAACAAAAAACAATACGACAGCGGCGGCGAACAACAAAAACCGTTGCACAAAAACATATGATCCCATGAGGGTAGCGGGGTGGTGAGAGGCGCGAGGGGGGGAGTCCCGAGGCGTGCTGGAATGCGCTCAGGCGAGCGGCGTGGGAGGCGCCGGCGCGGGCGCTGGCAGGACACACACAGTACACACCGCCCTCGCCCTCGCGCTATGCCCTCACTGTAAACAAACCTATTCACATCTCGCTACGCTCTCTGCAAGCCAGCTAATGATAACCATCTTTTCTACGAATAAATTGACCTATACAGAAACAATCTACACCTAATTAACTAAGAATTAGATATTCAGTTATTTAAACTAAACAAATTCCTAATAAAGAATTAAAGAAAACAAATGCACCAATAATAAAATAAGCGAACATCTGATTGACGTACAACAAGTAGTCTAAAAGAGGCATCTAAAGGTGTAAAGAAAGTGTTAACTTTTTACGTAAAATAAACTATTATTTTCATGGTATCAACAATATAATGTGTAAACATTGCAGTTAGCATGTTTGATTTAATAAAATTAAAAGATTGTAACCAAATATAATAATACGTTTAACGGTTTTCGATTCATCCGATCGTTTCTAAATCCGCTTTATTGAGTCTGAAAGGGACCACCATTTACCAAGCCAATCGATAGAAAACCAAAGCTCCAATCGATCGACGTGTGGTAACATACCTTTGAGTTCTTTTTTCAGAGGAAGGGGAAATGTCGGGATTTAGTGATAATCTTTAAACATTGAACATTTAAAAAAAATGAAATCCGTAAATATAATTATCATTTAAAATTTCGCGTCTAGTAAAGGTTCAGTGACATGTGGTCGAAGACCAACGCGGTCCTCAGTGCAAGACGACATTGTCGTGACATGACGTGGTATCTAGATGGTAATTACCGTCTGCCGTTGCAAACAAAACGTTATGTTCTCATTCAAGACAAGTTACTATATAGGATAATGGAAGATTACTTATTGCCTCAGCGAACGCAAATGACTTGAATCCCTCCAATTGGCACTTTAGATCTTGATTAAGCTGGCTCTTCTTATCTATGTATTTGATGCGGACTCTGCATTCTGACCCGCTGTTGTTATATTTATGTTATGGGACTGTAAAGAGTGCGTACCTCTGGCGGCGAGTGCTATGAACGTCTGTGCGTGCCTGTGCACCATATCGGTGTTTACGAGGCCCCGCAACGGCAGCCGCGACAGCAGCAGCGGTAGGAAGTCGTGCGCCGTCACTCCCGCGACGTCCCACTTTAGCTTTGACAGCACCAGTAATTCCCAACTCTGTTGACAAAGAAACGATACGTCCATGAAATAGTTTCATTGATTGGCACAATATTATCACTTACAAGGATCAGAAAGGTCAATATTGGTGAGCCTGGATAATAAAATAGCATTCCTGTTGCCACATCCGCCTTTATAATCACAAACACGCCGAGTGCCCGACTTCCCGGAACGTCGCGTAGGTAGCCCCGGTACTATGTTGTGCAATCAAATGAACAATGTTTCAGTTTTAGTTCATGTTTTGTTTGGTCTCATTCGAAAACAAAATTACTTAGGCGTGAAACATGTTCGGCAGTTTATATTGACAAGTTAATTGTAAAATTATTATAATTATTTTAATTATATTATTCATGCATGTCTTTATAATAACCAAACTGTTTTAAAATTATCTTCAGCACAGTTTCATGATAGGTAAGTACTGATAATGAAGTTTCATTCTAAAATTGTTAGATAATGACCTAGGTACCGTCATACAACATTAATTCAGTCCTAGTCGTCCTAGACTAGGTGGATAAAAACATAATGTCAAAACAAAGATGACAAACCTGTTCAACTTTATCATGCCGTTATCTTTTGAGAACTTAGTCGACCTAGATTAAACTTAACTTTGTTGCATCAAACTTGATGAAGGTGCCTAGGATGTTAATAGGAATGAACTCGAGAGCAGTACCTCTACCTACATCCAGTCCATTAATGATGGAGCAACACCTAGGGCAGATATTCTCATTATTTGAACGGTTAATTTTATGAATTGGTTTATTATTTTGTATACATACACACTTGGACATTTATACGTATACGTTGTATGTTGTATATGTCCGTTGACAGATAATACTCGATGTTTACTTAACTCAATCGGCGGGGTCGACCGCGGCACGGCTCTGTTACTTTTCACTCGACCGACTATACCTCTCATAACAATCAGGTTAGAGTCGCCATTTGTTCAGCAAGGGATAGCAGTTAAGGCATACAGACGCTCCGCGTATCATGTTTATGAATGAATGAAGTATCATCATTCGAAGTCGAATTAAATCCGTATGCCGTACTGACGATAGGCGTGTGTGAGAGCGTGCAACACTAACACGACGTTACAATGACATTATCAGTTCAGATTTACTTATTTATATTAACAATAAATATGATTTCGTGATATTTTTTTAAAGAAAAGGTAGGTACCTACTTATAGCAAAACAGAAGCTAAAAAGAAAAAGTATGTAGGTGTGAAAGGAAGCGGTTAGCATCGCCAGTATGCGGGTCGACCGCGAAATTAAAAGTCTCGCTCTATCATCGTTCAACTTACGACAGGCTAAAAAGCTCTTCGAAAACAATGCATTCATAAAATCTTCACCGCAAATGTAAGCGGAGGTAACAGATACCTACCTAACCTCGGATCTGCTGGAAGTTATTTTTATAACACAATATTTAACAGTTTTATTAGTCGCTACGCGTTGAGTTGAGCCCCTATCAGCTGATCTCATAAATTAGGTGGCAATCTGCATTATGTGCCGGTGTGGTGTCAGCGGTGTATGCTTTGTGCACAGTGCGCATGCACACACAACTCGCTTGAGTGGACTCGGTCCACCCGAGACGGATGGAATGCAGCTCGTAAAGTTGCAGGCGAGTGTTCATTAGAGAGGCGGAGGCCGGGCGGCGGCGGCCGGGTGCGCCGGCCGCAGCAGTTATCGAACCACGTTACAGCCAATAAAGCGAGCTATGCAAACAGCCCTCGTTGCCCGCAACACACTCGCTGAATTCCACACTCGGTTCCCATGCTTTATCCAATTTCATCGAACGGTGTGACTGCGCCGCTATTAGAATCAAACAATGAGCTCGGTGTCGCGTGGCCACTAAGCTCATGAGACTAAACAACTCTGGAATTTTCCAGATGCGGATGGGAACACGCAGACTTACCGGAGGTTATTAAAACGTAATGACGAATTGAAATATTTATGCGTTATAAACGCGAAATACTGTTTTAAGACTTGGGGGTCAGTACTATTAGTTATTCTATGCTTAGGGTTGAGCACATAATATGAAATTGTCCAGTTGCGACCAGCTCCTGGCATCAGGTTATTATTACTATGCCTAATTGGAGTCGTAGTCATCGATGAAAACCTCAGGAGTGAAGTATTGAATACTAAATTCACTGTCAGCGTACATACGTGTTAGGCATGTACGATATCGCAATTTACGTAAGACATTATAACCATCAGCGCATTCCTGTAAAATGACCAGGTATGTACCTACCTACCTATATTGACTGTCTGTCACTCACTATCCCGTGGTTTGTACGATAAGGTGGTACATATTTAACGCATTTTAAGATCATGAGTATTGTCCAAGTATGTATGTCTTTAGTAGCATGGACTACCTACGTGGAATGGAGAAAGGAAAGTCTGGGCAGCAAAATGGAACGGCTCCCTGGCCGCGTTCCACATCGCGACGCTCCCTAACCACAAAATTTCATTTTTTTCCCTTCGCGGCCACCACCCGTATAGGACCAGTTGTTAAACGAGTACCTACCCATTGCAATTTTATTAACGTTGAAGGTACCTTTTAGTGGTGAATTATACCTACAACACTTAATAATAATTGGTGTACAAACTTGGTCCTTTATTAGTAAAAAGATCGAAATGTATAAAGACCGCAGCCATTATTGGAGCAGGCAGCAGCAGGAGATTGCACATGCACTCCACTAGGTTATCGACAATAAACTAGTAGAGTGCATGTGCAATCTATCATATGCACAATATAATGGTAAAAGTTGAAGTATAACGTATGGGCGTGATGTTACATATTATGTGAGCTAAGTAAGTGACACAATTTTCTAACGAGTCGGGCGAGTGCAGCTTCGCTCATGTGCTCTGACGTTGCTGTGCACAAGGCTTGCGCTCGTTAACACAATTTCCGTTCTTACCAGTGTCACACCGAACGTTCACACTATTATCTAAATGACTGATCGTCTTCAGATCAAAATGCTAAGCAGTTCGCGGCCTCCTGGTAAAAAGGAGCAAAGTGCTATATCTTTCCTAAACGAGCGGTATGTAACTGGCTCTTTGATTTCTCAATTCAATTCTTCAACTTTCGGGCTTAAATATATAGGTACAAGGGATTGTTTCAGATTCTCGGTAATCTATGGGATAGTCGCGAGCTGTGCACACATAAAAGCCTGTCAAATGTTGTCGAAGATCAAATTAAAGTAAAAGTGAACGCAATTTTAAACTTTTCTATGTAGCTTTCTCATTGTGTGCCTGACACAGCGGGTAACCCTTCAATAATGAAATGATTTGGAGGCACTTCCTCCAAATGAATTAATTAGTTATGATTTGATATTAAAGGAAGGAAGGAATTCATAGCGTGTTTCTTGGGGCTAGGTATATATATATTTTATTCACTTGTTCACTCTATCAAGTTATTCAAATGTTTAACCGTTGAAAACGTTGAATTTGAAATATGTATAACTAAGAAGAAGCAAACTATAAATACCATTAACCCAATAAACACTGGTCTACTGGTAAAGTCGCCCTTAGGACCACTCGACGAAAGAGGCAATCAATAAAAACATTAAAAACAATAATAAAAATCTACCTAATTGAAGTGAGTGTAATATATTTGTATATTACGTACATAGTCAAGCTAAGAATATATGGTTACATAGGCAGTGTACACAAGTAGTCGTTTTGTTCCGTCACATAGTTCGCGGGGGGAGTTTCATTTGCACCGGAAACAAGCAGCGCCGCGCCGTGAGATCGGCAAACAAGCCACGCTCGTGCTAATATGCTCATTCCTCATATTCTAAACAATAATTTCCTTAAACAGATTTATAGCATTCCATTATTATATTAACTACATATTAGAACTTTTAATGGTAGATCCATTAAAAGTATCCCTTACCACTAACTCGTAACTCCCTTTCTAAAATTTAACCATTCAGTCGAACATCCAACAGGAATTTTATGGTATCTTACTTGATTACGACTGTAATAGTTCTTATTAAAGTAAATTTTTAACAGTAAACGCAATATTGAATAGTCTTTTGACAAAGTGGCACCGCGGTCGTAAACTTATGCTTCAATTATAATAAACGTTTACAGTGGTAGTGTGGATGTGAGAACGCGCAGGTTTTATGGGCGAGCGGCGAACGCGCGGCGACCGCGAGAACCCCGCTCGGATGCCAGGACGTGCTCTTTTTGCTCCAGGCTCAGCGCCCGCGCAGCCGAGCCGGCCAACCGCCAATAACCTCAACAATCAAATCCTAACCGATTGTTCACTTGAATTTCTCTACATTTTTATCTTTCTCTACAAATCTTTCCCACAATAGATATCACGACACCTAGTGACGTTCTCTCTGGTGGCTTAAATTGAGTAGACCTAGAATCCGCTAACATGTAAAGTCTGTAAACTTCTGTTCCACTGACTTGGAGAGTGATAATAATGGCTACGGGTGAACTTAATTTCTGTACCTAATCAACGTAGGTACTTTAAATGGTACCTACTTACCGTTACTGCGATGTTATTTGTGTTATTAAAGATTTCTTAGATTTGATAAATCGTTGATTGATAATGAACTGCAAATATTACAACCGACATTTTTCTTTATCAATACTAAAATTATCACAAAAGTTGTAACGGATTTTGCTAAAATCGAGCATCTACGAAAATTCGTAGCACGCGCCGCCTACGAAAGTGCTACGATACTAGTTTTATCTTAAAAATTTTCAGATACCATAAGTACATTAAGTAATAATATTAGAAAATAATTATCCCGGTAATTATTTCGTTTTGGCAGCTTTAATATATTTTTTATGCAGACATTTAAGCAGACCGGTAAGTCCCTACCTACTATGTGCGTTCAATGGTAGCCGGTGTTCGTACTCGCATATTTTGGTGTAGTCTTCCGTAACTTCCTGTTAACTAGAATAATTTCGTCAGTCGGTACAGTCAAAATTCAAGAGCGATTTCTCTATAAGTATCATTGATTGAAATTTAATGGTGTTATGAAAATAAATCGAACGAAAGCTTTAATGAAATTAGTAGGTAGGTAGGTACCTATTATCTCAAAATTATCAATCGTCATAAGTATTACCACGAAAAAAATAGCTTTAACATTTTTGTAAGTTTAATACATAATTATTTATAAATTTAATTCATAATGTACCTATTTGCCTATACATATAGCATGGACCTTTATTAATGAGGATAATTTAAGACTCGGAAGGTAATGTCTGCAGCACAGCAGCATGACTCAGTGAATTAACAAAACGCGTAGGTAAGTGAATGAAGATGAACATTTGTTCACGAGTCGATCGACGACGGCGACGTGTAAAAAAGTCAATCGTGGAAAATTTTAAATGCCTAGATTTGGGTTTAGACGTGCGATCCATTTAGCGTGGTGTTGATCTGAAGTTTCGTGAGATGAGATTCGGTAAGCGAGGTCGCGAATTGCGCCGCGGCGCGTGAGAAAAAATTTGCCCGCGTGCTTCGTCTGTAATTGGTCTGATTGAAACGCGAGCCTTGTTCGGCGGTTCTTCCGAGAAATCTGTCATCGGCTCGTTACGGCCAGAGTCCGCAGGGTAGCCCTCTCCCAGACCGCGACTGCTGCGACCTGTCGCATTCCTTGGCCACTGCTCGCCATAACCACTTACAATATAATTCGTATAATTAGGTAGGTAGGCACAATACATGTGAATACGAGTTTATCTGCGCCTTAATTAAGAACAAGCGTCGCTATTCTAAACAAAACGTTTGAATAAATCAATAAGTATTTAAGTATGTGATATTACCGTTAGTAAAGACTGGCATAACTACAAGTGCATAGCGTGGAATGCACTTGCATCGCCGGCAAAACGAGTCGTGTATATTATGACGCGCGAAAATGTGGCGTGCACTTATTATCTACGGGACGAACCGCGACAGTCGGGGCCCCAGCGGGTGGCCGCGCCGCGCCCGAAATGCAACACACGCCAACACGCAATAAGTTTTATTAAATGCAAATACCTACCTACCAGCACGTGAAACAATATAACGCTCTATAGTTAGGTATTAAGGATCTGCCCAACATCAGCTGTGCAAAACTTAACTAGGTAGGCAGGCACGTAACGGTTCTGAATTATTGAAATAGACAAGCAAAACAAACCGTAATGCCAATGCTCTAGGTAGTTTGACCTACCTATTAGTTTTGGAAAGTTGTCCATGTAACAATGTTGCTAGACACTGTACAAGATCATAATGAGGAATGGTTTGCTGAAAGCACAGTACTTAGGTAGGTACCTACCTAGGTACTATCTCAATATCTATATATACAATGACAGCCGGACAATTAAAACGTTATTATGTTACCGATTGGATTATTCCCATGTTATCTTACTGTTTAATATCAGACCGTATAACCAAACATGCATAGAATGACCCCTACTCGTACCGTTGCGTTACCCTTCTTCGTTAATTAAAGTCAAATGTTCACTTAGTAATAAGTTCCCTGTTATTACATAATATGTAGGTAGGTACATATCGTAATCTTTCTGCAAATACGGATGAACGAACCGTATTTTGCGGTTTATAAAATAGGTACCTAGATATTATTTTTATAGAATGAGTGGTAAGGTGACGATAAACGCAAAACAAGGAAATAATAAAGTTATTTTAACCCTAGGTATCAAGCCCGTACCTGTATAGGGCAAACAAATGTTACAACATTGCTATTCGGACTTGACCTTTTTATTTATTTTGGACTTTAGTGTGCCTATTTTAAGAGAAATTATTTATATCTCAGTCACCCTCACCAGTTAAGTCTATGAATGTAGACTCAATTCTTTTATTTTTAATTCTATTAGTCACCACACGCAGAGAATAGCCAATTTGTACACATAGCCGACATGATAAGCAATAGGTCGGCGCAATATGTATAGTGAGATAGGTATCACATTGTAACGTGACACAGTGATGCTGCGCCTAGAGAGGATCACTCCATAGATATAATTAATTTTCCAACATAAAACGGAATCCAATCTCTCACGGATGTTCACAGCGCGTATGATTTAGAAATCAGCGGAGTGAACGACATGAAAGCACCAAGAGCTAACTGCAAAATTAGTGCATGCGCGTGCGCAATGCAAAAACTCATCTACACGAAACTGCATGATTAATGAGATCAGCTGTTTTCCGAGACGAAGAAAGTTAATTAAATCTTCATATTACCTCATACGGCAGTTATTCAGACTGTGGAACGCATACTCCTTGTGCTATTGATGTAATTAACAGTTCTAAGCAAATAAATTGATAGAAACGTTGATATGTACTTGAACGTTACGGTAAGTAGGCATGTCTATCGTATGCTTGCGTGATCTAGCGCACGATACAGAGTTGATTGAAGGTTAATGGCAGGTACTTACACATAGATCGGTGAGTGTGATGCTGTTCGCTGTGTAGAAGACGAGCAACTCGGCGGGCAGCGCGCGGGAGCCGGGCTCGCGCAGCTTGGACGCCAGCAACAAGCACGCCGTGCCCAGCAGCTGCACTTGGCTCTTGCTCACTGCGCACGTGCTCAAAAATCGGTCCAAATACGATATTGCTAGTGGAAACACCTCCTCCTGGCACCCCTGATCTTCACACACCTGTAATACAAAACTTTTGTTAGACAATAAACGTGAACGGGCGAACAGTTTGGTTTCTTAGAAACGCGCCGGTAAAATCCAGCCCGTTGCTTATCATCAGGAATTCCTGATAACCTATATATAAAATGGAAATACACACTTATTGCGATAAATACAGCGCGCTTTACTTTCCTGCTGCAGTAATGGGTACCTATGTTCTTATCAACGTTAATGGTCCCTGAACACACTGTGCTACGGGTAGAGCTGTTTGTGGTAAACTATTATTATGTGAATCTTTGCATATAATATAATGTAGATGGGCTTACTGAACATCTGAATACCTTTACTCTACTCCTTAGTAGAGTAGGTACCTATGCAGGTATCCTACCTTTAATAATTTAGTTTTGTAAAATGATTAATTGGCTCCATTGTAGAAGCTGTCTTTACGAAAATTAAAAATTATACCGAATTGGGTTATAGCTATCGGCAACGACTGCTACGAGAGTCGACGTCCTTACCAACCAACCTTTTCCTTGTTATTTAGTACCTAGATAACAAGGAGCTTGGGTTTACGGCTCTTTAGTAAAATGATCCCGCGGGATTAGATTACCAATTAATTTAATTTGTTATTTTTCTTTAGTCAACTGGTCCCGCTTTTAAATTAAGCAAAACTCTAGTACTCTCCCTGCAAGAAGGGAGAAGAAGAGTTTAGAAACAAGGTTTTTAAACTAAACAGAAGGTTCTTAAACTGGCTGTCTGTATTCGTATTCTCACAATGGAATTAGTTGACCTTCAAATGTACTTGACTTGAATACAATCTGTCTGCGGCTTCGTAGGTAGTTATGTCTTGGCGATATTAATGTTTAACACTTTTCTCGGTGTCTATACAAATAATAAAATTATGAAACGGCATCAGTTGCCCAATTCAAAATATACGTTAGGTCAACTGATCCCGCGGGACCAGTTCCAGTTGGATCAGTTCAATAAAAAGCCGGGTTTACATCGCATGATAAAGATTGAATACCTAAGTATGTAGGTATATAATATGGTCAGAGTACATATAGTAGTGATAGGGAAAATTAAAGCAGGAAAAATCGAAAGAGATGGTTTAAAATAAAGTAGGTAGGTACCGTAGGTCTCTACTTAGTGTCATAGTTTCTCACGGTACGAGTCGCGCTTCGGCACGGATCTAATGGTATCACCATTGAAGTGAAAACAAAACATGTGGTTTGGTACCTACCTATGTAGGTACCATAACCCGCTGCATGCCGTCCAATCCAACTATCACTACCTCATTGATCTCGCCTAACTAGGTAGGTAGGTACCTAATAGGGCCCGGTAACATATTATTCATATTATTATAATTATATACCTACCTACTTTGTTTTAACATATTACTACAAAGTAAAATAAGCCGGTGTGTACTAGGTAATTGCCGAAGCATAACGAGCGAGGGTCTCTAATGAATGGTACAGACGGCTATAAAACAGAAATGATTATTGTAATACCTATTAGATACCACCTGTAGGTAAGTAGGTACCTACCTAATAGGTATTCAATTAGTATTTTAGTAAGGAACCTGCAGGTTTAAATTGAGGTCGTCCAATATAATTTTAACACGTTTAAAAAATAAGATTACAGTAAGAATAAAAAGTCGCGATCGGTATTAAGGTAGGTAGGTACCTAATGGACATTGCAAAATGTAACAAATACGGATTCCGTGAACAATCTTTGGATCGTCATTTATACTTTGGTTGCTGATTAAACATAAAAGTTAATGTGGGCACGTTGAGAATGTCATTGACCCGGCTTACTGGGGAGCGTTTCGGTCTGCTTGTGCTGAAACGTCGGTATGCGACTAGTTTATGTGTAAGCACGAGGAGAGCCGAGGTAGTGAGGTGGCTGCCGTGCCGGTGAGGCGCATGGCGAGCTCAGCGATCGCGCTGTGACGTCAGCTCCCGGCCGCCGGCCGGCTCCACGTGGCGGCACACTTACACGATAGGTATCATCTGAACAATGAGACGACTCGCCTTACAATACTATCTAGCCTTAGATCTAGCTAGTCTAGTAGGTACGAACTGTAAATCAGATAATGACATCCGTAATTTAACTCGTTAAGTTAAATTTACTTCTACATAAATCCTACTACAGCGAAGACCATAATAATAAATTACACGTCATGTAGGCCACTGAGTACGAACAATGACGTTGGTGTGCGCTCTAGTAATTATTTTATGTACATATACAAGCAACAGATAAGTGCGCAGCGGAGCGTCAGCTGTGTGCGTGTCAAAATCAGCTGATTATTCAAATAGAACGAGCAGAGCCGCATCGGTCGGCGACCGCGGCCGCCCGCGCGGCTCGCCGGGGCCCCTCACACTCAACACTGCGCTGTGCGCACCGTAGGTACACAACCAGTTACTTGAGTGGGACCATATATCAGTACCTACTTCAATATGCTTACACACTTAGTCAAAATAGTAACTATATACCTAAGTACCTACCTAATGTTCCACCCTTGACAAGCACTGTTCTCGTTTTTGAGATATTCACGCGAGTAGGTAGGTAAATAGTGTTTGTTATTCTTATAAGATTCGAACATGTGGAACGAAACAGTAATCAGCTGATCATGTAAACAAAGTCATAACATTCAGTTTAGAAATAGAGGCGTAATCGTTTGAGATTTTCGTTATCTTGTACAACACAAACGCAACACTCTTCCACTACTTTAACATGAGGAACAGATTCTGCGTTGTTGAGGAGTCACAGAAGGGGCGCTAGGGAACCCGTCAGCAGGCAGTGGCGAGAGCATACGAGGGCCACTGGTGCCGCCGGCGACGGCAGGGAAGTACCTACACGTGGCCGGAAAACGAGACAAAATGGCGAACGTTCGGGTTGCGCGGTCCGCGACGGTGCGGCGCGGCGTGGGTGCGGCATGCGGCGCGGGTGCGCTCACCTCTAGCATCCACTCGGCGACCAGGCGGCGCATGTGCGGCGTGACCTCGGCCTGCACGGTGCCAAAGTAGTTGGCGGTGACGGCGTAGCGCTCCTCGGTGCGCAGCAGGTTGTCGAGCACGCGGCGGCGCAGCAGCACCGGGTCGGGCGCGGCGGCCCGGTGCGCGCGGCTCGCCGGCGGCGCGCGCCCCACACTCTCGCCGCTCTCAGGGCTCACGCGCTCCGCGCACAGCAGCTCCATGGTACACCGCACTGCGGCTTATTGACAGCTCGCGTCGCGGTGGTGTCGGCGTATTTTGCTCGGACAGCTGATCGTGCGCGTGCGGCCGGCCTGGAGCGATGCGCGTTGTGTTGCGACAACTGCCCAAGTCGCAGTGAGCAGCCGGTGTGCGCCTCGCCGTCGAACATATGATCGGCGCGGTGCGGGGAAGTGCGGGGGCGGGGCGGGGCCCGTGAGGCCCGCACGCAGGTTTCTCCCATTCGACGTTCAAATAATAATACATAACATGTTTTCTTACTCGCTCGCGCTCTGAAGTATTTCTCACTCGGTCTGATTCTTCCTTCTCATTCTAGTAGATACGTAAGTACTTTACAAAATAAGATGAATTCCACGGATTGAATACATTGTGCTTGGGTATAGGGTAGGTATGTATTGGTATACCTATATCATCAACATCTAGGTAAACACGGACCCTCAGGTGTATAGGTACTAGTATTCTATTATCTGTGGTATAGCTAAGTATATATTATGGTACTTAGGTAGGTACTTTATTTTGGCATGATACTGATACAAATATGTAAGTAAAAATACCCACTTACGTATGTAACACCCGTGTGTTTACATTACAACAGTTCAGTGCAGCGATGTTGACGACATCACAGCAGTGGTGTAGTGCGACGACGGACGCGACGACCGACGGCGACGAGGCGCATGCGCAGCCCAGGCGGTTGCGGGCTTGCGGGCGTCGCGGCCACTGAACTTTTCTCTTCGCCTAAGCTAGGGCGGCTGACAGTCTGTCACCTCGCTGCTGCTGGGCGCACTGTAGGCAGCGTAGACACGGTAAACAAGTAACTAGGTAGCTATATTTAACTATGACATGTAGGTACCTATACCTGGGTATGAGTACCTAGGTACCTACAATAACATTGTTACTGAAATTGTTGATTTATTTATTTGTTAAATACCTACCTATCCGAACGATGAACTTTTTGTAAATCCTAATTATTATTGCTTTTAAATTATAATGATTAAATTTGGTCCATCTTCTACTCGTAAAGCGGCTACCTAGTAGGTAAACTTTTATTAATGAATCCTCGCGAAAGGTTGTAGCCGAGGACAGGGTGAGATGGCGAACATTAGGGGAGGCCTATGTCCCATAGTGAAAGTTTTATTGAAATAATCATAAAGTTTGGACGTTTGTTATTTCAATCACGCAAAGACGGCTAATCGGATTTGGACGAAATTTAGCACACAGTTAGTTTGTAAGGCGGAGTGGACAACCTAAGGCAGGTACTTTTTATCCGGTTCCGGTTATCGGTTCGGATCCAATTCTGAAGTCTACGCAGACGAAGTCACGGACATAATCTTGTGACACTATAATGAGGTAAATAAGCATAAGTGTAAAATGCGTGACGGTAGTCTCACCAGTTATGAACGAACAGGGGGGTAGGCAAGTCATTAAGGGATCTGATGACATTTGATTCGGCCCCAGCAACCTTCCGCTAAGCACTTTTTACAACTCGATAGGAAACAACATTTATAGCTACACATGTAATGGATCTTACAAGAAAGATATAAGCTATCATTTGTCTCAAAAATCCTTTGAGAGTGGAGTGAAACCGAGGGCAACACCGAGTTAATTATAAAACGCACTATCCATGATTGACGGAAACAACTTGTGGTTTCGATATTTCGGGAGGCAACGATGGGCAGAATTTAATTGCTTCAACAATTGTAAATGCTTTTCACATGTTATTATACTTTGCTTAAACTACAAGTAAGTATAATTTTATACCTATTGAATAGTTGAATAATGAATAAAACTTCATGGGTTTTATTCATTATTCACTGCGGTCGTCATTTCGAAATGCCTCGAACGACCTCCATCATGAACTCGGAATTCTGTAAATCTTTCAGTTTAAAGTATTTTTGATAATAATCAGTGTAATAATAAGTATATTATTATTACACTGATTATTTTTAATAAAAAAACAGTTGTCGATGAATGCATGAAAATTATTTTGTCCTTTAGCGCAGTTTTATCTAAATTAATATTATAAAGTGGAAAGATTTGATTGTTGGTTTGCATTGAATAGGCTCTGAAACTACTGGACATTTTGAAAAAATATTTTACCATTAGAATCTTACATTGTCCCTGACGAATATAGGCGCTATAATGTGTTAAAATTTATATTTTTTTGATAATTAGCCGTGCGAAGCCGGGCCGGGCCGCTAGTGCTCAATAAAAGAAGAGATGACTAGCCCGTGTTTTGCTCGACTTGGCCGGGGCACAGCTGTGCCTCCAGATCTTAAATAAGGTAGATAGACTGAATAGGTATGTGACCACGAAATATTTATAAAATTAAGCGTGTCATGTTTCGTTTAAATGAGCTTAGGTTTTCAACCCAAAAATTGCATCACAAAAAATTTATCGATTTTTAGAGTCTCTGGTGTGCACATATTCAATTCATAAACTTTTGCTTTGCCTAAACTCTTGGATGGCGCGATTTGATAAAGCGATACTAGCCTGGTACTAGTAAATTCCATCCTGTCAGAGACAAAGAAAGTGCTTACGAAACAGCGGTATGTAGATGAAAACTCGAAGGTGACCTGGATTCTTACAGCGTGAAATGGAGCGGAAAATGCGTACATATCAGTCGTTAGATAGCCGTCATATCACGTAAGGAATGCAACAAATATTTATTTTCTAATTATTGTGAAAACGTGTCTTGCGACATTAATAACTTAGTTCCTAGATTAATTCTTACTTTCTGAGATCGTACACCATCTGAAATCATAGGAAAACCGAAATTTTAATCAACACGGTTCTTTGACAGTGTGAAACATCGACTTACTGAGAACGTAACTAGTTTTAAGATTTTGTAAACTTGTAATTCTCATGTAAATCAACCGTACATTACAATTTAATGTTTTTTAAGTACACTTATGAATGGAAATAAGGAAAGGAATATGCTGACATGGTTTGGACATGTTGAGAGAAAGAATGAAAGACGAAAACGAAAAACGAAAGGAATTTATAAGGCTAATGTCAGCGCCAGCGTCAGAAGAGGTCGTCCTAGAAGAACATACGCCGATCTCATTGGCGAGGTACTTCAAAAAGGTCAGGTGCGTAGTACTCGCAGTCGCAACCGGCGCGTATGTATGAGAAGATGTATGAATGTGGCAGAAGCAAAAGAAGTCTGCAAGAATCGTAGCAAGTGGCGGTCTATATAAGTTTCTGCCTACGCCTGTGGGAGAAAGGCGTGAGTGTATGTATGTAATTAAAATTATGGATTCCTACTTGTATCTTAAAAAAGAGAACTTTTATTTTGCAAAGGAATAGATTTAGTTTCAGCCAAAAAATATTTAGACATCAATCGTATGTAAAATTATAATTAAGTAAAATTAGCACACTGTAAGGAGCCCTGAAATATCTAAAGTCCCCAAAGCTTCTTGTGGGAACACTTAGGTACCTATTTACTACACAGGGTTTTCCAAGGTTCCTCTTTGCAAAATACGTGTGTATGTAGTGTCATTTATCTTTAAAGAAAATAGAATGCAGTGTTGGAAAAATGATGTTTAGATTTCGTAAATGTTAATTAAATTTCTAAACACATAACAGTTGTCTGTCTTTCGCCGTAACCGTCAACGAAGCCATTACATTTTACGGAGATCGTGTATCTAATATCACGCAGTTAATTACTGAATAATGCTGTTGATCGATTGTCGATCGATTTGTTCTCATTGTGCGAATGTCAACGGCCATATAAAAGCACTTGCTTGGGCAATAGCAACGGGTCGATCAACTCCTTCGCGGGGTTTTTTGCTAATTCAAATCCGAGGTGTGCGCAGGCGCAGGGCTTGGTGCGCACAGGAAGTGTGCTATAACCGCGCGTCATTAATCACCGAGTAGCCGGCTTCCTTCACTCTACTTCGCCAATATGAGGGCGACACTTTTATTGTTTCGCGTATTTTGTATTTTTATTGCATTTACTTCGCGGTACTTTCTCTCTGCGGTCGACAGTCGACGGCTTCAACACTTAGATAACGTGGTCATCATACATTCATAACATAACAGGCTTTTCTACTTTTTTACCCGACTGCGCCAGAAGGAGGGATATTTATGATGGTAAAAGTATGTAAGTCAGGATGAATAGGAATACGTACCCATCCAAAATCGAACCACCATCTGTGGATAGCAATTCTTCTAGACCTTTGACCGGATACGCGCTTAGTTTCCTTACTTGTATTGAAATGAGCTTGAGCGCAAACAATGAACAGAATTCCAAAACACAGCAATAATATGGAATGCTTAGTGCGAGCGGGACATCACTCTTTCTTGGAACCACGACACTGCGTAATGGAACGCGGCAAAATGGAATGCAACCGGCACCGTTGATCGGCCGAACCGACCACCATCTTTACTAAAAAGTTATAATATGTAGCTAGGGAGTATCTTTATTTTACACAATGACATGAATACCTATATTCTTCTAAAGAATTAAATATTTACTTGCACTGATAAAGTACCTGAACTCTTTATGCCATGGATTATTTTAGTGTTCACATTAATATAAGTAGGTAGTACATACTTAGAGAATCTCTTTCACCTTATAATATACCCATAGACTTATAAGATTTCAGCTTGTTGTCGGAAATAATAAAATTATTCAACCGATTGAAGAATACAGAACACAATTTTAAACAGCACTGTAAGTATACATATTTACAATAACACGAAGATCTATCTCTGTTATCGACGTCTCTTGCCGACACTGAGTATCGATGCCGATACATGACAGATAGATGCTCACAAATGAAACTGCACAAAATTCGGGTTGCAAAAAGGATCATGATATAGCGGGCCATGCAAGGCATTACGTGGAGATGTCAGGTCGAGTAGACGAAATGGCGGCTGAGAGCGACATACATAGTGTAGGAAGACAGATAGCTAGGTGGGTTCGTAACGTGTGTTGGAAAGACCTGGAAAATATTGGCCCAAACATGTATGCTGGGGAATAAATGCCGTAAAAGGGAGGAGGCTTATGATCTTCAGTTAGTTGATAAAAGCTGTTAATGATAATGGTGATGAGGTAATTTCCAGATCTACTCGCTGATCCTATAATTAACTATTACTTATTAATCCCATAATAGTTGAGTATGTTTAGTGATGAACTGATGAAATTTAGTTAGAATTCGTATCCAAGAATATCTTCTATAATCTAAGACAAATTCAAAAGTAAAACGCAGGTATTTTTTATTGTGGATTCTTTTATCGACTATCACTAAAAGGTATTGGTTTACACTAGGTTCAGGACTTATGAATATTGAGAAAATGTCTAGATCCGTGGGTATATTTTTTTACAGTTTGTTATTTTGAAATTTGTCATAGGTACAGATTTTGATTGGTCTAAATTATGGCCTTATTTATTCAAAATTCGTAGGTACAATCCAATTCATTCTTACTTTCCAGTATAAAAATATATACTGTCTACCCGTGACCATGGATGCTGTACAGGATCCGAAACGTCGGGAATTAAATAATAACAATACAACGCGATAAAATCCGTAAAACGTAACTTTATATTTTAATGGTCTATGTAGGTACCTATGTATATAATTTTACGGATCTTTAAAGCTAACCAGAAGCCATTATATATTATAGGCATTATACTTATAGTAAAAGCCATTAAATACGACATAGTTGACAGTATGGGGACACTACGACAATTCGATGAACTTTCTTTAAGTACCTACGTTTTTGAGCACAATATGGGAATAGGAAAAGTCATGAATGGAAAGGCCACCTAACAATTTCAGTAGAGACCACTTAAATATACCTACCGGAACAGTTCGGTTTTGTTTTAGTAAATTTAACAACCTCTTCCTAGCTTTTCCAATGCTGGGCTGGGCTTCTATTCTAGTGTGCTTGCCAACAAACCTCCGCGACCCCATATCTGAGAAAAACCAATATCCTTAGGCTTAGAATATAAAAACGCAATAAGTTTTGTCATGCTTTTCTGGCTTCTGACTATTATCTACTAAAGATTTCCGCTAGGCGACGAGAAATTATAAAGAATGGTTTTGGCTATTAAATATTACTTAATAAAGATCGCTCATATTATTTTTTCGTTAAATATCAATGCACGGAGGATGGCTTCATCTATAATTTGAGATGAACCTATACCAGGCAGAGTATCGTGAAAGCATCCTCCCGTCGTTCCGCTTCGACGTTCACGGTAGGATCATGGACCTCACAATACAACACGTCTTCAGCCACAATGTTTTTCTCAGTAACCGTTTGACAGTACAGCCGTTTTTTAGTCATTCGAATCAGTTTTCTGTAAATTTACCGGGACGACAAAATGAACATTCTTCGATGGCTTGAAATTTGTTTCATCATAATTATATAACTACACTATATAATTAAATAACTACACAAAGGAAGCAAGGACCCCCGAATCCGCCGAACCTAACGAAGTTATATAGTCACAATAGACATTTATTTCGGACTATATTTTTTCAGCTTACATTAAAATAATGGTGTTATTAGTGAGTATTTTAGTTTATGAAGTAAGATAATACTTAGATTAAAAATAACCAAAACATTTAAAGAATCTAAAAAAGCAAAAAGGTTATGGACAGAAATGAAACGTGCAATTTAAATGTGTCTGGCGGCTCCACTCTACCTCAAGGCATTCACGCTTTTGTTTCGCTTAGCTCGTTACGTATTGATCAAAGGCCCGAAACATTGTGACAGGTTTAGCGGCGGTTTGCACGCAACACAGTTTATTAGTACCAATAACACTAGTTATATTTACCTACCCAAAGATTGACAACACTGATTAATAAATAATTTGTGGCATGTTTGTTTTGTCCGTTTCGAATTCGATAAGGTATTCTTGAAACCAGTACTACTAATAACTCTATTATTTTGCCAGTACAGTCACATACATACTTAGGCTTCAAGTCTCCATTTTTTTTGTGATGGTAAGCGATTACTGCCGCCCATGGACACCCGCAACACCAGAAGAGTCTATTATCTCATCGGAAACTGACGAAAGTAACATAACAGCTCAATTATAGTTATACATAGAGTTTTTTTTATAAAGATCGTATCGTTTCTTTAATTACATACAATTAATCAAGAAACAAATTGTAAACGTTGTCTTCGTATTCACATGCTATTCATTTTGGCAATCGAATTCTTTTATAGTTTTTTGTGGTGGTATCATTTGTGGAACATCAATTAATCTTTCAGTGCGTATTTCAGCACAAGCTAAGAATAAAGCAAATCGGCTTTGTTCTACACTTCCGGGTGAAAATGGCTATTTATTCACATTTGTGGTACTTAGATAGGTTCTATAATGGGTATCCATTAGTGGGCCTCTTTGGGAACAATTCTTCACGGCTGTTGGTAGGGCAGTCATGGCCGAATTGAAAAAAAAAAACGACTAGAGACAGCGGCGTGCATTGACCTGGTAATGTTTACTGTCCTTGATCGGCGCGGACGGCGGCGGCGTCCGGAGTGACGTCACCGCGGAGGTGCTGATGGGTTTCAGCTACGAGGCGGATGAGGCCCCCCCGGCCGCGTGCCTATCTACTACAACTCACTGCCCTTCAAACTCGCAAGTAATCTTTTTATTTAAAGTAACTTAAGTTACCCACCTAATTAATTATAAAGTGGTCAATTGTAACACTTCTGTTTGCTCTACCATACATTTTTATGAACGTTGTTGCTGACCACGATTCACGATTTGTGTCGAATAATTATGCAAAAATGAAATAATTCCATTCTAATAATAAAGGTTTGGTGAGGTTGATGACATCAAAATAGTCGAGCGTAACTATTAACAATGTAATGAAAAATATACCTAAATCATCATTTCGCTATGGAAAATAATACAAATGAGGCCAATTAATTATTTTAATATTACAGCTTAATTCAGTATTTCAGTCTGACTTACTTACTTGCAGATTGAAATTAAACTGTATTTTTTTTAATATATTTTTTTTATAAGCGATTCATAATAGCTAGTCCCTCCTTTTTTATAATTATGTGATGCATAAAAATCATTTACTGCTTTTTCTACTTCCAAGGTACCTATACGATATATAGATTATGATTCTACGTACCAACTTATTACATCCTACTACGTATCAACTTAGGTATTACTTCCTACTACGTACCAACTTATCAAGTAAATATAATAAATACGATACAATTAAATGAATATAAATTTAATAAATATAATATTGTAGAATTACATATTTTTACATATTATATTTTTCCTATTTTACATAATTATCGTAAAAAATGCCTGAAAAAAGCACGTTTCCTCCTCTCTCTTACTATACTTTTGCTGTGCCCGACAGGGTCCATAATTGATTCACACACTAGCACTAAGCCTTACCACCTGTATTACTAACATTATGGAATGCAATAAATTTGAATTTGAACTTATTACATCCTACTGAAGGCATCTATTTGAATTATTTGTTTAAATCTAAGTAAGGAGCTACGGTACCTAGACGGCAGACGTTCCCGGGCCACCGGTGACTTTGTAGCATGATGTCATGGCTCGTCCTCTTAACAAATGACAGGCGTTCATCAGCGTGAATTGTCGCTATATTATTATAACTAAACTTGTGAGCAATTTAATCTTTGCGTATATCTGTGCTCACTGTGTTCAGTTCTCAGAATGCTTCTTTTACGAGTAGGTATTTCTTAAATCTTGGTGGAATTGGTGGTGTGTGCCGAAACTACTAAAAATAATTAGTAGGAAAGGACCTACTAGAGTTAATAATATTATGTAGTTGTAGGTAGGAACATGAAAGCATACAGAAATACCAAATTAATTTGTATCTTTTTATCTGTGGCGAAATTTTATCAAGTAAAAAGCCATCAATATTTTTTAACTATTAATTTATTTAAAATTTCTGTGAGCTATGCGTAATTGCGTATGCGAGGTAAAGTTAGATAAGTAAAGTTCTTTGATAGGTTAGGACGTCAGACGTCGGCACTCAGCAGCGCGCCGGGCGGAGGCGGCGGCGGCGGCGGCGGCGGCGGCGGGCGGCGAGCTAACGGGAGAGTAACGTCCTATGGGAGGTACGCTATGGTATGGCGCAGGTAAGGCACTGGACACTGGTACATCCACATAGTTGCGGCCACATCACGGTGGATCACACACTTTTTGCCGTGCGGCCGGCGGCGAAGGTCGGTCGAGGCGAGCCACGAGCGATCTAGCATTCCAACCGCTATGAATGAATAGTCGCTCGACTGGTCGGGTGGCGCATACTAAGTAACTTCAGATTAATTTGACAACAAACATTTAAGTTGGCAAAAACCGGAATGGTTGCCGGCAAGGCACCCGCCCCGTGGGAACCGCCGACGAGCCGAAACGTTTGTCTCCGATGATTGTCCGATTAATAAGTACCTACCTGCCCATTAAACGTTCCGTTTATTTCTCGCTTTTCATAGCGTGATGTGAGGCCAATTTGCCTTACGATTTTCTGACACGACAACATATTCGGACACGCAAGCCGGCTGGTTTTACAAAGGATACGTTTGTATCATAAACATACGAATACCTGCATACTTATGATGTCCACTGAAGTATTTACAAGCACATTTGATAGAATCGAGTCGTTTTCCTCTAATTTGATATGACGAAGTCGGTTGAAAGTTTAAAACTGAGATGACAACTGGTCTGAAGATGGTTGAATCAAGTGTTGGAAACTTGGAATGTATCCGCTTGCAGCGACGCGGGCGCGGCTGCATCGACGCCCGCCCACGTCCTTCTCACATAGCTGATGAGTTTTATTGCCAGCTCTGAATAATTGATACACTCTAAAACAGGATTTCCGTAGTACCTTCCTACATCAATTTATCAACAAAATAGTTCCGCCAGTAAAGCGGAGCTACGTGTTTAAAAAATATGTTGCTATGTGGAATTCTGTTAATTGTTTACATCGAATTGGAATTAAGTACCACTAATATATTACAAGTGCAGTGAAAGCCTAGCGATGTGACCATTGGACTACCAAGTCAAAGGTCTCGAGTACCTATCCTCTGACTTTTCGTAGCAATTTGAGTATTAATAAATAATGAATTATCAAGAAAAACATCCTGAGGAAACCTGCATGCCTGAGAGATTTTCTGAACGGCATGTGAAGTCTGCCAACCCGCACTAGGCCAGCGTGGTGGACTAATCCTTCTCATTCTGTGAGGAGACAAGTGCCCAGCTATGAGACAATATAATGGGTTGATGATGATGATCGACATAATAAAATAATAATAATATTTATGCTTAGTTACTTTCAACTTACTTACTTACGGTGGATTATTCTCTATCAGCCTCTAAAAATAGGACTCAAAAGACGGTGAATAACAAGTTTGTCATTTATGTATGTAGGTACGTTTTAAATTTCCTTGGAGTGACCATGCTGATCAAAAGATTGCTCCGTGAGTGAGATACCACCGACCTTATGTGTCTAAAATACATGAAATACTTAAGTAATAATATCAATTCAAAGAAGAGGTGATCAAGTCAATTTCAAATGTTTAATTATTATGTTTGTTTCTAAACTTTTTAAAGCCTATAATGGTGTAAGATTCTAATAAAAAATTCAGTAGAAATAAATAAATTAATCATGATTAATCAATATACCTATATAGAAACTAGTATGTAAATCGTTGTTGTAATTCAGTAAATAACAATAACATAGATTTTCTAACAAATCAAACAACCATTGATCATAAAATCCGTAAAAAGTAGATTCATTTCAAAACCATTGATCATCTCTAAATACTTATTTAAATCAAAATCTGATACCGGTTCGCCGGAAATGAATAGTTATAAATTCCCCATGTAATGTTGGCACAGCCTTGATAGTTATGGTGATTATGTCACGGGTACCATGACGTATTCCAACGCCGTAGCGCCATAAAAAGGTGATGAAACCTTGACAGTTTGCGTTTTCCTGGCAATGGGTTAGATGGACACCTGCTGGTTAGAATTTAAATGGAGATTGTGATTCCTGAATGGTCCATGCCGTAGCCGTTTGCCCAGTTTTAGATAAATGATAGGGCCTAATTATTATTTTAGCCTAGTGGTCTGACTGCGACTGCTACGCTTGACTTCCTGGGTTAGATTCCCAGATCGAGTGTTAATTTTTGATTTTTTTAATTGTCAGTAGCAGCTTAGAATTTGGAAGTTGTGCCCGGTTAATTGCAATAGGCTCGCCCTCTATTACATGGGAGCTAAACATACCGGCGAACCGTGGATTTACGTTAGTACGCTTGTGCTTAATCCTTCGGGGAATGCAGGGGTGATGGTACGTATTATAAGGCTCTATTATACTAGAGAGATTCGTGGCTAAGTAAAGTTTATAACTAAATGGTGAACCGACTTACACGGCCTCGCAACCTGCTTTTCGGCTTTAATTTTAGTAGCGTGACGCGTAAGCAAAGTCTACCTATGTATAGGCACCGATTTAAATACTTTTCTAAGAAATCCAAATTAAGTATGTACATAATGTCACCTTGCATTGTGGCTACAGCCTGTGGCACTCTCAGAATCGTTATATCTTTACAAACGAGGCTGACGTCACTCGCCGTTGGCCGTTAGGGCAGGTTCGAAGTTTAAAACTCGCTCGGTAAGCGTAAGCTTTCAAAAATCTGATTACGTACGTGTTGAATTTTATAAACATTTTCTGAGTTTTGTTACTGATTGGATTCTGTAAACTTGAATCCATAAAAGATCATTTACATAATTATTTCCGATGTCGGATTAAATTTTTTACTGTTTTTTTAACATTTTACATAGGTGAACAATTTGCTTGTATATTTATTGATTAAACGTATTATTAATTTCAATGTAATAGGTACTTAGATTGTATAAATAAATGGGCAAAATATTGTTTCTTTCATAATTTTGTATACTTACTTTTTAAAACTATGTACACACAAAGATCGTAAGGAATGCCTAAATACAATGGAACATCAAAGAAATGAAGCTGGCCGTAAAACTGAAGTAATGTTACGACAATGCACACAAACATACGAGAATGTGAGATGGCCTCACGATCAGCCTTCATACATTTACATATTTAGCAATTCGTCATAATAAGAACGTAAAATACTATCATTACACAATTATTTTGCTTTTTAAATTCATAGGTACACCAATCACTAATACATCACCAATATAAGATGATGAATATCCCTTTTAACTAGGTACCTAATATAACAAAGATACAGCGCCGTAAAAATAGAATAATGATTCCTTTTTTTCAACTTTTAATATGTACTTATAGTTTATGTTTCAGTCAGACACGGTAATAAAATCAATATCGGCGATAGGGCAGAGACAATCGATAATTCGATACCTAAAATTACTTAAAATTCACATGTACTCACAGCCGTATCTTGATTAGATAACTTTTAAAGTATTTGTTTATAGCGCGCTATCTACAGCCACTATGAGCCGCACCTTTTTAGTTGCAATTGCATACTGGGTTGAATTCCATTGGCTGTTGTTTCCTCGTTGATATGGAAACGCGATAAAAAATAGGGGAAATTGTTAGGTACATATTGAAAAAATTCCGCGAAAGCGAGATGAAAGATATTGATAAGAATCTTCACAAATATGAGGTGTAATAATATAATATAAACGTTTATTTTCTCGCCACAATACAATGGTTATAACAAAATACTTGAACATCGATTTTACATTTGATATTGTGGGAGACTGGTGCCTAAGCTAGGCTCGAGGCCTGTATTTCAGGACACCAGGCCTCCTTCTTTGGTGTTTACTTTCAGTTTTTTTTTGTTTTTTAAGTAAGTAAGTACCTACACAATGCGGTTATAGCTATAAAATGCTGGTAGAAAAAAAAACTGTTTTTGTTTTTATTTAGGTGATAGTCCAAGTATCCTGTCGGTGACAGCAAATAGTATCCAAATAGTATTTATTTGGATTTGAATAAATGATTTGATTTGATAGCGAATTTATTTGACCAAGTCTCATGTCTCCAAACATAGAACCAGCGTAGTTTTTGTTTGTTATCGAGTCTAGCTTCCCATGTCGCCTCTCCTGCTGGCGATCAAGAGAATTCTCCGATTTGTATTCTCAGTTTACATTTCTTACAGCTTAATTTGAACCAATAACTAATAGCAACGTCTGAAGGAAACAGCAGAGGTCGCAGACGACAACTAACCTACAGTAATATTTGCATACGTTCGTTATAATACCGTTACATTTTAACGTTATTGTGACGATAAGTTTGTGTGAATAATAAAATGGATTTCAAAAGATGTGAGTTAGGTACTGAAATCCTTATATTTTAACAAATATACTTACCACGAAATAGCAATTGCACCGAGCTCAAATTTCGGGTAGGGGTTTTCTATTAAAAACAACCGAAACCCCAGTAGGTGTATAATTATGAAAGACAACTTCATATTTTAATTGTTAGCTGTTAAACAGGATTTTTTATAGTGTTGCTATCGGGTCTCTAAAGTTGTAATACATATTCGAATATCTTAATCGTCGCCGGTTGCAATATTTATAAATCTCTCTCAATTGCCATACAAATAATAACGAGGAATGCCTTAGGTACTTTACACACAGACGAGGTGTGCCACGCAAGGCCACAAATTTTCCGACTCATAAGAATTATACATATTGCCTTTATATGGTTTTATAGACCGTTGGAATGTACCTACTAGTTAGTATCTACGTCGATATCCTTCTTACGTAATACTTTTATTACAAAATTAATATACGGGAACGTGAATAGATGTAGAGCTCTGGTTGATGTACTATTAATTATTTATTAAAGTATTATTGAGCAGCCATCTGTCTGAGGATCACATTTCCCGAACTTCTAATATTCCTGAATGCCTGCACGTTTGGTGTAGCGTGATAAGGATAACCTTGTTGCCAGTGCTGCACCCGGTATGACAGGTTTGATTGCCATCCGAGGCAAATATTTGTATGATCCACAGACATTTCGTTCTCATCTGGTTTTACTTACTGAGCACGATGCAAGGTTTATTTTATGTAGTTCCAGAGCTGTTTTTAGACATCTTATTGAGTAGTAGGATTAAAATTTGTTAATTTTCTGCTGGAACGTTGGGTGAAAGATTACTTACTCAGACAGACATTTCATAATGTAACAATTTGCCAAGCGCGTCAGTTATCATCTCGCCGCCGCCGTAATGTTAGTGGTGAATAGTAAAACAAAAGCTACAAACCGCTGTCTGCGATGGATTAATGTGGATTTACATTAAGCCAATTAAGTGAGAATACTATTTTATTTGATTCTAAGCTGGCTGCGCGCTTTAATTGGCATATTGGGATTTAAATCGCGATAAAATGAACTCGTGGAAAAATTTTGACACGTATGGCCTTCAGATGATTTGTTGCGGATCTATAAACATCCATGATGGGGGAACAATGTGTGGCCCCAGTTTAGGAATTAGAGTTCCGTTTTAAAAAAATATGCTTTTTCAAAAGATTTTCTGTGAATAATAAAGGCAATAGACTTCGTTAGAGTCTAGACTTATCAGTGTTTGATGGTAATATAAATATTGTTTCTGTGCCTTACGTTTAGCAGCACGCAAGTCCAGTTAAAGCGACGTTTCTACAATTCTGTTATGATCTCATACTTAAGAGAATAATGCAATTCCAATGAGTGAGTTCGTTTAATTAGTCGTCTAAATTACATCTCCGATAACGCACCGTGTAATAGACCACCAAACTATTTTAGATTATCTGAGTTATTCATGGCAAGCACATGCCTAAATGTACAACATGTGACGAGGTTCAATGTATGCTGTGAAGTATAATAAAAAGCTCTTTTTTTATGCTAAAACTTGTTATAAAGAGTCCATATGTTACGAACCAGAGTACATTTACGCAGGATGATTGCTTTACAAACTGCTTGCCCCCGCGGCGCGGCCCTGAACCCGAAGGTTTGCGTTTATCTGGCGACTGGTATCGAGGCCCACAGTTTCGGCAGATGCTTCCCAAAACACCGCTGATAACTTTATGGGAGTAGGTACACCATTACTTGTTATTAAAACGATTTACAATTTACAATTTACAAGCTTATAGCTGAGTTTATATTTGAGCTAATGTACTCTGTTGGACAGTGTTATGTCACTTCCAGTCTCAGTTTATTGGTAGAAAAAAATATGCCTCACAGTCACAGTAGAATATAGAGAGTGAATCAATCAAGTGTAAGATCAGGCTCATCACAAGACTATTACTTTAGAAAGATGATTATTCCCGAACTTTACACAGCTATAACTTTGAAAACAACAACCATAATAATTTAGAATATTTTATTTAATACTGTTATTTATATACTTACCTATGAGTTTTAATACTATAATTATAATTATTATTGGGATAAAGAATCGGGTTCCTGGAGAAATTGGCGGTTTATTCCAGATTAGACGCCCCACACCATCAAACCAGTTCCAATCGGTTCGTTGAATAATAAAAATGGCCTCTATTTTGGGAACGCTGCGCCTTATCGGGCCTCTCTCAAGTTTGCTTCATAGAGAGCGCCGACCCTCGCCCCGTCTGGATACCACAGTACCTACGAGTACCTCCGTGGGACTTCTTTTCAAATGCAATTAAAACAATAACCAATTATCTCGTGTTCATCCTCGAAATGAGCATGAATTTATTTGAAAATCGTTAACCCCTAACAAAATAGTTAACGAAACTTTGTGTTTTAAATCATAGACTAGAATGTGACAAGGGAATGTAATTGATATTTCTGTAGAAAATCTTGGAATAATCTAAATTCGCAAGCCGCTTACTACTACTTTAGAAGGAAGTCTCTATACTTGAATGAAGAGCGCTATGTAACTACTTAGTACTTATTTTTATTATTTGAAATAAGGAAGTACGTATGTTAACAAAACCACTCTGAATTAACTTTTGTAAGTTAAGTTTATTTCTAAGATGAAGTTGGTTTTACACGTACTAAATAACATTCAATCTTGAAGTTAAATTAATCGAACTTCATGCTCTACGCGCACAGACTACTCGCAAAAAAAGGTACCTATGCTTACTTCTTCATGTTAATTTATACTGTGTAGTATACCGGTAGTAGAATGTGGTACGACATTTATTTGTTATATTGGACTATGTATTTCTAATTGTAATTGAATTATTTGACGAGTAAGTATTACAATTTTACAGGGTCGGCAAAGCGTGATCCATCTCTGGTGTTGCAGACGTGCATAGACTATGGTAAGTTGGTAACTGCTTACCATCAGGCGGACCGGAAGCTTCCTAGCTTCCTTTTCCTTTTTTTTTCAATGTGTGAGTGTAAAGGCAGATATATATCAATTATAATGGTATTTTAATTTTCTCCGTGGGATCTTAACCATGTCATTTAGCAAACCACAAGCGACGAGGCACCGAGGCAGGACCCGAGAGCTCCGTACCCGAGCACCGCGACGTGGCATTGACTCGCGGGCCTTGAGCCGTTGGTACTTACTTGGTAGACAACCGCGGGCCCCACGGTCTCGCTCCGTCTCCGTACTCGTCTCTCGTCAACGAAAACGTAATAACGAAATGAATAGCGTAAGTTTACGAAATCCGGTTTATTTAATTGAGAAAAGTTGATTACTTTATTTATAGGTAGGTAGGTACGTTGATATCAAACATTTATGCGCTGCCTTTCCAATAGTTTCAATAGAATTGGGACAATATTGATCTGACCCTGTATTTAAACTTTATAATTCTCCCGGAACATTGTGGTAGGTAAGTGTAGTCAACTGACTAATTATGTTGATTTTAAGGGATACTAAAATACGTAAGTATTCATATATATATGACATAAGCATGTGTACCTTTTTAGGTCGATCCATTAAATATTATTTTAAATGACGTGAAAAGCGATCATCATAAATAATTAAGTATCCTATTAATTCAGAATTAATACAATTCTGACATGACTCATATTCATTCATCAAATGAATGTTTTATTAACAGAAGTCAAGGGCATCAAGTGTTATGAGTATGAGAATAAATTAATTTCTGCGGTTATGAGATGAAAGGAGTACCGATGAAATGAGATTTGTCGCCAGTGAAGTACCAACAGACCGCTCATTGTCGGCAAAATTTAACACTGAAATACTGCGAACGCTTATCAACGCTTGCAATGTCGGTCAAATACTCGACCGAACAATATAGGGGCGTTATCGTGAGCATAAATTCGTACTTATGTTAGCTATAAATACATAACATACATCACGCCTGTATTCCCTGAAAGGGTAGACATAGGCGTACTAATGTACTCACACAGTTCACCGGTATATTTAGTTCGCATGTAACAGGGATGAGTCTATTGATGGGCACAAATCCCACACTCCGATTTGTACTGAGAATTTCATAGAAAAACTCAATAACACATTGCTCTAATCTGTTATTGAGTTTTTCTTTTTTTCTGGGAATCGAACCCAGGACATATTGGAATTTCACACAGGTCACAGGACAGGATGTGTCCGTAATAGCCATGCAAATTTAAAATATTCCCGAGTGTATTTACCGTATGTCATTAATTGATGATTGACAAACGGTTTTCAATAAGTCTCGACCGTTACGGCTATTTTTTGTCTGTATAATTTTAAAAGCTCAAGTCGAGACGTATCATAGACGTCTGCGAAACTAGGACAAATCCGGGAATATACGAATGGGTGGCAACTGGCAGCATTTCGCATTATAGAAGTGAAATATAGATATAATACTACCATGTATGTTCCCTACTTTGTCTCGATTGACTCTACGGTCAGTTTGTCCACGACCAAAAGTGCTTCAAAATCTGCCTGCTCTGAAAATCTGTAGACCGAATTTCCAATACAAACGTAATAAATCGTAATTCAAACACAATTCAATCATATTGTGTTATTATTTGGATTCCGATTCCGTTAATTTAGTTTCCTGCTCTACCATTTCATCTAAAATACTTCACTGGAAATAAATGTAAGCGAATGCAATTATTGATAACTTTACCAAGTTTGGAACGGTCGTTCCAGTCGTTTATTTCCAGTGAAGTAGTAGACGAAATGGTACGGTAGGAACCTAGATTAACGGTATATGTTAGTATGTATAACACAATTTGATAAAATATTGTTTGGATTACAATTTATATTGGTATTAAGTTTTTGTTGGCAATTCAAGCTCCTTCCGACCTTAATACCAGGTAACTTCAGCTAGGAATGCGGTTCGATGCAGCTAGATACTACTTACTTCGATAGATATTACACCTATGTCAAATCATCCTGCGATAGTGATCAAATTTTGTGTCGACTAAAGATTGACCTGTGCTGGGTTGTTAACATAAACTACCCACACAAATACATTTTTATCCGCTTTGCTCGCCCTTGTCCTTCCCAGAAGAATCGCATAAAAACAAAGTTTACCTTTTAACTTTTTGAACAAAGCTATAGATGATTGAAACAAGGATAGGATGAGCTGAAGAATTACGACAGTTCACAACGATTCTATTGAACAAAAATAATGCAAGTAAGAAGCAAAGAACACTTGGGAACCCAGCCGATGTTGATAGCCGTGGCATTTTCATATGAAGTGAGGTAAATAACATTAAGTATCGCTACAATGGAATGTAAATGCATCTGTATTTGGGTTCGTCTTCTGCCATGTGCAGCGACAGCTCGCAAAAAATTAAGTCTCAATAAGATAATTCGTGCAAGGTAATTAATTAAGAGCTATTAATTGTTGATTCTCCTTAAACATTCTGCAAAGTGGACTACGTGGCATAGCTAAATGGTTTGGAATGTTCCTCTCTTGACATTGTTCTCGTCGATTTATTATATTGATTCAGTTGTTTGCATATTACTTAAAGGTGACACTGCAAGAGAAAATACCGCCTACATAGTGGAGATATCTTCATGCTAGTGTAATGTGGACATATTAAAGTTCACACGTTACAAGCCCATCATGAGCGTATATTATAGGTACGTTATACGTAAACGGGATCTTGGTAATTTAATGGATAAAAGAGGTGCAAGAAGTTTAATTAACTACGGCTTGTAGTTAGTCAATAACGACTACCCATCCGTCAGTGTGAGTGAGGATCGTAATGAATAATATAACACTTACTGTTGTAATTTTTTTGTATTCCTAACCGTCAGTAAATATCTATGACATCATATCGCATGTAACCCAAAATTGTATATCAAGCGAACCTCCGTTTACGCTGATAAGACTTCCTATATTACCGGGAGTGATTGTAATATCATCGGTGATTGTTATCAGTTGTGTATCATCTGTGTTCATCATGCAGAGACGAGCGAGTCCTAGGTTTATTGACCTAAGATTAGGAGTTAGGCAAGGAGTGTTTCCTGTGGGGTTAAGAGTGCGGGCGCCATGCGTGGTCCCGGCTGCGCGGGCGCACGGGTCGCGGCGGACGCGCGCTCGGTTCGCACGCCCCTGCAATGAGTTTTAATTGAGTTTGACCGCAGGAAGCAACGGTTACGGTCTACACGTAGGGTGACATTTCTGCAAGAACATTCAAATACGTTATTATAAAATATGGATAGCTCGCTGGTATTGATTAGGTATTGAATGTATATTTCCCCTTCTAACTAAATCACGTTGAACGTCTAGAGGTTTGTTTTAAAAGTCCTACTTTTATTTTTATTTCTGTGTGTTACACGGCCGTACTTTTTGGCAATAGAGTTTATTACAATAGTCTATTTAGCGTGATTTATAGATATATTTTAAGAATAATTCACGAATACGGCGCATTGTTTTTGTTGCAATAATACTGTTTCTTGTCTGTAAATGTCTAAGAAAAAAGTGTTAATGCTAGACTGGCTTTGTCGAGTCATGGTCCGTTCGCAAGTGGCCGTGTGGTCACTGTAGCGCGGGCGTGAACGTCACACGTGCGCCCGCGCTGTCGCTGCTGTCGCCAACAAATTGCTTTGTTTATGGCGTCTTATTGAAATGTGCCTAATACAAACTGCACGAGGTGGAGGCCTCGGATCTAGACCGGACCTTCTTTTGAACACGTTTCACAAGAGACCTTGTAACAGTTGGAACACACGTTTCAAGTAAAAGACCTGGTAAAAGTTGCATAAAAATTCATTACTTTGTAGACTTGTAATAAGCGGACGGACTAGTACCTACCTAAGTACGTATTTTTTTTAAACTAAATAATAGTACTTGTAGTATGTTCCTATACTGAAGGTTTTCCATGAACCAAGTAAACAGCTAATTAGTGAATTTAGTATAAATTTATTAAAACTCATAACTAAGTTAATTTGTGCTAATTTCCCTTTTTCATTAAATATTGCGATAAAACATTTCAGATAGTGTATGATTAGATATGAAATAAATAAAAAACAGTAACACAATATTCAAAAAGCATAGGTATCTAAACCTAATTCCCAGTAACAGCTAGGAATTAGGTCACCCCATATTTTGATGGCATGTTTTTAGGTCCCATGTACCTAATACATGGTAGGACAACGGTGTAGTACTTATGTACAGTCGACAAAAGTGTTAAGTTCACAGGCCGTGGGTTAGTTTGCCCTGTAAATAATTATCCGCCGTAACTGTATAGGTTTTGTATGTAGGTAGGTAACAAGACCTGCGCTTAAACTCATATTGTATGATACTCGTACAAAATTAAGTACATCTTTGTCGAAACACAGATGTCAGTAGCTTTTAGTACATAAATATTGCTAGCCTTCAGGACATTGAACCATGTCGGGGTTACACATGGCGCCCAGAACTACTTTACCTACCCCTGCCAGTATGAACATCTTGTAATAACAATATGTTTGGTAATTTGTATATCTATATAACGTATACTATTTAAATCAATGTATATAACTAACAAATTATGATATAAACAACTACGTTATACATATAATATTTATTGTCGTTAGGTGACAATTTGTGGGTGTACGTATGCTGCTAGATCATAGGTGTATTTAAGAACAATCTTAATTAATAAAACAACTTTTTTTTATAGATCATTAATATAACTAAGTTGTATAAACTAAGCCTACAGTGTTGGAAATACACGTTTTTGTTCCCTTTCGTTTCTTTAAAATACATAAACGACACAGTCTGTCACTCACCAAGTACCTATATGCTTACTATACCCAACATAACCTGACCTAGTAAGTATGAATTTTATTATTTACTTAAATTAACACCCTAACGCGCTTTTATGAACTTTTTTTATTATAATAATTAATGATTAAACGAACTTACCTTAAGTGAAGTTCTATCATAATTATACGAAGTGTCTCGTCTACATTTCGAGGACGAGACACGCACGAGCATTTAAAATTACCTACGCTTTTCTGTAAAACCTAGCGAACGGTTTTCCGCAGTGCCCTTTCCATAGACTGCGAACTAACCGTACCGTACCGTACCGTAACCGTAGATTTCACGGTGTCACTTATTTGGATAGGCTGGTGGGAATGCTTGTATGGTATACATGGCTGCATAGCAAGCTAACATTCTGAGTATGACTTTTTATTATATGGATAGTCTGATAGAGACTTATTTAAGCCTTGTCTTCAAGAGGCTGAATGTACCTAATCCAGGTTAATTAAAATTTAATATGGGTACGACCAAATGCAAGTGCATTTCCCATAGTGTGTTATTAGGTATGAAGTATTGTATGGCTCTACTCAATAAGTCGATGACTAAAAGATTCTATACTAAGAAACGGTGAACGATGTTTAAGATGAATGTTTTCCTCAACTACTCTGCAGCATTGTTAACACATAATGTTATAAACTAGGTACCTAGTTTGTACAGGAAGTTTGAACGGCGCTCAAGCTCATGACAACTGGCTGACTTAATTATAGTAGGTAACTATGGCCCAAATTAGTTGAAGGGCCTCGATCTGGAAGCTTGGTTTTTTTATTTTTTATTAGGATTTAAAAAATAGATAAAGGAAAGGCAACAGCTATTTTCCTTGTACATATTGGGTATCATTATGAGTCTATATTATGCCTGCTTGTTAAGCGTAAAGAGATACATTCCCTACGAACTATAGCGCAATAGGATAAGTACCGAAGGTTACTGATACGTTTCCAATAGTGACCAGACTCATTGCCACTTGCAGCATCATCTAGACAATCTCAGACTCTGGAAAATGTACCTATTGAATAAAATTATTGAGCGGTGATTTGATTAGAAGTCTGTTTTCCTGGCGTTGAACTGAGTCGCCGTCGTCCAATCTGAATGTTATTTAGAATAAATAGCCGAGACTGATATGGTTGATAGCGGTGTGATTTCGGCGGCGCGCGTTGTACGAGCCCGGGGGCCCGAGCAGCCGAGGCGCGGCGGGGCCGGTGCGCCGGCCTCAAGTCGTGACAGCCGTTTGTTAAACTAATGGCGTACAAAAAGAAAACCGCCTTCCATTCTTCCATTGACTCCGTCCAAGTGTGCGACTGTTGACTCGGCCAATTTGCACGCGCGAATAGAATTTGTCTAAGTAGGTACCTACTGCTATACAACCACTTGTTATTTCCGGCTCAAATGAGTGTAGTCATTCTTTCTTGTGGTCAGTCGCTTTTTTAGTTTTTCCTCTAAGAAAATATTGCATTTATTATTATCCGGGTCGTACCTACGAAATAGACGATTCCTCTATTCATAGATTAATTGGTGTTAAGTTTTTCAGAGCCACTTTGTTTCATGATGAAGAAATTAGCGAAGATGGCGCCATGTGCTACGTCGCGGGGGTCGAGGGATCCGCACATGTAGCCCACGCGACACATCGCTCGAAAATTGGAGCCGCGATAAAAAGCAGTCGGTGTCGGCGGGCGTGAGAACGACGACACGTGGCCTGACACAGACGCGAGCTCATTCATGCATTTGATTCATAAATTTGTATGCGTGTTTTAAGGGCACGCCCGACAACTCGACGTCAATCCGCTGCTTAGCTAGATTTGAAAGTGTCAAGAGTCAGAGTATTTAGATTCGTATACATTGGCCTCATCAGAGAACATAAAAATCTTTCGTCGGAAAAGTATAATAACAAAGAGAGCGTGCCGAACGGGTATTTATTGTTATTTGTGTGGGGAATGCAATCTTTCGCGAGCCATCAGTGCAGCGGCAGCCGCGGCGTCCTTCTTGCTATTATAAATCAGAGCCGATTGAGGTCGAACCGGACGCGAGTTATTTTTAAAATTGCGTGAACAATATTATGTGTTTAGGTGGAATATGATAATTGCGTTGGCGAGAGAGGCGCCGTAAGCCGACACCGACGATGGGATTACAGAGCGCGCGCCGCGCCCGCCGCGCTGGCCGAGGCGAGGGGCGCGAGGCTCGAGCCCTGCAGCCCGCCCTGCCTCGAACCACGACCGGCTCGCATCACATCAACTCGTTATTTCCATCGAAATATCAATCTATGTAACTAATTTCTTCATTATGAGAAAAACCTAAAATCTTTTAATCTAAGTTTTATCTATAACTAGCTGACCTGACAGACGTTATTCTGTCTTATCTAAGAATATTGATTTCAAATTGGAATACCTACCTAACTAATAAAAAAATATATTCCAAAAGCATTTTCTTAAATTTTCTAATGTCCCGCGCAACTTTCTTGGTTGTTTCTTTCATAGGAACCTTCTTACAATAACAAAAACACAAAATTAGCGAAATTGGTTCAGCCGTCCTTGGTTTGCAAGGGAAACATTTGCAGCAATTAAATATTTGATGAATACAATTTAATTTTACCGTTAAGTACAATAGCTATGATAGATTTCGCATAGACTGGATATTTCTTCATATATTAGCGATAGTGCCGAGTAATGATGTTTATTGATATTGATAAATTATTTCGGCGTTTTTTTTCAGAGTTCGTTAATTTACATAATTCTCGGGATTCTTTTGTAGTGGAGGGATGCAGTGACAAGCATGAAACTGTAATACATATTCACAAATGATAATATTGAAAAGCAGTGTAAAATGCCCCGCCGCTGATAATTAGGCACAAAGGAATCTTACCGAATAATCATAACAAAGCTATTATAACAACTATGAATAATGGTCCGATATACAAATTAACATAATATTTTTTGTCGCCTCCTTTGGTGGTGGCCGCGGACAGGTACAAGCTATGAGGGTGCAGAATTCTTTGAATGGGCATTCTAGTTAACTAAGCGGTCTTTGATTTTGAACCGTAAAAGTGTTCCAATAAGCCACAGAGCACCTTACACTTACTTAATCTTATTTGGAAAGAATAGGATAAAATAGTATATAGAAATTGGAATCTTGTGTTGAACCAACAAGGTGTATTTTCGCCCATATCGTTCGAGGTGCGAGGTGGAATAAGCTACTATCAATCAGCACGGCGCCATTGAGGGTTGGTCGAGGCTCGTGAGAAACCGTAAACACTTACCCGCTTTATCTGATAGAGATTTTTTTCGCTCAGCAGCAGGTCCAGTCAATTAATGGATTGCGCCGTTATTTGGTTTATTTTTGTTCCCTTCACTGCGTAGCATTAGGAGATACTAATTTATCTGGAAGGGTTGACAGGTAAGGTAAGGTATTACTGCGATGCAGATCGCCCTCACGGACGTAGGACGCAGTATTATTGGCGTCTTATCACTGATTTTATAATAAATGGAACACATAATCCGTCTTACGAAGTATGTAATGCATGCGGCCCTTTTGATTTGTTGTTAACTGGGAATCACAGGTACTGAGAAAGAATGTCGAGGAAGCTATTCAGTACGTTTTATATGGAAAACTCTCAGTGGATTGAATTGTTAAGTTTTATTGATTTGTAGAGCTGTGAGGCTCTAAGCGTTTTAGAATTGAAGACAAATATTTGTCGGGGTTGTGGTCTGGGCGGTCTGTCGACGCACATGTGCGCATAAAAAACTGTGTGATGTGTGCAGTGTGTTTGGTGTTGCGTGTTGACAGTGCGCATAGCTGCGCCCGCGACGCCGCCGACCACCCTCCCCGACGTATTCCTAATTATCATTTGAATAACGTATGTACTTGAAAAAATGCCAGAAAATATTTTTTTCCTATTTTATACTTTTAGTATCTATTTAAAATTTTTATCCCTAATAAAATGATAGCTGAGTGTATTATTAGGTAGGTACTTTAACATTATGGGATGATTATCATTATCGTAAAGCTAAACCGGATTATTTACATACATTCAGTTAAATTTATTACAATGTGTAGAAGTGACAGATCTTTGTCAGATAGGGCCACGATTGTGGAGGTCGTGAGAAGAGCCTTATCTAAAGGAAGCCTTCTATTTTACTAAATATTTAGTTTAGTAGGAAAATGTGGCGGTGTGTGGGTCCCAGTGTGAAGCAATCGTAATGGCGTGTAAATTCTCTGATTAGATACCATCCTTGGGAACTTCCAACAGAATTAATGGTGACGCCATTTTCCGGTATTGACTTTATATTTTATAACAATTTGAACTCATCTATTCACAGGAACTCATTATTTTGGCATTATATTTAGGCACTAGCAGTGCTTGAATTTGGTCAAAGATGTATCTTAAAAATGTACTTAGGTACCCAATTGTAAGAATTTTCAGAAATACATTTTTACTAGGTATGTGGTTAATTATTATAATCTAAGGCGTATTGTAGGTATTTTGTATTGAAATTTTTGTCGATAAAACATCTCTATTTTAGTAATTCTTAGAGTTATTCCCATTATAACGTGAATTAAATTAAAGTAGATATTTCGAATTGACGCGGAAAATAAGAAACTAAGGGACAAAATAGTACTTATATTATTTAATTAAGTATCTTGTGTAATTCTATCGATGGCGGTACACAAACTCAATATACTGTTTACCTAATGTGATGTGTCGATGCACGCGATCCATTCTCACGACCCAACATGGAGAAAAAAAGAAATTCCCAAAATTTTAACGCAATAGATACATTGTCTCTACATAAACAACGGTTAAATTTCACTGAAAAAACACTCGGCTAACGCAATGTGGAGACAGAATAGTATTATCTCTACTATTATAAAAATGTAAAAAAGCTGTGTCTGTACTTTGAAGATATTAAAAAAAAACAAGTGGGTTAAGGTATATAAACGTCTCCGAACCCAAAAATGTGATTTTTTAAATTCTTGTCTGTTTGTTACGGGTTGGCACAAAAACTACTGAATAGATTTTAATTTTGTTATCACTGTTAGAAAGTATGTGCTCCAAATTAAAAACTGGTATACTTCTTATCTCACGGAACCTGAGATACAGCTTGACCTTTCTAATGTATAGAGACCCATACAAAGAAGAGATCATCACTGTTCGTTTTTGAGCTTCAAGTGAGCGTAGCCGCGGGCATAGGCTAGTTAGATATATTTTGCTTTTGCTTGTAGGTAAATATTTTCTAAAATATTATAGTATAAGTTAGGTACCTACACGAAACTCAGTTGTAACGGTTAGGTAAAATGATATGGGTGGTAAATGGTTGCTGAATCTATGGCTGGTTTATGGTGTGCTGCTGCAAGGCTACGGGAAGATTTGCGACGCCGAGCGCCAGTAACCCATGACGGGATCCACAAAAAATGGGGAACTGGGCGAAATAATCCCAATATGCGGACTGATCGCCCGCCTGGTGCCTGCCGGCGTCCCCAAATTATAAATAGAATAGAATAGATGGCTGGTTTATAATAATCCGCTTTTTAGAAATAAGAAAGTATTGTGGGTTTGGTGTAAATTCCGAATCGAATTCTAAATAAGTACCTTTTTTATAATAGGTATAATTTTTTAAATGCCAAATAAATATAAGAGGGGACAGGAGAGTTAATCTATACTAATATATAAAGATGAAGAGTTTGTTTGTTTGTTTGCTTGTAAATTATATACCTACTTATCCTTGTTTGGGCACTTATTTTCATTTCAATACCGTATTCTAAAAGAACGACGACAAACCTACATTTTTTTTAATTACATATATGGTAATGATCACAACGTACGTAGCACCACAGATTAAGTAATAGTGTAACACTTAATTTTTTTTTATATCTTTATTAATATTTCTTTGTTATAATCAAATAATTCAGCAAACAGCAAATAGTCCTGGCATCAGCTCTAGAGGACAAACAAGATTTTGCTTTGCGTCTGTTACTTGACGAGTTAGAAACAAAAGCTGTCTCCATAGCATCGCCGCCCGCGCCGCCATTATCTATGGAATGCTCATTCGTCGACGCACACCGCACTTTACGCCTTCTTTCAAAATTGATTGCTTATTCTTCTTTTGGCTGCCTTTTAACAACTATAGTACCAAATTGTTATTTAACTTATTAATTAGCCTCCAGCCCGATTGATGGGAATACTATGTTCACATGCCTTCAAATAGTTAATTGGAGATAGTCATTTTTCTTGGGCGTCGACTGACCTAATAATTGTACGCTGCTAGATAGAATGAGTGAGTCAATGTTTGATACAGTTAATGTCATGGTATGCCATCTCGTTATTCCATATCATCAAGTTTATAAAGTGTTATTAGTTTTTTGAATTTGGGTCTGTTCTTTAATAAGAACAAATGTCGTTTAGAGCACATTTCAAGCCGTGAAATGTCGATGTGGACAGTAATGGAATTTGGAGAACGATTGACAAGTGCTAATTGCTACATAAATATTTTACGTGTCGAGGACTTATTTATTTATACTTTCATTTCTATTATTTATTATTTTATATTTCAAATTATTTATTATCATTGTCCTCGCTCTAATTTTAAAAGTTAGGGTCAATTTCGCATAACTTTCTTGATGCTATAATAAGTAGTTTACTTGTATTATAGGCCACATGTTAAATTTAATTAACGCTTAAGAGAGGTACACAGGCTTTAATCGGAAAATACTTGAACGTAACAGTGTTGCTGTTAATCTGCATCTGCGATATTGTCATCGGGACAAGACAAAGCGGGTACAATTTCGCTCGCCTCTTGGCGTCGTGCGTAATGCGGCAAAAATGTCGCCGCCTTGTAATTAGCACTAGGCTTCCAAGACACCACACAAATAGAATTGCTCTCTTTATGTTTCTCGTTACTTGTGACACCAAAGGGGCAATGTCCTGAATGAAAACTGGACGCCGGCTTTGGGAGTGAATGGGCGCTTTCTGCCGTGAAGACTCCCAAGCGGCAAGCCTGACTAGCCACCGCAATTATATATTCTGACGGAGAAATTACGTGAAACGCACTGTGTTTAGTCACCGGGTATTAGTTTCTTTATAAAAGCTGCGGTGTAAGTGGCTGCTGATCGCGGATGCGCCCGTTTAACACAATGACTTTGTGCTCTCGGCTCCCACTTTCCCAAATTAAACATCCTTCGTCTGGCTGTGGATATGAGTTATGTTTATTTATTTACAAACGCAGTGGTTCACAATAACGGAACCACTAAGATCAATAAATAAATCCATTTCTTGTAATTCTCACAGTTCGGCCGCGTCGCCTGTGCTGAACCTCATTCCATTGAGCACGCGTCACGCTCGGGCGCGCACGGCGCGACGTAAGCGCGTCTCCTTCGTCGGCTTTGTGTGGAACCGCCCTCGACACAACGTTCTCAGAATCGAGCTCGTGGCATTTTTTAGAACGCATAATAATTTGATCGGGAAATATTTATGGAAGGGGTGGCCGGACGAGGACTAGTCCGACGAGTCAATTATCAGCCACTCGCACCAGTGTCGGTCACCTGAAAGACGCGCAATGGGTGGCTGTGCTGAGGTTAACCGATGTTAACTTACAATTTATGACGTAGATAGACGAAGGGTGGAATTTCACATGATTTCATTCTCTTTTTTGTTTATATCCTATATCATTATTATTGTGTATAAATAACGTTTTTTAAACCCAACAGTGAGAATGTTTTTTGTGCTAACCTTAGACAGGTACAGGTTTGATTGCCCACACGGGCAAGTGAAACTAAGAGTTTATAAACAAATTATGGTAGGTATGCCTAATTGGACATAATTCATACATCGGACAGTAAACTCATACACGTATGGAAAGGACTAAGCGTATAATTCTATATCTATTGATTTAATACACTTCATTTATATCAACTATCAACACAATCTGAATCGATTCGTAGCGCTTGTGCTACGAGCGCTCTGCTACGACTTTCGTAGCACTTTGTCAGTACATTTCTCGTAGGCAATAAGACATGGTGTAGGTAGTATTGTTTTGAGACTGTACCTGTAAAACAATGTAATGTTACAATCAATAAATATCTTGGCCTCTTTTAAATATAGTACTATATTAGTACTATTATAGTATTAGTAGTATAGTAGTACTATATTAGTAAAATTGTCTCAAAGCATCTTGGATGCAAGCATCCAAGATGCTATGAGACAATTTTTTTGATAGCGATATGTACTTCCTTAGCATGCAAAATTCCCCGCACTGAAATTGACCGTAATTAGAAAAGAAATTTCAATACCACCGTGATGTACTATAAATAATATCTTGCACTAACTATCTTCCATAAAAAGTTGAGGATTGAGTAAGACCTACAAACCAAACTAAGTAATTAAAATGGGTGCAGCATTTCTATAATAAAACAATGCAAGCTGTGCATGTTATCATGCACACATTATAATCGTTTCTGCTAATTTGTCGCGGAGGCGGGGCGGGGAGACGTTTCCGGTGCATGTGCAAGACAATGCTGAATGGACCCATTAATAGCACAAATGAATGAGCGCGTAAACACATGTGCCGACCCGCTACCCCCACGGCTCGGCCACATGGCGCAATACATTGTCTTATGCAAAGAATATTACGTTTCATTCACTAATTTGTGAGTTGTGACTACCTACTTGTGTCGGTCTTCGAGGAAACCCCGTTTTGTGCACCGAAATGTTTCCACCAAATGTTTCGTTTCCTTCCGTTGTTTTTATGGGTTGTCAATAAACACTTTCTGCATATTTTACTCGATACCCTTCTGATTTCTAATTTATTTTACTAATAAGAAACGGGATGTACTTAATTCTCTTACTCATTTACATAACTTCTCTAGATCCCTTAAAACCAATGAAAAGTAACGTACTACTTACCGTACTAAGTGTTTATTGTTATATTAAATGAAGAATTTTAAACCCGTTAGGTAAATATTGATATCTCTGTAGTATTCCCATCGATCAGAACAATCTTTTAAGAACACCCAACAAAATCCTTTCAGCTATTAAAATTTGTACGTGTATCGACGTGTTACTTATGGATTATTGTTCATTCGACGATGGTATCGCTTCCTGTGCTTTTCACTTTTCGTTTGTTTAACGCATAACAAAGTGGGAGGTACCTGCAGGACAATGATCAGGTACCAAGCTATTGACAATCCGCCAGCTCGCTTACCGGACAGTTAGATATATTTTTGTTGACCACGACTTGCTGGCGCCAGATATCGATTCTATTGTACCATCGAATATTACTTACTCTTCTGAACCAAAGATGGTCAATTGTTGCAGGTACTTCCTGGGAGGCAGTTTTGTAAAGACTGTGTATTGGGAATTCCGCGTTTTGTTTTGGTGGCGCTTCATTTAACTTGGATTTCACGGTTTTGAACTTGAGACATGCAGTCTTTTATCTGGATCTTTTATGTACAAGACAATACACTAACAAATTGATTTATAATGTTATTTTGTGTTTTATATTTTATTTCTTGATAGTTAAACATGCCCATTCATATTTTGTTTACACATATAGGTATTTCGTGTCGAGTTTATCAATGCATCGGTGGCCGGATACGTACCGTCGCGCCGCATTCTCAACTCTTATCTAAGTAAGTACACTCAAACTCTATTAATATTAAATTATATTTAACGTAGCGCAGCAGTTAATAATTGGCAAAAGTATATTTGTGTGCGAAACCCGCATCGTTAGGGTTGCTGCCTAATGACTTAATTGGGTTTATAAATAAGGTCAATGTAATGATCGGTGGTGATATTTTTATGCCAGCAAATAGTGGTCACGTGTCGGGAATTCGCTACAATTGACTCATCAAGCGGCACCCTAATCAACCGAATGGGGCCCTGAATGACGTGATTATTATGTTACATATCTGTAACACGAAACTGTTTAATTTTTATAGGGGTGAAGTTACCACGCGAATCGAAAACGTTCACTTAAATATTAAGTTTCAATTTGGGGAACACTCATTAACATGAACATTGAATATATATCTATTGTAGTTGTAAAATCGATAAGCAAAGTCATCAGAATATGCTAGCGACCAAATGGCGCCCCTTCCTTGAAGGACCGCATAATCTTGAACGCCTATGCGCAATTCAGATTGCCGTATCGTGGGAACATCGCGGCTTATTGACAGTGATACGTGAAACTGACAAATATATGGCGGGACAGAGCCTCTTTGAAAGCACCCATCGTCTGCATTCAAATAATATGTATTTTAACATTGATTACGCCGGACATTCATATCATAATCGACAAAATAAGTTGTCAACGTACGAGTATTTCACATCACCTAGTTCCCATGGACGCAGTATTACTTTTCCCATGTAAGTAGTTATCACTGGGCCGTCACGCCGCTCCATCCATAGGTCAGTGTTTCGATAAACAACTGAACTCTATGCATTATGTGCGTGGCGTGCATCGCGTTACGATATTGACCTAATATGGCAATGACATGACGTAACCAATGAAACCATCGGGGCCGGAGATGTGTCATCACCAAAGACATATAAATATTATCGGTACCAGAACATCACGCAATAACACTCACAATGGCGAGCATTTTTATCAATTGGACTGTTCCGTAAGTGTCCTCAAATTCGTAAAACATATTGAATGATATTCTTTATCAGTATATGATTAATTAACTGCTTACAGTAAAGTAATGTTTAATTTTTAGTCTTATATAGATGAGAATTCTGTGTTGTGAAAGTTCATCCATATAGGTACTTACATATCAAATGATAGCTCATTTACCATCTAAAGAAATATTGGTTAAATGTCTTACAGAAAATCAACTGCAAGAGTATCTTGGCATTACATGCCTGTAGTCAGGTGGCGCAGGCACACAAACACGTAACGAAATAAAACGTTGGAGACAGCATTCCCGACAAGTGGCGCGGCATATTACATGTATATTTGTGTTATAAATTTTATGGGCCACGCACGACAACTGTTTGCATAGTCCCTTGGAATTTTGTGAGCTGAACGTCATTTACGTTCTATTTAATACATCCTAAATACATAAATTATCAAGCCATCCCGACACTTTCTCTATGGTTGGAACAGAAGTTATCATCCGACTTATTCTCAAAAAACTTGACGAGACTCAAGTTTCGTCGAGTTGTTCATTATATTTATTAATGTTTAACGTCATGTCTGAGGCGAATAGGGCCGTATAAATAAACACTAGCACTGCAGGGGGTCCCGATGGAGATAAATTTTCATAGAATTTGTCGAAGTTTACATTGTAAATTAACAATATGAAACACATAACTTCAATAAGCTTTTAAATTCTGTCTGTCACTACGCTCTACGTTTAATAAAAGTAAATACTCATAATTGTATTATTATCTTAAAGTAAAAGCGTTCAAAGCGATTCTAAATTAAATTGTTTATATAATGTGTTTATACAAAATTTTATTTGTAAATTTTTTCACTATCCTATTTTACGCAAATTGTATTTACGAGTATGACAGACAATACAAATAAACAAATAGTTTGCACAAAAGATTTTTCCCGAAAAAGGGTAAAATTAAGAGTACATAGTACTGAAATGCCACTTAAGTTTACTTTTACGCCCAATGAATCGTGGGCTATTGAGGTAAAGAAACTACCCCACAGGACAATCGACCGTGGGAGCAGTCTCGGTGGCATTCACTAATGGTCGCTCCAAATCATCTTATTACTTTTGTATGATTGTCCACAATTTTTTGCACTGTGTATGACTATAAGATTACCCGTGCCACACAAAGGCGACGTCAATTCAATTTTTGCACTTTTCGTCGTCTCGAAAAAAATACTGGAATGTATTTATAGCCAGCAAATTATACTTTTTATGTTTATATCATAGCAATTAAAGGTTTTTTCAGTATCTTGGCAGGCGAGATGTTGCAATTATCAATGGTAGGTAGCTTGCTATAAGTATACAGTGGAAGAGAACAGCCCGTTTAGGCAAGTTATATTCTATGGAGTATTCCCGTGTCAATTCGAGAAAACACTGAAAACTATGAAAATTGTGGACACGGACAGTTCACAAATAAACGCTCTTTTCGATACCGGGATAAGTTAATCCCATATATTTTTATAATGATATTTAGGTAAGTACTTGTTTATGGTACAGTACGTCATTGTCTGAGAAACCTCAAATCTGACGTGTTTCTTAGTTCACGTGTCATAATAACGCAGTATATATGCAGTTTGAAACAGTGGTAATTGAGGATTTAGTGGGGCGGGAGCAAAGTCGAGGTGGCGCCCACGGCGAGGGTCCAGGCAGCAGGCACCAGGAATGCGAGATCTTCAACTATCACACGCCCAACATGAGTTGGATCTTTTTAAAAGGGCGCAATTCCTGGAACCATATCTCGAGCGGCCGGAGGCTGGCGCTCGCCGGCCATTGTGGCGCGGCCGGCTAGTTTTGATCTTATTGTTAATGGGACGCCAAGTTTTTTCAACCGTGTTCGGAAAAAAGGTATCATAGGACCCCAGCCGAAACGTTACGGACCCTTGTGAAGTAAAATGGATATGTTCTACGAAGGAGGTGTTATTTTAATCGTAGGTCGGCTTTGTTGTTCAGGAATGTAGATGGCCTGTCATAATTTTAATGGGCAGTTTCTCAGACATTCTATGAACCTGATGGTGCACACGTCCTGAATATTCATCAGGATTCTATACTGCAGCCAAGCTCGTACATTGGAATGTAATCATTGATATCTATCTAAATGAATTTTACAATAATAACACGTAGCCGTAGGTACCTAGTCTGTCTCTTAATAGAATATTAAAAACATTATGATTGTTTCTCGGTATAAACTACTTGCCCAAACATTTAAAAAGCATAAGATCACACAAAATATGAATAGTTTACCTTTCAAAGCTTCACCACCGTTATCCGTGACTGTTTAATAAAGAGCATCCCAAAACTTCAATAATGCGGTATAGATAAATATATGCGGGCTTGAATGTTTACCTTTATTATCGTTCCCCATTACTATCATCAATAAACTGCCATTTTCGTCTTATGTGCAGCGAAACAATAATGAATGAGTGCTGTAGGTACGTGCAGGCCACACACGATGTGCTTTGTAATGACATAATTACTGTACGCTGTTATAATAAACATCTTATGAGTTGCAAGTGCTCGTTTTATATAAAATCTAGCTTCTGCCCGCGACTTCGTCCGCGTAGCATGATGATATATAGCCTATAGCCTTCCTCAATAAATGGGCTATCTAACACTGAAAGAATTTTTCAAATCGGAACAGTAGTTCCTGAAATTAGCGCGTTCAAGCAAACAAACTAACAAACTCTTCAGCTTTATATATTAAGTGTAGATAGATACTTATTGAGTTTGGAGTTACTCACATACTCCAATGTTAGGTACTAACTGTTCTGTAATAAAAAGTTCTAATTCAATGCTCATCGATGATTGGCGGCCGCTGGAGATAGCCGCGGTGACTTGTATAAGACAACGACGATATTTTGATTTAATTGAATATCGTTGGTATTTAATTAACGAATGCACTTTGTTCGGATCTTATCAAAAAATGGCGCTCAGCTATATTCTTTTATGTGTAAAGGCAACTTTATATCACCTATGACACATTTAACTGAAATATTTATATTTATTTTGTTACAGCTGATAGCCATTCTAGGAGAGTAAGCGAATAACATTGATATCTATGTGCGCCTCAGTGGCTTATATTACATCACACGCGGCGGTACAATACAACTACTCTGAAATCATGTAAGTAGTTATAGAGTCGTTTATCCTTGAAGCGTCTAAAGCCATACAGAAGGCTGTATGGCTATTGAAATTAGGATACCAATGTTCGCTCAAATACTTAGTATTTTTACTCCATTCTGTATAGCATATCGCAGACGATATGGTTGCACCCCAACTAGTGAAGCTGGTTGCACCCCAATTAGTGAAGAACAGTCGCCCTGTACTATACTCAAGTATTAGGTATAAAACTCATGTCCTAAAAGTTTACTGCAAAGCATATGCAACGATTACGAATATGCTGACACACAGGCTAGTTATAATCTTCGATCGCAGTGAGCGGCGTACTGTGGCCTAAGCACGAAACACTATCGAATTCGTATCGTAAGCGTAACGAGTTTTTTTCTGCTACAAATCTCATGCATACATACATATCTTCACACCTGTCTCATTGGGGTAGGCAGAAATTAGATAGATTTCCACTTGCTATCCTGACACATCAGTTTCGCTTCATCTACGTTCATTAAACTCCTTCTAATACAAATTATTCTCGATTTCGATACGAATACGTTTTCTAACGTAGGAAAAGGCGGCATAATTCACGTAGTTCATAGCATGGCATCGCTCCGTCACGGCAGCGGCATGCAGCATCCCCATGGTGTAGGTGTTCAATTTCTCCGATATGTTAAGTCTTCTAAGATGTACTTATAGAAAAAAATCAATAGGTAGGTATCGCCTCATATACTTATTGCAGTTTTCTTTTCGACGTCTTGATAAGGTTTTTAGATTCTGTCGCTACGCATCTTTAGATCAATTAATATAATATTAATCTATACTTTAAAAATCATTTGACCTGACAGACTGACTGATCTATCAACGCACAGCCGAAATTACAAAGTCTAGAAAGTTGAATTTTTTTGAGTTTGAAGTTTAAAGTTTGAAATTTATAACGTACTTAGGTACGTTATAAATTTCAAACTTTAAACTTCAACTGCATCCGCTAAGAAAGGTAATTTTTGGTAATTTTAACTTTAATGGTGCGGAAATGTGATTTGTATGAGTCCTTTGGCTTTAATTATAGAAATAGGAAAATTTGAGTTTCAGTTACTGAAAACAAATACCTAAATAAAGACTGTTTTTCACATTTGAGGGGGAAAACGGGAGGGGGAGGTGAGATTGGGTGGTGGGATACCCGGCTTTTTTAAAGACAGAAACTTCAAAATGTGGTGTGTGTGTGGTATTGTCGCTACTATAAATAATAACTGAATAATTTTCACATTTTAAGGGGGGATTATGGAGTTATGTTATTGACATAGTTATACATATATACATTCTTTATGCGAAGCTCAAAAACCAGCAGTAAGGATCTCTGTGAAATGATAATGAAGCTGTAGGTATCTCAGGTTCCGTACCTATAATTATTTGAGATAAGAAGTACCTATACCAGTTTTTAAGTTGGAGCACATACTTTCGTACAGTGATAACAAAATTAAAATGTATTCTGCCTCAATAGCCAAGTGGTCCTGACCGCGACTGCTACGCTAGAGGTCCTGGGTTCGATTCCCAGGTCGAGCAAAGTGTTATTGGGTTTTTCTATGAAATTCCCAGTAGCAGCTCGGAGTTAGGAATTTGTGCCCGGTTAATGGCAATAGGCTCGCCCCCTATTACATGGGATCTAAACATACCGGCGAACTGTGGGTGTACAATTAGTACGCCTCTGCCTAACTCTTCGGGGAATACAGGCGTGATGGTATGTATGTATGTATTCAGTAGTTTTTGCGCCAACCCGTAACAAACAGACAAACAAACAAGAATTTTAAAAATCACGTTTTCGGGTTCGGAGACGTTTATATATCCTAACCCACTTGTTCTTTTTTTATATATCTTCAATGTACAGCCACAGCTTTTTTACAATTTCATAATAGTAGAGAAGATAAGATATTATAGTAATGTGAAGATTACACTATCCGACAATAATTAGAGCGACGCCGAGACAGGAACCCGTAAATTCAAATAAAGGCCACACAAAATACCACCAAAAAAGTCAAATAGAGCTTGAATGGATATACATTTCAGGAGTAAGAAAATGTCCTAAGGAAGAATGGAAGCCTGCAAGTTAAACAAAATACATAGGTACGAATATCTTCTTCAAATCTTGGTATGCAGTTGATAATATTGAGGCTCTGTATACCGGTTTCAGAATCAGCCGGAGGATTTGAATGTCTCGAAATTCTTTTATCGAAATTTCAATGTTGTCTCCATGCGAAAACTGTATCTTCACTTCGAAATTTTACAAACAATGGGCAGAGACGCGAAAGATAAGGTAGAATTCTAAGCCACTTTGCAGAAGCGGTTGATAGGTATTATGTTGGCTAACTATACTTTAAAAGACAAACATAATTATCTCGAGAAATATAAAAGCTGTGAAGTTTTCGTAGTTTCCTTTTTACACAAAGGCACACTTGCCATCTCACTCGCAGGCAAAGCATAATGAGCGGTTGTTAAAATTATGAATGGAACATCTTCGGAGAACTGTTTGTGTGCGAGAGTAAGCCGTCCGTTCAACACCACTGCGTGCACGCACACAAAATGACTGAATTCTTATCGCGGCGGTTTGTGTGAAAGCCTGCTTGGATACATCCAACCTACAGGTACCTACCTTGTCTCTGCTACTTATTTGAGTTTTATTTTGGAGAAGGTTCCTATGCTCAATTATTTACGTAGGTACCCAGGTACTTAGTTCTCAATTCTCAATGAAGTGGTATTTACTTATTTAGAAATTAAAAGGTTGTGTACGTAAATATTAACAACTAGCTTCTGCCCGCGACTTCTTCTGCGTGGACTTCAGATAAAAAGTAGCCCATGTGTTATTCCAGACTATAATCTATCTCTGTGCCAAATTTCATCCAGATCCGTTCAGGTGTTCTGTCGTGAAAGAGTAACAAAAATACATCCATCCATCCATCCATCCTCACAAACTATCGCATTTGTAGGATGTGTTAGCGGTAGAAAAATAAAAGGAATGTTTTTGAATATTTCAGTTTGTTTCGATAAAATATTGTTTGATCGTGAAGGTACTAACATAGCTCCACAAATAAATAATAATCTTTTATTGAGGATTATGTTGTCAAAATGTGCTGGTGTGCGTTTATAAGGAGGAATTTTAAGGTCCAATTACGAGCCGCCTTCCAGTGGGATGAATAACTTGCGGCTTTTTAATCAATCATGAGGGTACTAAGTGGCATCCGGTGTGCAGGACAATTGTCCAATAACTGCTGATCACTACGTAATAAACTATACACACGATTTAAGTTAAAGTTAAAATAAAATTATACGCGCAGGCGCACACCGTCGCGCACTTGACCCAACAAATGGAATGCTGTTCCGACTAGCCGGCACAATAATAAAACAAAAACGCCTGCATTTGAAGGCGAAATCAGTTAGAAACGTCGATCATTTATTAACTATTTAAATGACATCCGATAACTTTCTTATGTCTCTGGGATAGTTAAAATATTTGTAGTAAAATATTATTAATCAGACACAAAAATATTACCTACATGGTAAAATATGTGGGGTTCACGTCGGGTGGTCTCATATTTAACTGTGATCCTTTATTACGGACAAATATAAATTTTTACTTTGAGATGATCTTCAGTGGAAGAGTAGGTATGTATATTGCTCAATTAAAACTTCGTAGATTACATGAACGTACCATCTCGCCTGTATTCCCCGAAGGATTAGGCAGAGGTGTACACATATAATGTGAACTGGACTGATTAGCTGACATTCTTCATTTTTGTAAAAAAAATAGTATAGTTACAATTTATTGTATAAGCGGTCGTTCAAATTAATTCGGAAGTTCACAATCTGACTAAGTATCACCATCCATTACGTTGGCGCAGGCTTCCAGTCTACTGCTTGGCAAAGCAACGCCGTGATGTGGGGAAGTCTGTCTTCGCGAAAACCCCAGATGTAAGCGTGGTAGTGGTCCCGCGCTTTATTCAAAAAGGATTGGCAGTAGTGAGGGTCTCCTCGCTCTCGGCCCATTAATGTGATGAGGATTACAACTGCCGCTACTGCCAGCATAGCGCGGACGAATTTCAACATGCTCCAATTACCCTGGCGCAATAGTCACGGAGAGGAACATAGTGGTGGTTTTACGGTCGATCGGTCCCAATAACAATCCAATACAGTAAGCAAATCTACTGATAGATTTGTTATTGGTCAGTAAAAGATGTTCACCCATTTGTAGACTCCCTGCGTCAAGCAGTTTAATGTGTCATATACTGCTATAGTTGCGAGTACGTGTAAGGTGCTGTCAATAATAATTTCATGTCAATGATATTTAACTTGACATCATTGTGTTGTGTATTGATCGCTAGTATTTTGAGTTTTGTAACGATGTCTCTATTGTCTATCTCTAAATTTTATAGTGTAAGTTTGGTAATATACATTTACACATACCTATTAGTCGAGTAACGCTACTGTAGCAGTTTTACGAAAATATTAAATTTAATAAATAGCTCATATTATAATGTATTAATGTTCAATGTTTTTAAACTACGTTTGTACTTTTTCAATAATTGATAAACTTTGACTTAGAGCTATTTCCTTTGGGTGATTGTCGCGTTTTATGATGACCTAGTAATTGTAATCTTTGACCCTATTTCCTGCATTTAGGTATCTACTTAGCTTTATAGAGTACCTATAAAGAATTACAGTTCTCTCTTAATTAATTAAACTTCATATTTTATAGTATAATTTCGGTTTCGAATAGGCAGGTAAGTAGATAGGTACTCATCGTACGTAGTTAGTGAGTGAGTGGGTGAATAGTATCTGGCGGCACGGCAGTGGCCCCGCCAAGTCGAGCGCCAAGCAAACACTGCCGTACCATCCTTTAGTGGAACCATTTCGCCGCATTTTCAGGCCCCTATTTGAGAACCTCTGGATAAGACCAGAACGCAGAAATTTTCGTCATCCAGTAAGCTATAATAACATACGTAAAATCCAAAATTTCAAGTCTGTAGGTCATTTATTTCCGAAGTTAAGCGAAAGCAAAGTTTCGCATTTATGACACTCACTCACTCACTCATGATCATCAAAATAGAACTACTACTTCCCATAAACTCAGAGAGCTGAAATTTGGTACAGAGTTAGGGTTTAATGGCCACATAAAGGGAGAACTATAAAAACTAGGATAATCGAAGATCTGGAAAACACAAGAGCCCAACCAAACTAGGATATTTTCCAGTAAAGGATTATTATTATCCTTGGCTGGAAATGCCAGTTACTGCTAATAAGCCCACGTTTCTACAAAAAGAAGTGAAATCCTTATACATAGAATACAATTAAAAGCGGCGGTAGCCTAATGGCTAGGGCGTCGGACTTGCGATCATGTGGTTGCCGGTTCGAAACCCACCCATTGAACTTCCGACGTGAACCCACTCGTGACACAAGCATTTAGCTTAGCACGAGGGGTTAACAAGAATACTAGTAATGTGTGACCCACAATTAGTAAGCTTTTTTTTTTAAATAAATATCTATAGTCCTCGGTTTAAATGCATTGCTATATACACTTATTCCTTAAAATTATTACCATTAAGGGTGATACTAAGGACTAAAGCCTTATCCCTCTCGTTCTGAGAGGAGACCCGTGCCCCGCACAGTAGGACAATGTATTGTAAAGAGTTGATTATAATTATGTCATTTCAGAGTCATGATGATATATCTCAACGAATAACATACAAAAGTATATAAAATAATCCGACAAATGTACAACTACAAGCTACGGCTTCTGATTTGATAGTCTTTGGTCTTTGTTTAGTCCCGACACTATCAATTATTAGAATGAATTACAAATAAATTTTATTATTTATCTTTACTTTGACGAAAAAACAGTATTCATGACTATTGTAAATTTTTGTTACGGTTTATCCTACTTTCCTAATTTAACCTAACCTAACCTAAACATTGTCAAATTTATGATAACTTAGAAAAAATCCTTTAAGTATATAATTTTATATACTTATTCTTTCGAGTAACAAGATTTAATTTCCTGGAAAAAAGGGATATTGTATGGATTCCTAAAACAAAATACCTAGATAAATAATAAATTCAGTTTTAAAACGCCTAAGTACTCCAAATAATAGGGTATTACACCTTTTTTTGAAAACTGTTTTAAATTAATCCTTAGATCGTAATGAACCAGTAGAATTTTTATTTCAATTTTATACAACCAAAAAATGCCATAAAAACGATTTTTAATTTATGATTTTGAATACACGCACGAAAACGCTAGCCGCCATGCTACTTCGGCTCGTGACGTCACTACTGCCAGACCAAGTAACACGATTTGTGAAAATAATGAGTTATAATGTTTATCATTGGTGTCTTGTGCCTGAATGCAATAATACAAGTGTAAAAACTCCACAAAAATTGTGGATTCAATTGCTTTGTGTATCATTCAATAAATGCTTGATTTAGTAACGCACATTTTCGACATTTTCGTCATGGGACATATCCTATTTTAAGGCGGATCGTTCACCTGAGCCCGCCAAATTCAAATTTCAATTGGTTTTTCGCAATTTGTAGGTCTATAACACATTCTAGATTCCTAGCTGTAGTAATTGCGGCATTAGCTATAAGTACAATATTCACAACTGAGCATTAAAAACTTTGCTTGTAAATCGATATTGTAGCTAAAATTAGGTACAATCGTCATTTTTGGCCAAAATTAACGATTGTACCTAATTTTAGCTTCTATAACGTTTATTAAGCAAAGTTTTTAATGCTCAGTTGTGAATATTGTATAGCTAATGCCGCAATTACTACAGCTAGGAATCTAGAATGTGTTATAGACCTACAAATTGCGAAAAACCAATTAAATTTCAATTGGTTTTTCACAATTTTTGGCGGGCTCAGGTGAACGATCAGCCTTAACAGCTTTGTTAATTTTAAATGCTGATTAGTTATTGCCTTGTTACATAGAAATTGGTGAAACTGGGTCTTATTGTTAGACAAAACTTGATACGATAGTTAGGTAGGTACTTACATTACTGTTTTAATATTTCTCAACTCGGCAGAACAGAAATCGGGATTGGATGCAAAAAAATTTGCCACCATCAACGTATATTGATCATTGGTAGATTTGTACTTTCTGCTTTCACAAAACCGTCTTCCATGATGCGATTTTAATCAAACTAACACAGCACGACAAACAATGATTCTTGAATTGTTACTCTGAGACGACAAACGTCGTCATCGATCGAATGAGTGACGTCACGTCGATAACCAATATGGCGGATGGCGTTTTAAAACAGATTAAAAAAGACGATTTTTGAAATTGAATTATAAAATTTACATTGCATTTTTATTAATAAATACTAACGTTTCTCGTTTACTTTTTTCAAAATCTATCATAAAAATGCATTTTCATATTTATTTTTACATGGTGTAAAATAACCTATTATGGTTCTTAGCACAGATAAAAAAAAAACTAACCATTGACTTGTAAAAGTGTCTCTAATGATCTACTTACAGAAATAAATATCATTTCATCATCATTTCATTTCGATACCTATACCCGTAAATATAATTCTAAGTGTCGTACCTGACAAAAAACTCGAATAATTTTCATGCGGATTGTTTTTTTATTTCGCCGTTTCGCGATACCATTGTCACCACAGAGAGCATTAATTCCAAGATAAGCAAAGAAGTGAACGAGATAGGCATGGTAGGTGCTTTCACAGATTGGTATGTTTGTTGTCACAAACATTCCTAGACTATTAACAGAAAAAAAGAACAAATGTTAGTTAAGGAAGAAAATCTGTTCATTCTGTTTTTGGATGATTAGATGAGATAAAGGAACACTAATCTGATACCACGAAGATAGTGAAATCCGCCCCATTAGCCGGGCTCGAGTGGCCAAAGGCGGCCGACCACCGCGCCGCTACCGCCGCCTGCGCAGCACTCGCCCAAAAAACACCCCGAGACGTAACATAATATTATTTCCCAAGCAGCCTTTTATTTATTAGCCGAGCAAGACGCGGCGCCGCGACAACTCTACTTCCCAGAACGGAACATCGACTTGTCGGCACAAAGCCGTTACACATATATGAAAAAAACAATATTTATGTCGATGAAAAAATTGGGATACGCTGCGTATTTATCTGGCATCGTGAGCTATGCGCTTTTTGTTTAGACCCGATTTGCAGGAATCCGCAGGTACCGCCTAGCGTGGAGAAAAGTATTAATTTGTTAAATGACGGCCAAGTGGGCGTGGCCAATGTCTGTTAACGCAAGTTAGCAAACTCTTATTATACAGGCGAGGCGTAGTCGATTAAACCGCAGATGAGTTACGTTACGGCTGTAAACGTTTTCTTCTCATAATAGTCCTGCTGTGAAGGATAGTCTATTCATAAAATGTAAAGATTGCATAACAATTAAACTAGCTACATTATACGAAAAATTTATAAAACGTGCAACTGAACAAGCGAAGTTATGTAGGAGCGGGCTCATAATTTATCATAATAATCAAAGTCTCTGTAATATACAGAATCATCGGAGCACCCTAAACCGACGAAGAGTTAGTTAATCAACGTAAATGAAGCGAAAGCGGTGTGCCAGGACCGCTTTCATAGTTGTTGAAACAATAAGTGTTGGTTGTCTGTAAGAAATTGCTTTTAGCAATAAGACCGCCAATTGTACCAAGCAATTTATATATGTTTGTATCCTTATCTCTATGCAATCTTTTTGGTGTACAATAAAGAGTATTCTATCTATCTATCTATAAGTACAAATATCGTGCTTCACTACAATGTTTGTAATTTTAACACTTTAAAACAAACTGGTGTTGTCGGAATTGTAGTTAAGAACCAAGAAGGTGAATAATGCTTGAATGACTCGACTGGGATTGCTCTTTCCTTTTGTAACTTTCCCACGTAATAGAATATATTATTGTATTCATTAATAGGGTAAGCCTACGCATGCCATTCAAATCGTTCATCGCTAATGAACAACACTCGTTAAACCGGTCTCTTTAATAATAATAAAAAGCGCTATCTTTCGTTTTCGGACGTGGCTACATTTTGTGGACTATGATGCCAAAAAAGTCAAATCTAAGGTACTTACTAAATATCTGAAAGGTTGTTCTCCAAAAATTGCATACTAAAATTAACAAGCATTGAAGTACATTTTACATCGCACGAAGTATCACGTACTATATGTTAGATGACGGAGTTGATTAATAACGGTTAAAGATTGTACTTGATTGTGCAAAGGTAGGTAGGTATTCAATCTATCAATTTCCAACTATTCGAGGGCAACCGATAATACCCGCTACTACAGTACAGTGACACTGCTGGGTAAAGGTAGAGATGCGGCACTGTTATTTTATTAGCAATGAATTTATAGGGATAATTAATGTTAGTGGATAATAAAATAAAAATCTTCAATTGACAAAAGGGGCTAGTTGAATGATTTATTTTTATTGCCCCACTACACAGTTAAACTTAAATAGAGCACATCAAAACAAAATCGAGTCAAAAGAAGGAAGCTGTAAGCATTTTAATTTTATGCTAGACAACACCAGCTAAATTAACACCAGTTACGTCACCTACCTTTTATAACAATCGTTTCAGATACCGTACCGTACCGTAACTTCAAACATTTTTTCTTGTTAGTCAAAATTGCTATAAAATTATGATAATAGATTTGTAGTTGATTACTCTAAAATAAAAATAGGACCATAAATCTATAATTATCACAAAATTCCTTGATACAATCATTATCCTATAACACCTACGTTGTTCCCAATCTTCGTTCATCAAATGCATTGAACGGCTTTTTCCAATCAATTTATTCCAAAGCCAGGTACCACGAGTGTAAAAAAGGATACAGCTACAGGTTGATACAAATTTATCGATAGTCAAAGATTAAGGGAGTTAGAACGAACAGTGAACTTGACAGACGTTTTACCAACGAACCAAATCAATGGCACTTCCAAAACTGTTTCGCACATATTGTTTTTGAAGGCGGTTTTACTTTTTGTTAAAAGTTATTTTATCGGAAATAGATAGTCTAGTCAAGTCTAATATGAGCATGGTCTGCAGGTGCACAGCATTTGTAAAAGAAAAAATTTAACTACTATAATCCGCGCTCGGTCTTTGCTACAACCCTACAACATGATTTAGCACTGTCGAATTGGTGTTACGATCGAGCAAAGAACCACAGCACACGCCACTCTGCTGCTCACTGAATTCGCAGGAACGTTACATTACATGGAAATGCTCTTTCAAATTCTGCTTTGCTTGTACTGTACCACTCGTAGGAACGTTACGAGTAGGTTACGCATGGAAATGCTCTGGAGAATACTGCGTCTAATCTAAAGCCTTAGGTGCACCTTTAGACTTTATTTATGCTCTAAATTAAGCTTTGGAGCTTTTATACTTTTTACTAAAAGTTATATTAGTTTTTAGGGTTCCGTAAGTAGGTATCTACTTCAAAAGAAAAAAAAACTGAACTTGCTAATAACTATCGAACACTTTCATAAACCGCTCTCGTTGCAATTATTGTTGTTGTTTTTATCTTTATTTACTCATGTGTATTTAGTTAATTTATTTACGTTTATAATGTTTCTACCTGTGGAGACTTTAATAGCTATATTTTGCTACTTACTAATTAATTAGCTGATAGTCTTCCTAAAAGTTATGAAATAAAAATTAAATAAATTTCAAAAATTTATAAGTAGTTAAGAAGTAGTTCTTATTGTAATTATGGCGTTCATGAGTATAGAGCCACGCCATGCAATTTTGCGTAACTGCATATGCTTGCGAACGTTTCGCATGGTTTTCGATGGTTGAAAGGGTAAAGGAAAATAATGATGAGCGGTTTTAGTCTGACATCCCCCGGCGGCGGCGGTGCACGATCCATTAGTTCAGCGAAGTATAACCACCCTGTACCTACACAAAGAAAGGAATCATCGCGTAAACTGGGCGAGAGAATGCACTTGACACCGTAATAAATAGATGGCAGGCCAACAAAAGGTGTTCCGCCGCGCCGACGACGCCAACATTTAGAAGTAAGTAATCCGATTGTCATTCAACTACCAGTAATCTGTTTTTGTTGCAAGATCGACACACCTATACTTTTTTTTTACCTCCCTAGTTTACGAGATGTGATCTTTCATGCCTACTGATTTTAATGCTTAGTCAATCTTACACCAACAGGTATGTTAGGTAAGTACCTGCTTGTTGGTGTAGAAATGTCTGAAAATTGTCTGGTGTCTACAGTATCACGGTACTTACGAAGAATAACTTAGAAGTGTATTTTTGTGAGCACTAGGTTGCACCTTTTATTACTGTCCAATCAGACCTTTAAATTCTTCAGTGGGTAGCACTATAACATCTGTTTAAAACACATTTTGTTTTTAAAACACATCTAACGTGGCAGAGCCATGCTTAGGCACGAATGGACCGGCTCGACCGGAGTGATACCACGACCTCACAGAAAACCGGCGTGAAACAACGCTTGTGTTGCGTTTTGCCGAGTGAGTGAGGTTACTGGAGGCCCAAACCCTTTTAAAAGGCGGGCAACGCACTTGTGACTCCTCTGGTGTTACGGGTGTCCATGGGCGGCAGTTATCACTTACCATCAGGTGATCCGTCTGCTCGTTTGCTCCCCTATCCCATTCTTCTGTACGTGTTTGTCACTTCTCCAAAACGGCTTAACCGATTTGGTTGAAATTTTATGTGCATATTTGAGTGATTGGACTGTGGATGATTGGACCCTGTAAGTAGCGCTGCAATAGGGTTCAAAGACTTAATTTTCAGAGCAGGATAATGTCTGCTGGGCCCACTAGTAAGACATATTATTATAATAAAATACATGCTAAACAGACTCGTCAATTGTAAGCGGAATTATAAGACGCTGGTTTAAGCTGTAGTAGTTATCACAATAGATCTATTATGGCCTATACTTAGTTTACTGCCAAAACCAACAATCAATTGATTTTCAGACTTCGAGTTACTGATAACCAAGATAAAAAAATCCATTTTATGGGACATCATACATCTGCTAAGACTATTTTTAATGGTTTTGACCAATATAATTATAAGAAAACTGTCTCAATGTCCACCACAACCTCAATCGAGGGAGCACATTAATCATAATAATTGTGTCACTTACCACTATATAAAATAGGAAACTAACTAATTAACATATCTATGCTTAGGCAACCCAAATTAGGTTAGGTTAGTTAGGTTTTGCATTTTGTTTGTTAGATATGAAAGAAAGAAAGAAGAAAGAAAAAAAATTAATGATATCTTCCATAAACAACAAACTATACCTACTTCATTTATTATAACGTTAGGCAACTATCCTTATTGCTGAGAATGTACTGTTTTATGATTAAGAGTGTGTTATTACTGATTTACAAACAATTTGAAACTCTTAAGAGGGAACTCTAGTGGGCCTTTCTCCATACAAACGTATTCCGCTGTTTTCTTCATGGATAATGGCACTAGAGCAATGATTTTTTCCCAAAAAATCTAGGGCGTGCTATTACATGCCCCTATTAATTCCTTTTTTCAAAAAGATAATTACTAAAAGAATTATAACAAACCAAAAACTCGAAAAAAAGGCCCGTTTTTACTGCCATGTTCAGACGACTACCAGACAAATTTGGTAAGTTTTTAACAAAAAGTAAAAAAATTGAAGCATAGATATACTTTTCCGGACTTTTTTGGACCGATCCAAATTTCCTCTAATTTTTTATATCAAAATTTAGAGGAAATTTGGATCGGTCCAGTTTTGATCGAGAAAACAGCGGAATACGAAACGATGTTTAGTCAAGATTTTTGTAGGTAAAATCAGCCTGAGCTGCAATTGTCCCTTTCCCACTTTACGGGTGGAGGTTGGAGTAACGACGACGGCAATAGTTTCTTCAAATACCTATTTTTCAAATTCCTCGCGACTAGAGTTCCCTCTTAATCATTTTGGCGATATAACAAAATCAAAATAACTCTTATTTGTCAAATTTTTTAGACTTTAAGGACAGGGAATATGAATATCCCTAAGTCTATTATAATCATACTAAAATAATTTTGTTTAAATACGCTGGGTACAGGTCTTTGTTCTGTGGTACAGGTACACTGGGCCAGTTTCATGCCTAGCACTACTATACTCTTGAGTCTCACTCACTGTCCTATTTTCTTTACTATATTTGCATTCGAGAATGACATTTTCGACGTTACACATATGCGTAAAAGCTCGTGGACCCTATAGGAACAATCATGGCTTCTGTAGGATCTAATAGATGGGCATCTCTGACTATGATTGGCTTAGTTATCGTTTTTATTATAATTTGAACACAGTAAAACTGCCTCATTAGCCAAGTGGTCCTTAGCGCGAATGCTACGCTAGAGGTCCTCGTTTCGATTCCCAGGTCGAGCAAAGTGTTATTGGGTTTTTCTATGAAATTGCCAGTAGTAGCTCGGAGTTAGGAATTTGTGCCCGGTTATTGGCAATAAGCTCGCCCCCTATTACATGGGGCCTAAACATACCGGCGAACTGTGGGTGTACATTAGTACGCCTCTGCCTAACCCTTCAGGGAATACAGGCGTGATGGTATGTTATGTAATGTAAAACTAGAATGGGCAGATTTCAATAATAAGCCTGTATGAATTTCAATCCTATATTTATGTTACTACAGTATAGTTTACTGTGAATCACTGTCACTACCAGAGTAGCCTGCTAACAAAGACAGACCGGTAGCAGAAGGGGTGACTTCACTTTTACTATTATTTGTTGCGTCAGTACTTACAGATTTCGCCGGAACTTTACTACTACTTGGCTCAATATCTTTCTTACTTTTCACTAGGTTCGCTAAAGCCGGCTTCTTGGATAAAACACCTATACTTTTGTTCCATGACTGATTCTTTTCTGTGTGTTTCTGTGGTATCACTTCTATCCTTGATGTCTTTGCTGGAGGACCTTCATCGTCGTCTTTCACTTCTTCTATTATTTCTTCTGCTACCACCTTTTTTGATGAAGGGTTGTTGAATTTCACAGATCTGAAAATGAGATAATTAATATTATGTATTGTATTTTTATTGAATTTTAGAGTTTAGATTAAACTAGGAAATTCTCGAACAGATGGTTATTAAAAATATGTACTATCTTTTAGTATTTTTTTGCATTTTTCAAGCTGAGATTATAAAGTTATTTTAGTGAAGGAAAATTTCGACTCACAGACAGGATTCAAACCTGCGTCTTCTGGCTAGGTACGCCAGACGCTATGACCTCTAAGCCACCGCGAGTCTCACCTGCCATGCCATGAATTTTTCCTTCACTAAAATAACTTTAAAAATATGTACAGATCAGTTCTGTTATGGAAGATTCATCTGTACTTTTATATCCATGGATGAGTTACCATTTACTATTACAATTTTTATAGTTAATTTTGTTAAACTTAACTTTATTTAGTTTTACATTAGATCAGTAACATTAATGATTTTAAACACGATATAACACTAATTTTTCGATAATCTGGTATAATTCGCAAGAAATACTACAAAAGACAAAAGAAAAGAGTAGGTACATGATAACCATCATAAATTGGAAAATCTGTTATGACTAAAGATTTTAGCTTGAACCTGTAAGTATAAATTTCAAATGATATACTTATTTAAGTTTGTATTCCCTTTTTTGTTTCATTTTAATTAAATTCTTGATAATTAATATAATACTTTTTTTAAATATCCTTCTATATGCATCAAAATCAACTATCAAGTTTAAACAGGCTCAGAATAATAGATCTCAATATGAAGTTGATGTAGGGTTCATGACATAGGCAGATATCATATAAGTCTATTTAGATTCTTATTGTTGCTAATATTTTTTTATCTGTCTATGCTTTTCCTTTTTTTGTTAAGAAATGTTTGAAGTATAATCCAAGACTAATTAATAAGCAAATACACTAACAATAACTGTTGGTAGAAGACTTACTTAATAAACTCATCATCTTCCTTTTCTTCTCTAGCTCTCCTTTCATCTGAAGTCTCTGGTTGGTACTGTTTGAGCATACCCTCATAATCAACTGCTCGTTGTCTTCTGTTCAACTCCTTTAACTCTTCTAAACTCTCTAGCAACTCTATCTCCTGCTTTGACTGTTCTGTCCTATATTCTGAAAAAGTAATCACCAAGGACCTAGTATATTTCTGATGTGAAAATAAGTCATGGAAATAAATAGTTAAGAAGATCATCATCATCCACTGACAAGAAATTATATAAAGAGTAATAGATTTAGAAAATTATTATATTCTGTTCAATTACCTCATTGAGTATGAGGCTTTATGTTTGATTCCCAGGTCAAGGAGCCATAGACTTTCTATAAAGTTACTCAGGCTGTGATACTTCTACTATTGTTTGGTATAACGCAACCAAAAACCTTTTGCCAATGTGACACTTTGCAATAATTTGATTTTGCATTGTATTCTATGTTTACTTAACTTTTGTAACTGTACTTCAGTGCATTTACAGACAGTCCAAACCGTAAATATGCATTCATAAACATTAAGATTAAATCTAACATTAAACCTTAACATTATACAATAAGAACATTTGGTGGACATTCTAATAAATATTACCTACTTTTAACAATCATAATTCTTTGCATTAAATTTTAATATCATGCACCCTAAACAACTATTTTAAAGATATAATCGTTTTTAAATAAAGAAAATTTTGATCTGGGCCAGAGCTCGATCCTGCATTTCTCTGGTTAACTTTCTGTTTTAGTACATACCTAATAACTTCATAGGATTATTAGCTTCTTCTTCTTTTTGTTCTTCTTCTTCCCGTTTGGCTTGTTCTTCAGCAAGTTTCAGAGCCATGAAGTTCCTTGTAGCACCTGCCTCTATCTCATAATCCGTGTTCCTTGGGTCCGTCTTGAATGAAATCTCTTGGAGACATCTTGTGCACTGAAACATAATTATAGAAAATTTAGACTATTCTATAGATTTTAGACTATAATATTCTATTCTATTACATGGAACCTAAAAATACCGGCGAACTGTGGGTGTACATTATTATGCCTCTGCCTAACCCTTCGGGGAATACAGGCGTGATGGTATATTATATTATGTTAATACGATTTTATGGATTAATTCATTGAATTGTATTATGGTCCTGAGGCACTTTAATAATAGATTTTGCGTTGTTATGTATTTGATGGATTCGAAATATGTTAAAATGATAGCATATTACGTACTTTTATATAAAATCTGTATATTCTGATACCGAGGTAGTCCTCATTTTCAACGTCCTCCTTTCTGGCATTGAACTTCTTTCCTTTGTAAATGTACTCGCCGCAGGTTGCGCATCGCATGTTGAAGGGAGCCATAAGTCGTACTGTATACTGTCGGTTTTTAGCCAGTTTCATGCGAGGAATCTTCGATGGATCGAAGTCCGGAGGATAGTATTTCTGTAAACATAATCAACCAAGATATCTTATTCATGTAGAGGGAATATTTAGTCACAGTACGTGGTACGTGTGTACGCTCAGGAGATAATTTCAACTGTACGTAATATATACTTACATTTAATACTTTTCTTTCCGACATATTTGGTAATAAAAGTTTCGAAATTAATCAAATACTATTATATCAATAAAAGTTTCGGCAACAAACACGTCGCGTAATCACAGTTTGGTCAACAACAAAGAGTAAGTCAAAGAGTATAATAATATAGTTGTACGAGTAAGTAGTAGTAGTAATATAGTTGTACGTCAACAACATAATGAATGAAAGACAGACAAAAGTCAACGTCAGTCTCACTCAGTCAGTGTCAGTTGCGTCAGTTGCATATATAAATAAAAGGTTTTTAGGCGGGAAAATGAAAAGTGCACATTGTCGATTTTATATTATTTTTCAAAACTTGAATATCTCCGAAGTTTAATGTGTAATTATGGTGGATAATTAACCATTAAGTGTTCGTGAACGTGTGAGAGTGTAGGCAAATGATATAAAATTGAAAATCGTGACTTTTTGGGTTCACACCTAAACTCCATCGAAGCCTCAATAAAGTTTCTACCGTTTTATGGGGCAACTGAACATTATACTTGATACTACCAAACACAAAAAGTGTGGTGCCATAATACAATCCCATGATGGGAAATATTACCTACAGTCTATCCCAGTTAACTTGTCTTTTTTGGTAAACAAATATGGCGTCCTAGTAACCAGAGATAATTGATAGTGGTTAGATAATGTTGGGAAATCATGAATGAATGACTGAACTAAATACTCTTAGCCAAGACTGAATGATTCTCACCTTGACGAGTACTGATTTGTTTTTTAATTTTAAATATGAAGTGAATATGAAGAAATAAAACGACAACTGCAAAACATTAATTTATTAGTAGTTCATCTAAAATACACGACTTGTCATCAGATTCCGACACACATGTATTATGAACCTCTGGTTCGGTGCATCTGATGCAGTATCATTGAACCCGATAGAGTAAACCCACCCCCACCAGGTGCCCGACAAGGCAGTCCACAAGGACTTTCAATTAGCTTGCCCACATTGACGAGCAGCACTAGGATCGGAATGCCTACGGAGAATCTGCAGGGCGTCCCGGCTTTGCAAAGAGGATCTGCTTCCCCGTTTTCTATCGGAGTGGAATTGGCCACTCGTGCGCTAAGGAACGACCTCAATCGAGGCCCGAGAGCCGCCAAGGCCGAGACCCACTCTTTGCCATGCAAGCCGTCGGGTCCTGGAGCAGTACTTCTGGCCTTGAGACTTCAACCACCACTCATTTCTATGCCGTTCACCTCGGGAACAACGTCGTCACTGTGGTCCGCATCGGAATGTCTGCCCGTTCTAGACAAAATTCCTATCTACAACTATTATTGTTCTTAATTCTAATTCTTGTTAATTCCATCTGTAATATTTAATATTTTAATGTCAGCACAGGCTTCATGATTAAAAACGTAGTATGCTAAATAGCAAAAAAATGCTATGGATAATATTGTACATTAACAATATTATTTTTGTGAAGATAAGGACTTTTTGCAAAATTGGAAAAAAAACTTGAAATTACAGTTCAGTTGCTCATTCACATAAATCAAAATCATTTATTTTTTGTCACATCCCCTAAAATTCGTAGATAATCTAGAGTTTAGAAATGTCAAATTGTCCTGATTATTTTATTCTATGAAAATGTAATTACATAAAATTTCGTTTTTATTAAAAATAATAGACTTTTATAGTGATTTCGAAGCAGTTTTTGGTGTAATTTAAAGTGTATGTGTATAATGTAAGTGTAAATAAAATCGTTTCCTACATCAAGTGCGTGATTAAAGACAAACTTGTGATTTTCGCATCGGGAAGGGTTTGTTTACCAAAAAAGACAAGTCCAAAAAAACGGACTGTACTTGAATATTCTAATACTTGACACTGGCAAATACACAAAAACTGTGGCGCCATAATAACAAAAAAAGTCCTTGCCTATGTCACCTGGCACAGATTATTAATTAAGATACAGATTAGTACGTGACTGACAATATTGACTTGACAACTACACTAATAGTAGCTCTAGCTATTTCTGTATTTAAACATAGATGTCAGGGTTTGCAGGCAACTTGCAACCAAAAGACTCATAAAAAATATATTAATTACAGAAGATTCTCCAAAAAAAAACTGCTTTCGATTTGCTATAACTGGCTGCACTAATAGTTTATGGATACAGCACACACCACAGCAAATCATATTCTGTTATGGGCTGCAAATATTTCGGCTGCCGCAGCCTTAGCCATAGATCAATATACCCTCTAGCCTCAGCCAGACTGCCTACCTGCGTGGGCGGCCTCCTGTCATGGAACATTTAGTAGATTGTTTATCAAGGGGAGAAAGCGATAGGATTACTAGAGTGAAATATCAAAAATGAGAAATTATTAATAACAATTTATTCGCAAAAATCGAATCTAAAACAAACTTTTCACATCAACTGACATTCACAATTTTCACCATAGAGGGCGGCACTTCAAAATTTTCTCAGACGACACTTTCTTGAGCACGAGATGATAAATGTTAGAAGAAAAGGAATTTTCTGAAACAATGTAATAGTGTATAAATATTTTTGTAGCTCATACCAACAAGAAAGCCGTATGAAAATGTGTTGTTCCCTGATAAAGCGTGTGTGTGGGCTTTTTCTGGCGGGGCCAACATTACTGATTTAAATTCTGATTTGACAAAGAATTCGACCAATTAAGGACTCGTTAATTGGTCGAAATTGAAAAATATCTGAATTATTTAGTTGCTCCGGTCCAGTCAGAACGAAAATATTCTCCTAGCTAAATAGTTATATGCGCCCAGAATTAATACCTAGGTAATTAGTCGAATTAATTCGCATCACTATAGTAGGTACCTACCTACACTACAGCCAAAAACTGATATGAAAAATCAATCATCAAAAATAAAGGACCAATTTACTTAAAACTACCACAGATAATAGAATAGAAACTACATAGAAATGTCTATGTAGTTATCTATATATATAAAAGAAAGTCGTGTTAGTTACTTCATTTATAACTCAAGAACGGCTGAACCGATTTGGCTGAAAATTGGTGGAGAGGTAGCTTAGAACCAGGAGACGGACATAGGATACTTTTTATCCCGTTCCCGTGGGATGTGATGACAGACCGAATTCCACGGGGGCGAAGCCGCGGGCAGAAGCTAGTAAGTAAATAAACTTCACGCTACGGTAGTAGGCAAGTAGGGCGCGACGGGCGCGTTGCTAAGCGGTGCAGTTTTGGAAGCATAGCGTTGGATGGCCTACGGTCTTTGATTATATTATAGTCAAAGCCTACGGTCCGTCCTGTATGGGTCAGTTCATGTTGCGCTACAAAGGGTACAAAGGGCAGCAGAGGTGAGAATGCTACGAGAATGTGAGTAAGTAAGTATATATGTAAAAGTGGCACCGCGTCACAGGCATGTGATGGGCAGGAGTGAACGGCATGTTACCAAGTTTTAAAATATCAATGTAGATTGTATGAGAAATGATATCACTACAAAGGAAGTGAATGATGAGATGACGGCTGATAGAGATACATGAAAAAAGACATACTGCGCTGACCTGAAGTATATTGGTGCTGAAGTATACCTACTATTTGAAACTGCAGCTTTAAGAAGTCTGGCTAGATAGACTACAGGTATCAACCTCAGTCGAAGAAGCAGTACTGCTTGATAATCACTAGTATTCAAAAAGCCCACCGTTCTCGTCGATTTCCACTAGCAGCAAGTTCATGTTCGAGTGCAGCTATCTTCTCCTCGTGACGCGTCCGCTGCGCCTGTGCGCGTCGTTGCTGCTCCTCAAGCGCCAACACGATCTTCTCCAGTCGATGGATCTGTTGCTGCTTATTCTCCAAAGTGGCGAAAAGCTCTTGGATCTCCTCCGCTTTTGCTGCAATTTGCTTGTTCACCTGTTGATTAGACTAGGCATTAGTAGGTACCTACTTCAGATTAAATCCCGATATAAAATTTAAATTTATTTTTTATTATGTGATTTATTTTAAATTTATTTGGATTTATTTTGGAGGGAAATGCAAGATGTTTCACTAGTATTCCCCGGACATTGGAGAACGCACTTTGAAGAACATTAAAAACATTTTTTTATTGCGCAAGTCACCAAGAAATCAAATCTTGAGGCCTCTACATACATTGCTCAGAAGAATCCCCTTAAAAAAACGAAGTTAAAAAATCTAACAAAACTAAAAAAAACGCGAGCGCTCACTTCATCAACGATTTTCATTCGGTGCTCAAGGTCTTGCTGTAACGCGGCCAGCTCACGACTCTGCTCCGTCTCTTTGTTCTTCAGCATATTGATCAACTCCTCGCGAACCTGCGTTACCGTTCGGTTTATGTTCAACGTCATAACGAAATTCATTTGCAATATAGGTAAATAAGATAAATTTGGCTATATTTTTTGTTTGTCAATACCTCAAAAGGAATTAAAATCGGATTTAGAAGTTGGCATAAATACTGGGAATTTTCACATTAAATTGTAGTACATATTTCCGGAGTCTGGCACGTAATGAATAGGAGGTATACGTTATAGGGGATAGTTATTACAAAACTAACCGTTGCCCGCGGTTCCATTCGCATTCCAGTTTCAGAAGTCGGTGGCAAAAATAAATGATCCGGCCAAATCGGATGTTAAGAACCGACTTACGAAACTGTTTCACACATATTTTTTTTATGGTTTTGAAGGATTTACTATTTTTCACCCTCTTAAACTAGTACGTACGTACCCTTCGTGCTAGTGTAGAGATCTTTTGAAAATCAACCCCATAAAAACGGGTGAAGGAAAACACCGTGAGGAAACTTCATTTCTTTGGGCTTTATGTGCACATATGCACCCCAATGATTAATGATTACAAATATGATTGCAAGAAGGACCTAGTAACCTTTATGACTCTTGCCTGGGCACGTGAAGTCTTGTCCTGTTGCTCTAGTTGCTGCTCTTTCTGCACTAATAGCTCTGACAGCTCTTCGTTTCGGTGCACCGCTTCCAGAAGACCCATTCTTAAGTTCATAATCTATGAAAGAAATGTTGTGGTAAGTAAAATGAAAAAATAAGGGTAGAAATTGACTCTTGGCGGGCTTGACTATTTACTTGACTGTCAACTTTATTACCTCCTGTTGTAAGTCTTGATAGCTGATGCCATTGGGAGCCTCTTGACAATTAGCTACTGCACGATTATGCGCCTGCAGATCTCGAACATATTGTTCATACTGAATTACTTTTTGCTCACTGGAACATAATATTTTACATTAAGTTATTGGTTACACTAGTTAAATACCTTTGATATTAATATACTAGTTAATTGTTGCCTTAAGGAAACGTACTTCAATTTTATATTTTTCGTCAACTCTCTTATTTGTATTTGCATTTTTCCTAATATTTCTTCCTTGCTCAAAAGCTCGGCTGCCAATTTCTGCTGAATGCCTACCTTGTTCTCAGATTCCTGGAACGCATCAAGGTGTTTAATCAACTAGTCTAAATAAAAATAGAATAGTTTATAGCTTAAAGTAATCACCTCACTGTTGGAGGAAGAAAAAAGTTATCTGGTACATAAGACTGAAAAAGAAATTCCATCTAGAATAACTAAAGTATTTTAAATGGCCACAACGGCGTAAAAAGAGCAATAATTACAGTGATCTTTGTCAGGGTTTCCAAAAATCGAACTTTTTCCCGTTTGCAGGAGGTCACTTCGTCCTCAGTCCTACGTAACGAATCTTTTGTAGCTTGCAGCTCTGCCCAGATATCCATTTCTCTCTCGGTTGGTAAATCTAAAACAGAATCAAATCATTAACAAATTATTTGTGATTCTTCCGATTGCTAGCTAGTACATAAAATCATAGAATATGACATTTTACCAGGATTAGGTCTACTATTTTCAAGTTCAGTAATTTTAGCCTTTAATTCTTCAATAGTGTTATGGCTCTCTATTAAAGCAGCTTCGGCAGCCTCTTTCAACTCGATCTCCCTTTGTGTGATTTTGCGTTGTTCATCTAAATTAGTTTTAAACTCTTTGAGCTGGGCAGTTAAATCTTGTATGGCTCCCTTATGCTGCGCTGTCAACATTTCTATTTGTTGCTTCAGATCTTGTATTCTATAAAAACAAATATTATTGTTATAAGCAGTTTTGTTATGTTACAAGCAGTTTTGTCAAATATGTGTAGTAAATAGTCTTTGATTGTACTTACTCATTCTGGAGTGAGTCGCGTTGTTGCGCCAACTGACTGCTAGCTACTTCTCCAGTTTTCAATGATTCTTTCAATTTTCTAGCACGAGCCTCCAGTTGCACTTCCTTTTGACGGCTCTGAATACAAAACGGGCATAAATATTTCAATTAGTCTATGAGCTGTTATTATTATAATTAACAATAATTACCTGGTCTTCTAAAGTCTTCACGGTGCCTGTGAGACTAGCAATGCTTGCTTCTGCCTCACGCAGTTGCCGGTCCATTTTAGTAATACGTATGCGTGCTTGACGGAGCTGTGACTCCGTTGTCGCTAACTTCTCTTTAGTAGCGGACTTTGCTGCTCGTTCATCCTCCAACTCCCGACGCATTTCCTTGCAATACCAAAATAATAAAATTTTTAATCGATGTTATCTAAGTGTTGTGAATTTTAGAAATTGAGATTTATAAGTAGGTACTAACCTCAGAAGACCTGTTGCGGTCGGATTCATTTCGGATCTCCTGCAATTCACTTATAACGGCAGACCGTGTTTCTAATTCTTGCCGAAGTCGTGCAATTTCTCTTACTAACGATTCACCCACAGCTACCAATGCACTTCTTTCTCGGCAGGCCCGCCTAATTTAATATATAATATTATTTCAATTAAAATTTAAAATCTATTAAAATCATATAATTTACTTAAACATCAATTATGTACTTGGAGAGTTGCGTGACAGTGTCAACAGCGTCATCAGCGCGGGATTTGAGATCGCGGAGAGATTCGCATAGTTCAAGTCCCTGAGCGTTGTATCGAGCAATACGCTCCAATGACTCGCCACCGCCACTTTCCTGCACAAAAAGAATTAGTTATTATTAGAATTATTATCTATGAATATTAAATGAATAGTTATCAACTTACATTTCTTTCGATGAGCTCCTTGACCCAATCAATGATCTCTTGTCGCGCCGTGAACGCCTGAAGACACAGATCGGCAAAACGAGTAGGTACGTTTGCAACTTTGGAATCAATTTCCGCAAGAGCACATTCATCTGTTTAGCAAAAAAATATACTCAAAGGCTTTTAATTTTTGTTGGTAAATGGTCATGGAAAAAAGTATCATGAGATCTCGTGAGAGAATTAAATTGCATGGCGGAAGTCTAGCAACACGCGTTAGGTCAGCAAGGTAGATTACAGCCTAATACCGTGCCCCATAGTGAGACAGTAAATAGAAGTCATAGTTAATATCAAAATAACACAAAATCCAACAAGACATGGACATTACTGACATTGGGCATTCCTATAGAGTTTCCAACAATTCCAACTTAAGGGGTTGGAATTGTTGTATCGGGCTTATAACTTAAAAGAAAATACCAATAGGTAGGGTGGTATTAATCAGTTCGACGGCGCCATCGGTGGTGGACGAGGCAACTGCGTCACGACACAACTGTGCGACTTCATCAGCCGTCCAGTCCGCTACATTGAATACTACTAGTTCTTGTAGCTGGAGCCCCTCGCCGCAGCCGGAAACGCCCTCGCGTGTCATCCGCTCGCGCAACCCACGTAAACTGTCAAATACTTCTAGAACGGCATGCTGAAACATGTAACAGTCGTTACTAAAGTACCCAACTACTAAAATTACTAAGTGCTTATTACATACATTTAGGATGCTACATCCCAATTAAATATACAATACATAAATATAAACCTGTTTTAAGTCTAGTTCCTTCTTCAAGCGATGGAATTGTTTCTGTTTCGAGAGAAACGCCGCTTTAATGTCTTCATCTTCCTTTAACGAACGTGACGGACTGCATGCGTGGACAGATGCTGGCGACAACATTCTAGAACTTGGTGGGTTCATTGATGGCGTTCTGGGACAGGATGGTGTGGATAGACGTTGCGGCGTGTTGGGGCGGCTGGTAGGGGTGCTGTGGCGCTGCACGGGGTGAGCAGGGGTCGTAGGCCTGCTACCAATGCGCGGCGTTTGCGGACGGCTTGACTGCAAACTTCTAGGAGTTTGCGGCCGACTGTTTATCGCTGGGGTTTGCGGTCGACTTCTGGCTTCTGAAGGACATTTAAGCTCGGATATAATTTTATTATGTAGTTACGTTGAAATTCCCTAGTTTAACTATAATTTTACTATTTTTGTAATCATACCATTTTTGCGAATGGCATTGTATTGTTGCATATCGGACTCATTTATTCTCTGTTGCTGTACATCACTGGGATCGCCTTCATTATTTTTTAATTCTGCAACAAAACGATACCATGAACAGAAATTATGATTCATAAAATTCTCTGTACTTCTTTAATACGTACCCAAGGGGCAGTTTTCATTAATGTCTTGAAGATTGATACCACCGTCGTAAACAACTTGGTCGTCGGACGTTTCTTCTATTATCATTATCGAAGAATTCTCGATAATATAAGTGTCAGTTTCTACCGGCGGCGACTTCTGAACAAAAAGAATTTCGTTAATTTCATATACAACTACATGATAATCTAGAGAAACGAAGTTAAGTAGTATTACATATTTCGGTATTGTTATTTATACCTAGTTTTATTTTGTTATTGTATTTAACGTAGTATCTGTGAGAACATTAATTGTTTGTTGATTCCTACTTTGTTATATTTTATGGATTGTCATAATCTAGTACAGTAGTATTTTTTTAAGTAAGTAGGTACAACGTTTACAATAATTGTAATATATTTTTATATAAGGCTAAAAGTTGCATCGTTTCTTGCAGTAGTTATGAATTGATGAATATTCAGACAAAGATAAACAGAACGACAGACGGACAGTCAAATTATATACAAAGAGTATGGTATTTATTTCAATTTAGTCAATTTACAGATAGGAACAGTTGCCGGTAGAAATTTTATTACATAAAACGTATCGGAAAATAAAAGTAAATATGACTTACACTAACATTCTCCAATGGTTCGTTTTCCGACACTCCATCAACCTATTAATTAAAAATTAATAAGCACGTGAAAGAAGAGAGAATGGTATTGTTTATTTCCTTGTAATGCTCATTACCTTAACATCCGTTTTGGAATCGGATTTCTGGACTCGTTGAATAAGAGAACTCTTCCCCTGCACCTGTGTACATTACTTATTATTTTTTTTCCGCAAAAGTACATAACTATGTCTGTATAATATTCCATGGAAGACCACCTAGCTGTATTCTAAGTACTACTACAGAAAGTCAGAAATTATTATTTTTTGTTAAGTAATATTACTTTTCTAAGCACACATGACGGAATGGGTGCCGTGTGCAAAATAGGTTTATTATGGCATATGGGCATGGCGTAGGGGGGGGGGGGGAGGGGGCAAACGAGCAGACGCATCGCCGATGGTAAGCAACATCGCCGCCCATGGACACATTGGACACCTGCAACACCAGATGGGGTCGCAAATGCGTTGCCGGCCTTGTAAAAGTGTTTGGGCCTCCGGTATCCTCATTAACTCTAACTCAGCGAAACACAGCGTATGTGTTGTTTCACGCTGGTTTTCTATGAGCCCGTGGTATAACTTCTGTCGAGTCGGTCCATTCGTGCCGAAGCATGGTTCTCCCCCGACAAAAGGTTACATAAGTCTGCTTCTAGGTACAGTCACACACCAAATGTGATAATGGTTATAACAATATTACTTAAATATATTTTGATTACGATACTACTCTTGTCAACTTCAACTCAACTCAGGTCAACTTCTTGTGTGACTACTCACTGGTACAATTTCAGTGTCAGTCTTGGTAACTCCAAAATTATGCTGATTTCTATAACATGTTAGAGGTAGTAATCGACTACAATGATTAGGCTGATTAGGATAAGAGAAGAGACAAACAATAACCTCGTAAATACCTTAGGACAGGCAGGATTCCTAGTCGGCGATTGCCTCTGGGAGGGCAACGACAAATTTCTGTTGGTGGCATTGCGAGCGGCACGCGCGGCGGAGGCTGCTGTTGGCCTCGGTAATAATCGGGGAGTGGAACCAACTGTTCATAATTACCAAATATTATACATTTTTCAAAAATGTATACATACTAACTACATATCTACCTATTGATTCGTCATTATACATTGTGACTGCACAGTGTTCCAAACTTTTATCAATAATATATTGACCGGCCGTAGGTATGCATAAGGTACCCTAAGGTGCCTGCTGTTGTCACTAAGTTATATACCAACTTCATAGTATCTTATGGGGTCAGGGCTGGGACCTTATCTGGCGTCGTAAACCGTCTGCCACAAATATTTCAAATATATTTTATAACGGATATCATAATTTCTGCTGCACTGGTATTTATTGTTTACTAGTTTCAATCGGAAGTTTCCAATATGCTCTAAACCGAGCGACGTAAGAGTAAAATGATTTATAGCTTTTACGGTATCAGCATCAGTAATGAACATTTTATTCATCATTTATGGCTATTTATTTCTGAAGAAAAATAAATGGTAAAATCATAAAGCTTACAAGGTTTATCCTTTTGCGATTTCGCCGCAGTCGTCATAATAAACTCTACAGCTGAAAAATGATAAATAGAAAATGTAAAAGAAAACCTCTGGAATTTTGATATTTTGTGGAAACTATTTGATGGTGGACTGGGGTTCCAAATTTAAATTTAGACAGGCAAAATGTTTAATGGCGATCAATGGCAAAGAAAATAATTTAATGTTAAATCTTTTTTGGTTATTGATGTCACTTGTGTAGTAAACTTTTTAGACACAGAATATTATGGTGATGCTGCAACTGGCTGCCGACTCGTTTTTTCTTCTTCCAAAGCTATGCCGCACAAAAATGGAAACTACACGTCGTTTACTTTTGGAACGCATTTGATATAAAATTTTTGTACATAAACTATATTAATATTTAAACGCGTACCAGAGGTGCTTCCATGCTGAAATTGTAAGTTTTAGTGATGAAATATGTCACTGTTAATGACCGGAGAAACAAGGCAAGGTACAGTGATGGTATGGTTAATAACAATGTAATTATATTAGTGTAGGTCATGAAATTTCCCATGGAGTAAAGGTACCTATACATATATATAGACCACAATGCAGGAAAAGAGATGATAATAACAACGGCGAGTACAAAATACCAAATACTTGTACCTACTATAATGTCGTATGGGGCTACTGCTGGATGGCATAAAGTTGTGCTCACAGCTTTGTCTAATTTTGTCAACCATTCCTTTTTGACCCCTGGGTCTGGGTCAGTCAGTTCTGGACCCTTTAGGCCTGCCAAAAATTTTCTTTTTGGTTGGTTACTTTGTAATGTGTTATATGATTTCAATAACATTAGAAAGGTAACTTTCATAACAAACCATGATCAGGTAGTCGCCTTAGTGGTTTCCGCGCCCATTTGGAACGATGTATACAAAGAAAGTGTGTGTAGTATGTGATAAAGCATACATGCATTCAATATTTGTTTTATTTGAAGCATATACCCTATTCAGAATTTATTAACATCTTCAAAGAGAATATTCTTAGTAAATAAGTAAGTATATAATAGTATAACCTCCTTGCTTGGTTGGCTTCCAGACGTGGTTGAAACAACGAAAGGACCAATCAAGTGTCGCATTCCGCAGAGATTGCCCGCCGGGCGGCAGAAATCCCAACCAGTGAGACCCAAACCCACTCCTGATACAGCGGTATACTCTTTTTATCTCTTACAAAAAGACTTAACAAAATATATGAGTAGATAATCTGCTTACACTATTTATGTTATAAAAATAATATCGACAGTGCTGAATTCCCTCCCAAATATATTGTACTTATATCAATATTTTGGTCTGTCAGGCACATATATCCTCAAAAATAAATAATGACATTTCAAAACTTGGAGTCTCACAATCATCAATCCATTTACTAAGGAAGGAAGGAAGAAACTAGCTTTAAAACAAAAACGATAAAATAATAATAATTATGATTTACTATTTTTATTTTCGTTTCATTCTTTCTATGGTTGGTTTAGCTTAGTTTGCAATTAATATGCAATCTGTATCGACTCATTTTAATGTAATAGGTTAAGTTAGTATTTTATTAGTTTTTACTACTTAATTTATAGTGATGTGGTGCCCACCTGTAGGTAACTGATTGTGACACTAGACTTTTAATTATTTTTTGTTAATTTTCTGTAATATAATGTGGGTCAACAATTGTTGGTCAGCCTAAAAAATTAATAAATAGATAAGTTTTAGTACTTTATCATTTATTACAGAAAGCAAGATACGAGCCAGTGCCAGCACCACAGCGGGAGCGGTTTGTCCCACGGAGCGCGGGGAGACCGCGGTCTGACGAGGTACGTAACGTATGGGGCTTGATTTTTTATATACATATATACCTATACATCTTATCATCATCAACATTATCATATTTGTCACCTAACTCCTCCTAAACGGCTGGACCGATTTGGATGAAATTTTGAATGTACATTTTTTTTTTAAAAAAAAAGCTTACTAGCAATGCGTGTCGCACATTACTAGTATTCTTGTTAACCCCTCGTGCTAAGCTAGATTGCTTGTGTTACGAGTGGGTTCACGTCGGTAGTGCAATGGGTGGGGTTCGAACCGGCAACCACATGATCGCAAGTCCGACGCCCTAGCCATTAGGCTACCGACGCTTTAGTGGGTCCCTGGCGCTGCAATCGGGTTCTACGGTTTCTTCAGGACTGTGAACGTGCTCACTAGTGTAGTTATAAATACTTGTAAAAGAAAGAAAGAAAATAAATTTATTTACATGGACAAGACGCACACAGCATAATATATATTTAAACAGAGATACTGTTTGTAATACGCTAAACGTCCATCGCTCAGCTTAGTGCCACAACCACAACCGGTATCAACATTTTGACGTCGGACAATCCTATTTACCTAATTATACATATATCCTACCTAAAGTTAAATTATTCGTCCACTAAACACATCTGGAAATTGACAAATTAAGACAAATGATGAACACAAAGAAATAATATAAAGAAATAATATAATAATAGTAAATCAATTGCCGGCAGTCGAGGCCTAAATCTGCAAATCGTGTGAAAGATGAGTTGGGCCTGGGAAGACCAGTTCACACAATTCCGCGGTCTTTCCGACCAGACCGCGAGCGCTTCTCATATGCCCCTAGAGTAAGTATGGTTGTAACAAGGTATAACAAGTATAATAAATCTAGATATACATTTTACCGTGGGAGAGCCATGCTTCGGCACGAATGGTCGACTCGACCGGAACACAGACCCCAGCCTCAGTGAAAACCGACGTGTAACAAGGCTTACGTTGTGTTTCGCCGAGTGAGTGAGGATACCGGAGGCCTAAACCCTTTAAAAAGTCGGGAAACGCACTTGTAACTCCTCAGGTGTTGCAGGTGTCATGTGCGGCGGTAATCGCTTACCATCAGGTCATCCGTCTGCTCGTTTGCCCCCCTATTCCATAAAAATATATATAAGTTATTCAAAGTCGTGCTAGAAGCCCTATTTATAACTCGCTTAAAAACGGCTGTAGCGAATTTTATGATCTTTGATTTGTTACATTTGTCTTCGCCCCGAATAGCAGAATAAATATTACCAAAACATAGGGAACAAAAACATGAAAAAAGATTTACAGGACGCGACTGCAACTGCGGGCTAATATAAGGGATGAAACTGGTACACAAGGCGCACCTTATGCTACTCCAGTGCCTACCAGAATGAAAATAGTATCCCCATTAGTCTTGCGGTCGTAAGTGCGATTATCACGCCTCCCAGGTCGAGCCAAGTTTCATTGGGTTTTTCTATGAAATTCTCAGTAGGAGCTGCTCGAAGTTTGGATTTGTGCTCTGCCAGTGGCAGAAGGTTCGCCCCCTATTACATGGACCTAAACATACTAGTGCACTGCGGGTGTGGGGAGAACGGGCATGATGGCATATAAAAAAAATCTATTATTGTACAAAAACTCTACTCTCATCGGAAGGCAGTATAACAAATTATAAAATACTAATATATAAAGCTGAAGAGTTTGTTTGTTTGTTTGTTTACTTGAACGCGCTAATCTCAGGAACTGCTGGTCCGATTTGAAAAATTCTTTCAGTGTTAGATAGCCCATTTATTGATCACGCTACGCGGACGAAGTCGCAGGCAGAAGCTATAAATTATAAAATATTCTTGTATCAACTTTATTTTACCATATCAGTGGTATATTATTTTGTTCTCAACTTGAATCTCAAGCTTTGGTTGATATAATTTCGTTAATTTATACAGAGGCCATCCACAATACCTAAGAAAGTATTGGATCACGCACCGCAAAGTAAATCGGGGAGAGCTGTTATAACTGTGCCTGGCCCAGGCTTACAGGTAAGATAATAATTATATGATGATGAGCTCGGAGTTTGGGTATTGTGCCCGATTACTGGCAATAGGCTCGCCCCTATTATATCGGACCGCAGCAGCTGCCTAGCCTTTCGAGGAATACAGGCGTGATAGTATGTGTGAGATTCAAATGACTAGCTCACTGTGGATATAACTATGATACGGTTTCAGTCTGGTAATATATGAGTACCTAATTATTTGAAATAATTGTCGACCGAAAAACAAATTAAATTACTGTTTGTTGGAAAGTTTATCATTTGAGAACGTCTGGGCGGATTTGTAATTGTCCAAATAAGGTTTTTAGGGAAAGAAAAATTGGACGAAAGTGAAAAGTAAAATTTAAATTAATTTGAACAGGACATCAGTCGGGTCGACTGGTGGTAAATTACCTACAAACTAAATATATAAAGGAAAGGAATGTTAAAACTTACCGTTAACGTAACATTATTTTTTACATAAGTACCACATTTATTTTTTTAGCCGCGTGCATTAATATCTTCTCGTTTACAGAGGACTCAACTTAAAAGTATGCATCCTTTATCCACGGATCTCCCAGACCAGGTGACAATTATTATATAAAGATTTATAAATCCATATTTATTTGTGAATAGTTACGTTGAATTGAAACTAGTTATTTCAACCATATCGAATGTCTAGAGGTAACCTTGTGGTCGTTATCGTGACTTCTAATCTTCAGTTCCTGGATTTTATTCCCAGATCGAGCAGTTTTATTGGGTTTTTCTATGAAATTTTTACTTTTGCTTTATAGTCAGTATTAGGGTAGATGCATATAGATCATAATCTAGGACAGAGTTACGTACAAGTTACTTAACTTGTGCCTAATGTTGACAAACTGCTCATACAAGTGTAGGTAGTGCGTCTTTTGTTTACAGGAGACAATTCAAAAACAAGAAAGAAGTGAAGACTTAGATGATATTGATGGCTCTCACACGGCTGCAGATAAAGGTATTTTTGTACACACCGTGCACTTTTGTTTTGTTTTGAAACAATTGAAATGATTAACAACTCATTATTGTGTGTTATTTCTCAGAATCCTTATCTTCACGAAGCGACAAAATGCTGAAACTTAAAATAAGTTGGCAAGAAAATATGGTGCAGTTTGAAAAGATGAAAAATGATCTAAAGGATCGCCAGGTACTTCAAAAGAATATAATATAGTTTAGTTGGTATATTTCCTATTAGGTATAGGATTGTTAGAGGTAACTTATAGGCAGGTAGTTCCTTTCACTCGAGGTAGAATTGTTCTACAATTATACATAAAACCCACAGAAAGCGATAGTGGAGCTATATGCTTTGATGCGAAATACCCATCAGAAGATGACGGTTTTGGGTCAGGAGGCGATTCTGCCGCCCTCTGAGGAATTGCGCATCATGAACGTGGCCAAGTTGACTGCGGAACAGCTGCTACAGCTGTGTTCTGTGCGACAGCCCGATGATAAGTCACATAAAGTTGGTAAGAAAGAGACTTACGCTTTAGTCTTTTGTTTATACAATCTGCTTACTTGCTCCTTATGTCCGATTCACACAAGTTGAAGTGCAACCTTATAACTTTATGAGCGTCAATTTAAGAAAGGTCAACATTTCATTTTTACTAGACAGTGTTCACTACCAGTTAAATAATAATAATGACGCTCTAAGGGGCCTCTACGCGTTGGACTTAGCGCAAGCCTGTCAAAGGACAAGATGTCTGCCTAACGAGAGGCATGCCGTGATATCCAAAAAGGAGATACAAATAAGGATAATCTATAAGTTAAATAATAGTTTATTATGATATTTGTGTGGCACCGTAACGAGAATAATTAATATTACAGTGCTAATCACTTAAATTTAGCCGTATAACGTTATGAGTAGAGCAAGACCGTTTTCATACAAGATAAAGTTTTGAAATAACTTTGGGTAGAATTGGGTTTCTTATACAGCCTTTGGCGCACTGGTGGCATACATGAATTATAATATAATAATTACTATTTTAGACAGTCAATCATTAACCAAGACACCGTTGGCAGTCGACATGAATAAATTGTACAGTATGCCGTCTAAGTTGGTTGCCACATGCGAGCAGACTCTGTTTAAAAGAAAAGAGATCATTGATTGGTTTGAATCTTTAAAATCAGAAGAAAAGGTATGAAATCCTGATCATTTATTACTTTTAAAATATATGTAGGTATAACATATCTGGTTTTTTTAAATAGTATCATGTCGACAACTTTTGAAGTAGCATTATATCATAGGAAATAACTCAGGTGTATTGTTGCTAAATTCGCACTTTTCTGATCTCCAGAGACGTTATATTCATTTTGATGATCGATTTGGCAGTGTTCATATTTTTTAAAATATTTATTTCAATTTATTCGAAGGGTATTGGCATGCACAAGCTTTCCAAGAAAATTTATGAATTTAACGCAGAAAATGAAATGTTGAAATGCTCATTGGAACAAGCAAAAGGCGAATTTCTTAAGGAACTGAACGAAATAATTGAATTTATGAGGTACGTATTAAAATTTAACTTATGTATTTTTATCGGTGTATAAGTTTACATACATTAATATTATATGTTAAAATTTGTTATCAGAAAAACGGCGAACGAAACAATAGCCCTCCAGTTACGTACGGAAGAACTTACGTATGAACTATCAGATCTTAATTCACAAAATACAGATTTGCGGAAAAAAATTCATAATTCAGATCATCTGCGGTCGCAATCAAATAAAAATAAAATAGAGGTTAATATTGCGAAGCTTAATTTGAATGTACATGGTATAAAATGTGTTGAAAGGCACATGGGAAAGGGAAATTATTATTTTAATATTTTTAGGAGCTTGAAAAGGAACTGAAGGAAGAGAGATGTAAAAAGATATTTATCAGAGATCGTTTGTCTCGAGCTGAAGGTCAAATTAAGATAGGTGTGGAGCGAGCTTCTCAATTAGAAGCAGCATTGGAACAAGCTCGCTCCCAGAATTGGAATTTAGAACGTACCATCCAACAACAACATGAACAGGTTGGAATCATTTTTACGTCCTTGAAAAATAATATTAAATAGCAATTGTATATAATTTTAATAAATGACATACTTAATTAAAAAATATACAACCTTACTTATCCTTTCAGAACGAAAAATTACAAACTGATTTTGATAAGGAACTAAGCAAATTAAGGGAATCGATTAGAGAAAACACTATGCATTTAGAAGAAATTGCAGAGGCTCGTGAAAAATTACAGACTGAGTGAGTGAATTTTAGTTGTAAGATTAAAGACTGCAAAACATTTTCCTAACTTAAATTCTATTTTAATTTAAGGAAAGAAGATTTAGAAAAGCGGCTTGGGGAACTATCTCAGTATTATAACGAATCAATCAAAAGTATAAAACATGATATGAACTTGAATGTTGCAAAACTTATTGAAACTGAAAAGAAATACGAGGAAGAAGTTGAAGAAAAGAAGAATCTCGAAGATAAAGTGGAATCGTTATGTGCACAACTTTTAGAAACAGAATTACGGTTGAAAGATGCAACAAAAGAATTGGAAGAAACTCAAGAAAAATTGAGTAAGCATTCTACTTTTAATTAATTATGAGTCATCGTTTAGAAAAAGTAAGTTCATATAAAATAATACAAAACTATTTCCAGACAAAGCATTAATCTATGAAAAAGAATTACAAACCACCAAGCGAGATTTAGATATAGCAGTGATTGAAATCGCAGATTACAGAACACGATTGGCTGAACAAAGCGATACAATAAAAGAGTTTGAGGTCAGTAATTACATAATGAAACACAAAAATAATAAATTGAAATATTAGTGTGTTATACACTAATATTTCAATTGTTACCTATTTATTGGATAAATTAGCTACTTACATGCAACACATTAATTCACAGAGCAACTTCAAAGAGTCGATTCGTTTGGAAGAAAGTCTTAAAACTAATTTGATGAATAAAGAAGAATATATATCAGAACTTGAAAAGAAGCAGTCCTTACTAGAACACCAGTTACAAGAAAGGTATAACATAAAATTTTACTTATTCCGATTCGGTTTTGTTTTATGTTCTGCTTTGGATACGGACCTTGATTGGCTAATAATCTGGATGTTTTAAAAGTTATTTTGTCAAAATCATCATTCATTGACTTTATAAACTATTCCGAATCAAAAACGATACTTTGAAACTGCAACGTCGATAATGATGAACAATTATGATGAATAATAGTTTTTTATACTCGTACCTACCAAATTTGTCATTCTTTGTGTCATTTAGGGTCCATTCGAGGAGCGTTCTGATATAATTCAGTCTATTGACTACAGCCCGAGAGCGAACCCGCTGACAGAAGCTTACAGCTTTTGTCAGTCGCTCTCGTAGGATCTACATAGTCATAAATATTTTTATGACTTAAGGTACAAGTGTTATTATTGCTGCAGTCATGTGATGTCTACTCGTACGATTCCGGCAAAAGCTCTTTAACTATTACCTATCACATTGATTTTCAAACTTATATAAATAATAAAATATGTATGTAAATAATTTCGTAGCGAATGCAAAATGGGATCATATGAGGAACAGTTGTCGTGTCTAAAAAGACATATAGCAGAATTGCAGGAAGACTTTGGTGAATTTGAGAATTTGAATGAACTTCATGATATGGTGAGACAACATATTAATACACTCATTAATTAACTGAAATAATATGAAAATATTTACCGCTTAAAAATATATTTAGGTAAATCAACAACGAGCCAAATTGTTAGAAGCAACAAGACAAAATGGAGAACTCGCTGAAGCATTGCAAAAGAAAGACATTGAATTGGAACAACACATAGATAATCTTGCAGAACAAGAAAGGCTTCTAGAGCAAAGAAACGGTATTATAAAAATGCTGTCAGGGAAGGATGAGGAGCATACTAATATAATCAAATTATTACGTACAAATCTTGAGATGAGAACTCAAGCAGATATGGATGTAAGTAAAGTTACAATTGCGAAATATTCAATGACTTTGACCGTGTTATTGAAAGACCCTCAAACTAGTTTCACCTGCTTTGCCCTGCTCCTAATGGTTTTAGCGTAATGTTAGATAGCAACCTATAACCAGAATCATCATCATCATCATCATCAAGAATAGGGCTATCAAATGCTGAAATCCGACTGGTTATTCCAGAAATTAACGTATTAAATAAACAACCCATACAGCTTTTTTATATTAGTAGGTATAGATTAGTTGATTTAATTAAATACAGTGATTTTCTCATTCTATTCACAGTTGAACCAGCAAATTACAGAGAAAAATGCTGAAATTGAGGCCCTTATAACAAATGTTGAAACGAGAAAACAACAAATATCTCAATTAGAAAAAATAATTTTGACATTGGAAGATCAGACGCGCAAAGCTAGTTTACAAAGGAGGAAAGATCAAGATAAGATAAAGTTATTAGAGCAAAAAATTGCCGAATATGAGGCGTACCACATGGAGAATAGACATATTGAAGTGCCTGCGACTAATTTAGACAGCATAATAAAAATTCTTGAAGATGAATTGGGAACTTCCTTTGAACCACCATTGAATAATAAGGAGCACGAATTTGTGGCACCTAAAAAGAAATATATAGGAGATCGAAGACGAGATAAGCTTGAACATTTTGAATGTCACAAGGGTAACAATAATCAACAGTATCAAAATGAACCTGAATCAGTTCCTACTAAAATAGTGATGGGGAATTATGTCAAGAAAACTTACATATCATCAAATGATGAACAATTCAAGGGCGATAATCTTGACCGCAAGAAAGCTATTACAAATATTGACACACAGAAATGGGTTCCTGCTCCAGAACCAAATATAAATGTGTACGCCAATCCTCCCACCATCAAAGATAATAATTATCCTCCTTTCAGAGGTCTGCTGCCTGCTGGTAGCCACCTTAAAGATAACTTATTGTCTAGAAATATACAATTATTAACGAGTAATCAACTTCGCGACGAAAAAAAATGTAAGATGTTTAAAATTGCTGGTCATAGGCTATAAGTAATGTGCTGATAGTTTCTGTATTGTTCGTCATGTACTATTGTTTAATCTTGCTTTGAAAATATGTGATATATTTAAGAGAAATAAAATTTCTTATGTGCTACTTAATAACACAATTTATTAACATTAAAACATGCAGCTCAACTATAATTTAAATCGGTGGTAGCATCATCTGTCATTTATATCCAAGAATGTCCTAAATCTGAAAAAGAAAAGTAATAATTAGCAGTGGCTTTACTCATAAATTAAACAAGTATTATTTAAGCTACATTGTAATATTCTTCCGGTTATGCCATAAAAATCTTAAAACGATTGATCACATTAATACAAAACACTGTTATTCCAAAAAACGTGAATAAGTATTGGGAGAATACCAAACTTGGATTTTTGCTGGGATTCAATACCGATGGGTTGGTAGAGCCCTCGTGTTGTGATCGTAAAATTTCCCTCTCCAGCATGGCTCGTCGTCGCTCAAGCTGTGTGCGCACGCGTCCTTCACGCTCCAGCTGCAGGCTCTGAGCGAGTACTGCGCTTTCCAACCGGAGCACGCGCGCTCGCTCCGCTCGTAGTGCTGTCCAAGTGTCTGCTGCGGTCGCACACACTGACGACAATGATCTTGACACCTATCCAAAAGTACACATTAATATTGCGATACTTTTTCATAATTACTTTCGTAATGCCAAAATGCAATACGTTATAGTGATCAACAATCTAGCCTGCTAGATTTACTGCCCTGATGCAGTATCATGAGAGCAAAGAAATTAGGTGCTAAGAATGATTAGGATACTCATACATTAGAACCAACAATTAAAAGAGCACTTTCTTTTGGGATTCAAAAGTTGAATTGATTCCATGTGTAGCTACACATAAGCAGTACCTAGTTAAGAAAATATTTAGTTAACCTCGGCATGGCCGGCTTCGTCGAGGGGTGGTGGGTCGGTGCGTCCATCGAGGAGCGCGGACAGATCCCGACGTGCGCGGACCATGCGCGCAAACAGGTCCGCCGAGCGCTCATGACGCTCCAGCATAAGCGCGCGAGACGCTGCTGCCGTCACCAGTGCTGTCCGCTCTCGAGATAACGTCTCCACTTGCATGTGCAGCTCCAGTAGCTATTGACATCACAAGAACAGAAATCAGTGGTGTAGCGCGCGCCGGCGGGGGCGTCTACGCAGGTGTCCCGGATTGGTGTGTCTTTCCATTCGATCAGAGAACTTTCTCAAATGCTTCTGCGCCGCTTTGAGATATTCCTACGTATTAGGCTCTCAAACAGACGAGATGCTAAGGGAAATGCATGGACATATATACCCTTTACTGCTCCCAAATAATATTACGCATGCAGACATCACTCGACAAAACATCTCTAAGTTACCTCTGTATGAAGTTCTTGGTAAGGGACTTCTTTTGCGTAACCTTCATAGTTTCGCAAACGTTTCACTTCGAGCCGTAGCGCCGCTAGTTGATTTTCGTATTGTGTCATGCTTTGCTCCCTGATTGAACGAAATTCATGATAATAATTGAAATAAAAATCATATACAGGCAAGTTAACCTACATACTTCTACAGGTTTTCTTAATAATACTATTTATTTAGACAGACACAATAGACAAATATTTACATTAATTTTTCATTTTCTCTTTGTTCTTCAATTATATGTTGCAGTTTCACAATCTTTTGTTCTCTGTCTAATAATTCTGTTGCAATTTTTTCTTGAACATTATCCGATCCTTCTCCTTGCTAAAACATGAATAAAAATATTAAGCTTATTACTATTTTTATGGTTACACAGGATGGATACGAAATATTACATTAATTCTACAGAAGCACTTTATTATGTTAAAAAATATGATAAAAAGGCAACTTCCCGTTTCTTCGGTTATACGTAATTACTATATCTTATTTTAGTGTTTATTCAACTAGTATAGTCGGTGGTTTAATGTCGCAACGTCGTCCCTAATAAAATGTACCCTTTGTGTGATTCTCAGCGAGAAAGTACTGCCCTGTTACGCCTTGCTGAGTCTTAGGAACTACTTCAAAATGATGATGTTCTCTCCTCCCATGTCCTTGCCGACCAACTTTCTTTATCATGAATCAATTTTAAAATAAGTAGATAGGTATTTAGTTATTTTAATCGCATTGAATGTAATTATCCTTTAAAATCCATTTACGAAAACACCGATACTTGCCATCACCAACCTGTTGGCTAAAGATAGTTATTATACATTCTAATTTTTACCGCAATTCGGGACAATGAATTCAAAAAGCTGTCTTTGTCAGCCCGACTTTGTCGAAGTTCTTCCTCTACCCGGGATAATGCTACTCTGGTCACTTGAAGCTCTTTCCATATCTCAGTTTCTCTATCGGAGGGCTCACTTTCTGCAAAATTGTACTCGTTAAATCCTTTAGTACGTATAATTAGAACTAGAACATTTTCATTTCTGGTAATAATGGATATTACCTTTTGACGGCACATACTCGAGACAACGCCTACGCTCCATATCCACGAGTCTAACAGATCGTTCTCGTAACGACTGTAACTGATCTTCTTGCTCCTTGACTTTGGCTTCTAACTCCATCACCCGATTCTCCGTTGCCGCTTTAACCTTTTCCTGCACGGACATCTACTTTAAGTTTACTATCATACTATTTCGTTGTGCGTTTCAAGTTCAGAATGTAACATGACCCGAATGCTTAGCACCTGTTCCGCTACCTTCGCCTGGAGGGACTCGGCGCGCGCGCGTTGCTCTGCTTCCTTAGAGGACGCTGACCGCTCCGCCTGTTCAGCCTGCTCTCGGAGCTCCTTCACCCTAAGCATTATTTACCATCATTTTCAATTTTACCAAAACGTACACTTATTTAATAAAACGTATATTGAAATGAACCTAAGTTCCAAAGCATCTCGCTGGCGTGACAGCGCTTCGATGGTCATTTCTCCATTTTTGGAAACTTCAAGTAACTTCTTCGAACGCGCGTCGTAGCTATTCTCCCGGTGTCGATACTAAAAGAATTACAACCATTGAACTTACAATTTCAAAACTTATATTTTTAATGTGCGTGTGGTGTGAGGGCCCACTTCTTAAAACTTTTTGAAAATGTGCTAAGGATTTAGTGAACATTCCTAAACAATTGTGAAAGTAAGAATAAGAATTTGTGAAAGTCAAATAAGCGAGTTATGGGCAGTAGGTATAGTTGGGCCCTCAGTTCACACATAGAGGATTGAGGGCCCACCTGTACCGGATAAACTATGGACACTGCAGAAAAAGTCTTTATGCCAAAATAAAAAAAAAAACAAAATTTGTGAAAACCAGATATTATCGCAAAACACTCTCTTACTTTGTATATCTTCGTTCAAAATAGGGCCCTCAATTCTCACACACGTAAAAGTTTGTTACTCAAATAAAATGAAACCATTAACTTTGACGACACGTTTGGCGTAGCGGCTGGGCGATCGGCTTCTGCGTCACGTGTTGTGGGTTCGATCCCCACACGGAGCAAATATTTGTATGATCTACAGGTAGTTTTTCCGGGTCTGGGCGTTTGTGTATGTGAGAATTTGTGTTTGTAAATGCACCCACGATACAGGAGAAAATCCTAGTGTGGGGCAAAGTTATATAAAAAAAAAACTTACAGCTGCTGCTTGAAGTCCTATATGCTGCTAAATAATTTGTGAAAATTTGTGAAAACAAGAACAGGCCACCACACGTTGTTTTTGTAAGTTATAACCTAGATACAATTTGGGCCCTCAATCCTCCACTTTTTTTTATAATAATACTACAAATCTTAAAAGATACCGAAAATCGACTATTTTTCTATTGTGTATGTGTGTCGGGTGACAATAATTTATTTTTTCCCTACAATTTTATATATTTTGTTAGTGGCGACGGTAAAATTGTAATTATTTGATTTATAATAAATAAAATAATTAACTGGGTTAAAATAGATTTGAGGGCCTGGTCCAATTAAGATTTTTGTTCAAAAGACTGAATTTTATCATTCACATAATTCGATAATAAGTATTATGTCTGAACTTTAAAAGAGACCATGGTTCTCTGAGGTTGTTTCGGTATTTCTTTTCAGAGGTCGCCTGTAAAATAATGATTAAAAGATCTATTTACAGAAATAAATATTATTTCATTTTATAAAATTTATTATTTTTTACTAATTACAATCGCGTTTACACAGTAGGATGCGAACACGAAGTGTCATCATAATCTTAAAACTAAACATAAGCAGAACACTATTTGTATGTGTGGTGTCTCCATAACTAACTCTATTTTGTTGTTTAAGTATTCACAATACTTATATGATAGTGCAGCGAAAGTTGTAGGTGATATAGCATTGAGGCGAGTTTTATGAAACAAAACTCAATATTAATAATTAAAAAAAAACATACTACGAATATTGAGTAAAAGGACTAAATAACATTTTCAATACCCCTGACTAAATGACTACACATATTTGCTTATCTACAAGAAATCCGTCGAGCTGCGATTCCCATTTCTGTTCTAAATTTCAATTTAACCAATTCGACCGAAATACTTCACTAGAAAAAAATGTGAGCGAATGCAATTGATGATAACTTTACCAGGTTTGGAACGATTTTCCGGTTGTTTATTTCCAGTGAAGTAGTAGTAGACGAAATGGTACGGAGGAACCTAGATTAAAGGTATCTCAAATCTAAATAGTAACACAATTTGATAAAATATTGTTTATATTGCGATTAATTTTAGTATTACATTCTTGTTGGTAATTCAAGCTCCACCGGACCCTTAATATGCAAACACATCTTCGGTTCTTTCTTTTTTTGGGGCAGAAAGTCTCAAGTGGAGACCACGCACCGGAAAACGCAGTGTTGGATGACTTCCAACATCTGGTGAAGGTTCCTGGGAGTCGTTGGATGCATGCACCATACAACCGGTCCTTGTGGAAGTCTTGTCGTGGAGGACGCCTTTGTTCAGCAGTGGACTTCTTTTGGCTGATATCATGAAAAGTAATTGCGGTCGCTATGTCTACGACACCATTTGCTTTTATTATTCACATTGAACGGCGTTTAGTTTTAAGATTATGATGAAATTTCGTGTTTGTATCCTACTGTGTAAACGTGATTGTAATTAGTAAAAAAATAATAAATTTTGTAAAATCAAATGATATTTATTTCTGTAAATAGATCTTTTAATGATTATTTTACAGGCGACCTCTGAAAAGAAATACCGAAACAACCTCAGAGAACCATGGTCTCTTTTAAAGTTCAGACATAATACTTATTATCGAATTATGTGAGTGATAAAATTCAGTCTTTTGAACAAAAAGCTTAATTGGACCAGGCCCTCAATTCTATTTTAGCCCAGTTAATTATTTTATTTATTCTAAATCAAATAATTACAATTTTACCGTCGCCACTAACAACATAAAATTTTAGGGAAAAAATAAATTATTGTCACACATTGTCTACTACACACATACGCAATAGAAAAATAGTCGATTTTCGGTATCTTTTAAGATTTTTAGTTTTATTATAAATCGTATTAATAACAAATAACACCAATTTGTTGCACAATTTTTTTCACAAAAACATTATTTTGTATTTGTCTTATCATTCATACGATTCGCGTAATAAAACAAAAACAAAAAAAGTGGAGGATTGAGGGCCCAAATTGTATCTAGGTCATAACTTAAAAAAACAACGTGTGGTGGCCTGTTCTTATTTTCACAAATTTTCACAAATTATTTAGGAGCATATATAGGACTTCAAGCAGCAGCTGTAAGTTAATGGTTTCATTTTATTTGAGTAACAAACTTTTACGTGCGTGAGAATTGAGGGCCCGTTTTTACGAAGATATACAAAGTAAGACAGTGTTTTGCGATAACATCTGGTTTTCACAAATTTTGTTTTGCATTAGATTAGATTTTGGCATAAAGACTTTTTCTGCAGTGTCCATAGTTTATACGGTACAGGTGGGCCCTCAATCCTCTATGTGTGAACTGAGGGCCCAACTATACTGCCCATAACTCGCTTATTTGACTTTCACAAATTCTGATTCTTACTTTCACAATTGTTTGGGAATGTTCACTAAATCCTAAGAACATTTTCAAAAAGTTTTAAGAAGTGGGCCCTCACACCACACGCAAAAACCAAATCTGGCATAATCATGAAATTTTTGAAAATATCTTTACAAATTGCTAATTGGATTAAGTGTGGGATATTTGATAACCGGTCCCTCGGTGTGGGATCGTAATGTAGTGTTACAACTTCACTGTCTTATGTTTATGTTGTGGGAGTCTGTTTACGAGTTGCTCGAGATCTTTGTGTTTTTTGCGCGCTGCCTCGAGTTCAGCGCGCGTGTCCTTGAGTTGCCGCTCCAAGGTGGCGATGCGAGCGCGCGCCACCCGCAGCATGCTCTCCGCAGCCGATACCACTTCCTTGAGTGCTTCCCGCGCGGCACGCTCCTTTGACAATTCTTCACAGATAGCCTGCGGTCAATAGGTCTATGTGTTATTACCATCTGTGAAACTTCACAAATATGATGAACTGTCCAAAAATTTATTCTCTTTCATGCACGTGAATCCGTGTTTAGTATCTTATATTATGCTAGGTACTGTTTCTTGCTTGCTTACTTTATTTACCGAAATAGATATTAGATTAATATATTGCCTGCTGCTAGATAAAGTAAAGACCTGATAGTTAGGCACATTATCAGATGACTGTCCTACTTCTTTGGGTTCGTCGGCATCCTTTTTGGTAAACTCGTCTAATTTATGTTGCAGTATCATGTTCTCCTTTTGTAGTCGCTCAATTTTCTTCATCATTGTCTCTCGATCCACCCAAGGAATCCTAGGCAACAAAAATGGTAAATAGATAGTCATCAGATTAAATAGATGATCTTTAACCCATTTAGTACCCTTCTGCTGAGCACGGCTCTTCTTAGAATAAGAGGGGTGCGTCTACTGTAGGTTACCAAACTTTACTCTGTTGAAAAAATCTCTCAGGCATCCAGATTACCTCACAATTTTTCTTCATCGTTTACCCGAGCAATTATTAATTTATTCGAAATTATTCGAAGTCGAGACATAACTTGGCAGTTATCATCATATCACTACACTTTATTAACTATTATTATAGCAACTACAAATTCAATTACTTTGCCAGTTCCAGCGAATAGTTAATCTTAGCCTTCAAGTTCTCTGCTGTTCCGGCTACCATTCTATGCAATTTTTCTGTTTCATGGTCGAATTCCGTATTTTTCGTTTTCCATTCTAGATTCTGTAATAGCATAACAATAAAGATCTTTATATATTCATTTTGCTTAAAGTTGTCCCTTGTAGTTTGCATTGATATATAATTTATTTCATTAAAGAACTGCTCCGTGATCACCTCACAGCCGCAGTTCTTGCCTCCAAAAAATTAATATTGAGCTAGAATTGCACTAGATTATAACAATCAAGTCTCAGTTTTTCTTTCATAACTAATATACTTATTACAGTTATGTGGGTAAAGCGATGCCCTATCGCTCATCACCGTACACTGGTAGAGGTAAGATCACCGTATGGTACCTATTATAAGAATCTGACTGGTGCCGTGATGCAATCATAATGATTTACACTAATAAAATTCCGCTGATCGGAAATGATCATAATGTATGTGAGGTGTGGCGTACTGTACTAACAGTGAGATATGTAGCTCTGTCAGTTCGGTGTTTGCCCCTCAGTAGATTGAGTAATTCGATTCGTCGGGCCATTATCTCTGCACTAACTGCCAACATCTCTTCAGGAATTGGATTTAGTTGCGCAGTTATCTGTTGGAGTACGTGTGGTCCTGGGCAAAAATCCAAGGTTAAGTATTGTGTAATTTATGGAAGTAAAAGTATATAGGTACATAGTAGCATTTTAGATTATGATATTCAAATTTAATATTTCATATGTAGGATCTAAGGACCAATTACTGCATCATTAGCCTTGTGGTCCTGAACGCGACTGCTACGCTAAAGGTCCTATAGGTTCGGTTTCCAGGACGATTATTAGATTTATACATATATGAAATTTTCAGTACCAGCTCGGAGTTCAGGAGGAATTTGTGCCCGGTTAATGGGAATAAGCTCGTCCTATTATATGGGCCCTAAACATACTGCTATTACGAATTATAGGTGTTATTAGTACACCTCCGCCTAATCCTTTGGAAAATAGAGACTTGATGATACTTACGCATTTAAAGAAAATTATGTTTTGATCAGACATCTCACGGTTCTAAGTAAACCCCGGTGAACGAGTTTAAAAGTAAGGGTAAACTTTTAGTGTACCTACTTTAAATTCCTATCTTTAATCATAGTGAATTTGGTAAAATCAAATAAGTAGTGTGGCCGTTAGGACTGAGTAAATTCAGAGACGCACCGTTCGTCGGCATTGTCAGTTTTTTTTTACAAATTCACACTTTTGGCGATGTAGGATAATATTTACTACGGCAGAAAAACAAGGTGTACCAATACTGAAACGCTTTTTTAACCATACGAAATAATAGCATAATAATAATCCATAATCCAAAATTAAACTTACCAAAAAGACCACTTATCTCCGAACGTAATGGCATCTCAAGGTCATCGCGGACCAGCAGGAGCAAGTCATGTGCAGGCCAGCCACTCACTGACAGCACGCGTACCTCGCCTAGGGATTCGTCCGCGTGTGTGATGCCGGCGCGGGATTCCAACTCTTTTAGCTGGGCGAAGTTCTCCAGTAACGTGTTCTACACAACATTTACGAGTTGAGAATAAAACTCTTAACTCGTAGGAATAAATCAAACCAAGACGTTGCCACCTGTCGTTCTTGGAAGAACTTGCAACATTTATTATGTTCTTTGTCCCATCAATTTAAAAATAACATAACGTGTCTGTCATGGATATGAATTCCTTACAGGAAGATGTATTTAAAGTAGGTACATACTTGCTGTGAAATCAAACATTTTCGCAGTTTCAAGAACTCCCTTTTCTTCGTGGCTAATATTCGCATGACTTTTGCTAAAACACATTGTGGCATGACCAAGTCTTTTTCTGAAAAATAAACAATTATTCTACTATAGGTTTTCTCAGGCATCAGGATGTCTGTTTTTAAGACGTGACAATAATAATAATATTATAACAATGAGGAAATAACCACCATGAAATAATGGAAATGTTTCATTGTAAAGAAACTATCGGCCTCGAAATACTTGAAGAGGCCACCTGAGAAAACCTGTAGTAATTTACACAAATAATTTTATAGATTTTTTTTTAAGATTACGAGCAGTGTGGGTCGCACATTACTAATATTCTTGTTAACCCCTCGTGCTAAGCTAAATGCTTGTGTTACGAGTGGGTTCACGTCGGTAGTGCAATGGGTGAGTTTCGAACCGGCAACCACATGATCGCAAGTCCAACGCACTAGCCATTAGGCTACCACCGCTTCAAAAATTAACTTTATATATATCTTGATTTAATTAGAAAATTAACTTATTACCAGAGTCATGTTCTGCAGTAGCATGATAAGGCTGAATGATCCCATCGGGTGCCGAAACACATACGGGACCAAATTGCTCCTGAGATTTTTTTGACATCTGTTTTAAGCAAAGGGCATGCAATATTTTCTGTCTAAGAACAAACATTAATGATAACGTGAACTTACCATAACTAAGGATCTTAGATTATAAAATTATGACCATAAACATAGGCACACTTACAGCATTGCATGGGGATAAACTCTGACATCTTCTCTCTGGCACTTTTTTCAAGTGTTGGAGTGGGCTCTGCAGAGAATTTAAACGTAACATTTATTTCAACCATAGTCAAATTCTAGTCAATTGGACAATTCCCGGAAACTACTGAATTAGTAATAGGCCGGAATAAGCCAAAATCCAGCTTTTAAATGTTTCATACATTAATGAATTTTAAAAATCAGTTTAGAAGTTTTTTTTTTCAATGTATTTTTTTCATTCTACAAACTTACAAATACCTAATCAAATCTTTACTTTTTTTAATATTAGTGTACCTAAATAAAAAAGTAAAGCAAGTTTTATAAAATTATTAAGTAAGTAGGCACCTACATAATTTTTACCAGTTAGACTTCTATTACAATCAAAATACTGTATTTTTTACTTTGTATTTTTTTATTCTGGGAATACAATCTGGAATCAAAAAGTATCGTTAACATGCACACGGCATACCGAGACGTCACAACTAAAACAAAACGAACCATGATTTAGGTTTCATTGGATTTCAAAGATACTTTTTTTTACAAATTTTTTCCAAGAAATTTTCTTAAAAAATATTGCGTATTTCGCAGAAATAATTTCCTACAAACATGTACGAAGATAAAATTGTTAATAGACGGCTGCCAGATATCACAATGTCGATGTACCTAATCATTATACATAACAACTATTATTTTATCGATATTATATCGGAGATTTTTTCATAAGCAAAGTTATTAAGCCTGTTGATTCAGAGTTAGGCAATGTTATTGCATTTTTATCTATCTAAGACTAGCGACCGGCCGTGGTTTCACCTGTCACTCACTAAGATCTAGGGGTGACACATAAATCCCACACACACAGACACACACACATATTCCAAGCCATACGCGCTCTGATCTCCGAGGTAGCATCTAGCATCACCTGCAGATCATTCAGAAGTTTTATATTAGACCCAAAATACTTACGTATTAAAAAGTTGAATGGGTGCAAATTGCAAGTAGGTACCTACGACTTACTAGCCAATTTTACGCATTACCTAAAATCGAACTAAGTAAGAAAACTAAGCTATATAGCGTAAAAATCATGCCTATCTAACTTGATCTGCGATCGAGGAAAAGGTGAATAGCAAACTTGGATAGAACGATAACTGAACGACTTCTGAACGCCAACGATTTTTCAATCGTTTGTATTTACGTGAATCGGGCTACAGTGCGCATCTCCGTATCCGTAAATTTTCCCTTCAAAATTTCCGACATTCCGGTGGTAAATGGTCGATCTAGTCTAAATTGATTTCATACATTAAATTTTATTATTGAAATAAGTTATTTCTATTGAGATTAATTTAGAGTTACCTACGTCACTACTTATCAAAGCTAAAACAAACTTGTACCAATCAAATTAACCCAATACAATCCAGAATAAACATTCCCCTATCACTCTCAATCATGTACATCACACAATATCTACAGTACAGTCCAGGAATCTGTTTAACATACTAAAAATTCAGGACAATAGAGATGTCATCATAACGATCATGTTGTACTATTGTATTGCAATTTAATCGGTGTTTTTGCGAGACATATAATATGTGCCTATGTATTTTCTCCCCGTGTTATTGTTCACATTTGAATGTGTGAATTGTTCCAATAACATTTAGCGCAGTAGGTGTTCACATTGTTTGTACAGGCTATTGTAGGAAGTTGTTCAATAACAAGGGACTCACTCTAGGCCGGGGAGCGACGGGGCTGGCGGAATGTGCCCTCTTGCTGACAGGTCTCAGGGGCCGCTTCTTCGTATTGGTTTCATTATCTAGCGCAAATAAACACCGCTTTATTAATGTTATCTGCTTATCAGTCCGCGGCTTACTTATGTAGGCATTGACTCCAAACATGAACCGTACAGTAGGTACCTAATACCTAATCATAAATATACGAAAATAATATAATTTGTATTTTATCGGAATTAATCTTATTGTATTGTCCGCGACTTCGTCTGCGTGGACTTCAGAATTGGGTCCAGCCTAGATAAAAAGTAGCCAATGTGTTATTCCAGGCTATAATCTATCCCTGTGACAAATTTTATCTAGATCTATTCAGCCGTTCTAGCGTGAAAGAGTAACAAACATCCATCAATACTCACAAACTTTCGCATTTATAATATTAGTAGGACTATTGACCAGCGCATGTACCTGTAATATAGCGCGATAAAATCCGTAAAGTTGTTTTATTTCAATATATTTTTGTGATTTTTTTTGCTTTTTTCATGTTAACATTATAAAGTTATTTTATTGAAAAAAAAATCGACTCGCAGGCAGGATTCGAACCTGCGTCTTCTGGCTAAACTTCTGAAATCAGTATTAAAATTAAGGTCCATAGGTATGTCAATGTAATTATTTTTAAACGTACTCGCCCGCATAATGTCTTCAGCTGGCGTTATAATGTCTTGCAACAGCGTGGTAAACTGTTGATTTACCATGGGTCGAGCGCGGGTCGTGGCTGAAGAAGAATGTGGGGCGGATAGCGGTGTGGGGTCTGCAAACACAGAGAATGACAGTACATATAAGTAGGTACATACATTTATCAAGAACCATGATAAATTGCGGTGGAATGGAACACAGAAAAGATACCATGTGGCATGTACCCTGTTTAAAGTAACGAAAATATTAGGTACCTACCTAAACTACCTAGTTATGTTATATTTTTTTTATTATTTTGTTATTATAATCAAACAGTGATACCTATTTCAACTGTGGGTAACCATAGGAAAAACAATTTTAGTAAATTATTGGAAAATCTACAATAATTATCAATAATACATATAACAATATAATGTACTTATTTGTCATTCTGCCAGCTATCTTTGACCTCGGATTAGCAGATGTAATATTAAATTTAGACGCAAGGTAATAAACTGAAGGCCAGTTAGGCTTCTTACTTGGATAGCCACTATCAAATATACTTATATACCTACTTAGCTTATTTTAATTTGCTATTTTAATTCAATTTAAACATAATGCATAGCTACAAAATCAATATTATTGCCTCTGTATAACACCCTAAAGATTTGGATTTGTGAACGGTAAACAACACTAACTCATATTTGGTGTTAAACAGACACCTTACCAAAACACCTCAGTCAACCTACCGTTTTATACATAATTATTAATTAAAATATAATATAAAATAATAAATATTTATAAATAAAATTAAATCATGTCTAGTCCAGATCGTCATGAACTGGCTGCGACCTTGATTAGGACGTAAAACCATCACTATACGAACCATAGCTGCTACCTTTCAGATAAAATAGCAGAGATGATAATTTATATGGTACCTATAGGTACTTGGTTCACTGCTGGACCTAGGCCCCTCCCGTAGGTCACCACTGCGTAACGCTCCTCAGCTGCTCTCTTCCAGTTCTCAACATCGACAACCTTTATTATCTAGTCTAGTACTAAATATGGTTATTTCCTGAACATGGGTCAGAATGTGATTAGGATAAAATGACACATAGCTCATAGAACTGACGGCCACTGGGGCAGAAACGTTCTCGAGTGGAGATCACGCACCGAAAAGCGTAGTGTGGGATGACCTCCAACGAGATGGACGGAGCACTTGGTAAAGGTCGCTGGAAGTCGTTGGATGCAGGCGGCATACAACCGGTCCTTGAGGAAGTCTTTGGGGGAGGCCTTTGTTCAGCTGTGGACTTCTATTGGCTGATATGATGTGTGACAAAATGGCCAAACCGACTAGTATTAGTTAGATGCTATGGAACACATGAGGTACTTAACACACCCATCGTTGCAGGCTGCGATGATTTCAACATTGTACAGTATTTTTTATATTTTTGTATACTTTTGATGTAATTAACATTACACTTGAAAATTTTGTCAGTTTCTCTTAGTTTGACACATTTTCCCACCATGTTTCCTAAAAGTGATGCCAAAAGCACGAAAAGTATTTATGTAAGGTAAAATAAGAATAAGAATTTTAATTTTATTTGTAGTTTATTCAGATTAAATCGATTTTTGATATCGATGTATTATATACTTATTTAAATTGCAAAAAATATCATTTTAACCTTGTTATATTATTTACAACCTGATAGTACAATCAAAGATCCTTGTAAAATATTTGATGGTTAGTTCAATATCATTTTAATGATAACCTTATAATTTATGATTATCAATTACGAACATTCGCCAACTTTGGTTCCTTAGAAAATTCAATGTTTGGTTCACATTTTTTTTTTTTTTTCAAACACCAACTACCATACCCACTAAGCGTCATCCAAATAACAAATCTCAACCTCTTGACCCATCCGTACCCCGAGCAGCGCCTAACGCGTGTAGCTGCGTGTAGCCCACCCAAGTGACATTTCTTCCCTGCAGTGGATATAGCACCTATTAAAACTATGTTTATTTTTAGAAATAGACGAAGTAAGTAAGTCACAGCCAAATCCAGGTAACTGGATCTCTGAACTCCTCTCTAAATAATGACCTATGTATATTTGTCGATTTCTTTAGTTAGGTGCTGGTTATGGTGAATAATTATATCATAGGTACCTGCTTCAATAAATCAGCCATGCAAGATTGGATGAACCCTAGTTACACGATCAATTTATATACAGTCCATAATTCATAAATAAATAAGCTCGAACCGTGTTATTTGGAGAACGATTAAGTTATTATCTCTGATTCACGAGTGTGAAGTGTCTTTTACGCAAACATTTTACGCAACCTATTGAAAATAGAGGTAATCTGCTCTGCTTTCGTCACAAAACCCATTGTAATAACCTCAGAAGAATTTAATAAATAACAAAGGATTAATTCGGTATCTCTGACCCAATTTTATATCTACATTTTAAATAAACATATTGAGAATCTACGCATTGAAGACTATGAATTTATATAAGAAAGATCTTTGATTAAAATTTTATTGTGTTTCCTTTTCTAAATAAAGTAATATGGCTTTACTAAAAACATAAATATTACAAGGCTTTACTAAATGTCTGCGGGTGTAATACTGTGTAACCATTTGTAGATCAAAATATCTCTAATTCTTTGTGAATCTATTTAACTAATCTACAGTTTATTATTATCCGTTGGCAATAGGCTCGCCTCCTATTACATGGGACCTAAACATACCTCTATATATACCTCTGCCTAACCCTTCTGGGAATACAGGCGTGATGGTATGTTATTGTTATCCGTACGAGCAAGTAATTAGTATTATGTTGTAGCAAAACAAATGCTTTTATTTGGAATACCTATCTGTAATGCTTCCACTGATGTTAATTACCAACGTTATTAAATGACGACGCGCCCAGAGTTTAATTTTTCATTATTTAATGTGATTAAGATTTTAAATAATTGATAATTTATTTACTGCAGCGGCTACAAAAAGATTATCTTCTTTACTCCATAAACTTATCTAACTGTAGAGTATAACTAGAGTATAACTTACGCCGTAACTAGGTAAGTACTTGTTACTAAGCCAATATCCGTTGGAGTGGAAAACAAATATGTATTTACGAGCGTACAAATAACGAGCTCGAAATCAGTAGTCAATATACTCGGCAGTTGCAATAATTACTTAAATATCTTTACAGTCACCAGACAACTCTAATCTCTCTCAATATATCTAACACATAGTTGTTAAACAACAATAATATATGTACCTATATACCTCGCTCTGCTGCTGAGACCGCATTGACAAATTTTCTTCCGACTAAATATTCCTTTTAGAGGGATGTAGAGATGTATTTGAGTACCTACCTGCCATTAAAATAACTGGGCGTTACTGGACTTTATATCTCAAGATGGCGACGACTGCTACTATTGGTGTTACTGCCGTCTATTGGGAAGCTGTGGATGCCGCTTACCATCAGGTGCCCGTGTGTTTTTTTTTCATCCATTACAATTATATCGACAAGTAAGATTGAATCTAGTAGAGCATTAGTTCTGCACAGCTGTACGTACAGCATTACTACGAATCAACATCCAACATATTTTTTTTTATACTGTTTCTCTTAACCTGGTTATTTCAAATATGGATAAAATTATAATAGTCTGATTAAGAGTATTAAACCCACACGTGTTGCGGATTAGGTGACTAATATAATTATATAAACACCTTTAAGGTAAACTTGTGTAACGTATTTCAAATGATAGGCTGGTAATCCGATTACGAAATGTATACTCCTGAAGAGGATTTTAGGAGCCATTGCTTCACCTCAAGCAGCAACTATTGTTCCTTATTTGAAATACTAAATTCAGTGGTACATTTACAATCATTTCCTTTTCCGTTCAATTAGATTAGGTTGGCCAACTGAATAAATGTAGGATGAAAATATGTACAATTTACCTAATCTTCCTATATATTATTTATTTTCTAGCTCTTAGCTGAACTTATATTACCTACCTGAAAAGAAGGTAGCGGTCGAGACTAGAGGTATCTTAATATGAACATTATTTTTATATATTTAAGGGTAAATACCAAAATAAATTGTAATCCAAACCATATTTCATCAAAATGTGTTATTATTCGGTTTGAGACACCCTACTATTTCGTCTACACTACTTCCCTCAAAATAAAGGACTGGAAAATTCGTTCCAAACTTGTAGCAAAGTTATCAAGAATTGCATTCGATTACATTTATTTCCAGTGAAGTATTTTGGACGAAATAGTACATCAGGAACCTAGATTAATGGTATCGGAATCCGAACACACTTTTAATAAATCGTGTATGAATTACGATTTATTTTGGTATTACGTTTGTATTGTGAAATATACAGTTTCTCTTTACATGAGATATTAACCTACAGTATATTGGGAAAAAATTTACGCCATCTAAACCACTGGTGACGATGAGTAGGTACCAATGCCTTGTCGCCAATAGTACGTGCCAACTCGCTTCATAATAAAAAATATCTTTGCGAAAAGAGAACAAGAGATAGAATTAGACTCAAGAGAAGTAAACAGATTCCGTCACTTGCGTTCCGTCACTACTGAATAATGTGTACTAGTTAGTAGTATTAGTTAGGAGATTTATTTCAGTCCTGCCTGAAAAGAAATTGGGGATATGGTAACGTTGATAAAGGTACCCAAAGCCGTTACCTACATTTAAAAAGTAGTCGGGTTCAGGGTTTTACGACCCGTCCGGATATCCAATCCATCAGGTCATCACGGTCGAAAAATTGACGACAAGAACTCTAGGGAACAATTGATGTAAAAAAAGGTTACATGACCTAGTTTTAAATTAACCTAAACAAATTAAATAGTTTACAATCAAAATTACTGTACTTATTCCCTATCTAATAATTACTTACTTGGTAAACATGTTCTACACTAGCTATGTTCGATTTTCTCTAATAATGTTTACAAGAGAAAAAGTAGATATTTTGAGCAGCCGCCAGCCGCGGAAATAACGAAGCGTCGACGCCCGACCATGACCTCCTATTATTTCTTATGATAAATAAAGCTCCGGGCGCTCTCTTATAATACCTAATACCTACTCTGATTTCATCGAAACGTCCTAACCAGCTGATAATGATAGCCAATATTACTAAAAGTAAGTACCTGCACGTACTGATAAAAATACCACCATGATATCGACCTCAATTTATAAATAACATCCGAGAGAGAGGATTTCAGTACCCTATGATCCGTTATTGTTTACACAACGTTTTCGGTCCTATAAGTCGCGGAAATAGATTTACCTCTAAGCAGACTAGCACCACTTAACAGTTCGACGGCTCGCTTATCGGGTGCGAAAGGCTTGTCGATAAGGCGCCGTGCGCGCGCGCAACCGTCAGTGCCGCGAGCGACGCCGGAGCACCCGCCCATCACGAGGACCGACCGGCCGAACGCTGAAAGCCGAGATTCGTAACGTGTTTGGAAACTAAAAACAATATTATACAACTGATATGTACCTGAACCACCGCTGCCGGACAGTGTTTACCAAACTGAGGTGTTGTGACAAAGGTTGCTTTTACTTTAACTTGTGCGGTTAAATCAAGCTGTACTGCAGTTTATATAGGTGAGTTTGATGATATTTTAATAATAAAGTAACTAAAAATAATAGGAACATTGCCACAATAAATGTTTGTCCTGAAAGCAATAAAATGTTTTGGAGTTATAGAGAAGGCTATGAAACATTAAAAGTAATGTTATGGTGGTGAGGTTTCGATAGAGTTCACGCACTGACGAAATGTTTAGTTGTTTGTTATTAGCACAATATTATGATCACTAAAAACGCTAAACTTCAAAGGCAACACCAACATGTAGCGACTAGAGACCTCGACGGAGCAGGCGTCTGTCCGTATCGCATTATTTTCACTGACCTTTCTAATTTCACTCATCTCAGTTATGCTCTAGTAGACCGTCAGATATATACGAGATAATGCATATAACACATAATGTGATTATTTAGCACACATTAAAATATATAAACAAACGTTTACTTGGAACTTTTTGTTGTTAAAGATTATTGTTAAAGACCATTTATATTCTGGTTTCTGACGCTTACGCGAATATTAGACATTGAAATAAAACTATTTTTACGGATTTTATCGCATTGTATTAAATTTTATTATTTCCCGACGTTTCGGATCCTTTACAGCATCCATGGTCACGGGTAGACTGAGGTGTTGGACGTCTTAATGTTAAAATTACTAACAGCTACCTTACATTTTTGTTAATTATTAGTGATCCGATTCACGCAGAACGAGCTCACCGTATCCTTTGGTCTTGCAGTTTTGGGCTTGGATTTAGATTTAATAGATTCTATAATGGGGTTCCAAGCAGCTGGTAAGACCCAACCATCTTCTCTATTGAAATTTGGGTGTTTTTTAATTTCAATAGCCTCACGAATCATCCTAGGTAGGAATCGGTTTTCTTTTGCGAGGACTTGTGGTTTATCAAATCTGATGTAGTGCTGGGTCTTGTCTAGGCTATGTTCACAAACTGCAGACTTTCTGGAACGGCGGTGTTTGACATTCGTGAGGCTATTGAAATTAAAAAACACCCAAATTTCAATAGAGAAGATGGTTGGGTCTTACCAGCTGCTTGGAACCCCATTATAGAATCTATTAAATCTAAATCCAAGCCCAAAACTGCAAGACCAAAGGATACGGTGAGCTCGTTCTGCGTGAATCGGATCACTAATAATTAACAAAAATGTAAGGTAGCTGTTAGTAATTTTAACATTAAGACGTCCAACACCTCAGTCTACCCGTGACCATGGATGCTGTAAAGGATCCGAAACGTCGGGAGATAATAAAATTTAATACAACGCGATAAAATCCGTAAAAATAGTTTTATTTCAACCATTTATATTGTTAAAGACCATACAAACATTTGCTGGATTACACACTTTAAAATACTTATATGCATATAAAATATATACGTTTCTTTAGCAATAATAATAACTGATCGGGATGAAAATTATTAAAAAAATATTATTTTTCAAAATTTCCGAGGAATGTTGAATAGAATAGGTTGATAACAAATAATTAGGACACTAATCTGCAAGTAATAGATGTTTGTTTATCACTGCTGTACGATACGATTGAGAAGTAAGTAACAAACATCTTTATTATACATAGTGTTAAGATAATAAATTGAGAAGTTATAGATGATTAGTAAACTTCAGTTTTGTTTCGTTTGAATTATTGATATAGAATGCAAGAGAAATTCTTTATACAGGGCAAAACGTAACAATAATGTACTGGCAAGAAATTGCGACAATACAGACTCCATTATCAGAACAGATATCCTACCGATTATTTTTATTTATTGTATATATTTATAGTATAAATCTTTAACTGCCAACCTGAAATATGTCCCCTCATATTTACAGTTCGATGGTGCTTCAGATGAGGAGCTCATAGAATTCCTTACGAATCAGATTTTGCTACTATTTCTAGAATCCTAATTCGACGAAGTAACAATTACTTTTAAATATTTACTATTCAGTCGCAGTCGATCTACGAAAATAAGATTGACAACAATTAAAATCAGGTAAAGAAAAAAATTCAAACAAACAAACAGAAGAAAATATAAATACTTTAAGTTACAGGCCCATTACCTACGTAAATAAATAATTAGTTAAATACTTTATCTAATAATATATTGTTATAGTTAAAAATAAAGCTCTCATTGAATAGAAACTATAAATAGGTTGTCCGAGTGTACAATACTAAACAGTGGTCCACGTGAAGGTTCCATAAATTTAAAAAAATGAGGAACTTAAGTAAGTCAAGGATATTAAAGACGCAAGTATTTAGGTGGCTGACGATAGCTCAGCTTTGCAAAAATGTGTAAATCATTAAAAAAAATAGGTTAATGTGTAGGAGTTATTTTTCTCGCTTCAATCCGACATCTTTTAGTTTCATTGCTTGCTCTATATAAAATACGGCTTTGAAAACATTATTATCTGAAGGCCGGTAACGAAATAAGAAAAGATATCGTAGGTAGGTACGCTACTAACTTATATATTTCTGCTACTTATCTTGTAATACAAAGATATCATTATCCAATAAAAGACTGAATGAAAACTTAACGAAAAAAATAACACAAACGCACGTTCGTATTTGCCACATCCAGCCGAGCGTACTCCTCGTATTTTCATATATACGCTTGTATTTATTCACTTACTGCCCGAACTGCCTCGTTAGTCTAGTGGTCACAAGTGCGACTTCTACGCTAGAGGTCCTGGGTTCGATTCCCAGGTCGAGCAAAGTGTTATTGGGTTTTTCTATGAAATTCTCAGTAGCAGCTCGGAGTTTGGAATTTGTGCCCGGTTAGTGGCAATAGGCTCGCCCCCTATTACATGGGACCTAAACATACCGGCGAACTGTGGGTGTACCTAAGTACACCTCTGCCTAACCCTTCGGGGAATACAGGCGTGATGGTATATATGTTTATTCACTTTGTTATTATTCTGTATTCAGTAGTCTGTGTCAATATATAAATTTAAAAATATGTCTGTGTATATAACCTTAATTATAAACTTGTGGCCCGTCCGCGGTTTCACCCGCGTTATACACGCGTGATAAAGTTTCATACAAATTTTCACCCCCCTTTTCACCACCTTAGGGGTTGAATATCCAAAAATTCTTTCTAAGTGATCATCTAAAGTGCAAAAGGAACCAGCATGCAAACTTTCAGGGTCAGTTTCAGTCAGTCAGGTTTTCTATTGTAAATATAAAAATAATATGAAAATAGGGTTGGCGTAATGGCTCAGCGATTAGCTCTTGCGCCACGGGATGTTATTTGGGTTCGATCCCTGCAAGAAACATATATTTTTATGACTGTATTATTTGGTAGTTATTCTGGGTGGAATTCACGATACAAGAGGAAATCAAGTTTGTGAGTTTACGTTTTTGAAATAGGGATAGGTATGTATCTACCTAATTATTTCTGTGGAAAATGTCAAATAGATGTACTTACCTGCAGCGAAAGTCTTTACTTGATTTCAAAGTTAGTCAACCGCGAAGTTTCTCATAAAAAGTAAAAATATTTAACCGCTATTTATTCGATGAACATGACCAAATTCACGCTTATGGTAACTTCCTCTTCCAACAAACGGTGGGGGATTCTCCATTAAATAGCTCACAGCCTTCTGTTTGATCAGTTGTAATGTATGACTCAATTCTCAGTTCTAGTCAAGTTACTATAGTTACTTAACTTATCCAAATTTTATATTCACAACATTACATGGGCTTATGCCGAAGTAATTTGGGCAAAAAATGGACATAAATCTATTTCTATTCACAAGGTATATTCTGAGTCAATCTGTTCTAAGATAAAGTGAACCAAACTGTACGATATTAATACTGTAGAAACTACGAACGAATGTGTGCTATTCGTCTACACAGTTCAATTGCCGGAGACAGTCCATTATAAGGCTGAGTGCCATCTTCCGCATGTTGGCATACGAGATACAACAGTGGCAGATTGCCGATACACAAGACCAGAGACCAGTCAATTATTACCCACTTTTGCTCGAGAAAATACTGCCTGTGAAGAAATATTGTAGGTATACCCTAGTTAAAGAATAATTTAAATGATTTGTCGCGAATCATTAGTCCCAGAGAAAGAGAGAAATCCCACAGTCCACTATTAATCTTTCGAAATAGGACGTCTGTCAGGTCAGAGAGATGATCGGAAAGACAGATTGTTGCGTCCCCAACAGTTGCGATATAAGGCTCCTCGCAAAAAGGAATTGATCAGAACGTAATTGACTAATTAGTTACCTAATTTATATATAATATGTATACATATATGTAGTTTGATCACACTACAAACACCTTCAAGAACCTCATGAAGGCATCAAAGTTTCATCATGCACGCAATGATGTTTTTCCATTACCGTTAAAGCAAGTGATAATCAATATTCAATCGCATATTAAAGGTTAATTACCTTCTACGAATTAAAAATACGTGTGTTGAAAAAAAAACTGCTGCAATTGAGAAGGCATAAGAAAGCATGTGGACACGCAATAGCAAACTGTATTTTTCGACCATAGAGTACGGAGTTGTTTTTACTAAAGTACGCATAGTGCTTAGGGTCGTTGGCCGAAACCGCAACGGTATCCAGTCTAGCATAGCGACAATTCTACAATGCAACGAGGATAAAAAAATCGTATGTGAATTTCCATTGTAGATACACAAAACAACGTATTCATTTTGTTCATTCATTCATTCTAAAATTTCACTTATTTACCACAATGACAATGTTCATCTAGTCTAAAAACGGACTGGTCTATTTATATCTTCTAGGTTTATATATCTACTTAAAAGTTTAAAACACAGTCGGTTTATTTACATTATTTATGACTCAAGAACGGCTGGGGCGATTTTTATGATCTTTGATTTGTCGGATATGTCTCCACCCAAATAGCAGAATAACTATTAATACATCGGAAAATACCGGAAAAGAAAATTGGTTTTCTCGTGCATTATGTATCTAAAATGCTGTTTCGGTAATACACTGAACCAAACTCCTCATAAGTGGCTGGAGTGATTTTTATTAATTTGTGTGTTTCGGTCCCTGGATGGTTTAGATTCACAATTTGGCTCAGCAATCGGGTTTAATTTTCAGGGCAGGACATAAAAAGAAAGTAAAGCTAAGCTGATTGTAATCATACTATTATTATTCGCTAATTAAGTTCGCTCGGAGTCCAATTTTACATACACATTTTTGACATCTTTGGCTCAGCATTTAGTAGCTCAGCAGTACAATATTTTAATCCAAGCATCGTAATGTTGTTAAAATAAAATTTTCAGTAAGATATTTATAACCTCAACATTTATTAGTCTCTGGAGAAAGTATTAAAATGCTACTCCAAAATCAACAATTTACTCCAACTGGAGATAATAATGTTTTCTGATTTATCAATTTTATTTTCTTACATTATCTTATTTAGTACCGTTAGTATATTAATTCCAATATTTTGATAATTTCTTTTGTTATTGTTTTTACAAGTCTAGTACAGAATTCACTAGTTACTTTTCAAGTTCAAAGTGTTCATTATAGTGGGAACCGATATAAAAAAATAAGCCTAAAATGTGGTCTCAAGATTTGTGAACTTACAACATTTATAACATTTTACAACACTTATAACATTTTTATAATAAACTAGCCTCTTCCCGCGGCTTCGCCCCCGTGGAATTCGGTCTGTCATCACATCCCACGGGAACGGGATAAAAAGTATCCTATGTCCGTCTCCTGGTTCTAAGCTATCTCTCCACCAATTTTCAGCCAAATCGGTTCAGCCGTTCTTGAGTTATAAATGGTGTAACTAACACGACTTTCTTTTATATATATAGATATACTAGCTTCTGCCCGCGGCTTCGCCCCCGTGGAATTCGGTCTGTCATCACAGATCCCCCGGGAACGGGACAAAAAGTATCCTATGTCCGTCTCCTGGTTCTAAGCTACCTCTCCACCAATTTTTAACCAAATCGGTGCAGCCGTTCTTGAGTTATAAATGGAGTAACTAACACGACTTTATTTTATATATATAGATATACTAGCTTCTGCCCGCGGCTTCGCCCCCGTGGAATAAAAAGTATCGGGAACGGGATAAAAAGTATCCTATGTCCGTTTCCTGGTTCTAAGCTACCTCTCCACCAATTTTCAGCCAAATCGGTTCAGCCGTTCTTGAGTTATAAATGAAGTAACTAACACAACTTTCTTTTATATAAGTATATAGATAGATATCTTTAACTTTTTTTTTATAGATAGAATATATAATTATAATTACTGATTGATACAGAGAACCTTATGTAAACTTCATAAACAATTTTGATTTGGTTTCATGGTTGTAATATAGATTCGTATCTTCACGAAGTTTATAGAAAACTAGTCCCATATACGCCTCATATATGGCGGACCGTTACTCCTAGAATGTGTTGACAACTTTCATTAAACGTTAACTAGACTTGTTCTATTTTCTGTCTGCATAGTTCATTAAAAACAAGAAAAAAAACACGTACACTAAAAACTTGTCTTCGCTCTATGTTAGGAATATGAAAGAAACCAATGCCTTCAACATTTCCCTATTTCTAAAAGAGTACGTTCAAAGCAAAAATGACGAGTACCTAAATATCGAACTGGTTTATTTGACAAAAAACTATGCCCTAGATTATTTGACCCACACTGGCTTTATCACACCCACTAACTTTCAACTGGTTCTCGAATCACGTGCGCGGATCAAAACCAAACCTTATCTTAATCGGCTTAAATGTATGACTAAATTGCCAGACGGTACCCACTGTTGTTATCCAAAATCATCTGAAGTTTTCTATTTGTGTTGCATAATTTATATCTTTCTAACAAAAAATTAAGCACTCTGGCAGACTTTGCATATATATTAGATATTATTACTATTCTCAACAGCTTCCTAGAAACACCAGGATGGCTATGAAAGAGTGGCTGCAGTGGCTGCCGCCACCACGGTCGCTGTTGGCGCTGCTGCTGGCTGTGGCTGGCTTCAGCGGCCGCCTGTTCGCGTCGCACTTCACCCACTCGCCGACACTCCTCGTGGACACCTGCCATGCACTCTGTCGACTTGTCGGACTCATCACGACGTTGATCTCGTACAAGGTTGGTTCCTGGGCCATCATTTACCTATTAGCATTATGACTGTAACAGTCGGTTCATACGCCTCATATTTACGCATGTTTCTTTACGGTACGACGTCACGCCATATTTACGCCACAGTCACGCCATACGCACTATTTAAGTTTGTTGACAGATGAGGCGCCTGAGGTGGCGGCGCATTTTGAGACTGAAATACTAGTTATCATATAATAATGGATTTTAAACTGATTTATATAACGGCTTCCAGCTACAAGGGAAAGCAAGCAGCTTCTATGTATTTATATGCAAATGATACGTCGTCGTATTCTTTTTAATCCATTTCTCGCCACCCACTGCTTGTGTCGTGTCTCACTTCGTGTCGTTATGAGTCTAGCAGTTTTATCAACTACTTATTTTATGTTAAATTTTATTTTATGGCGAATAAACTTGCTGAGAACACGCTAAATCTTTACTCCAACCACTAACATTGTAAATATCCTGCCTGACTAGATTTGACTCTACGACTCTACATAAGTAGTGATCACAGAGAGTACCTACGCGTCTGAGTGTCGAAGTTGGATTGGACCATTGGATGGGCCAGTCCAGCCTGACTAGATTTCACTCTACGACTCTACAAAAGTAGTGATCACATTGAGTAGCTACGCGTCTGAGTGTCGAAGTTGGATTGGACCATTGGATGGACTAGTCCAGCCTGACTAGATTTGACTCTACGACTCTACAAAAGTAGTGATCACAGAGAGTAACTACGCGTCTGACTTTAAATAACTACCTTTAAAAAATGTATTCAAATGCTTATAAATTTTGTAGTATGAACGCGCGGATGAGGGTGCAGGCCGAGAGGGTCGCTTGCGTAACACGTTCGGCTGGGCGCGCATCGAAGTGGTGGGCCGCCTCTCCGTGCACGTGCTGTTCGCATCCTTCGCGCTGGCGCTGGTGGTGAACGCGCTTCAACTGGGCGTGCATTCCTCCCACGGACAACCGCCCAGATACCCCAAGGTTATTGTTGGCAGCGCCGTGATCGGACTTCTCTTACACGCCATCAATTATATGCTACTTGCTGGTAAGTACTCGAACGTACTCTTTATCGTTATCATAATGAAGACCCTGGTCAAATGACTAAATATAATATTTATATGTAAATCTCTACTATTATTAAAAAAAGTAAAAAGCTGTGTTTGTACTTTCAAAATAAAAAAAACAAGTTAAGCACACCTCCGAACCCAAAAATGCGATTTTTGAAAACACTTCGAAGGAATCGCAGGGACTCTGGTTTCTTTTATCGCAGGTTTTTTCGCCAAGTACTACCGGGGGTTATCTTTTACAAAACATCTTCTACCTGATTTAGATGAAGAACGAGGAACTTTTATTCCTATGCGTGCACAATAACAAGCAACTTGTATAGCAATAATAATTATAGTTATCTTATGAATAATCATATTAGGTTCATAAACACATTATAATAATACTGATAAAATATAAGTGCAGAAATAATATAGGTACCCAGAGTAAACCAAACAAATCCGCAGGTAATGCGTAAGTATTTACTAAGAACAACCTATTCTTCAATTCCATTATGTTTTCGTGTTTATAAAATAACTGGCTGCCGGTAGATTACAAACGTAACATTACATAATGCACTAAAAACTTCCTACTTACGAAATAAGAACAAAACGTGGTGAAAATGCGTCCTAAAAAAATGATTACTGAAGCTGACGCGACGTTGTCGCTGAAATCAACTGATATTAACATTTACATTTATTTTCTCAACCAATTTTCTCATGTTACTGTATAATTACGATTGATTGATAACAGCTTTATCGTCGTTTGGTTTCTGATACATTTTATCGCTTTGTATTGATTATTTATCTAGTATCCCGATTGATCCAAAACGTCGGGAATGAAATAGATTTATTTCTATTTTAGGAGCATATTTTACCAGAAAATTTAAAATCAACGAAATCACATAACACCATCACGCCTTTATTCCCCGAAGGGTTAGGCAGAGTCATAAGTACTAATGTATATGTATATAATAGGGGGCGGGCCTATTGCCCTTAATTGGGGACCAATTCCAAACTCGGAGCTGGTACTGGGAATTTCATAGAAAAATAGAATAACAATTTGCTAGGCCTGGAAACCGAACCTAGGACCTCTGGCGTAGCAGTCGCGCTCAAGACTACTAACCGAAGTCACCGAAACCCTTACATGAAATAAGTATTTACCTATACACAATACTATATTATTTTCTCTTGGCTTACCATTCACCTCGGCACCATCTACACTTATAAAATTGTTTGTCCATTTAAAAATTTAGAACATAAACATATGTTATAAGATAAGCCAGGAAACGATTTTTGGCAAGGGACTCATGGGCTTTAATGGAGGGGAGACGTTAGTAAATTAAATTACAGTTACTGAGAATAAATAAATAATACCGTGTTTCAGAAGTTTTCGATATCCACTTTTTAAGGAAGGGCAACGGGGGGCGAAATTTTGTATTGGGCAGCCGGTTTAAAGATAAAAACTTAGGAATTGTAGCCATTATAACATAATATAAAGACGTGTTTCAGGGTGTTTGGATTTTCAGATTTTAAGGTGCAACGGAGGCTGGATGTTTGTAAGGGTAAAGATAGTATTTTAATGATTGGAACCTGAAAATTGGTATAATCGCTACTTATCATAAATAAATAATTACTTATTCTAGGTATTTTGTATATAAACAATTAGAAATTTTGAGGGAAAAGGGGTGAAAGTTTAACATCACTTTAGGGAACAGCTAGTAAAAAATACTTTAGCCATGTCAAACATGTCAATGATAATATGAAACAAAAAGCACTTAAAGTAAAGAAAGCACTTACAGTGGTAAATCTTAAAGTGATTCAATTATTCAATAGCAGCATTCAATCAACTATCAAGTTCGGTTGTTTTACTTCTGTGCAAGCGCACGTGACTGCCGCAAAGTGCGTTATAAACATCTTGCGGAAGAAAATGATCGGCTTTCCGCGTACTGAACAATGCAAAAACAGCATGTAGGTAGAGATATACATGCTCCTCTGTGTTTAGTTTAGTGGTTCGAGTACCGGATTGCTGACTATGAAGGTCGTGGGTTCGATTCCCACAGGACACAAACATTTATGTGATGTCAAAGTCAAAGTCAAAATGTTTTATTTCAATTAGACCATTAGAGAAGGTACTTTTGAAAAGTCAAAACTAGTTGCACGGTTCCAAAAAGTGGGTCTTATGGAGAAGAGCCGGCAAGAAACTCCATAGATACTCTTTTTAAAATAAAATAATCATAATTACAATATTAGCTTTACAACTTTGTTTTAAATAGTTGCTGAGAATTATGCAGTTTGATGTGTATGTATTTTTCATTAAATTACAAAAAAATATATAAAGAGATTGCCACAGCAGGTAAGAGAAGAGCTGACCAGCCCCGACAGACAGCACCCGTTCACGAGTATGACGTGTGTATCAGCGTGGTTCGACTCAACCATATTGTATGAATATAAGCGTTTGTGTTCGTCTGGGTGTTTCTTATGTAATAAGTATGTATTTACAAAAAAAAAGTATATAAGTATGATATCCATGGTCTAGTACCCATAGTACTAGTTTGAGACTAGTTGGTGCTGTGTAAAAATGTCCCAGAATATTTATTTATTTATTATTTATATTGTTAGGCACACAAACCAAGCTATCACGTTCAATCAGGATAAAGATATCAGTTCGATGAACTTTTCGATGCACTCATTTACGTAGCTACATATCCCTTAGGCGTGATGTAATTTGTAGAAATAACTTTGAGCTTTGAATTGAAGTCCATGGATTTTTCTAATAATAAAGAACGTAGAAAATATGCCTATAAAGTGTAACTAGTCTGTCCTATTATGCCTCATATGATATATGCTTTTATTTGCTCAGGTAAACAAATCGATTAACATAATTTCGTTTTTTAGGTCGTGAATTAAGCTACAGCCGGCGCCTGAGCGTCACGGAGGGTGGAGGAGTGGTGCTGAAGACTGGCTCCGGGGAGCCAGTGCTGGCCCATGCGCCCACCGACATCGCCAGTAAGTTGTATTTTATGCCTTTATTATTCTTATTATATGCATTATTCAGCTTAGCAAAGGAACAGAACACCGGAGTTAGCTCTCGAGCTTTTAATCTCCCGCATGACGAATTTACGAAGGGTTTTATGGATGAGAATATCCACAGCTCCCAAAACATCTTGTTGTCACATGTTAAATGTAAGGTCACATTATTAATATTTAGATATAATTACCTGTCGAGGTTTTTCATACAAATACATTTCATAAAACATACATTTCCAAATACTGCATAACCGAACAATACTATTTCGAATAAAATCACTTGCACTAATATTTACCAAACTTGGAATTGAATGAAAAGTCTGCAGACCAGACTATATGTAGGTTATATAGTACCTATTACATATTTTAACACAACTGCAGACCGCAGACTCTTGTCTTTAGAAATACATACTAACACCAGACTTACAACGCGGATTTGCAATGATATTATAATTACTGTAAACCTTTTATCCATCCTTGTGGTAATGGAGTCGACGCCAAATTTAAGTAATAGGGCAGGCTGCACCTACATTGTCACAGATATAAGATATTAAGTATCTATATAATTGTACATATATATATATATATATATATATATATATATATACAAGTGTAATGTTTATAAACAAATAAAATTGTAAACAATCATAAATGTGTAATGACTGCTCAAGAAAGTTGAAGGTAATAAAAGTGCCTCAATTACGCATCCATGTACCTATATGTATTGTTGTATTTATTAACAATTAAATTAAATTAATTGTGGCTCAATAAAGTTGAATAGAAGTACCTCAAGTTAAGCACCCATGTATTTTGTTGTGTTTATAAAGAATTACATTTAATAAATTCATGAATAACACGTAGGCGGCTCGCCATCGCATCGCCAGTAGAATCTATATACACAGCTTCGTATTAATTTGTATAGTGCGTCACTGATCACTGTAAGATTGTTTATTCATACTTATCCATACTATTAATAAAAACTCGTTTTTCTTTGAGTCAGCAGTAAGAAAATCCTTAATTATTCTATATTTTTTAATACAAATTTTTATATAAATGTATATTGTTTTGTATATTAATTTATTCATGTATCTATTTAAAACTATTTTCCACGGGAAGAAGAAAAGTGATTAAAATCCAGATAAAAACCACATAGTGAAAAGGCAAGAAGCGATTATAGTGAAATATTATCGAGCTAAATCATGATAATAAAAATAAATATACGGCAGCTGCTAATTTTATGTAAATAGTTTACACGTGCTGGTTTATTAATATCTATTTACCTACATAATGTTGTCGTAAGGTTGTAACTATCATTCAACATTGAGTCAGATGTACGCTTTGAGATTGACGCTTATGAGATGATTTGCTTGGTGCGTTTGATAGATCAATAATGTATCATAGTTGAAAGTATCCCCTTTAAAAATATAATTCCAGGGATTTGTCATTTGGATGAATACCTTCTTTAAAGTAACAAAGTATGTAGGCCAGTTTCCTCCCAATTTTTAAAGTCTGAGGGACTCAGTATTTCATAAGAATCCAGTTAGCCGTTTCGAGGCCTATTCTGGACAAACTTTTCGACCTGCAAACAAACAAAAACCAAAAAATTTACTGTTTTTAGATTTTTGATCAGGCATCGTATAAAAAGCTGTGTTCACATATTTAGGCATGAACTTTTAGGAAATTATAGATAGACACTTTTAATTTTATGAATGATACCCTACTTATACGTCTGAATTGCAATGAATATGAAATCTATAAATAACGTTACCTTTTCACCTACCCAGGCAGCCTATTCGTGATGGGCGCTGGTCTGACGGCAGAGTGGGAGCCCGTAGCGGCTCGCATCGCAGATCCGGCACTGTCCGCCTGCGCGGCCATAGTCCTTGTCATCTTCAACTACCCCTTCAGTAAGTATAATGTCTTACATTACAGCAATTACCAAAATATACCGATCTCTACCTTGTGTTAACAACAAGCAAGGTTACAATTTCTAAGCCAGGTGATGATGCTGTGATTTCGGAAATTGTTCATATTCTTTAAAATGTTCATTATTGATTAAACTTTCTCGCAAATTAATGCGTCTAGAAATGTCATTATGTTAAGATTCGGTCAATTTTCATAAACAAATATTTTTAGTATTTTAATTTACCAGAAATCTCTACATCAAAAAATGATCTGTCTGCGATAAAATATGACATAGGCAGATAGTAGAGAACCTAGCTCAGCTCTAGCTAATTGTAATTACTTTCTAACAAGTACATCCGCTATCAATTTAATCTACCGATTGATTTGTGTTTAATTAATTTACCTATATCACTAGTATTCTATTATCTGTGCCTATATACAAAGCATGGAATTTAACTCTTTATCGAAATAAAATTCATACTTAATAATAAGATACTTAATCCTTGTTTGTCGTATCCATAAATATGTATTAAAAAACAGTCTCCCGCCGCGTCTGTTTGTCTGTTCGCGATGAGCTCAAAAACTACCTTCTGAACGGATTTTTATGCAGTTTTCTGTTATGGACGGGATGATTCATGAAGAAGGTTTCAAGCTATTTAATATCATACCACGATTCTTTAGAACGGGGCCTAGCGGGTGAAACCGCGGACGTGTCGCCAGTTTATCAATAAATAGCTTCTGCCAGCGACTTCGTCCGCGTGGAATAGTTACTTGGTCTTAGCGTGATGATATACATATAGGATATACAGATAGGCCTATATCCTTCCTCGATAAATGGGCTATCTAACACTGAAAGAATTTTTCAAATCGGACCAACTACTGGCCTGAGACTAGCGCGTTCAAGCAAACAAACAAACAAACAAACTCAGCTCAACTTTATATAGTATAGAGTATAGATTTATTTCAACACAATTCAAATTCATAATATTACCTAGGTAACTGAAGTAGAAACAATCGCGATGCCAATACGACGCAACGCAAATGATATTACGCAAAAGTTCCTCAACTGAGGGGACTAACGGCCGATGTTTCCATTATTTCATAATGAGGGTATGCACCAATCAAAAGTAAAGTATCTACAATCAACTTATTTCCTCAGACTTGTAAAATATTGCACGAAATCAATTCGTCCCGATGACTATTTCTTAGCCGATGTTACAAATTTCAATGCCTAGGCAAAAAGGTCGACACAATCACACAACCACCGAATTAGGTAGGTATTAGATAAATATAATTTTACCTAACAACAGGATCATATCACAGAAAATATAAATAATTTATACTTAGCTGATAAATTATATCAGATACGCAATTTACGATTGCTTACAGTCTACATGAATGAGCTACCTACTCCTACAACAGTTTCACCTAGTCCACCATTTCTAGTGATCTTTTCGGTTCAGCAGCCTTGGCTTTGGAACTTGCATTCTCGTACCTATCTGTAGGTCTAAATATCTAAAGCAGAATTAGTGAGACAGACATTTCGATAGATCTATTGACAAGAGTGGAGCTCTACTAGGTAGGTGAGCCTGGTACGAGTACCTACCTTCGCAGTACCTACAAGTATGTTTATAAAATAGATTAGTAATATTTCATAAATTTTCCGATCCCATGGAAATTGTCAAAAGTTTTATATTATCACAATGATTTGATTTGAAATACTCGTAGCGTCTTCTCCTCGCGCATTCAATGTTACGCTAAGACCAGCACAAGAATTTCTTTTCTTTTACCCTACTCCAAAATACCGCCCGGAGCCTAACTGCTGAAATCTGTGTCCCGCGTTTGTGCCATAGCGTAATGCATATTATTAATACGAGTACCATTATCAACCTCATAGCACAATTCGTTTTTTTTAAATATAGTAGCATCTGTAAGTATATTTCGAAATAGACTTGTTTTTGTATTTTTTGTATTGGTATTGTAGGGAAATTTTGGTAGGCAGGTAATACTTTCAAGTCTAACGTTTTAATTTTTTTAATTGTAATAAATTTGGATAGAGTTAACCGATTTTAATGATCTAACCTAAAGGTGGCCTCAAGATACAGGCTATCAATTGGAGTTAATCTAAATCAAACAGATACAAACCGACTGACAGTCAACATTCTAAAAAAAATATTAAAAATTTTACTCTCAGTCTGCCAAACAATATTTTTCTGCAAATATAAGCAATGTAGAGACACGCGTATCCTAGGTATTGATCATTTGTCCAAAGTATGTCCACCATGCTGACATAGGTTGCAGACATCACAACCTTCCAGAAATCGATGAAGTCTTCTTAGATGTGCACTATATTGTAAATGATGATACCTTTTTATTGTTTTTGGATACAGTGCGTTCAGCGGGTCTAGTGCTGCTACAAACTGTTCCAGAAGGTCTAGGCGCCTGCGACCTCCGCGCCGCCGCTCTGAAAGTACCCGGGGTGCTGGCCATACATGAGCTGCACGTGTGGCAGTTGCACCGCGACAGGGTGGTCGCCACCGCGCACATCGCTTACGCGTCGCATGAGGTGATGAATAACAATCATTATAACAAACAATGGAGATATCGTAACTCGGTTATGATGGCGTCAGTAAATATTGTTTATTATTGTGTATGGATCTTTGCTTTTCCCTGACACCATTACTAGGTGCAGTTGTTTATTTAATTAGCATCTGTAATGCAGTATGTAATTTATAAACTATTTTGGATAGTAGGCGGGTACCTACTATTTGTACGTGTGGTTTCGTTTTTCCCTGAATACATTTTATCTATCTATCTACAAGATTGTACGGAACCCTCTGTTCGATTCGCACTTTTTATATCGGTCACCACGTTGTAATTTATTTACGTCCATCTGAAATATCAGCCTACGGATAACAAGCACTACTTATGATGCAAATGGAGCTACCTATAACTTCCCTGTAAAATTATAGTGTAAACCAACACCTTTCTCCTCGTCTTTTATTTTCAAAGAAGTATTTCTCATTAGCTGAGTGGTCCTGAGCGCGACTGCTAAGCTAAAGGTCCTGGGTTCGATTCCCAGGTCGAGCAAAGTGTTATTGGGTTTTTCTATGAAATTCCCAGTAGCAGCTCGGAGTTAGGAATTTGTGCCCGGTTAATGGCAATAGGCTCGCAATAGGCTCGCCCCCTGTTACATGGGACCTAAACATACCGGCGAACTGTGGGTGTACATTAGTACGCCTCTGCCTAACCCTTCGGGGAATACAGGCGTGATGGTATGTATGTATTGGTATTATATAACAGTACATATCGTGTTACAGGATTATCTGAAGAGTTCTGCGTTAGTTTGTGACATATTCAGACGTCACGGTATCGGTCTAGTCACGCTACAACCGGAATTCTCGCTGGCATCTATGTTGGGTAAGTTTTATTAGCCATCACCATCATCAACCGATATACAGTTAATACAGCCCAGGTCTCCTCTCAGACTGAGAGGAGTTAGGCTAAAGCCTGCCCCACTATACCTACTCCACAAGCTTTTGAGAAAATCTCTTTTCAAAAAAGGTTTCCTCACGATGTTTTCTTTCACCGTTACGCACGTGCCTTGGATTCGAATTCGATACTTTTGACTTTGCATTCCAACGGTCATATCACTATTTGATATTGCTAGGCAATTACTGCTGTATAAAATGGTCCTTCGGTACATGCTTTGAAATAACGAGTGCTCTAAAACCTAATTATAAGATCTCATAATTATTATTCATACAAAAATCAGCGCATATCATCCGCGTATTACCATGTTAAAAGTACTTTGTATACAGGTACAGACGAAGAGAAGAAGGCGTTAGTAGACTTCGCAAATCTAGGATGTCCCTGTCCTTGTGCCAAGGAGTGCAGCGCGCCGCGGTGTTGCGAACCACCGCAGCAGCCCACAGTCACTCGCATTTAATTATGTTACACGTAACACATAGCACGTAGATATCATGATTGTGTTCTTAAATACTATAACCACAACTGTGTGATTTTCAAGGTAATATAATATAAGACATAGTTTCGCCGAAAAACCAAAGTGGAGAAGTTTCACAGCTTAGTGAGAATTACAAAGTAAGACTTTTTGATGATGATTTCTGTTCTAATGTACGCACGAAGCTATATGTAGTGAATGTTACGTGAAATTATCTTGCCTTAGTTTAATAAGTGAACTGCCTTGTAAATGTAAATAGTAATTAGAGAATAAGTTATTTGTATTGTTTTAATAAAACAAAAACCGATTTCGTACAAAAAACGTACCTATGAATCAGCGCCTTAAGAGCATTTATATATTTTTAATACATTAATGGGTAAATGATAATTATCTCTCTAAGTAGATCTTTGACACTTTTACAAGTCAATGTTTTAATTTTTTTGTACTAATTGCCGCCTGCATTTCCTAACTAACTAATTCATAACTGCTGCTACTGCTGATGATGACCCCTGAGAAAACTAAAAAAGAAAATGTCTGAGGTAACATTTTAGTGCGTTTTTTAAGAAACGAAGTGTGGTGAAACGGTCTTTTAATTTTGATACTATTTTAAGAATACAACCAAAGAAGTTCGATCGGGTGCCGTACCTAGCAAGCGGCGAAATTTCTAATCGTGGTAAATAACAGTCAGCCTACAATAGAGAAAGTGTAATGTATAAAAACATGGTTCGCAAGCCACATTGTCACTTGGTTGCACTCGCGTGCGCTCCCGCCACTCACACCAAAATAATCATACCTTATACACAGTAATGATGAGAGGTTATTGTTGAAGCATAAAAAGGTATTGTGATGGAGCTATTACACTGACGAAAGAAACGTTTTTTGTTCGCCGTGAAATTGTACCTACCTTACATACACACTCCAAAAAAAGATTGCGAACACTTTGAAAAATCGAAATCTTTTTGATATTTTTTCATAAAAAATAAAAAGTCGTTTTATTTTTTAATTTCAAACAGGGTATTCCTATTTAAAGAAAACACACAACAAATATTTTTTTCTTGATAAAGTTCAATTTAAAAAATTATATCAGCTTATGCTATGTAGTGATCGCAAACTTTTTTTGATGTGTGTACATGCGATTTGGACAGAAAAAACTCAATTCAAACTTGTACCAGTTCACGTATGATATGACTAACCTAAATTATTGTGTAGGTACGTGATTTTTTACTGGTAATTCTTGTATAAAATAAAAAAACAATGAAGACTAAATTAAGAATTCATTGAGTTATTTAACTGTAGATTAAGATTAATAGCTCTTTTTTAACAAATTTACAAAATTATTTTGATAAATACTTATTGCAAATAAAAATAAATTTGTATAGAGGCAGGTGGCGTACAAAGCGACTGTGATGTTCCTTTACAGTATTATATTAAGGAAAGCTATGTAAGGCAATAATTATAGGTAATAATTTAGTTAATCACATTGTTATCGTGCATTACCTAATGATGTTAACAAATAATAATAGATATTAAATTGTAAGTGTTTTATGTACAAAGTTTTGTTGACTATTGAATTGAAGACAAATAAAATTAATTAACATTGATGTGTTATCTACTTATCTGGTTCCCAAGTTCCAATATTAAGAATTGATTCAAGAAATTTAATTCTTCTGTTGTCTATTAATATTCTTCTGTTATTATTAAGTCTTTAATTATAGGTAGGCGTAGGCCGAATTGAGCCATGCTTACAGGCTCCAGCTTTGTTAACCAGTGTGGAAATTTAACTATGTATGTATTATGTAAATATTCTAACTAAAAACAAATTTACAGTAATTATAATAGTATTTTCGTTTACATGGGACCTAAATATAGCAGGAAATTATGGGTGTACATAAGTACATGTCTGCGTAACCCTTCCGGGAATACATGCATTATTATATGTTTAGAATAATACCTACTATATAATAAAACATATAATGTTTATTTTTATTAAATAAAACTTAGTTTTTTACCAATGACACGTTTATTTAGATTGGTAGGTTCCATCTATACGGATATCGTTTTTTAGAAATAACAGGAAGGTGCCTATATATTCGATTCGAACCGATTAACATACATGAAACATTTATATTTTAAATTGGGGTAATTTATAACTAGTGTTAAGCATTGATTGGAACAATATGTCTACTATTAAACAGCCTTAAATATTTAATTGTCGTCATCGTAAATCAGGTCGTGATGTTCTCCTGAGTTGTTGGTCAACCCCCTACAGTGTGCCGGCCGACACGAGCGACTCTTCATAAGGCGACGACATCCCCTTCCAGGACGCTACGGAAATAAGACAAAATATTACAAGAGATAAGATAAGATAACTTTATTTGCAATAAATATGGGTACAGACAGTTCTAATTGCTAAGTCGCTAAGTCCAAATGCACATATTATACCATGCCACATATTATACCATACAATGGTGTGCAAAGGAAAAAATACACATTAAGAATAAGTACATCATTTAAACTAAAGTAGGTATCAATCGATTACAATATAATAGAGTATAGTACTATAGACATCTTCATATTATTTTATTTTACGTTCCGTTAGGTAGTCCAGTAGGCAGAATAGTAACATTTATTTACCAGCCATGCATACAATTTACGCTTGAATATTTTTAGGAGGAGACTTCTCATATTTTCCGGTAGTTTATTATATATTATTATAATCATAGGATATCATAGCCGCCTCATTAGCCAAGTGGTCCTGAGCGTGACTGCTACGCTAGAGGTCCTGGGTTCGATTCCCAGGTCGAGCAAAGTGTTATTGGGTTTTTCTATGAAATTCCCAGTAGCAGCTCGAAGTTTGGAATTTGTGCCCGGTTAATGGCAATAGGCTCGCCCCCTATTACATGGGACCTAGACATACCGGCGAACTGTGGGTGTACCTTAGTACACCTCTGCCTAACCCTTCGGGGAATACAGGCGTGATCATAGCAATTGTTTTTAAAATATGTACTTTTTATGGTGGGTAGTAGAAGTTTACTTGGATAATCTTGTATTGAATCCACAATGCGCTCCAGAAGTTTTAAATAAGTATGGGTGCTTCTTTGCGAACATACAACATTCATATATGTACACTGAAGGTGCAGTCATGAGCTTTAATTTTGGAAAGAATGTTCAGCAAGATGTTAGCGGTTCTACATTGCAAATTGCACGTATACATTGTTTTTGTGATATAAACACCGTGTTAATATTTACTGAATTACCCCAAAGCAGTATCGCATACCTTATTTGAAATGCAATACATATCCATGGTAAGCTTGTAGTGCTAGATATTGATTACAAATTCTTGTTAACCGCCATAACGCATAGACAAATTTATTTATTTTAGTGCTGACCTTATCAATATGAAGCTTCCATGAGCATTGATTATCAAGACTTAAGCCTAAGAAATTTACATCATTGGCTTCTAGTAGTGGATTGCCATTGTACATGATTTCAAGGTTGGTTTTGTATTTATGTCTATTGTAGAATTCTACTTATTTCGTTTTTGTGATATTAGTTCAGATTATTGTTTTCCATCCATTGTATAGTTGCTTTCACCGTTTTATTTATTTCATTATTGTAGTTAGTATTATTGTTTCGCGAAATTATTATAGCCATGTCATCTGCAAATAAATTCCATGGATGTTTTATTTTATCAGGAAGATCATTAATATAAATTAAGAACAGAAGGAGGCCTAGAATGCTCCCCTGTGGGACGCCTACTTTGTTTTTAACTAAAGATGACTTAATAGTGATTTCCTCTTGTTCATTATTTATGGCTTTAATTTCGACATATTGTTGCCTATTTTTAAGATTCTTCGTATCCAATTTTCAGCTATACAAAGCTGTTTCAAATCCGCTAGAAACTCTTAGAACCCTTTAAAGACTATTAAAAACTTAACGTTCTGGCCTATTTCCTGTTTGACTATTTGAGAACCTGTGTTTGGGTCGCTTGCTTCATTGACTGATAAATAGTTGTCAATGACTCAAGCCCTCACTATCACTTAAAGCCAGGTATCCACTATTTTCGTGAACCTCTTGCGCTCCGCCTTCCTGCAACTGCTCCACATTGTTGATACGTCGTGCTTCTGGAGCGTGCAACGGTGCGTAAACGCATCCATAATGTGGAGCAGTTGCAGGAGCACGGAGCGCAAGAGGTTCGCGAACATAGTGGATACCCGGCTTTATTCTCTTTACTAATGCTACTTACGATTTATCTCAAGTTGGAACGTAAGTACATACTTAAGTAATTTAAATCGCTATGTTAAATAATGTCTCGTCCCATTCATACACCATTTTATAATAATAACGCAATGAATCAGCTGTATTTACTTTCCAAATGCGTCATTAGTTTATAGTCATTTAAATTTATACGGAGACTGCCGAGCCGAATGAGAGAAATTATCGAGAACAATCTAGTCTCACTCATTACATGCTTATCGCAATTCTTAAATAACCATACATTCGGAAAGAACAATCTTACAGAATATACGTAATATGATGCAACATAATCAGCATCTAAACATTAAACAATTGCAATGTTTTATGTGGAAGTGAATAACTTTAGCTTTAACTTGACAACCTGTGAATTGCATGGATCTGACAGTCATCCGGCGCGTAGGTAACTGTACGTACCATTTTTGGATTACTGCCCATGGTCGTTGCGTAGTTTCAACACTAAGCAAGTAACTTATATAAGCAAAGAAAATAATATTAATTAATACTAACAGTTGATTAATAGACAACGAAATAATATAATTATTATATTAAGTATGTATACCAGTTCACTACACCACAATAGACTAGATATCGTTCATACTCTTGTCTGAACTCCTGTAAAGCTTTTTGTTTTTTTAAAGAGTGGTGCCGCTATCCCAGTTGCTTAACTTTTTTACCCTTACACATTGAGGAAATCTACTTGCAATGACTGTTAAGTAATAACAGTCAATCAGTCAATAGTGATGTTAAATTAATTTTTTGCTATAAAGGCATCATTTTCTAAAATATCGACAACATACGGTACCTACATATGTTATCCATACACGATTGTGGATAGCGTAGCAACGCAAAGATATTAACAGTCGAACTAACTTTCAGCGTACCTACATGCTTACCACATTATATTAGTCTACACAACAAACAAATACATATAAAGAAATAAAGGTAAAGTACCTAAGTTAGTTTATTTTAAAACAAGGGAGTTATTTACCATCATACGATCACGCCTGCATTCCCCGATAAATTCAATATTTCCTACATCGTTTTTAACAAATCCCAATTTAAAAATACACACACTTACCACCATCAGTCTATAAACGAGGCAGTCAGGGAGTTATTTTGTATTATTAATAAGGTTTTATTATCACCGATAAATACAGAAATTCCTCCATAGTTTTTAACAAATCCCAATTTAAAAATACATACACTTACCACCACCAGTCTATAATTAAGTTTGATAGCGAAGTCGCAATCCCCGATGCATTCGCTCCACCCCAACCACGGCCCAGTCTCGCAGCTTACCGCCTCTACTGCTTACCAACAACATTTATTTGCTAAACAACTACATACATCAGTTATCTATAAACTCGGTACATAAAACATACATTCACAGCGACATGCAGTATGGATTACAATATTGAGTAACATCAATTGTAAATGAATAAAATGTAGGTATATTCATTCAAAGGTTGTCTGCAAAAAATGTTAGCAACAAACATGATCGCCCATTATACAATTCTAATATGTTTAGTATTTGACTCCGTGCTGGACAAACTAAAGAAGCAGAATATGGTTTCGGTTAAAATTGGTCAAATAGGTAACGTCGCCAATTATAAATAGTTTACTAGGCACTGCGCACTAAGCTGGCATTAGTTTATTTGAGTAAAAAACTAATAATTACTTGCCATATAGTGGCGGGCCGTCGTTTTGGATCACTTCGTTATCCTCGAGAGGCGGAGTCGGCTTCAACTTTTTCACAGCTACCGTTGCTTCATTGGCAATAGCAGTAGTCACTGAAAGTAAATTTAAGTCAAATTATATTTACGCATCAATATCAAGGTTACGATTAGCATGGCAAACGATTTTGATTTGAAGTGTAAATGGGGGTTTCATTAGCGATTTGTTGATAAATACTTCTACAAAGTTTTAATACAGGACATTTCAATCAAATACAGCAATAATTATCAATTTAGACATTTGACACTTATCCGGAGGTGGTGAAACAGGCCCTTAGAATAGTGTCTGCTCCCTAACCAACAGATTCAACTGAATCAGAGATCATACAATAGATGGAGCACTCACTGCGCTCAGTAGTACAGCCAATAGAGTGGCTCATTGTGTCCAACACAGATCGCCATGTTGCAGATGAATAAGAAAAATATGTATATATGTATATCACGATACCAGAAAATACATATTGTATACCCAGCAGTGGGAGTAGTAATGTTGTAAGGATTGTAATTATAACGTCGCGCTGACCGTTGTCGTCGGTGTCATTGACGCGCATCATGCAGGCTCGCAGGCAGTAGTCCCGGGAGCGGAAGTTGTTGCCGTTGCCGCCACACCCACTGAAGCCGAATGGCTCACATGACCCCTTAGACCATTCGTAGAACCAGCGCTCTTCGTAACCGCGGCAGTGGCCCACTGACATGGGAAGCTTGCATACCTCTGTATGATACAGAAGTTGAAGAATTACAAACAAATATTAACATGTCGTTACTGATGTCAATTAGTGAACTATGCATACACATTATCATATTTTATGATATTTAACCGTGTCTACAGGCCGCCCAAAATACAATGTATTCGTTACCGTTTTTAGATCTCAGGCTCATTCATGGATGTCGATTATGAAGTCGCAAAAACTCAGTAACATATCCTAATTACCCAGCGGCACTGTATTATTCAAGCAGCTGATATCATCTCCATCGCAGAGCGCTTCCTGCTGCGTGAGCGTGAACTGGCACCGGTCGATGTACTCCTGCACTTGGCTCTCCACTGCAGGGTCCTCGGCTGTCGTGTTGTCCGGGAGGTAAACCTTTTAAAATACACCGATATCGATATTATCTGCACTTATTAAAGGGTCAAATAAACTAAATAAAAAATTATACTGCAACTAAAATATACCTCTTAGTAACTAGATATTTCAAATCATTTACCAACGATTGAAGCTCCATAAATCTTCGGTTCCATGTGTAGAGCAACCTCTGTGACATAGCCTGCTGTACAGTAGAGTTGTGTACTACGTACAAGCGCGTACGCAGGCGCCGCCCGCGGCCGCACTTGGCCGAGCAAGGCGACCAGTTGCCCCACGCCGTCACATGACAGTCCGCGGGAGGCGTGTCCTTAACACAAGGTATCAACTTTTGTTCTACAGATTGGAACAGAAAAAAACATCGCAGTATTGTTGCTTCCGATTTTCTTGTTTTTTATCCTATTCCAATAGTTTGCTACTGTCACAACAGCTTGCAAAGAAGTAGGTAGTTCAGTAACAGTGTAAAAAGTACTGTGAATCAATTTGAGTAAAACGCGGTTACCGGAAAATATAACGTCCTTAAAATTGTACTTGGCTTATGGGATACCACACTTCAGAGACCATGGCCTTTAGTGGCCAAGTCGTGAATACTGCAGGCTGATGATGAACCATGCATAGTTATCAAGTCCCGGGAACAGGTGGATTTTTTTTTCGATTCGATAGCACGTATATGCGTGACAATAATTAGGTGGCATCAATTTCCAATATTATGGAAGACTGTCGCCTTGGTTACTGAATCAAAAGACAACTCGAATAATAAATCTGGTATCTATACCTTAAACATAATAGACACCTAACGATAGTAGAACAACAGACAGTAATTCTAAAATGATCACATTAATAAAAGAACATACCACAAAGAACCAGTCAAACGCCGTAAAGTTTGACTTCGGAGGAGGCCTGAAATAGGACGAGATAGTATTATTAATTCCTATATTTTTTTAATAGGTACATGGCATAAAGTGCCTTGACACTACTTGCATAATCTGCTACTTATACAGATGATGCCAAGTGTCTGAGAAAATATAGCTCAATGCTTAGGACATTTTGAGTTTTATTTTGAATTATAGTCTCGATAAAAGAAAATTTAATTATTTAGATGCAAAACTCGTAGACAATGGATTGTTTTCCAACTGGCCATCGAAATTTGACTTTACTTCTATGGATCTTGTGTCAAATTTCAATCCCGAATAGGAAAACAATTCAGAGATAGACCGTTAGTGTAAAGCATTATTTGTTGACATAGTGTAAGCAACTTTTGAATTTAAATTTCTTAATTTTCCTTGATCTAGTCATGGGACAGAGTAAAATAAAAAACATTAGTAACTTCTGGCATGGTCCCATCTCGCAGGGCATGGCCTGGCTCATGACGGTGCGCGCGCGGTAACCCACGTGGCAGCGCTTGTAGGCGCGCGGCGCCACGTAGTGCCGCACGCGCGCGCGCACGCCGCAGCCCTCGCACGGCGACCACGCCGACCACGCCGACACCGCGCACGGGCCTGTCGTCTCCGCCGCCTCCGGCTCGTACTCCGATGGGGCTCTGACCTCATCTCAATTTGTAGTGTCAAGCATAGTCCAGATAAAAAAAATCGCTAAATGCGTTCAATAAGGTTAGTAGGTATGTCAACGATTCTAAAATAATTATATTGATAGATTGAGCAAAAGAAAAAAATAAAATTTTTGTGTTTCTATTCTATTATCTGTGGTGTTTCATAGGATGATTCTGCCGAGGTCATTGATAGAATCCTGCAATAGAGATGGGCCAAAACTCCTCCCTTGTGGGACCCCGAAAGAGATTGTCCATTCATCACCTAAACAGTCTCCTAATTTGAAATTTAAGGTTAATGATTTAAGGTTAGCTTATAATATCGTATTGGGATATCCTGTAAAGATATTGTAAGTGGTTTAAAATAAATAAATAAATAAATGTTGTTTTCGCTGAAAGAGATAATCTTTGAAGATATCGATTAGTAAACCTCGAACTGGAAACCAACTCTGGCAATGCGAAACTGTAACGTAAGAAATTTTTGTCAAAGTCAAAGTCAAAATGAAAATAAAACCTTTTGACTTTGACTTTGACAAAAATTTCTTATTTTACAGTTTCTCATTGCCAGAGTTGGTTAAATATGTATGTACACATTTCTTTTCATGCGAATGAAACGACGTCGAGACATTTATTTTTTTAAATACATACCTGCAGTGCATTCTCGGTCCACGGCAACGTCGATAATCGGTGAGCGATACCCGGCAAGCTTCGGCGTGGGCGCGTGCGGGCCACACGTAGTGGCGTTGTCGCGTGGCGCGTCCCGGCCCGCACGTCACGCTGCAGGGCCCCCAGCCGCCCCATGAGTGCACCGCACACGCACCGCCCGCGGCCGCCGCAGCCCCCGCACTGGCCGGGCTCCCCACGCCCGATGACGGTCCTGACAACCCCGCGGCGCCGCCCGACTGCTGCATACCACTGGCACCTCGCTCCGGCGTGCGATCTAGCTCTTCTACGTCCGCAAAACATACAACATACTTAGCCACTGCTGATGCATTGCACGAGTACTCGTTTGCTCTAGTCACACAAAAGCACTAAGCTACCAGCACACTTGTCTTTTTTTACGGCTCTTTAGAACCTGCGGTTCCTTCGCAGGTTCTAAATACCTATAATAACATGCCGTGTGTATTTTTTCCCTAGTCTTAAGACTGAAATTAAGATCAACACACAGCCTACATCGTCGGTAAGTTGAAATGCGGCAAATTAACTTCCTTCTAACGCATAGACGTGCTATGCTATAAATACATAACAAGGTCTAAAACCAACGATTCCCAACCGGAGATCCGCGAACTACTAATATAAAATATGGTTCGCGAAAGATAAATAAGTTACATACTCGTAAGTTTAATTTCAGATTAACGGTTTATTTTACTTGAATATGGTCCCTGATAACAACAATTAAATTAAAGTCGCCTCGATTCAATTAAATTTCGATCAATAATAGTACTATCGATCGAATACTTTAGATCAGTGTTATCAAGTCAAAAAATGTTGCCAACCACTGCCCTAAACAAATAACCCAAATTACCGGTTCCATCGCAGCTCTTCTCGTAGAGGCGCAGTCTGGTGAGCCTGAGCCTCGCGAATGGCCTCATATCGCCGCTAGTGCGGTAGAAGGGCGAGCGAGCATCCCGCGGCCAGTCCGGTCGTAAGGCACGCACTGGTGCCGCCGGCATAGTGGGCGTACGATGGGACTGATAATACAAGTGGCAGTATCATTGTAACAGTATATTTTATATTAATTTCTGATACCCGAAACAAAACACAAGCATCTTGGGTTCTTATAAGTAGGTCATGTAGGTCTGCCGCCTAAGGCAAAGATGCTTGCTTGTATGAAAATAGGTACTGCAAATAATTATATAAAGGAACATATTCCACTATCATGTGTAGAATGGACACTGCTGCATTAGTACTGATTCAGTTGCAAACGCTAGAACTTTTCAGAACTGGGATGAGCATTGGGCTCATCGGGTCACAATAAGTAATGCCCTGCCTCCGGTAAGTTATTTTGTTGCACAACATACCGTGTAAGTTATACCGCTGTCAGTCCCAGCATCATACGGGTACAGAGGGATAGTGGCCGACTTGCTCCAAGTACAGTTAGCATTGCACAACTCCAATGCAGATACTCCCACTATCCAATCAGGCGACGGCGCCAGTTTGGCAGCAAGAGAAATCAGGTGATGCTTCGCGTCCACTCGGAATACCGCGAACGTGTTTGGGATCCCGGCCCCGCCTACTTGCTGCCACGATATTCCCCGCGCTTTGATTATTGTTCTGATGTGCTCGCTCTGTAAATAAGCATTTATCGTACATTTATTGCCTGTGATTTTTTTTGAACAATCCATGATTATATTACCTACTTTAGTTGTTCAAAAGCCTACCGCTTTGAGCTCTCCGATCCGAAGCTCAAAAATGTTTGAGCATTCTAATGTATCTTTTCTATTTGGTGCAACCCTGACAGCTTACAGCGATTTTATCAAGCTTATGTCGGTAGGTATACTTTAAAATTACCTCAGCTTTAAGTTCCTTCTCCAGAGCAACGGTAGTGCCATCATCAGCGAGTCGTCTCATTCCGGGGCTGGCCACTCGTCCTTCCTGCCACACTCGAAACTGTGCTGTATGCGATGCGCCGATCACGTCACCGAAATGCGCGTGCGCACTCTCCGGTGGAAACTCGCGCGGATGGGTGTTTCGGGACCAGAGGCACTCAAAAGTTACCTGCATTTTTTTACATCTTATTTTAATAGAAACGTGATAAGCTGTTTAACCCGTCAAGTACCAAAATCTATTTACTCTAGTTCTGAATTAGAAAATAGTTGTTACCTCCTAATAATCTTACATATAACATTGCTTATATTTACAAAAAAAACTAATTTGGGGGACTCCAATGACGATATAAAGTTATTTAGTGAAGGAAAAATTCGACTCGCTGGCAGGATTCGACCCTGCGTCTTCGGGCTAGGTACGCCAGACGCTATGACCACTAAGCCACCGCGAGTCCCACCTGCCATGTCGGCTTAGTGGTCATAGCGTCTGGCGAATTTTTCCTTCACTAAATAACGATATAAAGTTAATTATATCATTGGGGGACTCAGAATCAGTAACACAATCCATTTCTAATGTTTCTTGGATTAACATTTAGGCTATTTTTAATTCAAATCGGTTCTCTCTATCAAAAGTTGTCAAACATTATTAAATTATTCAAAAGTTATTAAACATTTTACAGTTGGCGCAAAATAACTTGAACCAAAATGGCGGATGCGCAGTAGGTAGAATTTTTTTAGTACATTTTGCTCGCAAATGTACTGCACAAACTTTCCCCCTCTCCGTTAGTTTTGGGTCAAGTTATTTTGCGCGAACTATATCCATTGCAAAAGTTGAATTTGAAAAATAACCATTGCAGTAAATTTATTTTTCAAGTATTTCTGTACAAGACTAGCACGGGTCAAAAATTATAACAGAATCAAGTAATATAATTAAAAAAATACACTGACAGGTATCTATTCCCTGTCAGTGTATTATATATATAATAATAAGTTAAAACAATAAAATAAAGCAGATCAGTCAGGAACCATTATTGTGACCAGGAATTGATTATTAGTACAGTTATTCTAACTCTATTATACAGGGCATCAAGGGACATACATAGGACTTATCCTTATATCGTAGAAACTAAATATTTGAGTAGGGTAAAGAAGTAAACAAAGAATGACAACTTATTTTCTAGCGGACTAACTATTGAGGGACTAACACGACATTGTTATTACCTCAATGAAATTTGATTCGATAATAGGTGTCATTTTGAGTTGACAATTATGACAATTATTGTTTTCTTCTCTAACTCTTTTGATAATATGAAACCTCCATAGTGTAGATACAGTGCGCACACTTTATTTGAGAAACTAAAGAGATTCCATTAAATCAAATAATTAATATACCCAAAGATGATCTACCACAAAAGTACCTAAGTATGTTTAATAAAAAAAATACTACTTGCTTTAATCTTTACTGATGCTCAAACAGTTATTTGAGATTTTTATCTATGTAGGTATGTCTGTTTATATTTCTATGCATCACGTCAATACCATGTGATTTTTTTTTTTAATTAAGTAATTTATAGGTCACAAATAAGGTATTCAGAGGTCAATGGGGCTAAGTATTAAAAATATGGAAAACCAGATTTTTCGAGGTGGTTAGTTGAAACTTGGAGAGGACAACGTCTGTCAGGGCAACTAGTTCTTTTATAAATTGGCTAAATTACTTGTTGCGGCATAAGTTTTAAAATATGACACGAGAGCTGCCTCTAGCCCAGTTAGTAGCGTAGGAGTAGTTGATACGTAAATATGAGCTCCCTACCTCATACTTAGCCTCATCGCAGGCGCAGCAGGGCTCTACGATAGGTGGCAGTTTTGCAAAGTTGGGTGGGGCAGCAGGCGCAGAGCACAGGTCCCGTGCCAGCACGGACCAGCCGCCGCCGCCGCCACCGCCGACGCCTGGATACGGGCCCACGCGCGCACACAGCCGTACGCACGCGTCCGTCATATTAGATGGCGCGTTCCATATCACCTGAGTTAGTTCAATAAAAATACGAAGTGGATAAATCAAGATCATCAACTGCCTCATTAGCCAAGTGGGCACGACTGCTACGCTAGAAGTCCTGGGTTCGATTCCCAGGTCAAGCAGTGTTATTGGGTTTTTCTATGAAATTCCCAGTAGCAGCTCGGAGTTAGGAATTTGTGCCCGGTCAATGGCAATAGGCTCGCCCCCTATTACATGGGACCTAAACATACCGGCGAACTGTGGGTGTACATTAGTACACCTCTGCCTAAACCCTTCGGGGAATACAGGCGTGATGGTATGTTATGTAAATCAAGATCGACATACCATAATACCGGGCCGGTACTTACCTGAACTTCAGTTTTCGGGTGCGCAGTAGCATTACTAACGGCTGGTGTACAAATTTCATGAATCTTCGCTTGAGCGTCGTACGCTTGAAACGTACCCAGCGTCAGATTAGAGAACTCAGTCGCATTCGGTGAGCTTTCCACCGTATCCGTCTTGGGGTGATCGATTTTTATCTCCACCCACATCGTGAAGCCTATGAACGGCGTTGGTCCTTGCCCACTGTCTATGCCCTGGAGTGACACTGCAAAAGAAAGTAGGTTCAGTAAAGTACCCTACATGTTCCACATCTTTTTAACTTGAGAAAAGAAGGTAGGTATGTACAATGGTCTTTTAAAATAAGAACTGAGTTCTAATTACTATTTCTAATATTTATTATAGTTCTAATTACGCTAACTGAATTTAATTGACAATAATAACCAGTGTAAAGTTCCCCAGGTAGGAACAGATCGGGTTCACCAGCGACACCGATGCGGTAATGATCGTCAGCAGGCGGCGCGTGTACAGGCGCGCGTGCACATTGCGGCGAGGGAGTCGTCGCTGCAGCGTACGCTGCCAATGCCGCCAGGAACCTATTACGGAATATTATAATTGTAAGTTTACGTCCAAACGTCCAGTGGCCCTGACGGAATACCTACCTACCAGCGTCTCTATTCAGAGACTGTGGTGGAAACGAGGAAAGCGGTAGAGATTCCACTAGTGGTTACTAGATCATATCTTTAACACATGTTTAAAACAAGTAATGTTCCCGGCTCGGTGGAAGGTTACACTAGTCATTCCGGTTCTTAAAGGTAAGTCAGGTCCAGATGGCAGTACCTATAGGCCGGCTGTGCTGCTGACGCCTGCTAAAGTCGGATGAAAAATATTCGTGAGAATACTCTCAGTCGATAAACGTCCAGTAGCCTTGACGGAATACCAGCGTTTCTATTCAGACTTCAGAGCCTGTGGTGGAAAGGAGAAAGCGGTACCCATTCCACTAGTGGGTAGGTACTAGTGGAATGGCCCATTCCAATTTTTAATACATTACAATTTGTAATACACTTAGCGCCATTGACCTCTGAATACCTTATTTCTGACCAATATTTTTTTTTTATATAAGAAAAAGCTTACTAGTAATGTGGGTCACACATTACTAGTATTCTTGTTAACCCCTTGGGCTAAGCTAAATACGAGTGGGTTCAATTACTTAATTTCAAAAAAAAAATCACATTGTATTGACGTGAAGCATGGCACAAGCATGGAAATATAAACAGACATACCTAAAACGTTTCGTCATCAGTAAAGATTAACGCACGTTGCATTTTTTTTATTGTTATACATACCTAAGTGGTATATTCTTTGGTTAGGTATATAGCTTCTGCCCGCGACTTCGTCCGCGCAGCTTGATGATATATAGCCTATAGCCTTCCTCAATAAGCTATCTAACACGGAAAGAATTTTTCAAATCGGACCAGTAGTTCCTGAGATTAGCGCGTTCAAGCAAACAAACAAACAAACTCTTCAGCTTTATATATTAGTATAGAAGTATAGATTATTTGATTAGATGTAAACGCTTTAGTTTCTCAAATAAAGTGTGCGCACTGTATCTACACTATGGAGGTTTCACATTATAAAATGAGGGCTGGATGCTTTAAGAGTGAGAGGGAGGTCACCCTTCATGAGGTTTTTCATGGACCAATAGCTCTTCCAGGCATTTTCAGTGCGTCTGCAAATTTCTTAGTAGAGACTTTAATAGTAGAGATATATATAAGATAGTGTAGTACTAGCATTATTGTATAGCAATTTCCATATTTATGTCAATATCGAGCCTTTAATATACCAAAACAAAGAGAAGTGAATAACCTCGAACCGATCCTACACACTGTACGTATTTGTTATAAAAATAGGATATATTATAATCTTAATACTATCGTTTATAACAAAATTGATGTAGTACTGCAGATACCTACACCACTAATGGCATTTTTCACGGTGTTTCGTCGAGCGGAACCGTTGTGTGGGCGACTAGCGGCCGCCCTATATTCCCGCCCTGCGAGAGCAGACTGAGTTGGCGCCGGGACACATGTACAGAATACGACCTTTCGATTCTATCCTACCCTGTCCGCTATAGGTGAGCTTGCTGGGCGCCTTACACAATAATTATAATTGATTTTCAACGACGAGCCTGCAGGTTGCGAATGCGTTCGTGCGCCCTCGTGTATTGTGCAGCGGTGTCAATCAATACTCTATTAGGACAATTAGTAGTACAATATAGATGTATCTAAACGTTTATGATTTTATATTTAACGCTATGTATTACAAAATAGATATTTATTTTGTAATAGCGTTATAGAAATGAATGAAATTAAAGTTTTTTTTTCTTTTTCTAGTTAATTAAATCCTAAGAGCAGTGATACTACCTTAGTGATATGATCATTGGACTGCCAAGTCAAAGGTCTCGAGTTCGAATCCAAGGCTGACTTTTCGAAGTCTTATACATATTAATAGTTAATTATTACGTGCTTAAACACTGAAGGACAACATCGTAAGGAAACCTGCATGCCTGAGAGATTTTCTTGACAGCGTGTGAAGTCTGCCAAGCGTGGTGTACTATAGCCTAATCCCTCTTATTCAGTGAGAGAGAACATGGGTCCATGATGTTATGTTATGTTTGTAAATTAAATGCTACATTTAAAATAGATCACTTATATGATAATCTATTCTATCGCCTAAATGACTTCATAATGGGAGGCTGTATACCCATTTTAATAGAAACACAAACTAGATATTTTATTTTCTGAATAGATTTTATTGTTTTATTCAATAAATATAGATTTTTAAAGTTATACATATTGCATTAAAAACATACTAACACATTAGTGCCTGTGAAATATATAGATAATCTACACATCACGGGATTAAAAATATAAATAAATCATAAATGCATACTTACATCGCAATTTCTTTGCTTTTCTGATTACATCTGCATTAGGTACGTACCCTTCTATTAAATTTTATTTATTTTACGAATCGTTGATTTACATACTTAATGTAATAAAAGCTAAATTGCACAAAGAGTAAATAAACCAACTGTTACTTTGGTAATTCATTTAAATGAATACATAATTTTTTATATATAATATTCTACTTACTACTAGTTGATGGCACAAAATACGAGACCTGCATCTTCAGCGACTACAAAAACTCTAGTTACAAAAACAACGTACATAAATTAGAGCAGTCTGTTCGACCTCTTTAGTTTACTAAAACATTGCTAGTAATCAAAATACAGACGTCACAAGTATTGTATCAACCAGTATAACCCATATGATATTGAATATTGTAATTATTAATCTCTAAAAACGCATTGCTTTATTATAATTATAAGTTGATAGAAATCATATAGCTGCGCTAAATAATTGTCTTATTTAGCGCAGCTTAATTATTATGAAATTAATATGTTTATTAGAGGATTAATAAGCTGCAAATCTAACCAATATGAAATTGTTACATTATCAAATATTTGTAAAGCCTGGGTTACGTTGATAACGATTTATTTTAAAACCTACTTCACCTTTGATTTTGCATTTAATAAAATTGTTCTATAAAAATCCCACAAGTCCACATTACCTTTAAAATTGCATTAAAAATCTTTTTCATCTTATTTCTAATTGAACTAACATTATAATAAAATAATTAATAAATTTAAAACGGGGATCAAAATACTAACGAACTTACTCAAATAAAAATGTGAACATAAACTATGTTTTCAAAATTCTAGTAAAGCTCTAAGTCGCTACGTCATTACATCGTTCTTTTCTGGTATTTAACAATTTTATCCCTGTCTTCTTACTATACCGTCACCCAAACTTGAAGAATAGAAGCAATATTATCTTTCATAACTCATATCACTTCAGAAACGTAGATATCCGAACTTCCAATAACACAATAAACTCATTCAATGTCGACAGCGAAGTTCTTTGACTATCAGTTACGTCATCATCCTGCAGGCTAGTATCCCATAAAGAGTATATTAGGGACATAACAAGGTACCGAATGATTAATCCTCTGTTACGAAATACTGTTTTTCTTAGGACTGGGGTCTATTAGGCGGATGTTCTCTCAGTTCGAACACGTGCTCGACGGCTTGCGGGCGACCATCCGGGCCGATTCGAGCCGGCTTCATAACGCCGTCCGACACCATCTTGTCGAAAAGGTTTACCAGTTTCATTGCCTCATACTCTTTCTGTAAATAATATAGACTTATTAGAAAATGTACAACCACAAATCGCCGGTATGTTTAGGTAAGGACACATGGAAACGATGCTATGCGTAGTAAGTGGGTATATCTCCAAAATCTAAGCTAGTAGGTACTTAAAAAACTACAGTGAGGCCTGAGAGTCAAAAACACAGGATCTCACCACACTCATCAGCCATTCCTACAACCACTTGACAAGGCAATGTAAGTTATATAATTATGATACACAATGCAAAAAAAAATACAATGAAATGTGTAAATGAAGCCCCACCTGTTCGTCAGTCATTCCCTCGAAAGGGTTAGTCCGAGGCGGTCGCGTGCATCCTACGACGGGGTCGATGTTGGGCTGGGCCTCCAAATACTCCTCTGTATCGGAGTCGTCACTGCTGGACGAGTATTCGCCGCCGCGGCCGCCGCTCAGTAGCCCCTTCTGCGCGAGGTGACCCGCCGCGTTGCCGAAACCAGTGTATTTTACCATACGTCCCACTACAAACAAATTTTAACTTATATCTCAGAAAAATGCATACGCCATAGTATAGTCTAGGTACTCATAAAGACGTAGATACTTATTGAATTAAAACTATCTGGTGTTCTATTCTATGATGTCGCACATTCCAAACCACTCACTAGCTAAAAGACAGCTGAAATAGGTATTTTATCTACTGGCTCGTTTTACGACTAGAACAAATCTTTATGAAATAATCAATATAACATTGTGATCAGTTTACACTGAAAAGCAACATCTGAGCACTGGAATATTTTACAAATCTAAATCAACATAGCCACACATACCCTTTTCTTTGCATAGAATGAAAAGAAACTCGGCTACCAAGTCTCGGACTGATGTAACAGGGGTAGTGAGGAGCCTGCAGAGCTGGTTCCTCAACGTGTTACCCTTCTCCGGCGGTCGCGACACATCACGCAAGGGAGGTAGCACCACTTGACGAAGATACTTCCTCTGCGATCGACAGCCCCTGGAGCTCTTGTTCAGCACCGTCAGAATAGGGGAGAGATTCTCGTATTGGTTTTTAATGCACTGAAATCATTGATAAATTAAATATTTTTCTGGTGGACTGAGGTCAAATAATATTATGCTAATACAATATGCATAAAATATCTTTAATATTTGGAAATAGCGTGCATGCATTTCTTGTTTTTTCCAAAAAATATTTTTCAAAAACTATTTACTACACATCAGTTCCGCGCGAGCTATCATTGTGAGCGGGCGTTTACTAATCTTTGTCATAGTTTTATCGTGTGCATATATTTTTTTTACTACGTGCGGGCCAACCGGTTTTACCGGGTGGTCCCTGCAGCTGTTACGTTGGCCGCATGTGTGAATTAAATACAAATAATGTAAACATTAGTACATCGCCGAGTATTGACGAGCTAGAGGACGGAATAAATATGGAATTTGAGGACGATACACAACAGAATAACACTGAGATGACAGAAAAGAAAAGGACTAGGGACGAAAATTCTTCTGAAGAAGGGTGGAACGTAGTGACTAGAGGACGAAACAAATTGGTATGCTGTAGAGGACCCAAATGAGAAAGAAAGAGAAGAGAAGGTACAGATATGCGTTACTTGTAAAGACCCTTTGCCTAAACAGTTCGCATTGGCACGGCTACTAAAGACGCATAACATTGCCAGTGGCAATATAAATAGAATAAAATATGTACATAAAAATAAAATGTTGATTACATTCGATAATGGTGTTGAAGCAGATGAATTTATGAGTTGTTCGGTTTTTACCGACATGGGCTGGAACTGCCAAAGACATCCGAGGTAGGTATATCGTACGGCCTTATTAAATTCATAGAATTAGACATATCAGATGAAGAACTCAGACAGAATCAAACAGAATCTAATCTGTCAAGCAGTGCCGAAATAATATCCATCCATAGACTGAATAAACGGTGCCCCGAGAACACTAATGGTAATGGTTGGACTCCAAGTGAAACGATCCGGTTAGGATTTAAAGGTTGCGCTCTTCCTTCTTATGTCTATATTTACAATTTGAGGATTCAAGTTGAGCGATTTATATTCCCGGTTACACAATGTTCTAATTGTTGGAAATTCGGCCACACGAAAGTCAGATGTCCTTTAAAAAAACTGATTTGTCCCAAGTGTTCACAAAACCATGAAAATTGCATGACTACATCATACGCCTGTGTAAACTGTTCAGGTCCTCTTATGGCGTTTGATAAGATATGCCCATATTATAAGAAAGAAAAGACGATCAGAAATTTAATGGCAGAGTTTAACTGCACCTACAGGAAAGCCCTTTCAATATATGTTCCTCCTTCTCCCGGTAATGCACCACAAGCGGTTTCGGAATCTATAAATATAGTCGAACAAATATCTACTATAATTGCCCCAGATACGAATGTAACGCAAATTCCGACGGACAGAAATGTCGGTACAGTCTCCCAAGTGGATTTCCCAGATACATCCATGGAAAATACACCCACGAAACCTTTGCAAAAACGTAATTTCCAGAAAAAAATTCGTCGACTCCCCACCCCTACAGAAGAAATAATATGGCATAAAGATTCAGAGTCATCCGATTCTTCAGAAAAGTTGAACATATCTATTAATGTAGATAAAAACAAAAACTCCGACAAATATTCCCATAATTTAAACTTCTGGCATCTATTTAAAAAAGTTAAAAATATCTACTGAAGTAAACAATCCTTTCAGATTAAAATTCAGCAGTCAGTTTCTTTATTTGCAGAGTGGTTAACACATAAAATCGTAAGTAGCTTATCTATTGAGTCTATATTGGATTTATTTGTTGGAAATGGCTAATAATAATTCTATGAAGCTGAATATTATACAATGAAATTGTCAAAGTATAAGACACAAATCCCGTTCACTTGAATTACATCTAAGCCAAGAAAAAATCCACATTGCCGCATTGAGCGAGACCTGGTTGGAACCTGAGAGCCATTTTAAAATTAGTGAATATACCACATATAGGTTGGACAGAGAACATGGTTACGGTGGTGTTGCCATTATGACTCATCGCTCTGTAAAATCCGTTGCTTGTACAACGCAAAGTCGTTACCCTGGTATTGAACTGATTCATGTTAAAATCCTAAATTGTCAGCATATTGAGAATATTATTTCCATATACTGCCCTTCAACAGTAAATACAACTCAAAATGATTGGGACGCGGTCTTTTCTATAGGTAGCAGAAAAACTCTCATCTTAGGCGATTTTAATGCGCATCCACTCCAATTGGTCTTCTAGAACTGATCTGCGCGGCTCCGAATTATTTGATTCTATGTTGGATTATAATTTCATTCATTTAAACAATTGTAGCTTCACTAGAATTAGAATGGTTGACAGTATACTCCAACAATCTAGCCCAGATATTTCGTTTGTTTCGTCAGATTTATCTTTATTATTTATGTGGAACCCAACAAACGAATCACTCGGTAGTGACCATGTAATAATTAAATTATATTGTACATTTAATGTTAATCGTCAATACCAGTCCAAACGAAATTTTAAAAAATCTGATTGGACTTTATATGCTGCGTTTATAGACGATTATTTGCAAAATTACGTATCTTCTCATGATACTCAAGACATGTATGACCATCTATGTAGTATAATGCAAGAAGCTGCAGAAAAGTATATTCCCTATATTAAAATACCTCAAAGTATTTCCAGTAAGTTTGAGCCAAAACCATATTGGTCTTCAGAGTTATCTAAGGCTGTTGCCGAGCGACGATTGGCACTTGCCAATCTGAGACGCTCCCCCTCTCCTCGTCATTTAGATATCCTTAAAGAAAAAAATTGTATCGCACAAAGACTTATTCGCAACGCTAAATGTAAGTCTTGGCAACAGTTCTATTCATCTGTAGATGAAACCACTTCCTCGTCCGAAATGTGGCATAAAATGAGGTAGCTGAAGGGTCACCGAGCTCCTAGCTTTTGCGTGGATAGTGAGAAGGCTGAGCGCATGCTTAGAGACTTGACGCCAGACTTTGTATGTCCCTCGCAACCTACTTTTCATTTCAATAATCCAACGTTGTAGTCACAAATATCTATGTCAGAATTAGTAAACAGTATTAAAAACACTGACACGGCTCCCGGGTCAGATCAAGTTTCTTTTTCCATGATAAAGCACCTTCCCCTTCTGGTAAAATTCTGTTACTTTTAATATATAATCAATGTTTTTTCCTGGGGTTTGTTCCTTCGCAATGGCGTCAAATTATTTTTTTTCCAATTCCTAAGCATAGCAGTTCATCTTCATCTTTACGTCCAATTTCCCTGATATCTTGTGTCTGTAAAGTTTTTCATACCATTTTGGGCAAGCGTATGGAATGGTTTTTTGAAAAACAATGTATTTTACCGACAGACATGGTGGGTTTTCGCGATCTTGTCTAGATAACCTTGCACGGTTGGTTTCTGAAGTTCAATTAGGATTTTCCAAAAATTTTGTTACAGCAGCATGTTTTATTGACATTGAAAGTGCATACAACAATGTTGATATTTCTTGTTTGTTGAATATTTTAGATCAATTTGGGATTGGCTCGAAGTTCTGTGTCTATTTCTGGTCTTTTTTAACGAATAGACATTTATAGATGGCAACACATGATTGTGAGATTGTTCGAATGACTAGTCGTGGGCTGGCCCAAGGAGATCCATTGGCTCCACTGTTATTTAATATTTTAACACTACATATATGAAATATAATTGACAAGGTTAATATATCTCAATATGCTGACGACTTTGTTCTGTATACATAAAAAATAATGTAGATTTAGCCTACCAGACCCTTCGACCCGCTTTACAAAATATCAAAATACTAATTGATAAACTCGGTTTAACTATGTCTCAGAACAAGACAAAGATATGTGTTTTTAAGAAGGGCTGTTTTAGAAGACCTGTCGATTTCAATTTTGATAATGGTTCTATTGAAGTTGTTAGACATGTAAAATATTTGGGACTGTGGTTGGATAGTTCGTTAAGATGGGGTAAACATATAAATGAAACCAGTCAAAAAGTAATGAGATTCATTAATTTACTTAAAGTTTTATCTGGTCCAGGATGGGGAATCCACCAAAAACATTTAAGAAGTTTATATATTTCTATAATTCGAAGCAGAATTGACTATGCTAGTTTCTTGTTTGACAATGGTTGTAATTCCAAACTAATAAAACTAGATAGGGTTCAAAACCAGGCACTACGTGTTATCGGCGGATTTATAAAAAGTACCCCGATACATGTCATGGAAAGCGAGCTGTGCCTGCCTCCTCTTCATATTCGTAGGAGATATTTAGCTAGCAAATTTATTTTAAAATCAAAATCTTTTCATAATAATAATACTATAAAAATATTAGAAAATCTGTCGTTATCTAGAGGTTCCAATTATTGGCTGAACAAGAAACTGCCATTACTTATTAATATCCTTCCACAATATAATTCTATGCCAATACACTCAAGCACTCAGCTTGAAATGTTTTCTCTTGATATGTGGATAAGTAATATCAACATGCAACATATAATATTCGATAAAATTCCTAGTATTTCTCATTCCAAACGTCACTATAATGTTTTACAATTAAAACCGTTGTGTTTATCATATATTCAAGAACAATATTCGGGTTACCATAAAATTTTTACTAATGGGTCCAAAGACAGGCATTTCGGAGGAGCTGCATTTTTAGATCCCTTTCTACATAATCATATGAGGTTTAGGATTATTTCAGACATTTCTATTATGCACATTGAATTGATTGCTATATTAGAGGCTCTGTCTTATATACAATCAATTAATGGAGAGAATTTTGTTATTCTGACGGATTCCAAAAGCTCGTTGCAACATTTGGCTCGGTACACTTCTCACATGCGAGGTATTCCGACAGCCTACTTAATATACGATTTACTCTTGAAACTTCAGTATAATTCCAAAACTGTCTGTGTCTTCAATGGATTCCATCGCATATTCAGATACAATAAAATGATACAGTGGACTTGCTTGCTAAAAAGAGGTGTGTTGATAGAGTCCTCTTGAATATTACTCCACTTTATTCGGACTATTTTGGAAAGGCTAAAAAACATTGTAGGGATCTTTGGCAAGAATATTTTGATGAGAGATCAAAAGAAAAAGGGATTTGGTATCGAACTATCCAGCCACAGATTTCTAGAGTTCCATGGATTGATTGCAACCTTAAAAAAAAATTAATTACTGTAGCCTTAAGACTTCGTTCCGGACATATTCCATCAAACAAGTTCTACTATTTAATGAAAAAAGTCTTGTCACCAAATTGTGATGACTGAGTGGTTGATGATGTTTTTCATATTCTGATGAAATGTGTCCGTAATGAAAATGCTAGCACTGTCGGATAAAGCAAAACAATTGTATGATTTAATATTAAGGTAAAAGTGTAACCAACATTTATGTTTTCTTTTGTACTGGGCGATATGGTCGCTAAGCGACAAAGCCCTTTAATTAAATAAAAAAAAAATTACTATATGGAAACGAACTGGAAGGTATCGAATTTGAAAACAATCCAGCCCCAGTATATTCGTTCAGCGTTCGGTTTCGGGTGCAGCGAACCCAAAACCCGTGCCGCAAAACCGGCCACTAAGCCGCTACGATAAATTGCGGAAGTTAGTATTGTTATCAGTATCTTAAGCATACATATATACGTATCTGAAAACTAACCGTAGTCATAGTGAGCCTGTATTGTAACAAGGATATAAGAGCTTGTAGTGCATCCATATTTCTGCCATCAAATTCATATGCAGCTTTCTCCCCTTTGATCAGCTCTGGTGTTAGGAAGGAGTAAAACATAGGAGGAACACTGTAACATTTTTATATAATTTTACATATGCAACCTTAATAATGCATATTATGAAATGCACACAAAATCTATAGTACAGTACAATAAAATTGTAACAGGCCGATGTCTATACATTATATGTAGACATTTACAATTGCTGTTTGCAATTATAAATATAATTACGTCCATGTAATAGGGGCGGGCGCAATTAGTATTTCCCAACCCAGAACCCAGGACCTCTAGCATAGCAATCGCATCCAGGACCACAAGACTATGAGGCTTCTATTCTTTTGTAATCCCTGGAATTACAAGTCGGATTAGAAAAGTTATTTTCTGATTTTATAGCCCAGTTTTTATTTTAATATAATTTTTTAAGTAAGCTTACAGGCCATTAAACATCCACTAAGACCAATAAATAAAATAGGAGCAGAGCAAGAGCTCAGCTATTGTGATTATAAAATGGAAAATGATTAACAATTAGTCTTTCATATAACAATTTATAAGTACCTTGTTAGCAAATTGGCAACATTACTGTGTAGCTCCATTAGTTTTTCTTCGCTGGGAGTATGAGCATACAACAGTAAAGTTAAAACTGGCATCAGTTTCAAGAACATGGCCTCTTCAACTTCATCAGCTGGTTCCTCAGACCCTGATTGGAGGATCAGATTAAACTGAGTCTTCAGAATTTCACACACAATTGCCAGTTGATTATCCTGAATGAAAATGATAAATGTATTTGTAAAAAATCCGCTGATTATACTTACTCACTTACTCATATATAGGCCTGCATATGCAAAAAGTAAGGCCAAGGTTATCAATTCTCGATAATCTAACATAACAGCAATGCACTTCAACCTCTTCATAAGGAAAGTGATAAAGATCATAAAATTTCAAAAGCCAACAACCTATCTCTGTCATATTTCTCACCTGCAGCATATAATGACGGGCCCCTTCCACCAAACCACTGCTACTGGAAGCCTGGTTGTCAGTGTTGGTAGCTTCTGACATTATTTCATCCAAACAATTTATTAAGTATTCCATTCCATGAAGTTCGTCCTTTATTTTACTTTTTATATCCTGTCTTAAAGCAGTCAGAATAAACAGAAGCTTCATATCAAACAGCATGATTTCTTCTTTGAATGAGATCTCTTTGTAAATTCTTAGTCTGGCTACTAGTCCTTGAGCAATGGATGTGTGAGCACAGAGAGCTCTAGCAACTTCACTATTGAATGTTAAATTACAAAGACATTTGAGTGCCTCAACAGCCACATCTTTCTCCATTACATCAAGTGATGTCATGGAATCCTCATCAAGTCCTTCAAAGTTATACAGCCCTGCTCTTTCTATCAAAGTTGTAATCCATCGCTCACAAATCAAATTTTCAAGGTCTGATTTGTCTCGGCTGTAAGTCAAAAAACAAGTTGAACAAGCCTCTCCTTAATGCCCCTATGACAGGGCTTCTAGGAGTGCGCCGCAGCGCCCTGGTGCACAGTAGAAAGCCGATTCTCTATCTACCTAACTAGTATCATTGTACCTTTGTGTCTATTAAAGATTGGGAAGCCCTGCTCCATGACATTACTATATTTGGAACAAAGGTCACAAATCCAATGACTGCTATGAACTAAATGAAACCAAGTGTGGTTAGACATAACTGTCACACCCCAGGTGGCAGAAATAATGATTTTCTGCACACTAAGAAATACCTTATTGTGCCTATCATTTTGAGATAATAGCTAAGTAACTTACACATGAAACTTTTTATTGGCTTTACCATACCAAATGGGGGCATCCATTTGGTATGGTAAAGCCAATAAAAAGTTTAATAAATAAATAGATTCATAACTTGAAATTGGTAATCATCACCAATATCTAGTTTTAGTATTATGAAGTGGCTTATAGAAAGTAATAACCTTAACACTCGGATAGATGCCAAGCAGAGTGCATGAATTGGTGCTGAAGACTTATCCTGAAGCCGTTGGAATAAAGAGGTCCAGAGTAATGCCCTTTGATTCTTCTCAGTCAAGTTAGGAAAACTAAAGACATTGTCATTCTGAAAAATAAATAAAATTAATATTCAGTAAAATGTTACAAGTGTCATCAAATCAAGTGACCAGAGTTATTGACTTGAATTTGATTTGATTGAATTACATATGACTCACATTTTTTAGAAAGCGCTGCAATATTGGGATGATTTCTTTAAAATTATCACAGCTGCTGAGAATTTCAATTTCAAGTTCTTCCATATTCACAAACAAGCAAGTTCACAGAGATTTGATACACTGGAGGTGCACTTCAGTTTTGGCCAAATATTTGTTGTTATAATTTAGTGAGGATAATACTAATGGCTTCGTTATAAAATAACAATGTTTTAATTTGTAGAGAGATTTGCGTTCAAATTTACTAAATGTACATAAAAATTCTGAAAAAATCTCTCAGAAGATTCAGAAATTATAACACAGATTACAACTATATTATTATACTCTTTGCCACAGAATAACTACTTTGTCTTTAGACTTTAGACTCGAGTTATAGATCACAATACTAGGATCAGACCACAGATTAGAGCAATTCGCAATGTGTCCACTTTTAGGGAAATAATTTCGCCCTTTTTTAGGGCGAAACTATCTACATACTACTTTGACTATATACCCAATGGACCCGCCTGGCACTTTGACTATCTATCTATAAGGACCCGCCTCTCATGATCATTCCCCTCTGTCAAGGTAGTGGATTAAAAAATCTAACGCGTTTATCAAAACTGTTTCCGAAATCGATTTTTCATTAACAGAATCGTTTCCGCTCAGTAAGGTCATAATAAATGCTCCGTGTAAATACCGATATACGTGCAGTTAATGTATGCAAAAAAATATCTAATATCTTATTTACATAGAGATGGAGTTATTTTCCGTATGTAAGTATTAAAGTTCATTTATTTCTATTTAAATCACATAATACAATTTATTAATAATGATCGAGGACGTTACCGATTCAATAATCGAGTATAAAATAATCGTTTAGTTCAAGCATGCACTCCCCACGAGACTACCCGCACTCCCCACGAGACTATCCGCACTCCCCACGAGACTAGCAAATTTTTTTTACTAACAATTTCAGCCTTCTTCTAATAAACGTAAGATTTAAATTTGAAATATCCATCAAAATGTCATTTTTTGATTTTCTATTATATATCATCCAATAGGATGTCACCATTTATGATTTCCAATTATAGGTCTTAATGCAGAATTACCATTTTTTGGCAATTATAGGCCTTATATATTATGACATAATGCATAAAACTCGATTTTTAAAAGTGTAGCGAGACTATGTCCCTCTTTTGTTTTGTCATTTTAATTAATGATGTGATAGTGATTGTTTACGATTTCGAATCGATATCGATATTATTTTCGTGTTCAATGTAAGACCAAATTATAATAATTGCTAAAGATCACTAAAGATGAATATCATGAATTTATGATATGATATAAAATTTAATAAAATAACATTTTTGGAAATGACGTACCTAAGATTATTGATTATTTTTGATATCCAGTGCTATTAGATATTTTATTTGTTACTTTTTCAGATCTACAAAAGACCTTCATTTAAAATGAAGTAGGTGTGATTGATAAATAATAGCCTAGGCCGTTGCGGATAAATGTGTTGACAAAAGAAAAATAAATTAACATATATATATCTTATTTCAAAAATCATTGAAAATGATTTCTTAGATACGGTATGGTTAGAAGGTCTGGGGTTTCTTTTACCGCTTAGGTGGAAAATCCAGCACATGGCCAGCCTGATGGTAAGTGGTTACTGTACCCTATTATATGAACGCTTGCAACACCTGGGGTATCACTCGCCCGTTGCCGACCCTGTAAAAATCTTTTCACACCCGGTAGACAACCCACAACACCGGTACCCCCACTGCCAACATAACGCTTCCTCGCGGACCTTTGGCGATCTTGCTCACCGTTAGGAACACAACATAGTACAGTACTATGTTATTTGGTTATTATTTTCTGCAAAGTGTAGGTATTTCCCCAGTTGGGCAGCTCCAATTTCAAGTGGAGTTATTCAATTCAACTATGCCCTGCCTCTTGCGGGGTGTTTCTTCAAACATATTATTTTCTTTTTTCGATATCCGGGTCAAAGAAATAACGAGAGTACGGAACACGACATACCATCACGTCTTTATTTCCCGAAGGGTTAGACAGATGCGTACTTAGGGGGCGAGCCTATTGCAATCGGGCATAAACCCTTAATTTTATAGAAAAACTCCAATAACACATTGCTCGACCGGGGAATCGAACCCAGGACCTCCAGCGTAGCAGTCGCTTCTTATCATATTAACGCGCGACATAATGAACAAAATCGTATTTACTCCTACTTATATCTCGTGGGAAACAAAACGCTCTGTCTAGTGTTATTCCTAATATATCAGCCTGGCAAAGAAAATAAAAAATCCAAATCAAAGAATCAAACTAATTGGTATCAAAGTATTTGTAACATAACGTCCCCAATATCCGCTCTATCTATACTAATATTAAAAAGAGGAAAGATTTGTATGTATCAATGTATGTAACAAATAAACTCAAAACTACTAGGTCGATTTCGAAAATTCTTTCACCATTTGAATGCTACATTATTCAAGATTAACATAGGCTATAGAATATGTATTTCGAAAAGTTAGCGATTTCTCTCACCCGTGCTTTTATTTTCCAATTACATAGTAGGTATGTACCTATTTATCTATACCTAAATAGTTTCTTTGTTTTGTATTTCATTAGCATGCAATGAGAGCATTGCATTGAAAATAATTATGACGCAAGATATTAAAAAGGTGTGTATGGATGATTTTAATTTTGCAAATAAATAATTACATATAAAAATAATTTGTAATCGTTGTTACGTTTTTATCCATTCTTCCTAAAATAATCTATCGATATAAAATATCGACATAGTAGCTTCCTAATTATTTTTATTGTATTATACGTTCGTATTGTCGTCAATTCTTGTATGTTGACGTATTTGACCTCTATGTGTGCGTAAATTGTGTTAGTGGTGAAGATTTTAATATGTGTGAGTTCGTAGCGATACAAAATGATTTTGAGTATGTGTGCAGCAATGTCTATGTAGTGTTTCCTCCCCCCGCACCAAAAGTGACAGACTTTTTTGTTCAAAGAATTAAGCGCGTCACTTGTCCAGGGATAGATAGTCAAAGGCCTGGCATGATCATTTCCGTCTGTCAAGGAGTGGAATATAAAATCTACCACGTCACAGATAATAGAATACTAGTAGTATAAAAAAACAGTTTACGGAATTATTGAGGTTCCTTCAATTTCATTCATTCTTACACCACATCACTATCTTTTCTTTGTCAAAAACTTGTAACTATTCAACTGGAGTTTAGGCGGGAAAATGAAAAGTGCACATTGTCGATTTATTATTATTTTTCAAAACTTGAATTTCTCCAAAGTTTAATGTGTAATTATGGTGGATAATTAACCATTAAGTGTTTGTGAACGTGTGAGAGTGTAGGCAAATGATATAAAATTGAGAATCGTGACTTTTTGGGTTCACGCCTAAACTCCATCGAAGCCTCATTAAAATTTCTACCGTTTTATTGGGGCAACTCACCAACTTATACTTGACACTGGCGAACACAAAAAGTGTGGTGCCATAAATTACAATCCCCTAATGGGAAATATTATTTGATTACTTTATTACTTGACACTGGCAAATACACAAAAAGTGTAGCGCCATAATTAAAAAAAAAAAAACTTCAACTGTAAAGTTACTGAATACATTATACTGGGAAAAAGTAGCTCACTCTACTTTCACCTTCGAATTAACAATATATTACAAGGTAAAACTATACTTAACCCCTTATAATCAGATAGCTTATTTCATATCAATTCTAATGATATAGGGTTTGTCGAGCCACGATGAGTAATTTCTGAGATATCTTAGTTTTAGTGAACGCGGAGAAATCGCAAAATTTCGGCCGGGCGCTTAGTAACAATATCGCGAATTCGCGGAAATGGGGCGTAACTTCGGAGGGGTTATAGTGCATTCCACTTAGCGCCCACAACGATCAAAACTCATGTATGTTATGTTTATGTCACATAATTATGTCATGACTTACGCTCACGACCAACCATCTAAAAAGGTGGGTCATAGCTATCATTGAGAAAATTAGCGCACACTAAAAACATGAGTTATATTTTATTTTTCGCCGAGTAGTCATGGACAGGTCTATCCTCCGGTGCCGGCTTATCGTTGAATTTTGGGACATGTTGTATATTTTTGTCAATATAAATATGTACGGTTGAAATTATTATTTATTTCTCTAAGATTTACAATATAATACGTAATTGTACAATTTACTTTAGGCCGGATCGTTGCGCTCAGCCCGCCAAATTCAAGTAAGAAGTAAGATTGTGACCACGTTCACAATCACTACAAAGTGCAACTAACTGTGCAAGTTTTGGCATAAAATTGAAAATCATGAATATTTGTGTTCTCCCTTAAACTCCATTGAAGCTTAAAGCTTCCATTTTACTCATCTAACATAACAGACAATTAATGTGAACAAAAGATAGGATAGGATATAAGATAGATTTAGAAAAGACGACCTCTAGGTCTATGTTATCTGTTATCAGGATTTTATTAAAAAATATAAAATGGTAACAAAAATGACAGATGACAGTTCCGAGCTGTCAGCTGTTTGTGCTAGTGTGCTGTGTGTGTGATTCAGATTTTCTGTTCTTTTTCTTCCCTTGATGAGATTTTGCATACTTACTTCTGTAAAAAGCACAAAACATTGGCCTGAAAATGGCAGCAGCTGCTTTAACAGGCCATTTCGTAACTAAAATCAAGCGTAAGTTTTGACAATACCTACAAAGTTGCTCTTTGATTTGAATTTTAACTCTTACATAATTTTGTCCTAACGCTCGAAGATTTGCTAGTTTGTCTTTAAAACGGCAACATAATATTACAACCCTTTCTATAGACCGTGGTGCCATTGATCTGAAATTTAATATCAATAATTTCAGCCTCTTCTGGGTCTCTGAGCATTGTTTACATCAAATCTGCCTCATACAGTACAGATGGTGGCAGGCCTAATCTGGCCGCTTACAAGCGGGGCACTGGTGGCCGCGCCAGTTTCAACGGCATAGTAGCTACTGTGTTTGGTTGTACGGGATTTTTAGGTCGCTATGTTTGCAATAAGCTAGGCAAGTCTGGTACCCAGGTAAGATTTTAAAACACCTTTTAATTGATGACATTAATTGTATGCCTAATATATTTTTTTCCTTTACAAGCAATTAAAAAAAAAATTAAAAGTGTCTGTATATTGCTATAAATACATAATATGTATGTAAAGTCTTAACCTAATATTATAACATAACATACCATCACGCCTGTATTCCCCGAAGGGTTAGGCAGAGGCATACTAATGTACACCCACAGTTCTCCAGTATGTATGTGTATATAGAAAACCCCAATAACACTTTGCTCGACCTGGGAATCGAACCCAGGACCTCTAGCGTAGCAGTCACGCTCAGGACCACTTAGCTAATGAGGCAGTTTAATAATATTTTAAGTTTAATATTATAAGAATTAAATAATAATTCTCTAAAAGAACAATGATTGATATATGATTACAGATGATCTTGCCCTACAGGGGTGATTTCTATGATGCTCAGCGATTGAAAGTGGCTGGAGATTTGGGACAGGTTCTCTTTACTACATTTGACCTCCGGGATGAAGAGTCTATTGCCAAGTCTGTCCAGTATTCCAATGTGGTCATCAACTTAGTTGGGCGTGACTATGAAACAAAGAACTTTAAGTATAAGGATGTTCATGTTGATGGTCCTAGACGCATTGCAAGGTATATTATAATAAAGTTAATTACCAACCGCGCATAATAATTGTTCTTGTAATGCCAATAAAATTAATTTATGCACACTGTAAAATCCTCCCAGTAGATATAAAATGTCCAATTCGAAAAATTACCAGTGTTCACATAATGTCCTATTCGCAATTTGTTCAGCAGTCAAAGAATGTCCAATATTCATTAGATTTTCTATAATGACATACCAAAATACTCTTTGTATTATGACAAATCCATACTCATTTATTTTGTTAAATTCAAATAAATGAATATATACAGCTGGACCGGAGTGACCACGGCCTCACATAAAACCGGCGTGTAACAATGCTTACGTTTCGTTTCGCCGAATGAGTGAGGATACCGGAGGCCAAAACCCTTTTAAAAGGCGGGCAACGCACTTGTGACTCCTCCGGTGATGCGGGTATCCATGGGCGGCGGTAATCACTTACCACCAGGCAATCCGTCTGATTGTTATTCCCATTAAAAAAACGGTCCACTTTCTTATACGCCGTCAACTGTATCGCTTTTATTTAAAAAAAAATATAGCTAGCCTATGCAAAGCCTAGCAAAGAACATCAATCATCAATCAATCCATACATCATTTACCAAAATTGATCAGTACTTGTTAAGATCGAATATCAATAGATAACCACATACATACTTACATAAATAGACTATTAAACTCCTCATTATTAAAGTAATTTGAGATGCAAGTAGTACCACTAGCAAATACAAAATTTGTAATATCAGGGCAATTTCTCATTTTTTCACTTAGATATAGGCTTTTTTGTATTCCTGAAATCTCTATTTGTGTACTGTTTTTAATGTTAATTTCTTAGGTTTCTATATCATATCAATAATTATTTAACAGAATCGCAAGAGAAATGGGTGTAGAAAGATTCATTCATGTCTCTTACTTGAATGCAGCGGAGAATCCTAAACCTTTGGTATTAAGGAAACCATCCATGTACAAGATCAGCAAGTATTGGGGAGAGTGTGCCATTCGGGAAGAGTTCCCTACAGCTACCATCATTCGTGCCTCTGACATCTATGGCTCTGAGGATCGATTTTTAAGGTACCTAAATCTTTTATAATATTATTACATTTATTAAAATATATTAATTCTAAAAAGTGTTACACTTGAATAAAGAAATTTGATGCAAGCCAGACAGACGAGATGTAAGATGAAGACGAGACGAGATGTGGAAGCATTGCATCTGTACTCCACAGAGGACAGGCACTCTGTCCTGTCTTCTGTGCGAGATTTCCTTATATTTGTTTGAAATTTCATTTTAAAGACATAGAGAGACATAGACGCCTTATGTTCATTATTATGTTCATTCTGTCTGGCCTGCCACAGAGTCAATGACCTCAGACGTGAATGTAGATATCCAACTACATAAACCCTAGAGCAATTTTTGGGTCGATCGGACCCAATACAAAAATCCAAGCTATTAGAGAAACATTCAAAAATGTTTCGTAGTTTATATTGTGTTTTGAAGACAAGTTATTAAATTTAAAATAAAATATTATAAAGAGGAATGATTTGTGTTTATGTAACAAATAAACTCAAAAACTTCTTGGCTTATTTCAAAAATTCTTTCAACATTTTAATGCTACTTTATTCCAGATTAACATAGGCTATAGAATATTTTTTTCCATGCGTGCGAAACCGGGGCCACTAGTTTAAAATAAAAAGTGATTAATTAAAAAAAAAATTTAGTTCTTTCTATTTAGTTCATTCTTACACATCCTTCAACTGTCAAGTTACTGAATATGATTAGCCGAAGTATATTTATTAATATGTAAATAATAATTATTGTTACTGCAGGACCTTTGCTTCAATCCTGCGCATAAATGGTCAATACTTGCCATTGTACAAAAATGGCCAGGAAACCATCAAGCAACCAGTGTATGTGTCAGATGTTGCACAGGGAATTCTTAACGCCATTCGCGATCCTGATACGAAATGCCAGGTTTACCAGGCAGTTGGGTAAGTTCAGATTCTGCTGAATATAGGTATTAATAATATCATAGGTATAATTATAAAGATCTGACCAGACATGAAGTTATGACCAGTCTATAATACAATATTCTATTCAATAATATTGAAACTCAATTTAAATAAATAATACTAATATAGCCAAAATAACTAATTATATCTAACTTAATTACATAACAACATATCATCACACCCATATCAAAAGCAGATGTGTACTAATCTACTTCAAAAGTTTGCTGGTATGTTTATATTAACCCATATGGGGCAAGCCTGTTGTTAATAACCGGGCACAAATTCAAACTCTGATTTATTTTGTGATTACTGAGCATTTCATAGTAAAACCTAATAATACTGCTTGATTTGGGTATCAAACCCAGTACCTCTAGCGTAGCAGTCATACTTAGAACTGCTAGGTCGCGACGAATAAGGCATAATATTACCTATATGTATAATAATTTAAAATTGTATTACTTTTTAGACCCAAAAAATACTTGCTGGCTGATATGGTGGACTGGTTCTACGCACTGATGCGCAAGGACGAAAAGTGGGGTTACCGTCGCTACGACATGAAATACGATCCTATTTTCTTCCCTCTCAAGGTTGCGCTAGTAAATTTGTTATCACCAGCATATCCCCTTGGCGGTTTGCACTGGGAAGGACTTGAGAAGGTAGGATTTGCAATTTCTCTTTTAATCTAAACAGAATTCCTATCATCTTTTATTTACTTAATTGCTCTTTTGAGCAATAATTACATTAACATAACAAAGTCATACAATTTACATGTGTATGCGATACACAAATATGACTGTAGGTACATTCAAGATAGGTAGGCTTAATATCCAAACCAATACCTAGTAGTTGTTTCTGCTCCGCCAAGTGAACCTTTAGCACCATCGTATGGTAAAATAATACAGTCTTTCTATTATTATCAAAATCAACAGGTTCTATTCTAAATCGAACATCCATAGTATTATCATCATAGCTCATCAAAATCTGGCCCAAGACTTCGAGTATTTTTTGCTATACCTTATAGGTTTCCTGTAAGGAAATTTGCTAGGTATTCCTTCGGTTAGTAACCAATGGGAAATGGTAATCTAACCCAGGACCTCTAGCGTAGCAGTCGCGGCCAAGTTATTTCATATACCTACTTAGCTGTTTCTCGCGGTTTCACTCGCGACCTTAGGTTACATAAATTATATTTATTATTTATCTATTTTAGTTGTGAAAGAATTTTTGAAATCTGTCGTTAGTTTTTCAGCTTATTCGTGACAAACATAAAAATATTTAATAATATTTTTAGGAAGCCACATCAGACGTCGTCGACGAAAGTCTTCCAACGCTGGAAGACCTCGGTGTTTGTCTGACGAACATGGAAGATCAGGTGCCTTGGGAGCTTAAGCCATACCGTGCGCACCAATACTACATATCTAAAATAGGAGAATTCCCTACACCAGAAAATCCAAAAGTTCAAATCTAATAACATATTTTATTTAATTAAAATCATGTAAAATTGAATAATACATACTTATTTTAACTAGACACCTACCTACTGAGAAGTTTTGCTTGTAGATTATTTTGGAATAAATTATTTTGTGTTGCCATTGGGTTTTTATTGCATACCAAAGTTAAATTTATATCGACAACCTTTTAATTTAAAAGCTTTATCGTTGAATGAGTGCTGCCATTCAAAAATTAGATATCGGTACAGGCAGTAATAGAACTGTGGCAGGTATACCGTTTATTAAAATGAATAGTGGTGACAGGTTGAATATAACTTGTCTTAACCAAATTCATAATGAGATATAGGCTTTGCGAGATTGATGCTAGGCTGTCCACCATTGTTGCAACTCCTCCAGTGACTAGGGACTCTGCCAATTAGGACTATGTCATCTGACAATCGTAAGTGCGAGATGTAATCGCCGATTATGATTATGTCCTTTGCTTTCTTTCTCGAACGACTTTTCTAAGTTTCCAATGCATTCGCGAAGTTTCGGAGATTGTGGCGTCTCGTTCCCCTGAGTTACGCCTTCGGCCTTTGTGCCGATGCCCCGACTTTACTCTTGGTCCTGCATTTGGACATTCATAACGGCAGATTCATAGAGAAATCTCAGCTGTTCAATGTAAGGAAAATCTACCTGGAACCCCATAAAGGTTCCAGAATAAAATTTTATAAAACAAGGAAATATGGTGGCATATTAAAAGTATTAACTGTAATAAACAAAATCAATTAAGGCGTGGACATACGTGAATCGGCTTAATTTGCGGAACATTAAAACCTTTTTTCTGGAAAACCTTCAACGAAAAATGTTCAAATAAAATATATGTTCTTCTACATGATACTAAGCATGTCCTCCTCGCTTCAAAAAATAAAAAAAAACCATTCGAAATACCTTATATAAATACACAAAGTAGCCTCTGATTTTGAACGTTATTACCATTTTTCTTCTAGACTATCAATCACTGTTTTTTTTATCGTTATTAATATATTAGAATATATAATGCCGACGGAACCCTCGGCTTGTTTTTGCAAAAAAGTTTAGCAATTATTAGTAAACATTTTTTTTCTTAATCGATACTCGCAAAGCGCGTGGGGTACCCCTCCGTCGCCTAGTAAATCAGTGCGGGACGAGACGTAGTGTTAAACGGACCTATGACACTTTTTCGCGCAGTTTTTGTCTATGCAGAAGAAATGGGTGACAAAAAAAGGCGTAACTTGAAAATCTATACTAATATATAAAGCTGAAGAATTTGTTTGTTTACTTGAACGCGCTAATCTCAGGAACTACTGGTCCGATTTGAAAAATTATTTCAGTGTTAGATAGCCCATTTATTGAGGAAGGCTATAGGCTATATTATCATCACGCTACGCGGACGAAGTCGCGGGCAGAAGCTAGTAAAATATAAGAGGAGATTACAAAGGATAAAATGGTAAGTACCATGTATTTACCTTTTAATATATTACTTATTACATTATACGAGAATACTAACATTCTGTCATACTCATGATAGGACCTCGTTAAAAAAAAGCGTAAAGGCACTATCCGACGTTCTGACGGTTTATGGAAAATAACCTTACCTTGATTAAAATAGAGTCTATTTTCGCTAAAATGTTGAGTATAGTTATGCTTTATTTTGCCAAAAAAAAATAGAATAGGTATTTCAATAAAGGTATGTTTTATCGCATAATTTAGATTATAACTATAGGTGTTTGTTTTATTTGAACGTATACAATTTTTGTAAAAAGGATTGAAAAACATATTTGTATTGCCAAAGTAGTAAAAGAAAGTGTGCGCTCAACATTGCGTCAATATAACTTACTACAATACCTGCATGGGGTCTCACCCCGAACAAATGAAACATAGTTCAAATGAGTTGTTAATAGATGGCATTGCATGTATCGATTTACCAATCTAGTGTTTTTGGCTTCGAAATTCTTACGAAGAAATACCTTAAAATAATATGTACTTACTTAAATCAAATCTTTATATATAGGAGGAATATAATTTAAGTCTAATTTCTTCAATTATATGATATTTAATTAAATCCTCGTGATTCTCTCTTGCTTTGGTAAAATAGATGGCGCTGTTTGGCATCATTTTACAAAAAGAAAAGATGGCGCTGTTCGCAGTTTCTGAGTCTATAATTATGCGGCTGTTTAATTCTCATTTCTTTTAAAAATAAATTATTATTATAAGAATATTATATTTCAGACGAAGTTTTTCTAATTATGTATTATCTTTTTGTACCATTGGGGGCGAAGGGTCAGTGGATACGAAACGGGGCACTATGAAAAAAAGACTTTTCACCAAAATCCATCGCCTAATCAAGCCTTCGGGACCCGGTGGGATTTGGGAGTATTAGGGTGGGGGAACACCATGGCTGCCATGGCACACCTCAAGGGCATTGACCTTGAGGTCAAGGTCAAATTTCCGAAGCTCAAAATCCGCTATTCTCCTGAGGTTACCTTGTCTTCAAGGTCTGGTGTCCTTGAGGTCAAGGTCAAATGACAATTGACTTTGAGGTCAAGGGGTCAATTGAGTCCGGAGGTAATATTGACGGAGCCCCGCGAAGCGGGGCTCCTACTTCTGGGTGGCTTAAAAAAAAATAACCACGAAGGGGATGGCAGGGTCTTCTAGACCCTGCCATCCCCTTCTAACCTAACCTATCCGAGTCGGGATGCCCGAAGTTCCGAGCTCGCTACGCTCGCTCTTGTATCAAAAAAATTTTTTTTCTAAGTCCCTGATGCCTTTAAAATACATTCCCTTCGACATCGCTTTTACAACGGTTGGTCGAAGACAAATATCGCCCAGATGCTTTTCGAATTACTTTTAGGTGTTCTATACGATAGAATCGAGAAAATAAACAATTTATGAAAAAAAAATATTTTTGTAAAAAATTTCTGTCTTTTTTCCTCAGTACGTACGTTACGTACGTTTGTTACGTATACTCCAACCGGGCGAAGCGCTAATACATACGATAGTCTAAAATAATGACAACACGTACATACCTAGCTAGGTACCTACCTAGAAAGCGACTTACACCTAATAGGTAGGGTTACCTTAGTGTAGGTGCCTTGTACTGGTATGGGGTAATATTTTAAGGATGAATTTACAGATCACTATATACAATAGACAAAATTAAAAGACCATTATATATGTATGTATAATTTTTTTTATTACTTAAATTTAGGGTGCAGGCCTGCCTCGTCCGAAACCGCCTCGCTGAAATTAATAAAATCATCAAATTAAAAATTATAGTCCTTTTTATTTGAATTATTCATCTTGAATACATATTTATGTAAAACTAGCTTCTGCCCGCGACTTTGTCCGCGTAGCGTGATGATATATAGCCTATAGCCTTCCTCAATAAATGGGCTATCTAACACTGAAAGAATTTTTGAAATGACACCAGTAGTTCCTGAGATTAGCGTGTTCAAGCAAACAAACAAACTCTTCAGCTTTATAAAATACTAGCTTCTGCCCGCGACTTTGTCTGTGTAGCGTGATGATTTATAGCCTATAGCCTTCCTCATTAAATGGGCTATCTAAAACTGAAAGAATTTTTCAAATCGGACCAGTAGTTCCTGAGATTAGCGCATTCAAGCAAACAAACAAACAACCTCTTCAGCTTTATATATTAGTATAGATATAGATTTAAATTTAATTGAATACATACTTATAATAGAAAGTTGGGCAAATTAATATTTAAGTGCGAGTCAATTCACTGCTATTTAAACTACCTGTTACCTGTGGTTTCCCCCACAAACTTAAGGACTTTTCTAGACAAAAGATAGCCAATAATCATAACCACCACCAAAAGCTAATAGTCTACTTCTATATACAGTATAATATATAATTTGATGATGTTACTAGATAACAATTTTATATTGTCCCAAAATAGTTTCTTAAAGGTTTCAACTTACGAATTCAACACCAGCTGAGCCAGGACCAACATCAGCCTTCTTGTCATGAGCAGCTGGTGTAGTGGGTGCGCGACGGTATGCTGACCGGTCTTCCGCAGAGCGCGCTGGCGCGTCAGGGCGGCCGACGGCTCCACGGCGGACAGTTTCAGCACGCACGGAACGCTTGAGGGTCGCTGGTACGATCTCAGGCGGCAGGTGTAAGAAGATCCTCAGGTACTCAATACCCTCGTTGGTGAGGTACCTAGTTAATAACACAAGTTGATATGTGGAAAACACAATCGATATACTACAGTTCATACGAGGGAGAGCTAGAGTTCCTAGAGCATACCTATTAAGTATACTGTAGGAACGAAGAGTACCGAAACCAAGGAAATTGTTATGATTTATAAACTGTCACTTATCATCGTTATCAAGACTAGAAGTCAATAATAATTGAAAATTAAATTACCAATAGAAATGCCTCCAGGCAAATTGTTCCTTGACATATCCTCTGGATTTCAGAGATTGCATAGCCTTTATAACTTGGAGGTTAGGAATCTTCTCCAGATCTGGGTGTTTAGGTGCATGGTAGTCTTTCTTGGCTACCATAACTCCTTCTTTGAAAAGGTATTCATAGATTGAAACACGGTTCTGTTTAGGCATCAACATCTTGAAGCACTACCTAAAAACAAGACAAATAAGCATCACCTTAGGTTACAATCAATTTTGTTCTGACACATACTGTACACGAACAAAATAACTTTTACACATTATTCATTAAATAACTTGGTCTTTAAATCTTCAGACAAAAGCATTAAAATTTCATAGATTATCTAAATAAAATTAGATTTCCAAAACTGTTAGTACCTTCCGCCTATTTTGACAAAAGAAAAAGAATTTACGAGCGATGTTTAATTTGACAGTTGACATAAATATAAAGTTCCAGACTCCAATACTGTGAAATTTAACATTAATTTTAGTCGATGTTTCCTCAGGTTAAATTTGAATATATAATTTAGAAAACATATTTTTTTGATGATTAAATCTCCTCAGCTCTGAAATAACTGTGCGTCGTGCGAACGTGTCTGACTAGCTTAGATTGGATATAATTATATTATTTATGGTCCAAAGAGTTTAATATTAAAGTGGATATAGTCTAAGCTCACTGATTAGTGAGTAGGGAGTGACTGTGAAGTTTCTACCCAAGACTACCAAACGGTCACTATCTTTGACTATCTATCTATGGACCCGCCTCTCATGATCATTCCCCTCTGTCAAGGTAGTGGATTAAAAAATCTAACGCGTTTATAAAAACTGTTTCCGAAATCGATTTTTCATAAACAGAATCGTTTTCGCTCAGTAAGGTCAACATACATGCTCCGTCCAAAACACCAATAGGTTCAGTTAATGTATGCAAAAAAAATATCTAATATCTTATTTAGACAAAGATGGAGTTCTTTTCCGTATTTAAGTATTAAAGTTGATTTATTTCTATTTAAATCACATATTACAATTTATTAATCAAGATCGCGAACTTTACCGATACAATAATCGAGTATAAAATAATCTTTTAGTTCAAGCATGCACTCCCCACGAGACTACCCGCACTCCCCACGAGACTACCCGCACTCCCCGCGTGACTACCAAATTTAAATTTGAAATATCCAACAAAATGTCATTCTATGATTTTCAATTATGTCTTAATGCAGAATTACAATTTTCACCATTTTTTTGGCAATTATAGATCTTATTGTAAAGCATAGGCTTAAAACTTTAATTTTAATAGCCAATACTTTGACTATCTATCCCTGGACAAGTGACGCGCTTAATTCTATGAACAAAAAAGTCTGTCACTTTTGGTGCGTGGGGAGGAAACACTACATAGACATTGCTGCACACATACTCAAAATTATTTTGTATCGCTACGAACTCACACATATTAAAATCTTCACCACTAACACAATTTACGCACACATAGGGGTCAAATACGTCAACATACAAGAATTGACGACAATACGAACGTATAATACAATAAAAATAATTAGGAAGCTACTATGTCGATATTTTATATCGATAGATTATTTTAGGAAGAATGGATAAAAACGTAACAACGATTACAAATTATTTTTATATGTAATTATTTATTTGCAAAATTAAAATCATCCATACACACCTTTTTAATATCTTGCGTCATAATTATTTTCAATGCAATGCTCTCATTGCAAGCTAATGAAATACAAAACAAAGAAACTATTTAGGTATAGATAAATAGGTACATATTAAGTAATTGGAAAATAAACGCACGGGTGAGAGAAATCGCTAACTTTTTGAAACACATATTCTATAGCCTATGTTAATCTTGAATAATGTAGCATTCAAATGGTGAAAGAATTTTCGAAATCGGCCTAGTAGTTTTTGAGTTTATTTGTTACATACATTGATACATACAAATCTTTCCTCTTTATAATATTAGTATAGATAGAGCGGATATTGGGGACGTTATGTTATAAATACTTTGATACCAATTAGTTTGATTCTTTGATTTTGATTTTTTCTTTTCTTTGCCAGGCTGATATATTAGGAATAACACTAGACAGAGCGTTTTGTTTCCCACGAGATATAAGTAGGAGTAAATACGATTTTGTTCATTATCATATCGTTAATATGATAAGAAGCGACTGCCACGCTGGAGGTCCTGGGTTCGATTCCCCGGTCGAGCAATGTGTTGTTGGAGTTTTTCTATAAAATTAAGGGTTTATGCCCGATTAATGGCAATAGGCTCGCCCCCTAAGTACGCATCTGTCTAACCCTTCGGGAAATAAAGACGTAATGGTATGTCGTGTTCCGTACTCTCGTTATTTCTTTGACCCGGATATCGAAAAAAGAAAATAATGTGTTTGAAGAAACACCCCGCAAGAGGCAGGGCATAGTTGAATTGAATAACTCCACTTGAAATTGGAGCTGCCCAACTGGGGAAATACCTACACTTTGCAGAAAATAGTAGCCAAATAACATAGCACTGTACTATGTTGTGTTCCTAACGGTGAGCAAGATCGCCAAAGCTCCACGAGGAAGCGTTATGTTGGCAGTGGGGGTACCGGTGTTGTGGGTTGTCTACCGGGTGTGAAAAGATTTTTACAGGGTCGGCAACGGGCGAGTGATACCCCAGGTGTTGCAAGCGTTCATATAATAGGGTACAGTAACCACTTACCATCAGGCGGGCCATGTGCTGGTTTTCCACCTAAGCGGTAAAAGAAACCCCAGACCTTCTAACCATACCGTATCTTAGAAATCATTTTCAATGATTTTTGAAATACGATATAAATATGTTAATTTATTTTTCTTTTGTCAACACATTTATCCGCAACGGCTTAAGCTATTATTTATCAATCACACCTACTTCATTTTAAATGAAGGTCTTTTGTAGATCTAATAGCACTGAATATCAAAAATAATCAATAATCTTAGTTACGTCATTTCCAAAAATGTTATTTTATTAAATTTTATATCATATCATAAATTCATGATATTCATCTTTAGTGATCTTTAGCAATTATTATAATTTGGTCTTACATTGAACACGAAAATAATATCGATATCGATTCGAAATCGTAAACAATCACTATCACATCATTAATTAAAATGACAAAACAAAAGAGGGACATAGTCTCGCTACACTTTTAAAAATCGAGTTTTATGCATTATGTCATAATATATATAAGGCCTATAATTGCCAAAAAAAGGTAATTCTGCATTAAGACCTATAATTGGAAATCATAAATGGTGACATCCTATTGGATGATATATAATTGAAAATCAAAAAATGACATTTTGATGGATATTTCAAATTTAAATCTTACGTTTATTAGAAGAAGGCTGAAATTGTTATTAAAAAAATTTGCTAGTCTCGTGGGGAGTGCGAATAGTCTCGTGGGGAGTGCGGGTAGTCTCGTGGGGAGTGCATGCTTGAACTAAACGATTATTTTATACTCGATTATGGAATCGGTAACGTCCTCGATCATTATTAATAAATTGTATTATGTGATTTAAATAGAAATAAATGAACTTTAATACTTACATACGGAAAATAACTGGATCTTTATCTAAATAAGATATTAGATGTTTTTTTGCATACATTAACTGCACGTATATCGGTATTTACACGGAGCATTTATGATGACCTTACTGAGCGGAAACGATTCTGTTAATGAAAAATCGATTTCGGAAACAGTTTTGATAAACGCGTTAGATTTTTTATTCCACTACCTTGACAGAGGGGAATGATCATGAGAGGCGGGTCCTTATAGATAGATAGTCAAAGAGCCAATAAGATGTCATGATCTATGATTTCCAATTATAGGTCTTAATGCAGAATTACCTTTTTCATCTTTTTTTGGCAATTATAGGCCTTATATATATTATGACATAATGCTTAAAACTCGAATTTTAAAAAGTGTAGCGAGACTATGTCCCTATTTTGTTTTGTCATTTTAATTAATGATGTGATAGTGATTGTTTACGATTTCGAATCGATATCGATAATATTATTTTCGTGTTCAATGTAAGACCAAATTATAATAATTGCTAAAGATCACTAAAGATGAAAATTATGAATTTATGACATCACCTATTTTTTATAAAATTTTATAAAATAACATTTTTGAAAATGATGACGTAACTAAGATTCTAATTTCATTTTGATTATTTTTGATATCCAGTGCTATGAGATATTTTCTTTGTTACTTTTTGAACCCAGGACATCTAGCGTAGCAGTCGCGCTTCTGACCAGAAAAAATCGAACAAAATCGTTTTTGCTCCTACTTATATCTCGTGGGAAACAAAACGCTCTGTCTAGTGTCATTCCTAATATATCAGCCTGGCAAAGAAAAGAATCAAATTAATTGGTATCAAAGTATTTGTAACAAAACGCCCCGAATATCCGCTCTATCTATACTAATATTATAAAGACGAAAGATTTGTATGTAACGAATAAACTCAAACTACTAGGCTGATTTCGAAAATTCTTTCACAATTTGAATGCTACATTATTAACATAGATTAACATAGGCTATATAATATGTATTTCGAAAAATCCTCTCACTCGTGCCTTTATTTTCCAATTACATAGTATGTATTTATCTATACCTAAATAGTTCCTTTCTTTTGTATCTAATTGGCATGTAATGTATAACAATGAGAGACATTGCAGTGAAAATATGACGCAAGTTATAATATAAAGGTGTTTATGGATGATTTTAATTTTGCAAATAAATAATTACTAAAAATAATGTGTAACCATTGATATGTTTTTATCCATTCTTCCTAAAATAATCTATCGATATAAAATATCGGCATAGTAGCTTCCTAATTATTTTTATTATCTTTTACGTTCGTAATCTCGTCAATTCTTGTATGTTGACGTATTTGACCTGTATCATCATCATCATCATCAGCCTTTATTTCGTCCGTTCTCGGACATAGGCCACCTCCATCTCCTTCCACTTCTTTTTGTCCTGTGCTATCATCATCCAGTTAACGCCCGCCTGTCTGCGTATGTCGTTCACCCATCTTTCCGGCGGATGACCTCTGCTGCATTTCGTTTCTCGTGGCCTCCATTCCAACGTTCGTCTAGCCCACCTGGCCACGTCCATACGTACATTTCTGTGATCGTATTACTTCTACCACATCTTTGACTTTTGTCTTTTTTCCGAATATCCACATTTCTTATTCGGTCCATTATAGAAATGCCGAGCATTTTTCATGCCCAACTCGAAGCTTTTCTGCAGATTTCTCGGTCAAAGTTGTGGTTTCCATACCATAAGTTAGTACAGGCAGAACACATTGGTTGTACATCTTGGTTTTTAGGTCCTGAGGAATCGTCTTGGATCGCAAGATTGAGTTATTTGACCCAATTGCAGCCCAGGATTGAGCAATCCTTCTACTCACTTCTGCAGCTTGATTATTTGAACCCAATGTAATTTGATGGCCTAGATAAATATAGTGCTCAACCATATTTAATAATACAAAAACATATAGAATAGATTTCAATCTGCCGAATCTCCTTTGAGTCACAAACACAGATTCGTCCAAAGAACAGCTGTGTGCAGAGAGCTCCACAATTTCTACAGTTTTAAACTCTTTTTTATCACTCCATAATGCTTTTCTATATAATACATTTAAAAACATCACTAATAAAATCCTTGATCTTTTTATCAGTAGCAATAACGACTGTATATTGTATAAAGCTAATAATGAACTATTGCCCCCTGACCAATACCATCCACCTTTTTATATTATGTTTCCCTTTCGACCGAAAATTAGTACAATGACACGTAATATAGAGAAAAGATATAATTACTTTAAAGCCGACTATGTCAATATTAATCAAGAATTATCGCAAGTAAACTGGCATTCCATATTAATAAATAGCTCAGTGGATCACTTGGTTGATACTTTTTATAACATTTTATTCGGAATAATTTAAAAAAATGTACCCTTAACAACTGTAAAATCATCTAAATTTCCAATTTGGTTTTCACCGGCTCTGATACATATTTTCAAAAATAAATCTAAAGCCTGGGTAAAGTGGAAAAAATACAAAAAATTGTCGGATTATGAACAATTTTGTATTTATAGGAACCGATTTCAGGCAGAATGTAAGAAGAGTTATTCAAAGCACATAAATACCGTCGAGGATAGTATTAAAAATAACGTTAAATATTTCTGGAAATTTATTAGTAATCGTAAAGTCACCGGTTTGCCTTCGGCCGTACATTTTAAAAATCAATCTAGTAATCCTGGCAAAATTTGTGATCTTTTTTCAAATTTTTTTAACTCTGTCTATGAATCCTCCACATTAACTGAAAACACACGAATTCCAGAGAGTATAAAGATGGCTGTCCTTTTATAAATAATATTCAGCTTACAGAAAAGCAGATTCTAGTAGCACTACAATCTCTTGACGTCTCTAAAGGACCTGGGCCAGATACACTTCCTGTCTTGTTTCTCAAAAAAACAGCTATGAATATAAACATCCCCTTGCATATAATATTTAATCGGTCGCTGAAGGAAGGTGTTTTTCCTTATGTATGGAAACAAGCAAACATAACGCCAGTTCATAAATCGGGTGCCTAGGATGATGTAGAAAATTACCGCCCGATATTAACTCTGTGGGCCTTGTCGAAGCTCTTTGAAAAATTAGTTCATAACGCAATATATCCTCTCCTTCATAGTACTATTATCACACAGCAGCACGGTTTTGTTAAAAAAAAGATCAACTGTGACTAACCTTATGACATATACTGATTATTTATTCCACAGTATGGACTCTGGCATTCAAGTAGACTCAGTTTATACTGATTTTAAGAAAGCTTTTGACAAGGTTGACCATGAACTGTTACTGTGCAAAATCGCATACAATGGTATTCGTGGAGATCTGTTGAGATGGTTTGCTTCATATGTTTCAAATAGAATGCAAAAAGTCGTGATAAATGGCTATCAATCCGCTTCTGCATGCGTAACGTCAGGCGTACCGCAAGGCTCAGTTTTGGGTCCCCTTCTCTTTATTCTTTTTATAAATGATATTGATAGTTGTTTTCGCAACTCAAAATTTATCCTGTATGCAGATGACTTAAAAAAATATAGAAATATTAAAGACATAAACTGCTGCTACAAACTTCAAGATGATTTAAATCGATTTAACCAGTACTGTATAAATAATAAACTTCAATTGAGTATTTCCAAGTGTTGTTACATAAGTTTTTCCAAAAATAAAACCATCATAAAATATCTCTACTACCTGCACGATACACCATTAAACAGAGTAAGCTTTATCCGTGATCTTGGCGTAACTATAGATGAAAAATTACATCTCGATGCACACATTAATACTATCGTTAATAATGCCTGGCGTATGTATGGTTTTGTTCTCAGATCTTCAACTGAATTTGTACGACCACAAACTTACTTACATTTGTATAGATCATTGATTAGATCACAGTTGGAATATGCGGTTGCGTTGTGGAATCCTCTGTACAATAAGTATTCGAAATCTATAGAGAAAGTGCAGAAGAAGTATTTGAAGGCAATGCATTACAGATCTTGTCGTACCACTATATCTTATGTCGACTTACTCAATAAATATTGCTTGTTACCATTGAGTAGCCGACGCATTTATCTTGAAAGTATGCTCCTGTATGACTTTTGTAATAGTGCTTATGACTGCTTAGACATTTGTAATAGACTGTGTTACATGGTACCTAGAAAAGCGCAAACTAGAGCGGTGCATAAGCAGTTACTCCTTGCAATGCCTTCATGTCGCACAAATGCTAGTGTGCGAGCTCCTCTCCGCCGCCTCACACATAATTATAATAGATACTTTAATGGTATAGATCTTTTCTCCCTATCTTATGGTAAATATAAGAGCTGCTGTGTCCTTGAAGCGATCAATAATTTTGACTTTTCATCACTTCCATGATTACTAATAGGTATGAGACGCTTTGCATTTTTTTTTCTTATAACTATTGATTGTTAGCACTTAGGCATACATTATTATTTTAAATCAATCATAGCAGCATCTTTGTGATTGCTTCGTGTTATTTTTAAGCATAAGAATAATACGAGGTAGTCATAGGGATGTTGCTGTGATGATGGAGTTCTAGGTCAGGTTCCATGTCAGGCGAAAAAGTTTTCAACTGACTTCATAAATTTTGTTTTTCTTTTTAGCGTAAAATTATATTATTACATTGTATACTGTGGATAACGTAGTGGATTACATAATTGTAAGTTTTAAGCTTCACTGTTTGTATACTATTATTATGTAATTGTTTGTTATTCCAAATAAAATAAATAAATAAATAAATATCGACGGGTAGTTGATAATTGCTTACGTCTGGAATATTGGTCATAATCTTTGTCTTACATTTATTCATTAAGAGTCCTATTTTTCGAGATTTTATCTGTAGTTCTTCTATCATCGTAAGCATATCCTCTATACTATCGGCAAACACCGCAATGTCGTCCGCGAAGCGCAAGTTATTCAACCCCTCTCCATCAATATTAATGCCTTTGTGTTCCCAGTTCAACCTACGAAATACATTCTCTAGTGCTGCATTGAATAATTTTGGCGATATTGTGTCACCTTGGCGCACCCCTCGGCCCAAATTTAACGGTTTAGTCAACCTATGTAAGCGAACGGACGACGTAGCATTTTGTTGGAGATGCTAGATCAGTTGGATATATCTTTCATCTATTCTGCAGTCCGCTAATGCCTTCTCCACTGTCCAGTGCTCCACGAAACAAAACGCTTTTTCCTACCCCGGCACCAAAAGTGACAGACTTTTTGGTTCATAGAATAGAATTAAACGCGTTACTTGTCCATGGATAGATAGTCAAAGTTACAATAAGCCTAAGCAGAATTAAAAAAAAAGTAATTTCAAAAATTCACTAATAGAGGGGTGACCTCCTGATAATACTATCCTCTATGTCTTCTAATCTCTTCTATGTCTTCTTCTCATTGGCATTTGGAACTTTTAGCAGCATCACTAGCTATTGTCCTTTGCCATAAGTTAGCGTAGGTTTGGCTTGCTTTCCAGTCCAGGTTTGACGTTATATATATTTTTTTAAACTCAATCATTTCAATTCTGATAAGTAAATTATAACAGTGATACTAAGATTCATAGCTAGCGTATTCATAATTGATTTTATTTTACTCCTATGATACAGCAATTCAAGTAAAAGTAAGCATTTATTTTTTGTTATGTACACAATGTATATCGCACAGCCATAGCCTGGTCGCTCCTTATTCACATTACGCTCGTTAATTCCATTCTGTGTTTAAGTACATTAGCCATTTTATATATTATAATCATTGTAGTTTTAAAAACTTCTTACTCTTTCAGAATTACATTATTTCTAGGTAATCAATATTGAGCCCGCTGCTATTATTCTTATTTCGTCTGAAAGTTGCTAACCTTGGCGTAACCGCAATTTTTAGATATTGTCCCCACAGAAAGTATGAGCACAATGGACATAAACAAGGTGGAACATGAAGACGATAATACAACAATGGACAAGAAGCAGATTGAGGCAGAGGAGAAAGAAGTTATGTTGAAGGCTGAGGAACAGAATATCGAGGCTGCAGAGTTGAAGACTGATGACGGTCCTGTGAAAACAGCCCTTTCAGGCGACCTGACGGAATTAGGCCGGGAAGTTAAGCCCAAGTTTATACCTATAGGAGCCATCAAAATGCCTGGTTTCTTTACGAAAAATTCGGATAAAGATAAATCGAAGGTATTTTATCATTGATGTATAATTCTAATGATTATAAAAAAATATATCACTAAATGCATGTTAGCATCAAAATAAATGTTAGCTCATACTATAAACAGGAGCCCATGCCTACTCAGAATGGATGGTTTTCATACTATCAGGATTCATAACAAGCATCATTTAAAAAAACTTACATATATTCATAGACTCCATTGATTTAAAAAAAAAAAACATATTAAAATGAATATACTTAATTGACTACTTCTTTTACTCATAAACATTTTAATAAGCATTAAAAGTTCAATAATCTACAAAATATCTTTCCATCATCTTAAAAACCTTAAATTTCACATAAGATGTTGTAATACAAGAAGCTTTTGAGAGTTGAATTTTGGGTAGATTTGATGGTTCATACTTCAATGGACATTGCTTATGCTAGTGTTTCAATTAAATTATGGTTTATTCAGGATGAAGAGGCTGCAATTGAAAAAGATACTGTTAATGAAAAGACTGATGAAAACTCTAAAGTCAGAGAAAATCGCTTCCAATTTCTGCAAAAGTTCACAAAATTATTGCAACATCCTGATAATGACAATGGTGAGAACTTAATTACTATTTAAATAAAAAAATCGGTACATATTGTATAAATTTCTAAGTTTAGTTTAGTTATCTATGCCTTGAACTAAACCTAGATTTTTGTAAAATTTTAATAGATTATACAAATTATTATTTCAGATGGTAAAGAAGACTGTAAAAAAGGTTTATTTAACATAAAATATCCTAGGGTTTTTCAAAAGCATAGGAGTGCACCAAATAATGGGGAGGCTGCTCTTGCTTCTATGGAAACTTTGGATGATAAGCTTGATACTCCCAATGATGGCATGGAAACTGTAAAATTAGAGCCTGTTGTAAGTTATGATTTTTTATTAAATGACAACACAACTTTCAAGTATTTTTTCATATAATATAGTTAGTTATTACATCATAGTTGGCTAATGCATCCAGTGTCTTTAACCATACCAATGCAGGTTCAAATCGTGCCGGAGTTGGAAATTTCTTTAGCTTAAATTTTCTATCCCTCTTTTTAAAAATATAAAACTTCTTTTAGCTATACTATGCTTTACCTCGCCTAATCCCTCTCATTATCAGAGGAGACCCGTGCCCAACAGTGGGACAATGTAATGGGTTTATTATGTTATATTATGTTTTTTAAGCTTTACCTTGTTTTGAAACATGATATTCTGTGACAGGTAAAACATAGCTCTATGAAGTTTAAAAGAGGTTTTATATTTCTAATAGCTTTTGCCCATGACTTTTCCACATAGATATTTGAATTATAGCCTACTACTCTGTTGTATTATTCCGTGCAATATTATAGTAGTTTAATTAAAATCCATACAGTAGTTTTTGCATGAAAAATTAACAAACAATATGTTTCTCTGTCTACAAAACTAAACAATATGTAATATTTAACTAGAACTATGTAATTAATGTTAATTTTGAGATAATTATGTTACTGTTACAACAAAACCTGTCGAACAAGAAAACATAATTATATGTACATACATACATTATATTCTCTTTATGATTATATTTATTATGATTTTTCTCTATAATCCAGTTATCATCCGGCACCCTCTGGTTTTTAATAGTGCCAGATTAGTGAGATTATACTGTAAATTTTTAGAAGATCATAGTAGTAGTAGGTACCAAAAATATCAACATTACTGGAATTAATGACATGTCCAGATTGCATAAGGTCAAAGTTTTATTTTGGATCAGTAATAATATATTTAAAGAAATCATATCGTCTCAAAATAGGATCATGTATTTTTTACTTCCTTTTATTTAATATTTCGTCACACTACGATATTATCCTGTAGTGTTGTGGGTGATAAAAATATTGGTTCGGCGCGGGGATCGAACCCACAACACGTAGCATAGAAGCTGATCACTCAGTCACAATGCCAAACTTGCCATCAACTTTATTAATTGTTGTTTAACAAGATGTATATTTTACAGTAAAGCATAACCGCTAAACCATTCGTTTGTATATTAAACGTAAGGACCTAGGTTCGAAAAACATTCTTTATAAAAATTGAAATCTTCAAGAATATATGGGGTAAAATAAGGTAGAAAGAAACAAATTATTTATTTGTGTATTTTTTTAATAAAATAACAGATAAAATATCATAGCTTGGTAGTCATGGCGTCTGGTGTATCTAACCAGAAGACGCAGGTTCGAATCCTGCCTGCAGGTCACCTCAGAGGCTTCATGGAAATGCCACTACAAAATATAAATACCCGTACCACCCCTGGAGACCAAGACAATATATTTTGCATTGTGTCTATAATATGGGCATTGACAGCTTAAATAAATACATAAAAAGCCATTTCTACTAAGCTTAAATTAGTAATTAAAAATTATTATTGGTAGAATATAATGAGACATGTTTTTTAACTACATAGGAAACTGATGAAGGTAAAGTGGCGACTAAACTTCCCCTTAAAGAAAGGATTCGCCAAAAGAAATTTATTATAGGTAAGTTATCTTTAGTAGTACATATTTTCTTATAGTAGAGACTCAAATTGATATCAATCAATAACTAATAGTAGTACCTAGTATGTAAGTACAGACGGGTCACTCCTCTAGATACATACCCTACATGCTTCATTTTAGTGTATATTGTCCCTTAAGTACAAGGGCCGCATGAACTGCATTCCCAGTTAACCAACCCTCAGCCTTCTCCAGCGAACACTCCACTACAGTACCAGCATAAGATAATTCCTGGGATTGCTATTAGCTTGACCGTCATCATAGAGACTTAAATGTAAATTTACATTATATTTAAGTACTAGCTGACCTGAGAGACGTTGTCCTCTCCAAATTTCAACTAACCACCTCGAAAAATCTGGTTTTCCATATTTTTAATACACTTAGCGCCATTGACCTCTGATTACCTTATTTCTGACCTATAAATTACTTTATTTCAAAAATTTGTTCACATGGTATTGACGTGAAGCATGGAAATATAAACAGACATACCTACATGGATAAAAATCTCAAATAACTGATTCGGCATCAGTAAAGATTAACGCACGTTGCATTTTTTTATGATTATATTTATTTATGTATTTAATTATTCGATTAGATGGAAACTCTTGTTTCTCAAATAAGGTGTGCGCACTGTATCTACACTATGGATGTTTCACATTATAAAATGAGTTACTATATGGCTGGATGCTTTAAAGAAGAAAACAATAATATTGTCAAAATTGTCAACTCAAAATGACACCTGTTATCGAATCAAATTTCATTGAGGTAATAACGATGTCGTGTTAGTCCGCTAAAAAATTAGTTGTAATTATTTGTTTACTTCTTTAACCTACTCAAATATTTAGTTTTTACACCGGCTTGTGCTCGCTGGATAAATCCTATGTATGTCCCGTGATTCCCTGTATAAGTAGAGTTAGAATTACTGTACTAATAATCAATTCTTGGTCACAATAATGGTTTCTGATTGATCTGCTTTATTTTCTTGTTTTATGTTATTTAGTCCCTGTAAATGTATTTTTTTAATTTTATTACTTGATTCTGTTATAATTTTTGATCCGTGCTAGTCTAGTACAGAAATACTTGAAAAAGAAATTGACTTCAATGGTTATTTTTAAAAGTCAACGTTTTCAATAATTAAAATGTTAATAACTTTTGATAGAGAGAACCGATTTGAATTTAAAATAGCCTAAATGTTAATCCAAGAAACAGGCTATGAATTCCTGCCGACATCCTCCAAATCTCTTCAGTAGTTATCATTTGATGCGCGGTCAAACATACAGACAAACCGACAGACAAACAGACAGACAAAAGTTCCAAAAATAATAGAAATGGATTGTGTTACCGATTCTGAGTCCCCCAAATTAGTTTTTTTGTAAATATAAGCAATGTACAGACACGGCTCACTTACATTCTTATTATATGTAAGATTTACATTTATATCACACTAGCTTCTGCCCGCGACTTCGTTCGCGTAGCGTGATGATTATATAGCCTATAGCCTTCCTTAATAAATGGGCTATCTAACACTGAACGAATTTTTCAAATCGGACCAGTAGTTCCTGAGATTAGCGCGTTCAAGCAAACAAACTCTTCAGCTTTATATATTAAGTATAGGACCAGTAGTTCCTGAGATTAGCGCGTTCAAGCAAACAAACTCTTCAGCTTTATATATTAAGTATAGATTTAATAGCAATATGCTCAATTTCCCGCCCTCTATTAGAACACCTAAAATTATAGGTACACCTCAGTGACTCGACCTTTTTTTTATTGAGGTGTGACTAATAAGCATGGATCATATGATTCCTGGAAAGGCTATGTCGTATCGACTTAAAACCGTACTGGCAGGTCCCTTGTCTTATAGCCAATGATGGCATGTTGTGTTCTTCTTACAAAATAACTGAAATAATACTAATTTACAGTGACGCAAATAGATCCCAGGATCACTACATTGTTATTGATATTTTATATTTTTCTTTTTCAGATGATATTGTAGTAGTTGGTATTGTGATTCTAGTCCTGATAGCAGTGATTATTGGTATTATTATTGGAGCTCATGCTGGTCCACCAGTTGAACGTCCTCTACGTCTTGGCCGCTACATTACCACTTTCACCAGCTGTGGGCCTGTTGAAGGGTAATCATTTTATTGTAATGCAATAATATTTAAAATCGATGTAATCTTTGTGTGCTGAAATTTTATGTCAACAAATTTATCTTTCAGCATTCTGGATGAGGGAGTTTATAAATTCTACAGCATCCCTTATGCTATCCCACCGGTACATAAAAAGAGATTTACATATGCTCAACCATTGAATAACTTGTCATCCTGCTGGAATGGAACTTTCGATGCACGGAAAAAAGGTCCTCTCTGTTTACAATTCTTGGAAAATGCTACAATCACTGGTGAAGAAGACTGTTTGACTATAGATGTGGTTACTCCTCATGTAAGGTACGACTCGCCATTACCTGTTGTTATACTGATTGGAGCAAATACATTAGTTGGAGGCATAAGCCCTGCTCAACCATCTGCACTCTATGCTCGCACCAAAGAAGTAGTTTTTGTACGTCCTAACTTTAGATTGGGTCCTTTTGGATTTTTAGCCCTAGATATTTTATCCAAAAGTAGGTATCCACCTACATCGGGCAACTATGGGCTTAGCGATTTATTAATGGCATTAAAGTGGGTAAACTTGAATATCAAACATTTTGGAGGGGACCCACAGTCAGTTACTTTGTTAGGTCACAGAGCAGGGGCAACATTGACTGCTGCTTTGACTACTGTCAATCAGGCCCAGAAGTTGTACTCTCGAGTGTGGTTATCATCATCTTCAGTAATATTTCCTGGCGAACCATTGGAACAATCGCAAAAATTAAACACTAGGTTTAAAGAAATGACTAAATGCAATGATGCCAATTGTTTGAAACATATTTCTACAACTGAAATTCTAACTCCTGATATTTGGTTGGAAAATTATTTAGGGAATCTGCCCATTAATAATGAAACAAAACATTCTTTGTTAGTCTTGGATGGGGAGTTGCTTAGAGTCCATGCTTACGAAAGTTGGGATACTCTAAAAGAGGCTAAGAAATCTGGAAAAGAAAAAGTTTTTAAGCCAATGGTATTAGGTACAACACAACATTCTAGTCACTCTGATCTCTTACAAAAAAAGTATTTAAATTGGACAGCTGACATTGTAGAAAAAATTGTGAGTGAGAGTGTAATTGGTGATAAGAACTTGACATCTTCAGTGTTTATGCACGTAAACAAAACTTACGAAGGTTTGGTGGAATTGATTTCTTCCATTCGTACATTATGCCCTATGGTTAGTCTGGCTAGACTACGCCTTGCTGTTCCCCTGTATGTTGTACTCGGCTCTGGGGCGGGAGGGGGTGCCGGTGGGTCTGGCATAGCTGGTATCAATGCAGATATCGAAGCTATTCTTGGAACATTCGAATCAGAAATGCCAGAACAGCGCCGGTACATGGCCGCTATGCAGCAGCTATTCTATTATTATGTGTGGCATGGCCACTTGCCTGGACCAGAAAGTGGTTTAATTCAAGTAGGTCAAGATTTACTTCCTCTTAGTGGTTTGCCTCTTTGCGACTTACTCATCCGGGAAGATATCGTACCGAGATACGCACACATTGACTAATAATAAAAATGTATGGAAATATTTTTAGTATGATGCGTCTAATGAATTTCCTACATCTTTGTATGTATATTGAATAATAATATTTTATCATAATAATCCAAGTACTTGCTCGTCTATTTTATATCTGTTTGTTTTTGTAACCATTTTATTACAATACTTATTTTCTGTCGTGTGTTTTCATAGATAAGATTACTTAAAAGTACTAGTTTTTAATTTATTGAATCCTCAAGTACAAAATTTCATACATATTTTGAATGCCATTGATTGCCCACCCCAGTAGAAACAGTGAGATTTTTAGAAATAGACAAGTTATTATTAAGATATAACAAGTGAGACTGATAATACATTTTGGAACGAAATTGATCTCAGCTGATCAAGCAGTCTCTATAAATTTTGTACTCATATTAAAAATGTTATAGTTACCCTTAATTTTAGAATTTATTTTGTTCTATGTACTTTTATATTAACAATGATTATAATTACATATTAAATATAAGTAATGGCTGTATTGTAAGGAATATTAATGATCATTATAATTGAACCCAACAATATTTTGACATATAAGCTTGCCAGTAATCGACTTTAGTACGTCCATCCAGCAACGGTATATTATGCAAGTTTACTGGGAAAGCAAAGCGTTTACGTACCAAACCGAAAGGGGTAGTACCTAGTACCTACCCATGTTATAGAATAACTCTAAGGGCCACCTGTACAACTTCTTAAATATGTTTAAATTGTATTTAAATACAGTTTTTCATTGTAATTTTGTGTTTAAATACAACTTAATCACATTTAAGAAGTTGTTGCAAGTGTCAAAATCAAATAAATTCGTATTCCTATCCTATCTTTTCCATAATCACGCCTGCCTGTATTCTCTTATAGAAACCACAAATGAATATTTCATTTTATTTATTATATACCTATAGGAGTTGACTTTTTTGGTGGTTTTATTTCAAATATTTTGTAGAACAAAGCTGCTCATTGTCATGGTCACAAACGAAACCCCTTTCGGTTTGGTACTCGGTTCACTCTCGGAATAATCGTGTACATTTATAAGTTACAAAATTAAAAAGGAATTGTTGATACTGAGATTTTATATTAGGAACAAGTGGAGCCGTAAAACACATTAAATAGCACTGTCCCTTTCTCACAATGTGACAGCTACTGATACAATATAATTTTAATTTTTTTTTATATGTTATGTGTACTTACCAAAGACTTTAATAACGAACACAAAGACTGGATAACATTCTTATTTTAAAATTAGATTTTGTAATTTTTTAATCTTGTTAATATTATAGTTGGCGCAAAATAACTTGAACCAAAATGGTGGATGCGCAGTAGTCGATTTTTAGTACATTTTGCACGCAAATTCACTGCGCAAACTTTACCCCTCCGTTATTTTGGGTGGGCGAACTATACTAATTTTATGCACATAAAGGATATTCACATGCAGGAAAGTGTAGATTTAGCTTTTTCAACAACAAAAAGAACCTAATGAATCTCAAGATCAATATCCTTGCTAACTATAAATAAGATTAATTAGCTGAAATGTGTTTGTGTGTATTACGCTTTTATTAAAGGTATCGTTTTTATTTTACCTTTTCTTACTAAATATGATATCATATGGTTATAGTGTAAGAGTCACTGTAGTATTAAAAGGTTTTATTATGAGATTTCAAAAAAGACTAGGCTCTGCAAGACTACGAATTAGATTGCTCGAGTTTGAATTTATAAAAATAGCGATCTTGTCATAATTAAGGAGTCTGCCTGATACCACACCGTCTCATACCATGACCGTGCTATGAATGTATCAGGTACGGAAACAAGCGTAATGTGGACTACTATGCCCACTCCATTGTATCATAACCGTGCATAACGGTGTTAGTGACAGTATCATGACCGCTGTCATATCCGTATGGTTCAATTCTCTGTTGTAGTAGGTCACCTGTTTTTTCGTGACGCAGACGCGCCAGGAAGAGCAAATAAATATTTTTGATAATGTTCTTGCGGTGCTTGAATTGCTCACAAAAACGTAATACAAAAATAAATTGTAATCCAAACACTATTTTATCAAATTGTGTTATTATTCGGATTGAGATACTACTTCACTGGAAACAAACAACCCGAAAATCGTTGCATACTCGATTATCAAGAATTGCATTGGCTTACATTTATTTCCAGTGAAGTACTTATTTTAGATGAAATAGTACCTAGAGCGGGAACCTAGACTAACGGTATCGGTATCTGAATAATAATAAACTGAACAAATTATGTTTGAATTACGATGTTTTTGTATTGTATTGGAAATTAAGTCCCCCGGACTCTGAAAATAAGTTCCTTTCCTTTGCCTAAGAGGGCAGTCTCATACTTCTCAGTACAATTTTTTTTTATCTGACACGCTCCTAGTACGGTAATTCGGTCATGGTATAAGACGGTGTAGTGGGTAGACTCCTTTCTAATGATTGCGCGCAGATGTCGGAAAAAATGTGGTTAAAAAATGCGCACACGCTGATCGCATTCATCGAATGTCATCGATAGAGCGCTGCGTATATATCGAAATAATTATTAGTAGCGAATAGCGATAAAACATCAGCACCATCTCCCATTTTAGCCAGTAGGGATTTACATACTACATACTACCGTCGACCTTAGCAGTGCTAGTCTACTACTATAATTATTTTCTAAGCCTCACATCATTTATTATGTTGCTTATAGATGATTTAGCATTATACTAGTACTTATTTAGATCAGTAATTTAAATTTTAATTGTCTGTCTTAAAGTTATTGTGATTTTGTCAAGTCTGATCAATCCAAAGAAATGTTGTTCAATTTACAGCATTGTAATTGCTGTATTATTTATGTTATTTATGTGTTATTATTATTGAATTGTAGTATTTAGCAGGGAATCTTCATATCGATACTGACTCGCTCCTGCGTTGCTTAAATGCTTAATATAGTTATTATTGCACCAACGCTAGCTATAGTATTAGTTGAACTTTGTGTAATTTTGTAAATTGATTCTAATAAATTTGTGTAAGACTGACGCATTTCATTATTTGTAGTGTTGATCCTGTCGTTTATGACGTGTATAACCAGACCCCTTTTGCCCGCGCTCTATTTACGTCCCTTTAAGTCGGCGACCGATTTAAGTCCCTACTGCGCGTGGCAAATTCGACACTCGGGGCCAGTATATTTAAAATTTTTGGTTTTATTGTACAACAGTTCACTCTTGAGCTAATTCGACGCAGTTTCGATGCACCACCTGCATTTTTAACTAATTACTGACTGTACGCTCTGTAGTTAGGTACATGCAGGTATACTTCTATTTATATAAAGTAACTAGCTTCTGCCCGCGGCTTCGCCCCCGTGGAATTCGATCTGTCATCACATCCCACGGGAACGGGATAAAAAGTATCCTATGTCCGTTTCCTGGTTCTAAGCTACCTCTCCACCAATTTTCAGCCAAATCGGTTCAGCCGTTCTTGAGTTATAAATGGAGTAACTAACACGACTTTCTTTTATATATATAGATATAGATTATAAATTAATTATTGAACGGAGAAGAGATCTCAACGGGACGAAATGCTGGATGAAATAAAATAATGCGATATATTTTTAATATACTGCTAATGGGATGCATTTAACTGCAAAAATACATTCAGTCAAGATTTTCAAGAAAATGAGACTGATATCAACGCGATAGCCACAAATACAAGAGAGCGCGAGTGGCGTGTCGTGAGTTTTACAGTGCGCGACGTAAGGTGCGAAATTTTCATAAACATGATAATTAACAATAATTAAATATAGGGGAAATGAAATTAATTTGCGAATACTTTAGAAGTCAATTTATTACTTGACCAATGTAAATTTGTTGAACCACTGTATAAAAGCGCCTACGTAAACATCATCCATATTAATACATTTCTAAAACATAAAACCCAGACGAAAACTATAAATAAATAATCAAACAATTACAATATAAATTAATAGTATTTGGCAGTTGAGCGTGAACGTAACATGATTAGTTAGGTACTTAATTTAAATGTAATCCAAAAATCACATGTATAAAAATTCAGGTAACATTTTAACGATTGTCGCACAAAATAGACCCGTACGCGTAACAGGAACCTTCTATCTCTTGTCGCCATTGACTCAATTGAAAGAATTTTATCATATCTATAACATTATTATAAACTACGCTCAATAAACTTTCTTACGCCAAGTGGTTGAAATTATGTTTAATCAGGCTAGCTTTACCAGGCCACGCGATTTTGTGGTCCTGTATGTAGAGGTATATAAAAACACAATGCAACGTTGTAACAATATTTCAAAGAAATCTGTGAAGAACTTGCGGAAATTAGTCATTGCGTGACTAATTTCCGCAAGTTCTTCACGGATTAATATACTATAAAATAAAATTGTATAATGAATTCGAATTGGTCTAATTAATAAAAAAAAACACTAGAAATTCTAATGTTCTGAGCAACTTTTTTAGTTTTTTCTCTATTATAAAATTGTAAAAAAGATTTGTCTGAACATTGGAGATATTAAAAAAAACAAGTGGGTTAGGGTATATAAACGTCTCCAACACAAAAAAATTAAATATTTTAAATTCTTGCCTGTTTGTCTGTTTGTTACGGGTTGGCGCAAAAACTACTAAATAGATTTTAATTATGTTATCACTGTTAGAAAGTGTGTACTCCAACTTAAAAACTGGTATACTTCTTATCCCAAATAATTAAACAACCTGAGATACAGCTTGACCTTTCTAATGTATAGAGACCCATACAAAGAAAAGATCATCACTTCAAGTGAGCGAAGCCGCGGGCAGAAGCAAGTTTTTTATAAGAATCCACTCTTTACAAGAGTTATTCCCAGTTGTCCCCACCGTCTACGTCTCCACTGTTAACAAATGGGAAAAAAAATCCGTGAAGAAAATTGAATTCACATCACTATAATATATTCAGCTCTAGCCCCTCCTTACTGGGGACGTATCTATTTCATTTTTTCCCATTTGTCACCAGTGGAGACGTAGACGGCGGGGACAACTGGGAATAACTCCTTTACAATAACAAAACAACAAAAAAGAATTAGGTAACGAAATTGGCCCAGCTGTTCACGCGTGATGCCATGACCAAGAGAAATAGGGATTCATTTTTATATTATATAATATAGATTAAATAACTATTGCCTGCGGATTCACTCGCTATAAAAAGATTTACTTAAAATAAACTTTGACTCATATTAAGATAAAACATACATTTGATTTTATGATAGACATCCAGCAATATTTGAACAACTGTCGTCTTTTTTCTGATACAGATTCATATATATAGATATGTCTCTGAATTCAAGAATGTGATTTTTAAAATTCTTGTACTGTGTGACTTTAAATGTTGTTATCACTGTTAGAAAAGTATATGCTACAACTTAAAACTGGTGAACTTCTTGTTTCAATTAATTTAACGGATCCTGAGATACAGCTTGACCTCTGATGTATACAGACACATACAAAGAAGAGATCATCACGGTTCGTTTTTGATAAAATTATTTTTGTAATCCATTTTTAATCCCTATAGGTAGCTTCATGTGAGCGAAGCCGCGGGACAAAATTAGTATATTTTACTTTAGTAAAATATCGCGTTGCTATATATAACTTACTCGTATAACAAAGTTTTAAAATAAAAGGCTCATGCTACGGTTACTGCCCTGCTACAATATTCACATAGCAATTATTATTCAATGATTACGCTCCCTTAAGGGAGATATAACTGTCTGCAAGTTTTCTTTGCCAAGTTTTGTAGATTTTCGTAGAACTGAGGGCGATTTAGGTTTATATTGTAGTTGTCCTGAATCCTTCTTCAACTTGTCAATAATTGAAGACTGTTTTGCTACTGTCAAGGTCAACTCCTCGTTTTCTTGACGAATCAGTGACAACTCTACTACGACAGACTGCTGATCTTGGATCTGAAAATAATAGTATAGGCATTATAGTATGGTTTTAAGACCACATTATTATGGATTTATAATATATAATAATTAAATATAATAATAATTTATGGATGGTCCCTAATAATATGTGACGTCACATATTATTAGGGACCATCCATAAATTACGTCACGTCTTAGTTTGTTTAATGATATTAAAATTGTTACCTGTTGCTGAAGGCATTGGTTTTCAGCCTCAAGCCTGTTAATTTCGGCAGCAGCTTGCGCCAGAAGTGATCGCGACTGCTCTGCTGCAGCAGTTGCTTGCCCAGCGTGTTCAGTCGCTAATTCGCACAACTTACGTTTTCTTTCAACCTGTACAAAATAAAATCAATTAATAATTTTAAAAATAATTGTCAATTGCTCCTTAAATTTATAATATTTAACAATAGTAAATAATAATTATATTAAACAAAATGATATGCTGACCTCTTCCCGAAGTAACTGAATTTGAGAAGAAGACTCTTTTTTCAAAAGTTCCACATCTTCTATCAGCTCATTCTTTATAGAGCCAAGTTCACGATATGCTTCTTTCTCAACATTTTGTAGGCTTTCAATCAAAGAAACATTGTGCTCCATTATACGGTTATGCTCTTTAGCTAATGCCGCTTTTGACTTTAAAATATTTACTAAAGCCTCCTTATATTCACTGCACTCTATAGCTGTATTTTTCAGCGTAACTTTATAGTTAGCAAGCTCGTTCTCTACAATTTCCTTTGAATTCGACAATGTTTGTACTTTATCTTCTAAATGTTCTAATTCATTATCAGATTCCCTCAAGCGCATAGTCAATACTTCAACAATATCCCTTGTTACAGACAAAGAAGTCTCAAACTTATTCTTTTCTTTCACTGCCTTGTCAACTTCAACTGTAAGTTTATTTATTTTATTTTCAAAATCTATCAGCTTTCTCTTAGACTGTTCTTTGATTTCGTCTCTTTCTTTTAGAAGAGTCAGTTTATCATTATTTAATGAATCGTTTTCATATTTTAGATTTTTAATTTCTTTCTGCAAAATATTTTTTTCTTCCTCCGCTATTACAATTTTGTATTTCAATTCCTCAATTTCATTTTCCAGATATTTCACTTTTTTATTCTGCTGAGTATAATGATCATGGATATTTTGGCTGCGCTCTTCAAATTGTATTTCACATAATCGTAATTTTTCGCAAGTTGCTTCATCAATCTGCTCAATTTTAGCTTTCATTTCATTGTCCTTCATAATTAACTCCTTCTGTAATTCTTGAACTGCTTCCAATTTTTCATCCATCAATTCATTTTTTAGTGTTTGTATCAAAGATTCGTAACTTGTCTTAATGTTTTCGTGATCTGATTTGTATTTATTAATGATTGTTTGCTTTTCTTCTTCAACTTTTGCTTTCAATGTTTCTAATTCAGCTTTGTATTCACGTCTAATGCTCTCATTTGCTTCTAGTGCAAGAGCATGATGACCTTTTACCATTTCAAGTCTTTGACGTGTTTCCTCCAAGTCTGTTTCTGCATTAGTCAACTTTTGTTGCAAATCCTGACATAGACTGTCTCTTACAGTTATAACATCTTCAACAGATTTTAATTGTAATTGTTTATCAGTAACTTCTTGTTCCAATTTTTCACATTGTTTCTCTAACTCATTTATTTGTTGCTTCAATACTTCGATAGCATGGTTTTTATCAATTTGTATTGTATCTCTCTGCTCTTGTGGCAACTGTTGATCTTCTAAGTTGAGCTGATAAAATTTCTTGTCCAACTTGTTAAAATTATTTTGTGTTACTTCTTTTAGTTGTTTTTCTAGCCGTAAGATATTACTTTTGAATTCCTCAATTTGTTTAATATACTCAGCAATGGTATGATCTTTATTACTGAAAACCAAATTAAAAATTTTTGCATTACCTATATTTTTTGTGACTTTGAAGAGAAATTCATTGGTTGCAAAATGTTGATTTATTTACTGAACCAAGACTGGATCACAAGGGCTGTGGTTTGAATGAAAAAACGTCAAAATACTAAAATTATTTTGATGGTGTCTTTGACATTATTTGCTAGCTGATTTCTATGAGCAATCACTTAAATTTGCGATATTACCTTATTTCTACTTCTTGAGATTTAATTATTTCACTAGATGTTACATTCTTGGTTTTAGGCCAAGTTTGTTGTTGATTCTTCTTCAGGCTGGTAGGAATTTTGGTAGTTGTTGTAGTTTTTAATGGCCTTGGCTATAAAAAAAGTGAGCAAACGAATGAATAGGTATGAAAAATGTGGGGAGGTAAGAGAAAATTAATAATAATAGATTGTGTATGAGAGACAATTTTTGGAGGATTGTGTAACTTCATGGACAAAGGCCACGCAACAATAGCAAATCGGTTCGAAGAGAATCTATCAATGATCATGGCCAATAATGACCTGATCAAGAAAGAAAAAATCTTCGACAAGAAATATAGAATACACATAGGAACAAGAGAAGGATGGACAACCGAAAAAAACCACCTATGGTTGTCTGCTATACAGATGGATCTAGAAAGGAAGGAACAAAATAGTCTGGCTCCGGGGTTTACATCCCCAAACTGAACATAAATAGCTCTTTCCCATTAGGCATATGTGCGAGTGTATTCCAGACAGAGGTTCATGCCATTATGGTATGCACTAGAATAGTCAAAGGAGCCCACAGACTGGAGGGCTCCAGGATAGTCATATCATATATAGATAGATACCGTATGAGCACTGGACAAAGTGGAGGTCACCTCTGCACTAGTGAAAGAGTGCAAAGAAGCACTCAATGAACTAGCGGAAACGGTAGAGGTGACAGTCGCATGGGTCCCTGGTCATCAAGGACACAAAGGGAACGAAAAAGCAGATGAATTGGCCAGGAAGGGACGCTGATAAACCCTTCGTGGGACCAGAACCTAGGTTACCGATTCCATACAATATCGTCAAAGGAATCATCCATAGAATAATGGTAAAAGAGTCGAACCAAAGATGTCACACAATGGATAGATAGCAGTAGCGATCGCAACTGGACACTGTGGACTTAAAAGACACCTGGCGATCATGAAAATAAAGGAGGACCCCATATGCCCAGCACGCGGGGAAGCAGAAGAAATAAGCTTCCATCTAATAGCAAAATGCACAATGTATGCACTACTTCGATGGGAAATACTAGGAACCGATGATATAAATGAAGAACAGCTAGCAGAATTCTCCATCGGACAACTGGTGGGCTTCTGCAAGGCTACGGGAAGATTTGCGACGCCGAGCGCCAGTAACCCATGACGGGATCCACCAAAAATGGGGGAAATAATCCCAACATGAGGACTGATCGCCCGTCTGGTGCCTGCGGTGCCTGCCGGCGTCCCCGAATATAAATAGTATATATTTAAGAAAGGAGACAATTATGGTTAAAAAATGTTCTACAAAGATACTTAAAATACCTACTTATGCATTAGTAACATTACTCATAGAGGTAGAGAACTATCGGACCAAAAATATATAACTATGCAGGGGAATAAGACTGTAGACAATGTCATCCATGTAAATAGCCATTTACATTGGCCAGGATTCATTCAAATTTTTAATTGAAGAATGAAAATAATTATAGCATATTATACTTACGGTAGCAAAAGATTTGACACTGCATACAGAGCTACATTGAGACTGCACTTCAATGCCACCTTTAGAAGACATAAATGGTTTACCCTTAGCTACTGGGGTGGAATCTTTGATGATATTTAGTTTTTGTTTTTCGGGTTTGTTCACTTTGGTTTGACCCTTTGTAGAGCCCGGAGCTGAAAAGTGACCAGACATGCTCATTAATGCTGTAGGTATGGTAATTTACAATCGCTGCTGATAAAATATCTACAATTTTAGTACAGCATTTACAAGTCACAAGTAGATATGTAAGTGCTTTAGTAAAGTAGGTACCTAATTTTAAAAGCACTGCATTGATAGAAATGATTACTCAGTTTGAAATTGAAATATAATAAAATAGCCTATTGGAAACTCATAAATATTGTAGTATATTTGGGAAATAAATGTATTGTATTGTATGAAACCATAAATTAACTCACCGAGCGGCTCAAAGCGCTTCGCCTTCGAAAACATAACTTTTGGTTAAAATTTACGATAATATAGTACTTTGTAATAGAAAGATAATTCTCATCAATTGAACAAGCATCGACGACCGAATCTTCAAAATGGTAAACCGATAGGGTGAACAGAATGCGCGCGTAAACTATTAATAATAAACTTACAAGTTGCACTCCGCATCAAGACTCAAGAGTCCATACAAAAAAAACTTATTGTACCCTACAACAAATAAATAACCGTTAAAAACAGTGTTACCAAACCAGACATAATTTACTAGATGTGGTAAAAATTAAAAAACCGGGAGAGTTTGAGATACGGTAAAATAACTGATTTTATGTAGGTAGATACAGTTTTAGTTTTTGAAAAGTGTGTAAAATTTTTCATTAATTAAATTATACTTATAAGAAAATGAAAAAAACTCGTATAATTTAATAACTACCATCACGCTTGTATTCCCCGAAGGGTTAGGCAGAGGTGTACTAAGGTACACTCACAGTTCGCCGTTATGTTTAGGTGCCATGTAATAGGGGGCAAGCTTATTGCTATTAACCGGGCACAAATTCCGAACTCCAGGGTGCTACTGAGAATTTCATAGAAAAACCCAATAACACTTTGCTCGGCCCGGGAATCGAACCCAGGACCTCTATTTGCAATAAATAGTCAAAGTTAAAATGTTTTATTTCAATTAAACCATTAGAAAATGTACTTTTGAAAAATCAAACTAGTTGCAGTTACGTTACCAAGTCAGAAAATTTGTATGTATATACAGCATTGACGATGTCTGTGGTTTAGTGGTTCGAGTACCGACTGCTGACCACGAGGTCGTGGGTTTGATTCCCACAGGACAAATATTTATGTGACGAATATAAGTGTTTGTGTTCGTCTGGGTGTTTCTTATGTACGTATTTATAAAAAAAAGGATATAAGTATTATATCCATAGGGTATTACACCTTTTTTTGAAAACTGTTTTAAATTAATCGTTAGATCGTAATGAACCAGTAGAATTTTTATTTCAGTTTTATAAAACCGAAAAATGCCTAAACTATTTTTAATTTATGAGTTTGATTTTTCGCGCGAAAACGCTAGCCGCCATCTTTGACTATCTATCCCTGGACAAGTGACGTGCTTAATTCTATGAACAAAAAAGTCTGTCACTTTTGGTGCGGGGGGAGGAAACACTACATAGACATTGCTGCACACATACTCAAAATCATTTTGTATCGCCACGAACTCACACATATTAAATTCTTCACAACTAACACAATTTACGCACACACACAAATACTTCAACATACAAGAATTGACGACAATACGAACGTATAATACAATAAAAATAATTAGGAAGCTGCTATGTCGATATTTTATATCGATAGATTATTTTAGGAAGAATGGAGAAAAACGTAACAACATTACAAATTATTTTTATATGTAATTATTTATTTGCAAAATTAAAATCATCCATACACACCTTTTTAATATCTTGCGTCATAATTATTTTCAATGCAATGCTCTCATTGCATGCTAATGAAATACAAAACAATGAAACTATTTAGGTATAGATAAATAGGTACATACTATGTAATTGGAAAATAAACGCACGGGTGAGAGAAACTTTTCGAAATACATATTCTATAGCCTATGTTAATCTTGAATAATGTAGCATTCAAATGATGAAAGAATTTTCGAAATCGGCCTAGTAGTTTTTGAGTTTATTTGTTACATACATTGATACATACAAATCTTTCCTCTTTATAATATTAGTATAGATAGAGCGGATATTGGGGACGTTATGTTACAAATACTTTGATACCAATTAGTTTGATTCTTTCATTTTGATTTTTTCTTTTCTTTGCCAGGCTGATATATTAGGAATAACACTAGACAGAGCGTTTTGTTTCCCACGAGATATAAGTAGGAGTAAATACGATTTTGTTCATTATGTCGCGCGTTAATATGATAAGAAGCGACTGCTACACTGGAGGTCCTGGGTTCGATTCCCCGGTCGAGCAATGTGTTATTGGAATTTTTCTATAAAATTAAGGGTTTATGCCCGATTAATGGCAATAGGCTCGCCCCCTAAGTACGCATCTGTCTAACCCTTCGGGAAATAAAGACGTGATGGTATGTCGTGTTCCGTACTCTCGTTATTTCTTTGACCCGGATATCGAAAAAAGAAAATAATGTGTTTGAAGAAACACCCTGCAAGAGGCAGGGCATAGTTAAATTGAATAACTCCACTTGAAATTGGAGCTGCCCAACTAGGGAAATACCTACACTTTGCAGAAAATAGTAGCCAAATAACATAGCACTGTACTATGTTGTGTTCCTAACGGTGAGCAAGATCGCCAGAGCTCCGCGAGGAAGCGTTATGTTGGCAGTGGGGGTACCAGTGTTGTGGGTTGTCTACCGGGTGTGAAAAGATTTTTACAGGGTCGGCAACGGGCGAGTGATACCCCAGGTGTTGCAAGCGTTCATATAATAGGGTACAGTAACCACTTACCATCAGGCGGGCCATGTGCTGGTTTTCCACTTAAGCGGTAAAAGAAACCCCAGACCTTCTAACCATACCGTATCTTAGAAATCATTTTCAATGATTTTTGAAATACGATATAAATATGTTAATTTATTTTTCTTTTGTCAACACATTTATCCGCAACGGCTTAAGCTATTATTTATCAATCACACCTACTTCATTTTAAATGAAGGTCTTTTGTAGATCTGAAAAAGTAACAAATAAAAAATCTAATAGCACTGGATATCAAAAAAATCAATAATCTTAGTTACGTCATTTCCAAAAATGTTATTTTATTAAATTTTATATCATATCATAAATTCATGATATTCATCTTTAGTGATCTTTAGCAATTATTATAATTTGGTCTTACATTGAACACGAAAATAATATCGATATCGATTCGAAATCGTAAACAATCACTATTACATCATTAATTAAAATGACAAAACAAAAGAGGGACATAGTCTCGCTACACTTTTAAAAATCGAGTTTTATGCATTATGTCATAATATATATATGGCCTATAATTGCCAAAAAAAGGTAATTCTGCATTAAGACCTATAATTGGAAATCATAAATGGTGACATCCTATTGGATGATTTAAAATTGAAAATCAAAAAATGACATTTTGATGGATATTTCAAATTTAAATCTTAGGTTTATTAGAAGAAGGCTGAAATTGTTAGTAAAAAAAAGGGTAGTCTCGTGGGGAGTGCATGCTTGAACTCAACGATTATTTTATACTCGATTATTGATTCGGTATATCAATCAATCGGTATATAATCGGTTGTATTATGTGATTTAAATAGAAATAAATGAACTTTAATACTTACATACGGAAAATAACTCCATCTTTATCTAAATAAGATATTAGATATTTTTTTGCATACATTAACTGCACGTATATCGGTATTTACACGGAGCATTTATGATGACCTTACTGAGCGGAAACGAATCTGTTAATGAAAAATCGATTTCGGAAACAGTTTTGATAAACGCGTTAGATTTTTTAATCCACTACCTTGACAGAGGGGAATGATCATGAGAGGCGGGTCCTTATAGATAGATAGTCAAAGGCCGCCATGCTACTTCGGGTCGTGACGTCACTTCGTTAGTAAACAATACAACTGCAAAAGACCAAGTGACGACAAGTAACTATCGGAGTGACATCACGTCGGAATCCAATATGGCGGATTTTTATAAATAAATACTAATGTTTCTCGTTTACTTTTAAAAAAATCTATCATAAACATGCATTTTTATATTTTTTCTTACATGATGTAAAATACCCTATTGTCTAGTACCTGAGTTTAGTACCCATAGTACAAGCTCTGCTCAGTTTGGGACTAGATGGTGATGTGTAAAATGTCGCAGAATATTTATTTATGTATTGAATTATGATAAGATTAAAAGTATTTTTTTTGCCAATATGATTATGTATTTATATATCTATATGTATATGCCTTATGTGTATCATGATATGGATCGATTTTCATATTCATATTCATATTCTTTATTGCATACCATAATGTACAATAAGGTGGTGTTATTAGACAAGAATCATTATGGACCTTGTAGGCAAAGAGTATAATAATATAGTGCCTGTAGGGCACAGCAATTTTAGAAGAGAGGAGGATTTATTTTACTAGCTACGGTAGTTACCAATTATAAATTATTGGGTATTATAAAATAAAGGTATGTTATTATATAATTATAGGTTTTGTCTTTTTACATTACATTATTTAACATACCATCACGCCTGTATTCCCCGAAGGGCTAGGCAGAGGCGTACTAATGTACACCCACAGTTCGCCGGTATGTTTAGGTCCCATGTAATAGGGGGCGAGCCTATTGCCATTAACCGGGCACAAATTCCTAACTCCGAGCTGCTACTGGGAATTTCATAGAAAAACCCAATAACACTTTGCTCGACCTGGGAATCGAACCCAGGACCTCTAGCGTAGCAGTCGCGCTCAGGACCACTTGGCTATTGAGGCAGTTTACTATTTATTACATTATTTATTTGAATTATTAAGTATATATACCATGTATTTATATGCATGTGATTGCATGTGAGTATTTTTTTATCCGCGAAGAATCCTGGAGACTTCGAGAGTTGAAAATACTTGTTGTTCAAAGTATTTATTTTTCAATACGATTAAGCGCCTTGTATGTATCATGATATGGATCGATTTTTTATGCATGCGAGTATTTTTTAATCCAAGCACGTTGTGGCGGTCTGGCGTTGTGTCCGCGTGAAACTAAAAATATTAATAATAAATTCGTAAATATTTTATACCTGCATTTTTTTGCCCATACCAGGGGCGCCCTACTACGATGCAAAGCCCAGGTTTTAAAACCTAGTCAAGTAAATACCCTCATACCTACTCTGTGCAGTGTGCTGTCAATGTCATGTGATGATGTGACACGTGACAGTGACACAGTGTAGGCCTTTACCTAAAAAATAATACTGTGATTGTGATTTTTAGGTCTTGAATGAAACGTGTTTTACAAATACAAATAATTACATCGACCCTGATTGTCTTTAAGTATCAATTCCGCTCAGAAGTAAATACATTTTGAAGTTAAAATGGATTTCCAAAACCGCCCCGGCGGTAAAACCGGCGGAGGAGGAGTAGCGTCATGGTCGGAAAGTAATCGTGACCGCCGCGAAAGACTACGTCAACTTGCACTGGAAACCATTGATTTGAATAAAGATCCTTATTTTATGAAAAATCACTTAGGTATGTACGCCTAATTCTATGAACTAACATTTTTATTATCTTTCCAGGGACATTCCACTTAAATGTCCTGATATATACAGTCCAATTCCACGTTTCTTAAATGACTTACTATTTTTTTACTTACTTTATTATAGGGTCATATGAATGCAAGCTATGCTTAACACTTCATAATAATGAGGGAAGTTATCTAGCTCATACTCAAGGCAAGAAACATCAGGCTAACTTAGCACGTAGAGCAGCTAAAGAAGCTAAAGAAGCACCTCAACAATTAGCTCCTGAAAAGCCAAGAATAGAGCCTAAGAAGTTTGTCAAAATTGGTCGACCAGGTTATCGAGTAACTAAGCAAAAGGACCCTGAAAATGGACAACAAAGTTTACTATTCCAAGTTGATTACCCAGGTATAAAGAACAAAGATTTTGTAAATTTTATTCAGTGCTCAAATATTTTATCCTATTGAACTTGTCTCACTCTGATTTGAATGTAGAAACATTAACATAATTAATGGTCTAAGAGCCTGTGAACACCAGACCTTCGTTATTTTATAAAAGCTGAGTTTGTCAACGCATGCTCCTGACACAGATAAGAAACATAAACCATTATGAAGTTTGGGTGATGTGGCTTGGGCAGGTAAACGGTACGGGTGTGTAAAATACCAATCTACTTTTGTCAAATAATAATACATGCAGAATATTATAAAAGATCATGTCATTCATTGTCAGACACAACATTGTGGCATCCCCTTGCCAGATACCCTTAAATGACATAAGTAAACTTCAATTTATAAATTGTTTTCAGTAACTTGTCACTTCGAGGAGAAATAATGATACCATACTACAACTAATAGTGTTGGGGTAGTGAATGATTTTGTGTAAAGAATGAATGATAAAAATGGTTTAGTATAAAATCAAACTAAAAATTCGTAAATAAGATGTCAAATATAAGAACTATTAAAAATTAATAAATATAAATAGATTGGTAGTTTACACATAATATGGTCCATTGTTCTTACCTGAGTTGGGAGCATGCACTGACAGACTTTCAGCTTGTATAAAATAACAAAGGTCTGGGGTTCACAGGCTCTTGCTCTATCTATAAGATAATCTTATATATATAAAAGAAAGTTGTGTTAGTTACTCCATTTATAACTCAAGAACGGCTGAACCGATTTGGCTGAAAATTAGTGGAGAGGTAGCTTAGAACCAGGAAACGGACATAGGATACTTTTTATCCCGTTCCCGATACTTTTTATTCCACAGGGGCGAAGCCGCGGGCAGAAGTTAGTATCTTATAAAAAGCTACTTTGCTGAGCTGGATTTAATACGTAAACTAAATTATTATCCTAACAAGATATAAATAAGAAATAAGAATAAAAAAATATTATTGCCAAAAATAAGTATTACATTTCCATACAGAGGTATGTATGTATTATATTTTATTGTGGATGACATGTTGTATGGAGAAATAATGTTTCCTATGACCTCCACACTAGGTCAAGCCTGTCTCGTGGAGAATAATATGAATTAAATATAGAATAATATGAATTAAAAAAATCTTATCATAGCTGTATTAGTGCATAAAAGCTGAAAATTTTGGTTTATTAGTACTTTTAGTTGTAGATATAAATTGTATAATTAATGTTGCTATTACTACCAATATTAATGTGTTAGAGACCTACAAATTGTAAAATACCAAATCAAATTTGAATTTGGCAGGTCAAGCAAACACCTTCAACTTAACTAGGATTCTGATTGGTGTAAAATGATATTTAAACTCATTTGTGTTAAAATGTTACACATTGTTTTTGACCACTACTAACATATGGAGTACTTCAACTCCAAATGCTTTTACAAACACAAATTCTCACATACACCCAGACCCGGAACACGATTCTGATTGAAATTAAAGGTGTTTGAATGAACTTTGGTACACATAAATATTTTATGAACAGTAACACATATATATTATATTATGTAGACTACTGGTTATCCGAATGTCCAGTCAATCCTGGGAAATTCATATTCAGTTTCACAGGATGTTGCATGCAAAAGCTAGTGTATAATTAACACATTCAATGCCACTGCGATTTTCATGATGTGTTCCCGTATGCCGCATACATTTCACATTTCACATTCCGCATGTACACTGAACTCGCCACGCGAGTCGCAGGCACAGGAATAAAATTTACGTAAACTCGCGAGGCGAGTTGGTGGCACTGAACGTGTTAAGTTATGCTAGTGCATGTTATGCTAAGCACCAACTTAAATGACATATATTGCTTCTCAAAAAGGATACTATTTCCCTAACGTAATTAAAACTATTGACTGTCTCATTTGCTTAGTGGTCCTGAGTGTGACTGCTACACTAGAGTTGGCTTCGATTACCAGGTCGAGCAAAGTGTTATTGGGTTTCTCTATGCAATTCCCAGTAGCAGCTCGGAGTTTGGAATTTGTGTCCCCGGTTAGTGGCACTCTTTTTATTTTGTCGACCACAAAAATTTTGGCCATATTTTTCGGGTTTTGGTAAACTATATAATTTATACCCCTTTGGAGCTCATGGACCCTAATTGTTCTTCCCGCTGACATAGACCCCTTTGCAGGTCGTCGTCGAAGTAGGTATAGGGGTCGATATAGACTACTTTGGGTAGCACTCTAGAGCGACATCTTCCGATGCTGCCGCTGACATTCGCCTTATAAATTCCTTTCGCTAATTGTATTTTATTCATTCTCTGCATGTCCAAACCATCTCAGCATATTATTTTCAATACATGTCACTGCATCATCTTCAGTCCGCAGCGTTGTTTTATCATACTGTTCGTCAATCTCTTATTCCAAATAACACTGCACATACTTCGCAAGTAATGCATGACCACCGCATTTATTCTACTTTCATGCATATTCGGCCACACCCAACAGTGACTTCCATACATAAGTGTAGGTTGCATGCATAATTGCATACCATTGCACATAGCCACCCTTGCCTTTTTGACAGGTACTAATAAACACACCATAACCACTCTCTGACTCTGACTCTTTACATCACACACAAGTACATACCTACGTCTTCCTCTCTTTTAAAAACCATCACTTTTGCCTTGTTAACATTTATTATTATGTCCTTCAGCTGCTTCATTCTTTAAAGTTATACCATAGTCTTGCTCTTACTCTAACTAACTCTAACTAACTCTTCCGCTGACGATACAAGTAGCAATAGTAACTTTTTACATCATTTTTTTAAAATTTCTCTTTACATCAATGCTCCTACACAATATTAGACGTACGTAAAAATTCTGACCTGAGAAGTTAGTACCAGTTTTCTTATATGCAGAAAACTGGTACTAATTTCTCAGGTCAGAAATGTTTGGTTAGTAATGATGTAAAAACGTTTTGAAGATTGCATCGTGTTCAGCGACTTTTGGCGCTGACTGTAGGTTTGTCACCTCACAATCTTCATCAAATTCTTGTGATTGAACTAATCTCATACTTTTAGCATTTTTACTGCACTGAGAGAGGTTCGAATTTTTTGAGGCATTCTTAAAAGAATAATAAGTAGGTATTATCACAAAGTTATATATTATAAAGTTGAAAAAAACCCTGAAACAACGTTTTTTGATTCACGAAAATCAGTTTGACTTTTCAAACATGTATTGTGTCAAAATAAGATGTAATTTTAATCAAAAGCTTCGAGTAATGTTGTAATTTAAATCAGAAGCAATCAACTTCCTACCCCTACAAAATAACTTCCTACCCCTTTTTAACCACGTTAGGTGATGATTTTCAATAAAATAAGAATCACGTCTTCCATCAATGCTGTTATAGAATGTTTATGCAAAAAGTAGATTGGACCAAGGAATCACCTTCTCCCATACAAACTTTGCCCCCGTTTTTCACCGCCTTAGAGGTAGAATTTAGAAAAATCCTTTCTTATCGGATACCTACGTCATACAAAGAACACACCCTCTAGGTTTCATGTCTCTACGACCAGTGGTTTAGGCTGTGCGTTGATCCGTCAGTCAGTCATTCAGGACAAAGCATTTTTATATGTATAGACTGTTAAATTAATTTGTAATTATACACATGAATATTTTAGCAATTGTCTTTGTTCTCTAGAAATTGCCGATAGTGTGCAGCCCAGACATCGTTTCATGTCAGCTTATGAGCAGAAGATAGAACCTCCAGACCGTAGATGGCAGTACTTGTTGTTTGCTGCTGAGCCATATGAAACTATTGCATTCAAAGTGCCAAGCAGGGAAGTGGAGAAACATGACTCAAAGTTTTGGACTCACTGGAATAAGGATACAAAGCAGTTTTTCCTGCAGTTTGCTTTTAAGATGGAGCCATTACGCATGCCTCCCCCTCCTCCCAAAATGTGGGAGAACCATGGAATGCGCCTGCCTCCTCCACCTGGAGCTCCACTGATGGGAGTACCTCCACCCCCTCCTTTATTACCTGTTCCACCCCCACCTCCTTCAATGTAAAAGCAATAGATATTAAAGCTGTTTTATAAAGTATCCAACATTGTATTACATGTACTAATTCCACATCCATGTTCTATCAAGAATAGTAACTAGGTATTAAGATTCTGCATTCTGTTTAATACTGACGATATTACGTGCCTTTTACAAATTTTAAAGTCCTTTTGACTATGAATGCTGTCAGGTATGTACAAGCACATTGTTTTATTTATTTATTTAGGTGTGCATAATCTCAGAAGCGCTCAGTCACAATCGTAGTTTACTGAAGTTTTGTGTTTCACCAAATTACTACTTATTTAGTGAAGGAAAAATTCGACTCGCAGGCAGGATTCGAACCTGCGTCTTCTGGCTAGGTACGCCAGACGCTATGACCACTAAGCCACCGCGAATCCCACCTGCCATGTCGAAATTTGCCTTCACATTCTCAACTTACGTCTTAAAGGTGACGTCAGTAACATCTATTGAAAGGCAAGTTACTTTGCCTCTCAACCGACATGACTTACCTTGCGGTTAGTTCTATGTCGTACGATGCTACCATACCTAATAACTAACTTTTTGTGATTTTTTTGCATTTTTATGCAAATTTTTATAAACTTATTTAGTGAAGGAAAAATTCGACTCGCAGGCAGGATTCGAACCTGCGTCTTCTGGCTAGGTACCTACGCCAGACGCTATGACCACTAAGCCACCGCGAATCGCACCTGCCATGTCGAAATTTGCCTTCACATTCTCAACTTACGTCTTAAAGGTGACGTCAGTAACATCTATTGAAAGGCAAGTTACTTGGCCTCTCAACCGACATGACTTACCTTGCGGTTAGTTCTATGTCGTACGATGCTACCATACCCAATAACTAACTTTTCGTGATTTTTTTGCATTTTTTATGCTAATTTTTAATTAGTTAATTCGCGGTGGCTTAGTGGTCATAGCGTCTGGCGTACCTAGCCAGAAGACGCAGGTTCGAATCCTGCCTGCGAGTCGAATTTTTCGTTCACTAAATAAGTTTATAAAAATTAGCATAAAAAATGCAAAAAGATCACAAAATGTTAGTTATTAGGTATGGTAGCATCGTACGACATAGAACTAACCGCAAGGTAAGTCATGTCGGTTGAGAGGCAAAGTAACTTGCCTTTCAATAGATGTTATTGACGTCACCTTTAAGACGTAAGTTGAGAATGTGAAGGCAAATTTCGACATGGCAGGTGGGATTCGCGGTGGCTTAGTGGTCATAGCGTCTGGCGTACCTAGCCAGAAGACGTAGGTTCGAATCCTGCCTGCGAGTCGAATTTTTCCTTCACTAAATAAGTTTATAAAAATTAGCATAAAAAATGCAAAAAAATCACAAAAAGTTACAAATTACTACTGTTTAATAGACACAGACATACAGTTAAAGTATTAAATACTACCCGTATTTAATAGGTACCTTAACTGTATCCCCTTTTTTTCAATCAAAATATTCGAAATTACTACCAAAAATACTAAATTGCACACTAAATTTGAAAATAAATCAATTATACTATACTGTTAGATCTTTAAAGCTTAACTGTTCTACTGAATGACTCTAAAAGTAAATCTAATAATTCTTCGATGGCTACATTTCGGTTCTGGCACTCAGAACAGTTCTTGGTTACAGTTCTAACCTCACCTAACCAAATAAAAAAAATAACGACTATTTTTTTGTGTGCAAATCAGTATTTTTGTTTTACGGTGAGTAATATTGTTTCAAAATGCGTATAATATCTGTGGTTTCAGCTAGATTTATCAGATTTTGATGAAATTTAAACATTTTATAGTACAACATGTTTAGGTATAATCAAGTAGTTAATTTGTAGTACAGTAATTTATTTGATAGGTATGCAGTAGGTTATTAGTGGAGAAATTTTGTTTGCTTGAATTTCTAGAGGTGCCGTTAAAAGTTCCCCGTTTAATAGTAGCTGATTCGCGCGTTTCCACTCGTCTACTAAGAGCTAAATAGGTACGAAACCACCCAGGATATACTTACTTATTTTAAAAATTCTGAATACTGAGACATCAAAAACTGTGTAAGTAATTTTTCATCCCATCATTTCGAAAAGGACGTATTGGTTCGCCTTTAAGTGCACCCAAAGGTGGTGTTTTCTTTAAGAAACTTTTAGCGGGCAGTAATGAGCTTTTCCGAGCACTTTTTAAATTTGGAACATCTTAGTGTTCAGCGCCAAAGAGATCGAACGCAAATATTGTTTGAAAGACTGGCTGGTACGACGGCCTAAGTTCGCGCCGTCGGCGCCGCCGCCGGTTGATGAGGCGCCTTTTATTTTCTCATAGTGGGTGATGAAAACATTTTTTATTAGCAACCAAATCCTAAATACAAAGGAGCTCTATCTCCTGAACTAGGTAAAAAAAACCTGTATCTCGGAAAATGATAACTGTTATTTTGGTACTGCGCAGTACCTTACTTTTGCAAACAATCATCGCAAAAAAGTTTTTTAGGCAACCTGGATTTATTATATTCCATTATTTTAACATTTAAGGAACCCAAAAATCAATATCCCATATGTCTTGGACTGTTATAAAGTATGACTAGTGTTCCGAAACTGCAAAAAAATATGTTTTAGGCAGGCTTCACATTCATCGAGTACCTACCTACTTAATATTGAAAATATGTGTGCAAACCCCAGATCAGTGTGACGGTTATTAAAACCGCCAGACGTGGACAAATATTTTAAATGACCGCAATAAGAAAGTCTTATTGACTCGTGTGATAGCCATTATTTAATGAGAACTCGCCGGTACAAACAGTAATCCTCAATCTTTTTGGCCGGGTTCGGCCTCGCCTTCTTGCGCATGGTACAGTCGAGTGGAACATTACTAATGCAAATATCCTATTTAGTATTAGATCAGTAAGTAAGTAGATAGATTTTTATTTTATACAATATTAAATAGAACGATTTTGAACTCGACTGTATACTCAGAACGCAATGCGCATGTGTTTCACGTAAGGATGTAACACTCACACAGTTGCAAGGACGCAAGCGGGGAGAAACCAGCGCGCGGGTGACCGCGGTGGGCGCCCCGTGCACCCGCGCTCTTCCATATTCCCTTATGATACTTTAAAATGTATTCCTGCGCAGCGACTCGGGCCTATGTTCAGCCCGGCCAAAGAGATTGGAGAGTAGTGTTGCAGTGTGCCGCTGTGTGTTCATAAATTCATTTTTTTTAAATTAAACTGCTTCAACAGCCTGAGCGCGACTGCTACACTAGAGGTCCTGGGTTCGATTCCCTGGTCGAGCAATGTTATTGGGTTTTTCTATACAATTCCCAGTAGTAGCTCGACGACTCGTGTGACGAGCTTCTTCCAAGCCTTTTCCCAACTATGTTGCGGTCGGCTTCCAGTCCATGAGTCTACCCAGATGCGGCTAAATCAAAATCATTTTACACGAACCGACTGCCATCAGACCTCCCTCCGCAACCCAATTGGCCAGAAATTTCTGGCCAATACTGATGATTCGGAGGATAGACTGGTTATCAGGCTTTTTTGGGCTTCTGACTACCACTACCTAACAAATTGTCATAGATGTTCGTATGACAACCGGGTCCGACGGCTTTACCAACTCTCTGAGGCACGAAGGGGTCTCTATGTGTTAAGAATGGTCACCCAGCCACACACGGACCGCGGCGAGTTGACTTGCTCAACCTTGATCAGTAGATCAGCATAGTTATTACTTAGCCACGAGCTTACAGACCACTTATTTACTACTTACCTATAGTAGATGAAACTATAAGACAAATGAAGTTATAATGTGTAATTTAGGAACAAATAACTTTAATTGCCAACATAATCTATGTAAAGTAGCTTGCTACAATATAATAATAGGTATTTAATCTGTGAATTAAACTAAGTGAGTAGGTACCTACTAATTTCATACCACCAGTTGAATTTATTTATATTAATGATCAATTTTGACAAAGCGTAGGCCACAATATCCACAGGTATGATCTCCAGGTTTATCTAAATTGATATATACACGAGGATGACCTTCAGGACCACTGCCTCCATCGCACCATACTATTCTTTGAGTAACTTGTTTTGGTGGCACTTCAGCAATCAAATTAACTGCCCAGCTTGGATTAACCACTTTTGGGGAGTTCATAAATCGCGCCAACCTGTAGTCATGAGAGTCCCATTTTTGTCCTGTATGGGTACAAACATCTTCAATTTTCGTAGCCATTCGACGGCAAGTCATATATTTTACATATCTGTTACATTGTTTTGTAGATATACGCATGCGTATGCATCTCTTAGTAGTTTGTGATAAACGCAAATATAATAAAATATTATTCATGATTACTGGTTTTAAAGCGATCTTTTCCGCTTCCAAACTGAACTATTTGATATTTTTGCTTCCAAACAACGACACCAAGAATATGGCACAAGGGAATTAATTGAATTGATGACTCAGATTGTCAATTACAAAACAAAATGAATTGTCATGAATTCACGAATGTGAAAATGACTGACTTTCTTAGTAAGTAGGTAAACATAATATCATCCCACCTTTATTCCTCAAAGGGATTGGCAGAGGCGTACCTTTACTAATTTAAACTACCGGTCGGTATCTTTAAGTCGCTTATAATAGGGGGCGAGCCCCATTGCCATTAGCCAAGCACAGATCCAAACTCCGAGCTGCTACTAAGAATTTCATAAAAAAAACCAATCAGTACCTACTGGAACAAAATTAAATAATATGCTTACTCCAGTGATCTCTATACATTGACCTCCAAATTGCAAAAAGGACAGTAAATTTAGTTGTTAGTTATATGTCTAACACTAGTGGAACAAGGCCGATCGCGGCCTCGCGGCAGTGGGTAAGTTGGCGGTGACTTCTTGCTTCCTGCTATCAATATTCATAGCTAGTAGGGAGAGTGGAAAATAGCCGGCACGCCGCTACTTACTGCGAACAATATATAAAGAAGAGACAGATGCGTTCTTTACCGATCCGCAGGTGCTTTATTGTTCAAACAACCCCAATGAGAAAAACCTCAAACGTCGTCTGTATATCCAAGTCGGTGCTGGGACAGTCGGGCGTTCGAGTTTAAGGAATTTGTATTTTTTACTATGAACTGTTATCCTAAATAACGTACAAGTAGAATAATTCTGTAACATAATATAATTTTATTATATCTTTAAAATTATATAAGTATTTATTATAAAATTAAAAAGAAATCTAATGCTTCTCTAAAGCTTTTACAAGGAGATCATTAATATGCGTAATGAGATTTCTGGGGTCCAGTACGAGGCCAGCAGTCACCATGGCATTGGAGAACAATTGCTCTGCCACCATGTCGGCCAACTGTTTATCCGTTGAAAGCAGTTTGTGAAGTTTTTTGATGATCGGGTGTCTGGGAAATTAAAGAAAAAGTAAGTTACATTTTAATTTCTGATTCTAATATATGTATTGATTTAATCTGAAAGAAAATAAAATAAATTAATTTAATAATAATAAAAAATATTTTCCTATTTATTATTACAAAACTAATACCTACTATCAAAAACATTCCGTAAAATCGTTATAATCCCAACTATAACTAAAAATAATAAAAATAAATATTTTAATAGCAATATTTCAGTCATTTTAATCGTTCCTAATTAAAGTGTCATAAAAATCATTTACATGATTGTGCTTAACTCAGTAATATACCCATTGTAAAAGTAAAGGCGGCGGAATTGTAACAGCACTGCAGAGCACATAATACAAACATAAATAATGTAAACGACCCGATAGAGGTGTTTACCTGTGTGTAACATGAAACGGGAACTTACTTGGAATTAATTTCTAGATGTGGCCTTAGCAGTGCGAATCGGTTTTCTTCGCTAAGATTTTGAGCTTGCGTGCGTACAAAGTGCCGAGCAGCCGCCATTTCTTGGACCGTGATAACACATGGATGTGCTTCTAACTTTGACGTTGTTTTCACATCAACCACTTTGCCAGCTAAATGCGACTTCAAGTAGGATACAACTTCATTCACTTGAGATTGCTGCAGTGCGTCGCTACCTGTTAAATAAAAAACAAGTTGATAAAAACCACAAGACCAGTCTCTAGTTCTTTTTACATCCAGACAATTTTTCCAGGATCTTAAGCAGATCTACAAATTCGGCGTGTGTGAGAGGTATCCCCAAGGCAGTGTTTATTTTTAAATATTAAATTAACTAAGGAATCATATGAGAGTTATGAAGTACAAAAGGATTGTCACCAATAATGTCTTCGGGTTCCTCCAAAGTTTTTGTCTGCATATCGTTTTCTATAGAAATAAGGTGCCTATTGGCAAACTCCTTCAATTCCAGTAATACTAATTCGTCGTACATTTCGTAGCAGAACAATACCTCCACGTCGCGCTTCTTTAGTGATTCATAATATGGCGATGTTTCAGCCAAGTCACGACTGCAATCGAATGAATGGGATAAATAATAATAAGAGGTACTAGTATTCAGGCCCGTATTTCCCCTTAGGCCCACAAGGCCCTGGCCTAGGGGCCCAGCCAGCCTAGGGGCCCAGTTCCAGTGACGGAACCTGCGTACAAGCTCAAAGGCCTAGGGGCCCAGCCAGCCTAGGGGCCCCAGTTCCAGTGGCGGAACCTGCGTACAATCTCAAAAGCCTGGCTTGGCGTATAAAGAAACTTTATTTAAAATATTATTTAAAGTCTTGAAAGGATATTACGCATTCGAGCTATTTAAAAGTTAGTGGTCTTATTGTAGAGACTTTTGCCAGGACTCGTCTACCAAATTATCAAATACACAGACGTCACTTAAGAAAGAGTTGAGTTACAGTCGTTTTAAATCTTACTCGCACGCGAGTGCACTTTAACATATCTTTACAATGCACTTATTCAGAAAGTACTCATTTACTAGGCTATACACAGCTACAGAAAGTGTCTCTTAAAACCTTTGACTATCTTAGATCAAAACTTAAAACTGAAAGTAACTTTTTAATTTGCCGGTTCGCATATGTACTGGCAGATTTCTTTCCTCGCATAATTAATTGTAATTTTTTAATTTTTTTATTTATTTAATTAATTGTAAAATTTTGTATTATCTTCTTGCTAAAAAGTAGGAGATTGCTGAAATTTTAACTTGAGATAAGTGGCCTTGTATGAATACGCATACGTGGATGGTGGTCATCGTGAACTATTTTGTATTTAAAAATGTAGATTCATATTAAAATCAAAACTATAATTCGGTTTCGTGTAATCAATTTAGCATCATTCAACGTGGAATATACAGTGCCGGTTTTAGCACCAACTGGGCGAGATTTTAATCAGCGCCAAACCCATACGAAAAAAGGGAAAAAATAAAAATTACCTATATATAATCATAAATGTTATATATAAGCACATCAACAAAATTAGGGATATTTTGACTAAGACTTTTAGTGTAAAAACTTTCTACAAAAGTTTAAGGGATTAATTAGCTCTTTCTTGCTAATTTTACTAAATTATTTCGAAATATTTAAAAACAAAAGATGGTGCTAAAATTCTGGAAAGGCACAATGACTGAAAAATCACATTGTTTGTTATTGATTTACTGTTGTTTTTTAGAAAGAAAAGGTTGTAACCGTTAACTTTGTTTAAAATTCACTGATTACGTACGCGTACCATGTCGTTATTTAAGCCGGCAAGAAATGCTTCTAGCTGTAGGCATGTGGTTAAACATGGTCTAACGCGTAACACTTCCCGAGGCTCTGAGTGTAAATTAAAACATGATATCCAGGTTGTGATCACGTTATCGAGCTTCAGGAGATGTAATAGAACTGCATACGTACAAGAAGAAAATTCTCCAAGACCAATCACGATTTCTGCCTATATGGTTGAAGTCGAAGCACATCAGTAGAATTGGTGAGGGGCTTGAGCGCCTTCCTTCGGGAACTCGTGCAATCTGGTCTCTTGCCAAAGTTCTCGAAGGAAATTTCTGTAAGCCATCCTTTTCACCTCTACATCTGGGAAATGGTCGTCGCTCAAATCCCTCAAACTATAGACCGATAGCCATAAGAGATGAGAGAAGAAAAGGGAGGCTTTTTCTCGAAGATAATGGAGTCCATTGTCAACTGCCAGTCCCTTCGGTTCTTAAAGGATCTGTACCTGACCCATCGTTGATCTTAGGCGATCGAAAATTAGGGGGAAGCCTTGGCGTTCAGTTTGGACATAGCGAAGGCCTTTGATCGGGTATGGCACAAAACGCTTCTTTCGACGCTTTCTTCCTATGGGCTTCCCGTGAAACTTTCCGAATAAGTCACCCAGCTTCAGTCGCAGACAAAAGCATGAAAGTCGTAGTCGACGGTGAATGCTCGGATTCCACACTTATAAATGCTGGTGTCTCTCAAGACTGTGTGCTATCGCCTACTTTGTTCCTCCTCTATATCGTCGACTGCCAAGATATTTCAAACCGACGAATTGAGAACCTCCTCTTTTTTGAAGCCGGATGAAAATGGAATGATTTCGAGATGGGGGAGGGGGCCCCTAAATGCCAAGTGCCTAGGGGCCCTGGCCCCCTAAATACGGGCCTGCTAGTATTCTGTTATCTGTGAAGAGGGGATGGGTGAACGCAGATTGACGAAACGAGTACAGAACATGTCCAGTAAGGATGGAAGAGTTCGATGGCTTCGACTTCGGCGAACGAACATACCACAACCAAATTGCGGACGATCACAAAAAAGGTCAGGTTAAGGGCACCCCAAACCGACGATCATACATGATTAATGAACATAGATGAAGCGAAGGTGGTGTGCCAGGATCGTAGCAAGTGATAATCTATAGTCTGCGTACCCCAAATGGGAAACAGGCGTGAAAATATAAAATGAATGATGTTGAATAGAATTAAATCGAGATGTAATATCTGCTCGACAGTGTAATTTTAAAACGAACCTGGGGGCAGCTAAGTAGTAGATTGTTTTTTGGTCTTCTTTTTGGCGAGAAACATATTCAGAAAGTGATGTCCTTTGTCCCTTTTCAAGTTTTGATGATTCAAATCTGAGCAATTTAGCTATTTCTTCCTGAAAAATTGAAATACATCCCTTCAAGTGACAAATTACAGCCTACAGACCATGCCAAATCTATTGTTCGGTGGGGCTCCTTGTGGATTCACTGAATTAATTTGTATTTAAACATATGTTGATTCAAACATTCTTAACTCACCTTTTCTATGGCACTCTGACTGGTAACAATTCCTTCTTTCAAGAATAAAGAATACTCTTTATAGAAAGCTTCATAATTAACAGACTTTTTGGTTGACATCTCAATCATAAATTTAAGAAAACGATTAGTTAGTACAGTTTTAAGTTTTCTGTCAATAGAAATAAATTCATATTATACACTTTATACAAATTTAAATTTACAGGCAAAAGTGGCGCTTATAATAAGTACCTATTACCATTAGGGCATGAGGACAAAGCTATTAAACTACAGTTTTTTTTTATTACAAAGCAATTAAGAGCTATTGAGACATTATACATAGTCCCGAACATGCTGGATTTATTAACTTACAGAAGTAATATATTTTATTACAAGTTAAGTTTAGTGATAGTTTTAACTAAAATAATTTTAGTTTTACAAGGAATGTCTTATAACTTACACTATAAGAGCACTGTTTTGTAATAGTTCTCTGCTAAGATTTAATGGAATGTCTTCAGAATCTACAACACCTGAAATTGATAGAATAATGAAGGTGACTACAATTGGTAACTTAAAATATATAAAACTACTTTGAAATTGACTAACCTTTAACAAATCTTAACCATTTTGGCAATATATTCTCAGCCTTGCTTTTGATAAGAATCTTTCGCGAGTACAATGCTACTCCGACATCAGAATCGCGAGAGAGTTCGAACAGGCCGGGTTTACCTTCAGGTACATACAATATAGATCGAATACTAAGAGGAACATCTGTTTTGTAATGCAGTGTAAATCTGGGCTTATCGTAAGACTGGCTGATGAATCTGTAGAACTCAATGTGCTGATCTTCACTAACTTCTTTTGGTTCCATTAACCAAAGTGGCTGTAAAAAACATATTATATATTTTTTCTAGCTCTACGACTAGATATAAATTAATTAATGAAATTTTCATTTAAGATCTTAAGTTATTTTCAGGAATTAAATATAATAGTAGCGTATTTTTGTTTTAAACTTACCCTGATCTGATTAACTTGCTCATTGTTCAAGAATATAGGGCTACTGACAAAGTTGCTGTATTTTTTTATTATATCTGAAATATGTATATTAAAATATGTAGTTTATTATTGATAGCAGTGATAGCCTAGTGATATGGTTATTTAACTGCCAAGTCAACGGTCCCAAGTTCGTATCCAAGGCAAGTCTGACTTTTCGAAGGCATAAATGCGTATTAGTTAATTATCACTTAGCACTTAAAGGAAAATATCGTGAGGAAACTGCATGCCTGAGAGATTTTCTCGACAGCCTGTGAAGTGTACGAATCGCACTAGGCCAGTGTGGTGGACTATAGAATATATAGTAATCTCTCTTATTCTGAGAGGAGACCCGTGGCCAGCACTGGGATTGAGATAATGGATTGCTTATGTATTCTATGAATAAGTTATTTTATGATATAAACTACGTAGGGCCTGAACAAACCTAAAAGACCTAAAAAAATAAGTTATATTTACTTCGAACTGTGTCTTCGTCAGAAAATTCTCTGGAGTCTGTTTTTAAGTAAACAATGATTCTGGTGCCAATAGGTACCCCATCTGCCTCTTGAATTTCATATGATCCAGAACTAAAATTGAGAAAACAATTACAGTTTATACATCATCATCATCATCAGCCCATACTAGTCCACTGCTGGACGTAGGCCTCCCCCAATGTGCGACATTTCACCCTGTCTTCGGCTTGTCGCATGCAGCTTCCGCCAGCAACCTTTCGCAAATCATCACTCCATCTCGCCGCAGGGCGTCCTACGCTACGTTTATACATACTAACATAATTACTTAATAAACAAAAATTTAATAGGCCAATGTCTGAACATAATAGATATTGAAGAAAAAGTTATATGGACGGTTTTAGAGCAACAGAAGTCAAAACAAAAATTTTTAGAATATTAGTCCCATCTGTCTGATCATTATGTTCAGTGAGATCACCAATGTATTGCTAGAGGTTTAACATAAAATTTGTTGTGTTACATGTTTCATTTTGATAAGAAGCAAATCCTTTTAGGACGCGAGCGAAACAGCGAGATACAGCTAGTTATACATATTGGTGGTTGTAGCTAAGTAATAAGGCAGTATAATATAAAACGCGAGGACGTAACAGAGAGATCAAACAATAGTAGGTAGTAACCACAAAATGAATATAACATATTTTACAATTCACAAACACAGTTATAAAATTCACTGCTTAGCTTTAAAATTCTTACCCATCGGATGACCATTTATATCCCTTAGCTCCAGATGTGCTGCTTTTAGTAAAAACTTCGATCTTGTCAGCAACCATAAATGCAGAATAGAATCCTACACCAAACTGTCCTATGATTGAGTTGGCCTGGTCTGCTCCTTTGTTTTTGATCTCTTCAATAAAACTCTTAGAACCTGATCGAGCTATTGTTCCTAAGTTCTCTGTGAGCTCCTCCTTTGTCATACCAATGCCAGTATCCTAAGAAAATTCAAGTGTTAAAGAATAAGTTAATATCATGACATTTTATTTCCACTCCAAGTTTATTTTTTCAAATTACTTCTGCTATAGTTTCTCAGCCATGAGATGATGATGTCATGAACCACTAAATAGCCAAGAAGCTATACCTAAGAACTTATATTAATTAAATAAATATTTATCAAGTTTTGCATGGACTAAATTAAGACTGATTCAAATCTTTTTTGATTTTGTTCTGTATTGATAATATGCAGAGGTAGATATTTGTGACCCTTGTGGAAACTAAAGGTGTAAAAGTAACGAAAAAAGGCGTACCCGTACGTATTCGTTACTTTTACAATGAGTACTCGTTACTATCGTATCGTTACGTTACTCGTTACTTCTAATACCTCATATACGTATACGTAAATGCATACGTATGTAATATTGATGCTATGATACTAGTATCTCTTAGTAGTCTGTGATGCTATGTTCGGATTTAATACATGTAAAGTGTAGAACTACAAGTGAACTGTAGACGGAATCTACTAAAATTCAATGAAGGAATCTAATAAAATATTTTTTTCAATGGATGTACTATTTTAATTTTTTTTTACATTGAGCTTATGCTATATCAAAATAACATCGCAATCTATTATCATAATATGTATTGATTATAATAAAAAAGCCCCAAGTAGATGTCTAAAATTATTAATAAAATATATATATTATAATATACAATAAAATTCACCGAATACGCGTGCGCGTGCGTGAACCATACGGTCAGCAAACCTTTCAATTTACGCATCAACGGTACTTGGATGAACTGAATCAGTGTAGGTACCCATACGACGAAAGATGCGAGTAACGAAATGCATTCGTGAGTAACGTTTCGTTACTCGGTACTAGATGGCACACCCGTTACTCAGTACCGAATACATACGATTCGCTACAGCTCTAGTGGAAACAATTACTTGGCATAATAGTTTTTGATCACTGAGGATTTTAATTTTAGCCTCCCTAAAAAGATGTGACTGACAAATAAGATTTTGAATATTTCATTAGATTTAATTGAGTGGTTTGAACCTTATTTTTTATATTACAAACATTATAAACTTATTTTGAATAAAATACTTAGAATATTCTTTCTTGCACACCAAAACTAATATAAAGTACCTACAGTTTTATAAATCATAAAATGATACAATGGGCAGTCTTATTGCTAACTGTGATCTCTTAGAGACAACCTTTGGATTGACTCATGAGAAAAGGAAAGCTACATAATGCAGTCTGGTATACTCACGGAACATCTCGATACCTACTTTATAAGAAAAAGTAAAAATGCCTTTAAAAACTGAAACAAAAAAGTTATATGCGAAACAGTTTTGGAATTCGGTGGCTCAATCAAAAGATCTGACCAAATCAATGGCATCGGCCCAAACTGGTTTTACTTTTTGGTAAAAGATTTACTTAAACATTTTGAGTGACGAGTTAGTTGAATCAGACGTGCATATCTCGACAACATTGTCATTTATTCGGTCAGTACGTGTTATTGTAATTATTTCTTAACTTGTGGTCAGATCTTCACCAAATTTGAAATGGACCACCTCAGGAGTATATTCCTTCACAAAAAAAAAGCTTTTTGAAATTGGTTTATAAATGGCGAGTGATCACGTTACAAACATAAAATAAATAGAGATGAATTGAGATCCTCCTCCTTTTTGAAACGGGATTTTTCCAAGAAAAATAAATAACTAAAAATTTACCTGAAAGGTCAGTGTTCTGTTTTGCTTGTCAGTAATAAGTCTTATTTCTAGTGGCCTGTCAGTTTCCACCAGTTTCACTGCATCTGGGATTGCACTGACATTCATGTAACGGAACTTTTCCAATGCATCACTTGCATTCGAGATTAACTCTCTTATAAAAACCTGCAAGTTTTAAATATTTATCTAGACAATACAAGTAGTACCAAACCACTGTACTCCACAAAGGGTTTAGGCAGTAGTATATTTTATGTACATCTATTAATTGGGGTTGAGTACACACATCGAAAAAGTTTGCAATCACTAGCTTAAGCTGATATATTTTTTTAAATTGAACTTTATCTAGAATTAATGTTAAAGAAAACACACAACAAATATTTTTTCTTGATAAAGTTGTTGTGTGTTTTCTTTAACAGGGTATTTCTATTCAAAGATAACACACAACAAAGATTTTTTCTTGATAAAGTTCGATTTAAAAAAATATATTAGCTTAAGCTAGTGATCACACTTTTTTTGATATGTGTATATTGATTGCTAAAAGACAAGATGTTCTAGAGGTTATCACCTTATCCTGAGTGTGACTGCTATGCTAGAGGTCCTGGGTTTGATTCACAGGTTGGGCAGTGTTATCAGGTTTTTCTATGAAATTCTTAGTAGCAAGTCAGAGGGTAAGTAATAAATAATCAGAAATTATGGCATAGAAACTATATAATATACAAGATAAAGTATAAGCCTTCTTCCTCTCTCCTACATTGCCGTGCCCGACAGGGTCCACAATTGATACTTTTGTATTTATTTTAACACCATTTAACATTGTGGAGTGCAATAAACGAATTGAGTACTGAAGGTGGGATTTGTGCCAAATGAATGGCAATAGGCTCAACCCTATTACATGGGACCTGACCATGCCAGCAAATTATAGGAGTACATTAGTATGCCTCAAAACCCTTCAGGGAATAGAGGTGTGATGGTATGTTATGAAAAAATTAAATCAATCTTAGGTTCAATTAAGCCTCTGTGTGGAAGATTGTTCACATAATAAAACAGTTTATGTTTAAGTACTAACTTCTTTGTCCGAATATAGAGATCTTGCTACAATATCTAATAGCATCCGGGTTTCCGCTTTAAATTCCTTTTTTTCAGAAGGGCCTTTCAAAGATTCTGTTAACTTGTCTTGTGTTGAAGTTCCCTTCGCAGCTTCTCTTTGTACTTCTTCTGTCACAACACTGTAAAATCTGCTTGAATGCTGACTAGGTAAGAATGAACCTGTACATAAATGGATAGTATTTAACGTAATTTATAGTAGTTTCGATAGACGAAACCTTAGTCAGGTCAGGAGACATTGTTTTGTATGGATCTAACAAACATAGTTAAAATTTGTTTCCACAAAATTTGATATTTTATTATTGTTATAACATACCATCACACCTGTACTACCCGAAGGGTTAGGCAGTGGCGTACTAATGTACACACACAAGTCACCGGTACCTTTATTACTATATTAAAGTTCCATGTAATAGGGGGGGTGATCATAATATTATTCCAAAGGCACTTATTCCAATCTCCAAGCTGCTACTGCGAATAACACTGCTCGACCGGAGAATCGAACACCGGGCCACTAACTTAGCAGTCGCGCTTAGGACCACTAGACTCGTGAGGCAGCTAACTAGGTATTGTTATTGTTTTCGAAAGAAGCCAATTTTTACACAATGTAATGTCAGAAAGTGGCCTTAGAATGCGATAAAAAATTCTTACCATTTATTTTTGTGGCAGTATTACAGGCAGAAGCATATTTAGCATAATTTAAAGACTGCCACAATAACCTCTTTGCACATATTGTAGAGTAAACAAATTTCAATCTTAAAGCAGACATTGCTGTTAAAATCAATATTTCAAAATAATGAGGCAGTTGTTGGTTTTCAAAACAATAGTTAAAATAATTTGTTGTTGAACTTTTGCAATTGTTTTTTCCAATAGAATTATTCTTGCAAAAATGCAAATGACTGTCTCCCTGTCACTTAAGCACACAGACTACTACAGTACTACTAAGAGATACTAGCAGTGTTGCCAGGGCCCCTGAGTCGAAAGTTACGTTTCGTTTCCTGAAAGGTAACATTTTTGGTGCAAAAGGTACATTTTGGGATCTATGATGTCGAATGACCTTTTTTTTTTTTTTAGCTCCTGATTTTTTCGGTTGTAAAAAATGTGAGTTCAATTTGGATGCGTTCGTGTACTGTTTGCAATAAAATAAAAATCTAGTATTACTTATCTCGTTGTTCTCAAAAGTTACGAAAAATGCCTTAAATATAAAAATTACTTACATGTTACGCGAGGGGGTCAAAAGTTACGAAAAATGTAAGAAATGTAACCATCTGGCAACGCTGGATACTAGCTTGAGCACACAGAGTAACAGACTGCTTGAGCATGCATTCTCATCTCAGTCTTTGACTATCTATCTATTTAGTAAGGACCCGCCTCTCATGATCATTCCCCTCCTTTGACTATCTATCCCTGGACAAGTGACGCGCTTAATTCTATGAACAAAAAAGTCTGTCACTTTTGGTGCGGGGGGAGGAAACACTACATAGACATTGCTGCACACATACTCAAAATCATTTTGTATCGCCACGAACTCACACATATTAAATTCTTCACCACTAACACAATTTACGCACACATAGAGGTCAAATACGTCAACATACAAGAATTGACGACAATACGAACGTATAATATAATAAAAATAATTAGGAAGCTACTATGTCGATATTTTATATCGATAGATTATTTTAGGAAGAATGGAGAAAAACGTAACAACATTACAAATTATTTTTATATGTAATTATTTATTAGCAAAATTAAAATCATCCATACACACCTTTTTAATATCTTGCGTCATAATTATTTTCAATGCAATGCTCTCATTGCATGCTAATGAAATACAAAACAAAGGAACTGTTTAGGTAAAGATAAATAGGTGTAACATACTATGTAATTAGAAAATAAACGCACGGGTGAGAGAAATCGCAAACTTTCGAAATACATATTCTATAGCCTATGTTAATCTTGAATAATGTAGCATTCAAATGGTGAAAGAATTTTCGAAATCGGCCTAGTAGTTTTTGAGTTTATTTGTTACATACATTGATACATACAAATCTTTCCTCTTTATAATATTAGTATAGATAGAGCGGATATTGGGGACGTTATGTTACAAATACTTTGATACCAATTAGTTTGATTCTTTCATTTTGATTTTTTCTTTTCTTTGCCAGGCTGATATATTAGGAATAACACTAGACAGAGCATTTTGTTTCCCACGAGATATAAGTAGGAGTAAATACGATTTTGTTCATTATGTCGCGCGTTAATATGAACAGAAGCGCTACGCTAGAGGTCCTGGGTTCAATTCCCCGGTCGAGCAATGTGTTATTGGAGTTTTTCTATAAAATTAAGGGTTGATGCCCGATTAATGGCAATAGGCTCGCCCCCTAAGTACGCATCTGTCTAACCCTTCGGGGAATAAAGACATGATGGTATGTCGTGTTCCGTACTCTCGTTATTTCTTTGAGCCGGATATCGAAAAAAGAAAATAATGTGTTTGAAGAAACACCCCGAGAGGCAGGGCATAGTGGAATTGAATAACTCACTTACAATTGGAGCTGCCCAACTGGGGAAACACCTACACTTTGCAGAAAATAGCCAAATAACATAGCACTGTACTACTAGTATTCTATTATCTGTGACTGTACTATGTTGTGTTCCTAACGGTGAGCAAGATCGCCACAGCTCCGCGAGGAAGCGTTATGTTGGCAGTGGGGGTACCGGTGTTGTGGGTTGTCTACCGAGTGTGAAAAGATTTTTACAGGTTCGGCAACGGGCGAGTGATACCCCAGGTATTGCAAGCGTTCATATAATAGGGTACATTAACACTATATATATACACTTACCGTCAGGCGGGACATGTGCTGGTTTTCCACCTAAGCGGTAAAAGAAACCCCTTCTCCCCTTCTCTCTTCTAACCATACCGTATCTTAGAAATCATTTTCAATGATTTTTGAAAAGCGATTTAAATATGTTAATTTATAAATTCTTTTGTCAACAAATTTATCCGCAACGGCTTAAGCTATTATTTATCAATCACACCTATATCATTTTAAATGAAGGTCTTTTGTAGATCTGAAAAAGTAACAAATAAAATATCTAATACTGGATATCAAAAATAATCAATAATCTTAGTTATGTCATTTCCAAAAATGTTATTTTATTAAATTTTATATCATATCGTAAATTCATGATATTCATCTTTAGTGATCTTTAGCAATTATTATAATTTGGTCTTACATTGAACACGAAAATAATATCGATATCGATTCGAAATCGTAAACAAACACTATCACATCATTAATTAAAATGACAAAACAAAAGAGGGACATAGTCTCGCTACACTTTTTAAAATTCGAGTTTTATGCATTATGTCATAATATATATAAGGCCTATAATTGCCAAAACAAAAATCAGAAATGGTGACATCCTATTGGATGATATATAATTGAAATAAAAATATGACATTTTGATGGATATTTCAAATTTAAATCTTACGTGTATTAGCAGAAGGCTGATATTGTTAGTAAAAAAAATTTGCTAGTCTCGTGGGGAGTGCGGATAGTCTCGTGGGGAGTGCGGGTAGTCTCGTGGGGAGTGCATGCTTGAACTAAACGATTATTTTATACTCGATTATTGAATCGGTAACGTCCTCGATCTTTATTAATAAATTGTATTATGTGATTTAAATAGAAATAAATGAACTTTAATACTTACATACAGAAAATAACTCCATCTTTATCTAAATAAGATATTAGATATTTTTTTGCATACATTATCTGCACGTATATCGGTATTTACACGGAGCATTTATGATGACCTTACTGAGCGGAAACGATTCTGTTAATGAAAAATCGATTTCGGAAACAGTTTTGATAAACGCGTTAGATTTTTTAATCCACTACCTTGACAGAGGGGAATGCTCATGAGAGGCGGGTCCTTATAGATAGATAGTCAAAGTTCCCCTCTGTCAAGGTTACAGACACGCTACGTGCTGTCGACCATCAAGCTGAGTCCAAGACCATTTTGTCTTTTTGTTAATTTATTAAGTTCTTTTATTATGTAATTAATATTTTTATCTACGTAAAAGACAAATAAAATTCTTAAAAAAAAGGTAGTGGATTAAAAAATCTAACGCGTTTATAAAAACTGTTTCCGAAATCGATTTTTCATAAACAGAATCATTTTCGCTCAGTAAACTCATCATAAATGCTCCGTGTGAATACCGATATACGCGCAGTTAATGTATGTAAAAAAATATCTAATATCTTATTTAGATAAAGATGGAGTTATTTTCCGTATGTAAGTATTAATTAATTTATTAAAGTACATTTATTACTATTTAAATGACAATATACAATTTATTAATAAAGATCGAGGACGTGACCGATTCAATAATCGAGTATAAAATAATCGTTTAGTTCAAGCATGTACTCCCCACGAGACTAGTAATTTTTTTGTTACTAACAATATCAGCCTTCTTCTAATAAAAGTAAGATTTAAATTTGAAATATCCATCAAAATGTCATTTTTTGATTTTCACAATTTTTTTGGTTGTAGAACATAATTATAAGGCTTAAAACTTAAATTTTAGGAAGTGTAGCGAGATATTTTGGTAATAGCCAATAGGATGTCACTATTTATGATTTACAATTATAGGTCTTAATGCAGAATTACCTTTTTCATCTTTTTTTGGCAATAGGGTATTTTACACCATGTAAGAAAAAATATACAAATGCATGTTTATGATAGATTTTTAAAAAAGTGAACAGAGAAACATTAGTATTTATTTATAAAAATTTAATGTAAAATTTATAATTCAATTTCAAAAATTGTCTTTTTTAATCTGTTTTAAAACGCCATCCGCCATATTGGAGTCCGACGTGATGTCACTCCGATAGTTACTTGAAGTTACTTGGTCTTTTGCAGTTGTATTGTTTACTAACGAAGTGACGTCACGACCCGCAGTAGCATGGCGGCTAGCGTTTCCGCGCGAAAATTCAAAATCATAAATTAAAAATAGTTCTTGGCATTTTTCGGTTTTATAAAACTGAAATAAAAATTCTACTGGTTCATTACGATCTAAGGATTAATATAAAACAGTTTTCAAAAAAGGGTGTAATATTTACAGCCTTATATATATTATGACATAATGCTTAAATCTCGAATTTTAAAAACTGTAGCGGGACTATGTCCCTTGTCGTTTTAATTAATGATGTGATAGTGATTGTTTACGATTTCGAATCAATATCGATATTATTTTCGTGTTCAATGTAAGACCAAATTATAATAATTGCTAAAGATCACTAAAGATGAATATTATGAATTTATTATATCACTATTTTTTATAAAATTTAATAAAATACCATTTTTGGATATGACGTAACTAAGATTCTAATTTCATTTTGATTATTTTTGATATCCAGTGCTATTAGATATTTTCTTTGTTACTTTTCAGATCTACAAAAGACCTTCATTTAAAATGTAGTTGGTGTGATTGGTAAATAATAGCTTAAGCCGTTGCGGATAAATGTGTTGACAAAAGAATTTATAAAATAACATATTTTAATCGTATTTTAAAAATAATTGAAAATGATTTCTCAGATACGGTACGGTTTGAAGATCTGGGGTTTCTTTTACCGCTTAGGTGGAAAACCAGCATATGGCCCGCCTGTTGGTAAGTGGTTACCCTAGCCTATGGACGCTTCCATTTTCGGGAGGACACGGCGCTGCACACGCTGGTGCAGTGTGCGGCATGGGAGGAGACGCGTCGTGCCCTCGTCGCTGCGGTGGGAGATGACCTGTCGCTGCCGGCCGTCGTTTGCTCAATGGTCGGCAGCGCGGCGTCTTGGGACGCAGTGATCGCCTTCTGCGAAACGGTCATCTCGCAGAAGGAAGCTGCGGAACGGGAGAGGGAGAGTGCTAGCACTAACCCGATTCGCAGCCGGCGCACCGGGAGACGTCCGAGGAGGTCCAATAATGCCCTCTTCCAGTCTTCTTAAATGGGTCCGGGAGTGGCAGACGTGGGGACGTCCACCACCCTAATAGGACCCGAGTCGGTGGCGCCTAGTGTTCCACGCGCGCCCTTCTAAGGCGATGGGGGGGAGTCTAACGCCTCACTCCCCGCCTCCACAATCTGCGGACGGGGCCCGTTGCGGCGGGCCGGCACCAGTCGAGGGCCGCGGACGAATTTTCTGTTTACCGTAGCCCCCGACGCAAACGTGCAGAAAGGAACACCGTGTGGTCTTTAGTTGGTAGGTCACCCACTCTGGGTGGAATCCGACACGCCCCGCCGCCTCCCCGGGGGGCGGAAGTCCATGAGGATTTTCCACACGCACAAAAAAAAAACACCTGGTATATCACTCGCCCGTTGCCGACCCTGTAAAAATCTTTTCACACCCGGTAGACAACACACACAACACCGATACCTCCACTGCCAACACAACGCTTCCTCGTGGAGCTCTGGCAATCGGTCACCGTTTATAGGAACGCAACATAGTACAAAGCTATGTTATTTGGCTACTATTTTTTGCAAAGTGTTGGTACTTCCCCAGTCGCGCAGCTCCAATTGTGAGTGGAATTATTTAATTCCACTACGCCCTGCCCCTCGGGGTGTTTAGTCAAACACCTTATTTTCTGTTTTCGATATCCGGCTCAAAAAAATAACGACAGTACGGAATACGAAATACCATCACGTCTTTATTTATTCCCCGAAGGGTTAGACAGATGTGTACTAATGTATAGCTCACCTTTATGTTTGCATTGCATATAATATAATAGGGGGCGGGCCTATTGCCATTAATTGGGCATAAACCCTAAATTTTATAGAAAAACTCCAATAACACATTACTCGACCGGGGAATCGAACCCAGGACCAACTCCAATAACACATTGCTCGACCGGGGAATCGAACCCAGGACCTCTAGCGTAGCAGTCGCGCTTCTGACCAGAAGGCAGTTAATATTAACGCGCGACATAATGAACAAAATCGTATTTACTAGGAGTACTACTTTAAATATCTCGGGGGAAACAAAACGCTCTGTCTAGTGTCATTCCTAATATATCAGCCTGGCAAAGAAAATAATCAAACTAATTGGTATCAAAGTATTTGTTACAAAACGTCCCCAATATCCGCTCTATCTATACTAATATTATATAGAGGAAAGATTTGTATGTATGTAACAAATAAACTCAAAAACTACCAGGCTGATTTCGAAAATTCTTTCACCATTTGAATGCTACATTATTCAAGATTAACATAGGCTATAGAATATGTATGTATTTCGAAAAAGTTAGGGATTTCTCCCACCCGTGCGTTTATTTTCCAATTACGTAGTATGTATTTATCTATACCTAAATAGTTTCTTTCTTTTTTATTTAATTGGCATGTAATGTATAACAATGAGATGTATAACAATTGAAAATATGACGCAAGATATTGTAAAGGTGTGTATGGATGATTTAAATTTTGCAAATAAATAATCTATACTTAATATATAAAGCTGAAGTGTTTGTTTGTTTGTTTGCTTGAACGCGCTAATCTCAGGAACTACTGGTCTGATTTGAAAAATTCTTTCAGTGTTAGTAGCCCACCAATTGAGGAAGGCTATAGGCTATATATCATCACGCTACGCGGACGAAGTCGCGGGCAGAAGCTAGTTACATATAAAAATAATTTGTAATCGTTTTTACCTTTTTATCCATTCTTCCTAAAATAATCTATCGATATAAAATATCGACATGGTAGCTTCCTAACAATTTTTATTGTCCTTTACGTTCGTATTGTCTTCAATTCTTGTATATTGACGTATTTGACCTGTATGTGTGCGTAAATTGTGTTAGTGGTGAAGATTTTGATATGTGTGAGTTCGTAGCGATACAAAATGATTTTGAGTATGTTGTCAGCAATTCCTATGTAGTGTTTCCTCCCCCGCACCAAAAGTGACAGACTTTTTGTTCATAGAATTAGAGAGAATTAGAGATTAGAGATTACATAGGTAATCTGAGTTCTGGGATACTAGTATGCAGGCCTCATGCCATTCCTGAGGGCCAGTCAGGCAGGCAATTAGTACAAAAAGGAAAATTACTCTCTCTCTTTGAGGCAGTGTTTGTGTTACCAGGACAGATTTTAAAAATTACACTGTTTTGAATGAAAAATAACAGCAGTTTGGTATAGTCTAAAGTAAATGTTATAGCCAAATACAGCATAATAACAGTAATAATCTCTACTATTATAAAATTGTAAAAAAGCTGTGTCTGTACATTGAAGATATTTAATAAAAACACGTGGGTTATGGTATATAAACGTCTCCGAATTTGAAAATGTGATTTTTAAATTCTTGTCTATTTGTCTGTTTGTTACGCGTTGGAGCAAAAACAACTGAATAGATTTTAATTTTATTATTGTTACGAGCTGGGGTTCGGGATAAATTAATTAACGCTAATTTTACCGAAATACACAAATACTTAATAAACTTGACAACACACAACAGAAATCACAAATAAAATCACTACACTATTACTTGTCGCACTGTACTGTCACACTGAGAATCACTTGTCTTCACTTTGATGTTCACTTCACCTTGTCCAAAACTAAACTGCGCTAGCCGACCCTCACGACGGCTATTTATATCAGTCACGAAGATTCTGGAATCGAACAATTGCGAAAAGCCTACAAAATGCGAGTAGGTACTCGCATTACAGGTAGGTACATAGATCGTCTATTGTTTACGGGCATTGACCTTTGAACCTGACCTTGATCTATTGTTATTACGTGAGTACGTATTCGAGTACTTTCTTTCGAATATTCTACATGCTTCTACGATTTAACCAGAACCTTCGTGACCCATCCACGTCATTCTAATAGCTTCGCGGCGTAACACTGCCCCCTCCTGAGACATGCTCGTCCCGAGCATCATTAGATCCGTAATAACGCGCTAAACGATCCACATGAACGATCTTCGGTGCACCTCTTGTTCCTTTCTGTATCCTGTAGGTGACATCGTTGATCTTAGTCACGACTCGATAGGGGCCGTCCCATTTGGCCTGTAATTTGGGTGACTTTCCTTTACTACGCACCGGGTTATGTAGCCACACTAGTGAGCCCTCATCGAAGCCTCTGTTGTTCATCTTTCGGTCATAACGCGTCTTCATTTTCTCAGAAGTTTGTTGGCCCGACTGTCTGACATGCTCATATATGTCATTCATTCTGGTTCGCAAGTCGTTCGCATAATCAGTCACACATTGGGGAGTATCTGGGGGTATACCGGTGATGAGATCTGCAGGCAACCGTAGCTCTCTTCCGAAGTTCGCGAAGGCTGGTGTCACCGTCGTACTTTCGTGAACTGCACTCCGATATGATAGAAGGAATGGCTGGATGTGCTTATCCCAATCTCTCTGCCTACTTCCCACAACTTTTGCTAGATATCTCTCTAAGGTCTGATTAAAACGTTCAACCATTCCATCAGACTGGGGGTGGTAAGAGGTGGTTCTGGTTTTATGGGTACCCATTACTCGACACGTCTCCTGGAATATTTGAGACTCGAAATTCCTTCCTTGGTCACTGTGAATCTCCAAGGGTACTCCAAAACGACAGAAGACTTCATGAACCAATTTATCTGCAACCGTCGAAGCCTCTTGGTTAGGAATGGCGAACACTTCCGGCCACTTTGTGAAGTAATCCATCACAACCATGAAATAATTGTTTCCGCCATCACTCTCCGGGAATGGTCCCGCAACATCAAGAGCTATTCGTTCCCAGGGAGCACCAACATTGTAGACTTTCAATGCACCTCTGCTGCGCGTATGGGGCCCTTTTACAGCTGCACAGCTAGTGCATTTACGACACCAGTCTTCAACATCGTCCCGACAGTGAATCCAGTAGAATCGCTCTCTAATCTTCAATAAAGTCCTTTTTACTCCTAGATGACCTCCTGAACATCCGTCATGGTAAAGTTGTAGGATATCTGGCACCTTAGCTTTAGGGACTACCATCTGAAGATGACTTTTGTCTCCCTTAGCATTTTCCCATTTACGGCACAAGACACCATTATGCATCAATAGACTGTCCCACTGTGCCCAATAACTTTTTGTAACTGTGCTCAATGCCGCAACATCACTCCATTTCGGCTTAGAGGCACCAGCTTTCATCCAGTCGAGAATCGTTTTAACATCTGAGTCAGTCTCTTGTGCCTGCTGCAGGGTTTCTTTCCATTCGTCACTAAGGTCAGTTTTCAGCATTCTCACGGGAACCGCTTCCTTAGCCTCTTGTCTGGAACAGTGATTGCATATTTCCGGACAAGGTCTTCGTGACAACGCATCTGCGTTACCGTGAGATCTGCCACTGCGGTGTTCAATTAGGAAATCAAATTCCTGTAGAAGCTCAATCCATCTCGCTACTTGTCCTTCCGGGTTCCTGAACTGCAATAACCACTTCAGTGCAGCATGGTCTGTTCGTAGGTGAAATTTCCGTCCCAATAAATACTTGCTAAAATGTTGCAACGTCTTAACTATAGCGAGGAGTTCTCTCCTCGTGACGCAATAGTTTCTTTCCGGTTTTGACAATGATTTACTAAAGTAGGCTATGACAACTTCCTGATCTCCTTTTCGCTGTGACAAAACTCCACCAATTCCAGTATTACTTGCGTCTGTGTCCACGATAAATTCATTTTCAGTATCAGGGTAGCCTAAAATAGGTGTATTGCACAGACGTTTCTTCAACTCGCTAAATGCACTTTCGCAGTTTGTATCCCAGCAGAACTGTGTCTTTTCCTCGGTCAGTTTGTGTAAAGGCTTCGCAATGTCCGAAAAATTCTTCACAAACCGTCGATAGTACGAGCACAAACCGAAAAATGCTCTGACTTGCGTCTTATCCTTCGGAACTGGCCAGTCTTTCACAGCAACAATCTTATCTGGATCCGTTTCAACACCTTTTTCCGACACTACGTGCCCCAGAAAACTTACTTGACGTTTGAAGAATGAACACTTCTTCGGACTTAACTTTAAATTGGCTCCTCGGATTTTTGATAGCACACGTTCGAGGTTTTGAATGTGGTCATCAAACGTACGGCCCACGATGATAATGTCATCCAAGTAGACCAGACAGGCGTCTCCAATCAGACCAGTGAGCACTAGTTCCATAAGTCTCTCAAACGTAGCAGGAGCATTGCATAAACCAAACGGCATGACTTTAAACTGCCAGAGACCCTTTCCCGTAGAGAATGCAGTCTTCTCTTTGTCATTGGGGTCAATTTCCACTTGCCAGTAACCACTTTTTAGGTCTAGGGTTGTAAACCACTTCATACCCGTCAGGGTATCCAGCGTGTCATCGATCCTTGGCAATGGGTAACTGTCTTTCTTCGCAACGTCGTTCAATCTTCGATAGTCCACGCAAAAGCGCATACTGCCATCTTTCTTCTTCACCAAGACCACCGGAGAACACCATGGGCTAGATGAAGGCTCTATCACACCATCTTTCACCATTCCCTCAATCATGGTCTCAACTTCTTTTTCTCGCGCAACTGGCATTCTTCTAGGTCGCTGACGTATTGGTGACACGTTGCCAGTATTAATTTTGTGCTGCACCAGTCCTGTCTTTCCAATGTCGGCATCATTTGTAGAGAAAATACCAGCGTACTGTAGCAATATCTTCTTAGCCTTGATCGCTTCTTCATCAGACAGATCATTTCGACAGTCTTCTAAAAGAGTTTCAACGTTAAACTTTGGATTTCGAACGTTATTATCAGTATACTGATCACTGCAACGTCGCATCCAAGCTACTTCTTCGCAAGTACCCATCAATGTGCCCTTCTTGATAACTTTCTCTTTATCGCCTGGATTGAGTATGCGTACCGCTGATACATTGCTAGCTCTCACCAACATCTCTCGTGCCATCGTCCACGGTAAGTCATCGTCCAACCTCTCTATGAGAACACATCGATTTTTCTGCCCGGCATTCTGTGGCAGAGCGACTGGGACGATTGTTTCCGACTTAGGAGGAAGAACTATTTTCTTCAGACAGTACACCTTCCCTGTTGTTGCACCTTCCATGAAAATTTCTTCCGAACCGCACTTCAATACTCCCTGATTAACGTTGATCTCACAACAATGCTTTCGCATAAAGTCCAATCCCAGAATGCAATCATCTACTATATCGGCAACGATGACATTATGCCGATATATTCTGTTACCAAACTTCAATTCCACCTCCTTCTCGCCTCGGACGGATATGTGCTGGCCAGTAGCTGTTACCAATTGTATGCATTCGCGATCACTGACGCAGTCCCCAAGGACTCGACGTGCCAGCTGGGAATTAACTACCGTGCGAGAAGCTCCAGTATCTAATGTCAGCTTACAGGGTGTTCTGTTGACTTCGCCTCTGATGATCAGGCTGTTCCCGTCATGGGTTTGTGTGATCGAAATCCTTGGGGCTCCTTTCACACTAGCCAGCACCCGCCCCGCAGTCCTGGCTTTTACTCGTTTCCCTGCTGCTCCTCGGTGGTACCGTTCATCACCCTTACTTTATCACTTTGTGTCTTTTCTCGCCACGAGGTTCCCTTTGGACAATTAGCTCGGAGGTGGCCCTTCTCTCCACAAATGTAGCATCTAGGTGATGCTGCACCAACCCTTCGACCCTCGCTGCGTTTCGGGCAACCCGCCTGGAAGTGGCCCTTCTCCCCACAGAGGTGACATGTCGGTAAAACGATCTCACGAATGCGGTGAGCCCGATGGTCTTGTCTGACTGCCTCCACTTCTAAGGCATGGGCTAAGGCGTCTTTCAATGTCTTGTGGTGCCCAAGCCTCACAGCAGCTCTGACTTCCAGGTCCCGGATTCCATCGATGAACGCCTGCACCAGATTTCCGTCGATAAGCACAGGTGTAGACTGGTAGGCTTTCCGAACCAGCTTTTCAACTTCTACAGCCCACTGCTGCAGGGTCTCTGAACCACGCTGTACCCGATCCTTCAGCTGTGCACGGAACACGTATTCAAGATGGGCGTCGCCGTATCTAGAGTCCAACGCTTCAATCAACTGCTCATAGTTCATCTCCTTGCCGAGAGCCTCCAGTACCGTTAAAGCCTGATCGCGGAGGCACAGAGTGAGTGCCGTCTTTGCCTGGCCCTTGTCCCATCCATTTGACTCCATAAAGGCTTCAAACTGCATTTTGTATGCCGACCATGAGGAGGTCCCGTCATAAGGTGGCACTTTAAATCCGCGTAATGAAGAGGTCGTAGGTGCAGCAGCCACAGCAGCCTCAAATCCTTTTCCTGCCTTTAGGTCACCTAGAGCCTTCCTCATATCGGCCATCTCAACTCTGGTTTCGGAAATCCAAGTCTCGTGCTGTTCTACTTTCTCCTTTACTGCACCGAGCTGTTTGCCCAGAGTCCCGTGGAGGTCTTTTATGAGGAGCATCTGTTCGTCTTGACGGCGGGCCTGCTCCTCTTTATCCTGCTGTAGCTGCTCCCGTAGTAAGCGTGCCTGCTCCTGCATCATTGCCATTAAGGCCGCCAGATCAATAGCTGGTACCGGAGAAGTTCCAGATGGACCAGCGGCTGGGTCTATTGTTGGTTGTTGATGACCCGCAGGAAGTGCTGGAGAATCTCCTAATCGTCTCTGGTCCATCTCTTGCTGCCGCTGACTTCTGGTACGGATACCTTCCGTATCGTCCTTCGGCAAAACCGGCATGATTTATCCCAGTACTTCTGACACCAAATGTTACGAGCTGGGGTTCGGGATAAATTAATTAACGCTAATTTTACCGAAATACACAAATACTTTAATAAACTTGACAACACACAACAGAAATCACAAATAAAATCACTACACTATTACTTGTCGCACTGTACTGTCACACTGAGAATCACTTGTCTTCACTTTGATGTTCACTTCACCTTGTCCAAAACTAAACTGCGCTAGCCGACCCTCACGACGGCTATTTATATCAGTCACGAAGATTCTGGAATCGAACAATTGCGAAAAGCCTACAAAATGCGAGTAGGTACTCGCATTACAGGTAGGTACATAGATCGTCTATTGTTTACGGGCATTGACCTTTGAACCTGACCTTGATCTATTGTTATTACGTGAGTACGTATTCGAGTACTTTCTTTCGAATATTCTACATGCTTCTACGATTTAACCAGAACCTTCGTGACCCATCCACGTCATTCTAATAGCTTCGCGGCGTAACATTATCACTGTTACACAGTATAAGCTCCAACTTAAAAACTGGTGAACTTCTTATCTCAATTAATTAAATGAATCCTGAGATACAGCTTGACTTCTCTGATGTATAGAGGCCCATACAAAGAAGAGGTCATCAATGTTGGTTTTCCTGATATAGCTTCACGTGAGCGAAGCCGCGGGAAGAAGCTAGGTACAGTAAATAAAGATACACCTTAATTCACAATGTATTATTGAAATTTTAAGAAATAAGGGATAAATAAGTATACCTACTTACATAAAAAACCATTATGCTACACTTAAATACGTATGTAATGAGTTCTATTTATATATTAAAATAATAATTTTGTAGTAACTAGTAACTGCCTCATTAGCCTAGTACTGCCTCATTAGCCTAGTGGTCCAGAGCGCGACTGCTACGCTAGGGGTCCTGGGTTCGATTCCCAGGTCGAGCGAAGTGTTATTGGGTTTTTCTATGAAATTCCCAGTAGCAGCTCGAAGTTTGGAATTTGTGCCCGGTTAATGGCAATAGGCTCGCCCCCTATTACATGGGACCTAAACATACCGGCGAACTGTGGGTGTACACTAGTACGCCTCTGCCTAACCCTTCGGGGAATATAGGCGTGATGGTATGTTATGTAATTTTGTAGTATCGTTTTTTTCAATATATTCGTAATTCAGACTGTGTTGCACTTCAAGACTATTAGTACATATTTTGGAACATTTTTAATGGTTGAATTCGACCTGCCAGATGACTGAAGTAAGTATATTTTCTTCCGTTATACTATTATATTATATCATATTATATTGATTTGTAATGTGTTTAATTTATTTAACCATTTACTCAATTTTATCCACTATAAATAAATAAATAAATAAATATCAAATTTATAAACTGTGTTACTCTTTACCCTTACATTTTTCGTAGTCGGGTAAAAACTATATTACTCGAAAGTTTTGACACAAATAGGCTCCACGCTCCTAATCACAGATTTGTACCTATGCATAAAATTAAATTAATTTTTATTATTAATAAAAAGTCTTTTTCATATTATTCCCGTTTTTACCCTTTGGGTACAGAACCCTAAAAAGCGCAAAGAAAGAAGCATCAGTTCGATCGAACCTTTGACTCATCTTTGACTAGTTAACTGAACAATACCTAGTTCATAAATATATGCTAGGGATGTCTGAATCCTATTTTTAAATCGATTCTTAGATTCGATTCTCCAAACATCGAATCCTAAGGAAAACAAAGTGGGTATTATTTGAAAGACGTTGGAGTATATTGACAAGACTCGTGGGATTCATAACAATAAAACTGCTATGTATAAACCAAAGTTGGATTATATAATACACTGATATACATAACCGGTAGCTGTTTCGCAAAACCACTTGATATTTAAAACTACTGTATAACGTCCAGCTGGATTGTCATTCGAAAACCGCTATCCACGTTTCTTTATTTTGGTAGAATCACTCATTTGGAGTTACGATAGGTAAGTGTTTTGTGTAAGAAACCTGATAGTTTTATTTTGTGTTTTTTTTATTTTGCTGTCAAATTTAGTTTTTTCAGGGTAAATTCGAGATGAAAGATGTTTATAATACCTTAGAACTGTGGCCAAACGACGCACGAGCCGAGCGAGCAGATTCTCGAGAACGGCCCGCGAGTGCCAGAATCTAATTATACTCATCGTGCATACTTACGTAAAGTAAGGATTTTTATATAATTATTTTTACGAGCTGATTTATTTTGACGAATAATTATATAAAAATACTTTCTTTACGTAAGTATATACAATGACTATAATTCGATTCTGGAACTCGCAGGCAAAGAAAACAGTCAAAATAAAACTGTCTGGTTTCGGTTGTTATTCAGAGCTACGAGCATCGAATTTCGACCATCCGACGTTTAATTTCAGTAATTTCACACTGTTTTACAATTATTAATTAATCCGCTATATTAATGAAAGTGAAACGTTCATGGATATATCCACGCGTTTGAGATCACCAGTTATGCAAAACTGCTTTGTGATTTATTTACATAAAGTATATTGACACTATAATCACATAAATTATTGGTTATATACAAATTAAAAAGCAAAATAACGAGACAAATACTAGTGTTTTTAGGTACTAAATATAATTTATGTAGATATAATATTATTTATTTTTATTTATTTATTTATTTAAATCAGGCTACAAGGCCCATATCATATTAAATACTATTATGCAATAATATTATGTACCTACAAAGTTTTATTATAAGCTTATGCTGTTATTACCCATCAAATCCGACACACAAATTCTTTTGTCTTGGTCTTCAAGACAAGGATCATTACAACCATTTAACAAGCGAACGATGCGAAGCGATGTTTTATCGGCTTGTTCTATCATTAAATAAATATTAAAGCATAATAATTTTAAGCATATCACGCTGTTGTATGTATTTTTATATGAATTAATTCCGATAAAACAGATTCTAATAGATACGAAACATACAAGTATCTTTAAGTAAAATATAAATTTTACATTGTATTCGCGTGAATCGATTCAAAATAGTATCGTATTAAGTTGGATTGGATTGTGCATCACTAATGTCTCAATATGTATGCATGCGTCAGTTTAAGAATGACATGACATAATGACAGACTTGTGAGGTGATGTTTGGCCGTTCGCGTTCGTGTAAGAATATATTTTTCCAAAGATTTGTATAATTGTAGTAGGCAAGTAATATACGAGATTAATTTTATGTTTACGTGTGAATATTAACGTTAAGTTACGTGTGAATACATTTTTAACCGTGCACGATAAAAGTGGGACATCACTTGGACGACAAACTGTTTCTGAAGGTGTTGACTGCATAACTTGTTCCAAAACACTATAATTTTTAACTCGTTTTCATTTTAGAAGTATATATAATTTTAAATCGATGTGCGAATTGCAATGGTCAAATGAACATTAGATATAAACTTAAATACGGAGTGGTGTTTTATGTGACATCATGAATTTTTTGTTGAGGATGTTCAGGACGAATTGTGTGTATTTCCCGATATTGTTGTTGCATTTTCGGTGTAATACTTGAATACACCGAAAAGCTGAGCTATTCTTAAGACTCACGAGGAAAATGATGGAGCAGAGGTGAAGTGAGCAGGCACCGTGGAGCACCTGGTGGGAGGCGGTGGGGCGGGCGGCCTGCTGCCCAGCGCCGCGCCCACACAACACCCGCCCAATATGCTTCAGCCCAAACGTCAAGCTGTTGTTGATCGCCTGAGGTATGTCTACTAGGTTAATTATTAAAATAATATCAACATGGTTTTGTAATGACATTACTTTCTCACAAGAAAAGAGTGTCTAGTTCTGTGTCCTACTAATAATGTACGGAAATTTTAATAAAATACAATGCTACATCATAGTTTACACAGGTAGTTTGTATCACCTTAGGGGCGGATTGTAGGAGTTGGAGTAAGTATATGTTTTGAAGTATAACCTGTTATATCTATAAATCATTGTGATGTAGCATCATGTTTAATGATGCTTTATTGATAGGAAAACCATATTTTGTATTATTATAAAATCAAAATATTGTATTATTTATTAAACTAAATAATCCAAACTAATGACATTTACACAAAGCTTGATAAGAACTCCAACATAATACCAACATAAATCATAATTCAAAGAGAATTCAATCAAATTGTTTTATAATTTGGATGCCATTAATCTAAATTTAAATGTTTAATAAATGATAAAATATTGTTACAAATTTTTTTTCAACCAATTAAGTATAATTTTATTATTTAAACATATTATATTATCTCACTAAATGTGCAAATCGAAAGACGATCAATATTTAAACATTATTTACTAGCTTCTGCCCGCGGCTTCGCCCCCGTGGAATAAAAAGTATCGGGAATGGGATAAAAAGTATCCTATGTCCGTTTCCTGGTTCTAAGCTACCTCTCCACCACAATTTTCAGCCAAATCGGTTCAGCCGTTGTTGAGTTATAAATGGAGTAACTAACACGACTTTCTTTTATATATATATAGATTTATGATGAGTAGCTACATTTCCATTTTTCTACACTTGAGAGCAATAATATCGCACACCCCTTGTAATTTGATTTATTACTGATTTTTTTCTTAAATCTAAAAATATAGAGTACAAATCATTTAGCAAAATTAAAGAATACAAGCTAAGCTTTAAAAGAACACCAAATTAAAATCATTGACCTTCACATAACTTACAGAAATCAGCCGTACACCAAATTAGCCAAATTCTTAGCATTGTCACTACTTGCACCCCTTACTCGCAGGTATAAAAAGGTCGGATTTTTTTATTTTTAATCAGTTGCATACCGAAGGTCAACGTGATAACATCTCTACTCAACGCATACGGAAAATATGGATACCACGTCCGCAGAAGCCGCTCAAGTTATTGCCTTGCCCGAAGCAGGCCATAATCAAAGTAACGTTGCTCGACGACTACCAGTTTGTACCAGAGGTTTCAAGAGACCGGTGGCTACATTCGACGACCAGGATCTGGCCGGCAACGCAGAACATCAGAGCGTGATGACCGCTTTCTTGTGTCGAGGTCTTTAAGAAATCGGCAACTGAATGAGGTTCAACTGGGACAAGAGCTTCAAGAAGTTCGCAATGTCAGTATAAGTCGGTGGACAGTCAGAAGAAGACTTGGTGAAGCAGGACTGACTTCACATCGCTCAGCAAATGGTCCCAAATTGACCACAGCTCACCGAAAAGCCCAACTACAATTTGCCAGGGAACATTTAAATTGGACGTATGAACAATGGCGGTCTGTTATGTTCTCTGATGAGTGCAGAATGACATTACATGGTCACGATGGACGCTCTAGGGTCTACAGAAGGTCATCAGAGCGATTTTCACAATGCTGCATAAGCGAACGTGTGGCTTTTGGCGGTGGATCGTGTATGTTTTGGGGTGGTATAATGTTGGACACTAAAACTGACATTGTATTCATCACTGGGGCGAATATCGGCCCGAGATCGAGAGGTTTGACGGCTGCACGATACGTCGAAGAAGTGCTCGAAGGACATGTGAGGCCGCTTGCGTGGCTTATGGGAGAAGATTTTATCCTAATGCACGACAACGCCAGATCCCATGTCGCCAGAACATTTTGCTACTATATGGAAGACGTTGGAATCACCGCGATGGAGTGGCCAGCTTGTAGTCCTGATCTCAATCCGATTGAGCATGTCTGGGATGAGCTGAAAAGAAGAGTTCGAGCAAGAAGCCCTGCTCCTACGTGCCTCCGAGAGCTTCAACTTGCCATTGAAGAGGAGTGAAACGCTATACCACAAGTTTTCATGGTAAAATTAATATGGTCCATGAAAAACCGATTTCTTAATGCGTAATTGGGTAATTTTACCCGTTTGTTGGGTTTTGTGCCGTAAAACCTCTTATGGGTATTTTTTCACACTGTATTTGATATCATTAGAAAGGAAATGAGGTAGACTTTCAATAAGTGCGTGTGTTTTTTTAAATATTTATTCAGATTCATAAAAAAAACTGCCTTGACATAAAAATGTCAAGGTGTGCGATTTTATTGCTCGCAAGTGTAGTTCCTATCTTCTAAATAGCTGGCTAACCTATAAGAAAAATTGGCATTTTTCTACTTTATAATATAGGAAATACTATGTTACAAAGTAAACCTATGTAACAAATTTCAGCTTTCTAAACTTTGTAGTTTTGGCTGTGCATGGATAAATCATTCAGTCAGTTTTATGAGTATACATTCAAGCTCTGGTCAGCAAATCTAACTGAAATTCAACTATGTGGTTGTGTTTATCGGCGCCATGTAGTAAAAAAAGGAAAATATTGTAAAAGTGTTTTTGTAAAAGTATCTTTCTAAGATCAGAAACCTGAATAAATAATTAGGTATCATACATTTATAATAAAAAAATATATAAACTGCTTCATTATTTTAGTGGTTCTGTTAAGTTAAGTTACTTAATACTTACATAGGAAAATCCTGCAGTTCATAGTAGCTGCAGGATTCAGCGGTGAACTATAACTCAAAGAGTGGCGATCACAATAGACCATTTTCGGTTGCAGTGATACAATAGCAGCAAGCAAACAATAAAAAAAAACTTAATACATAAACATAAAACAACTTAAAAACATGCAAATCATTTAAAAAGTGTTAAATTATTATGAAAACAACATTCTTTAAACTAATGAGTAGCTTTTATTTTTAAATTATTTTTCATATTATTTTATTGATTCCAAAATACATAATTATAATACCAGCAAATTCAATTGTTTATTTTTGTTGCATTGTTATTTTTTTCTGCTCTAATACAAAAAGCATTAACTGCATAATCAGTCATATAGTCAGGTTTATCACATGATTTCTTGAAAATACTCTATAATTGTAAACAATATAAAAACTATAAGTAAAAAATGAACATGCTACTTAAAAACAAGTGATCAGCAAGTTTCTTGATCAGTAGATCATAGGCAGTGCTAGTTTCCTGTACCCATTCATATTTTCGGAGCAACTCAGAGCAATTCATATTTTCAGTTTTTACATACAACATCACACAAGCTGGTTTCTTTTATTCATCCAGTCACTCGGAGATTAAGAAGCTCCACAGGAGCATGAGATTTACAAAAAGATAATACTGGCATATATTAATTAAATTAGTTCTTCGTGTTATTTTCCTTGATTATTATTATCAGCCCCAGTTATGTGGGACCTAAACATACTGAACTGTGGGTGTACATTAGTACGCCTCTGCCTAACCCTTCGGGGAATACAAGCTATGTTTTATTGAATATGTTACGTTTTATTCCAAAGTCATTTTTAAAAAATATTTCCATTTATCTTGCACATTTTAACATTTACTTGCGACTGATTGTCTTAGATATGCGTAGAACAGACCACCAACTATTTCGTTGGTAAATATTGGGAGTTCCTTTGTTTGCTCCGAAAATTTTCATCAGATCTTCACTAAATTTAAATGGAGTAGGTACCTTAGGAGTAACCTTTTAACGAAGAAATATTTTTTAAATTGTGGCACAACAGCCGAAGACGTCTTTAAAGCCGTAGGTACCTGGTTTGGCTGTCAACATCATCATCATCATCATCAGCCTATAGTGGACAACTACTGGACCTAGTCCTCCCCTAAGACGTGCCATTTCACACTGTTCCCGCTTCCGCCAGCAACCTTTCCTAATCATCACTCCATCTTGCCGGGCGGACTTGGGCGTACCACGCTACATACGGGCCTACATTTCCTGAGACGCGGTCTCCACTCAAGAACACGTCTACCCCAGCGGTTGTCGGTTCTTCTACAGATATGGCCAACCCACTGCCACTTCAACTTGCTAATTTGCTGCGCTATGTCGATGTGTGTGAGTTTAGTTCTCTGTCGGATAACGTCGTTGCGAATTTATCCTTCAGAGAAACTCCGAGCATAGCACTTAGGACATTCATAGAGGCAAGTTTTTCCATAGAGTCAAGGCTTTCCCATAGTCTACAAACGCTAAACGATTATTATCCTCAGACTTCTGTATAATCTGCTTTACTGTTTGAATTTATATGGTGCCATACCCTGTGCAGAACCCGGCTTGATCTAGAGGTTAAAACTTGTGTAGTCTCCTAGCGAGACGATTCGTTCGTGATGACACTCGAGAAAAACTTATAGACGTAGCTTAGAAGAGTAATGGGTCTGTAATTTTTAGAAGAGTTCTGTCTCCCTTCTTTAAAACAGTACTACCACACTCCCATGCTTTTGGATTTCCCCCGCGGTGAATAGTTAAAACAGTTTTCGCAGCTCTTGGACAGGAGTTTGGAGTAAATCGTTGGCTTGGCTGAAGTCAATTTAATTTTCTGTGTGCTTAAATTGATGCATTGTTAAACTAACCTATATCATGATTCAAGTTAAATCTCAAAACATAATCAACTGACAGTTTGTGCTCCGAGATATTCCAGAACGAAGGCACTGAGTTAAGTTTATAAACCTACCTAAGTACCTATACTGTACTGTACTTAGTGCATCGTGATTTGCACACAGTGAAATTATGTCGGGGTCTCGGTGTATATCTAACGGTACTGAATAGCCAGTTGACGGTGCATAAACGCTATGCTGTGTTTTATTTACATTACAGATAACTTTGTAACTTGATACATCGCGTTGATGCATACTAACTTGGTACAATTGTAGGAAGATCCTTTGATAGTTTTTACAAACAAAACATGAAGCTATATTAAGAGTAAAAATGTATAAACCAACATTGATGATCTCATCTTTGTATGGGTCTGCATACAACAGAGAGGTCAAGCTGTATCTCAGGACCCGTTCAATTATTTGAAATAAGAAGGTCACCAGCTTTTAAGTTGAAGCATATACTTTCTAACAGTGATAACAAATCTTAGATCTATTCCGTAATTTTTGCGCTAACCCGTAACAAACAGACAAACAGACAAGAATTAAAAAAATCACATTGTTGGGTTCGGAGACCTCTATCACAGTATTACAATAATTCATACAGTAGCGCGACGAATGTACTTGCGCAGAGTAACGGAGGGGAACTCACAGGGGGTCGGGCGGCGCGGGCCGCGTACCACAAACACGGTTAGTTTGTGGTACCGAGCGCGAAGGGCAGACGCGGCGGCGGGCGTGTTTTTAACCCCCGACGCAAAAACGACGGGGTGTTATAAGTTTGACGTGTCTGTGTGTGTGTCTGTCTGTGGCATCGTAGCTCCCGAATGGATGAACCGATTTTGATTTTGTTTTTTTTTTGTTTGAAAGGTGAATAAGTGGGGAGTGTTCTTAGCTATGTTTGATGAAAATCGGCCCAAGATGGCCGCCGCCACAAGATGGCGGTTTACATATTTTTTCACAACTCCCACAATATTGGTATCAAATGAAAGGGCCTGACTAGTAGAATACTATACACTATGAAAAATTTCAAATCCAACATGGCGGCCTCCACGAAATGGTGAATTTATTAAATTTTTTCACTACTCCCTCAATAAAGGTATCAAATGAAAGGGCTTGACTAGTAGAATACTATACACTGATATAAGATATCAAATAGCTATGAAATAATTGTACAAAAGTTGAATAACTAAACGAAGAAAATACCTAATTAAAACGCAAGAAAATAAAAGAAATTAAACAAAATAACTAAGGAGTCCCTACAAAAAGTGTGAAATAACAAATTAAATTAAAAATTAAAAAAACCCCCGACACAAAAATAAACCTGAATCCCTATAAAAAGAAAAAAATAATCTTGAAATTATAACCCTTCGTAAGTACGTATGAAGTTTTTTGATTAAATTTTGTCGCGTCGGGGGACCGCTCTCTAGCTCTCGCGTGTCTACCTGCCCGCTCGGGTCGCCAAACTTGAATATGTTACGCTCCGCCCACTTTACGCCCTCCCGCGCGTCGCGGCGATGTACGCGCCATCCACATCAATTCTGAATTCGCGCGATTCACGTTCGGGAAGCAAAAGGAAAGGAAAGGATTCACATAATTAGAGAGCGGTCCCCCGACGCGACAAAATTTAATCAAAAAACTTCATACGTACTTACGAAGGGTTATAATTTCAAGATTATTTTTTTCTTTTTATAGGGATTCAGGTTTATTTTTGTGTCGGGGGTTTTTTTTAATTTTTAATTTAATTTGTTATTTGATAATTTTATTATACTTACATATTCTATAATGGTGCGCACAAACTGTTCTGTGTATGGATGTAAATGTACATCGAAATCCCAGAAGGACTTAGTTTCATAGATTTCCCCGCGACGAGAGGTAGGTAGGGTAGGCTCTTTGGTGTTATAAGTTTCACCGCTAAGTGTGTCTGTCTGTGGCACCGTAGCTCTTTAACGGGTGAACCGATTTGGATGCGGTTTTATTATTGGAAATCTGGTTTTCCATCGGTGGTTCTTAGACAAGTTTTATCAAAATCGGTTGATCCGTTTGAAGATCATGACATATTTTCTAATTGATGAAGGCATTAAACCAGCTATTACGGGTCTGGATCGATGTGAAATTTGGTATTCTATTTATTCAATAATATTGCAAGAACATGGTAATATTAACCTGATGCTGTAGCGTAAAGTGGTGTCTGTAGAATACCTAACTCCTCAGTAAGTAACAGCAGAGGTAGCGGGTTTGAACTCACTGGAATGTTTTCAATTAACGATTATATTAAGATCAGTAACTACGCGTCAAATTATTCTGACGAACCAACAACAAGTAATTTTTACTTACGTAAACGTGTATACAATACTATGCATGATACCTTTGGTGGACTACATGTACCTCCAGCTGATTTCGTTGAATACTGTACTAAACTGCAAGACTGCTTTAAACAAAATTGCCACTCGTTTGTTGGAAACAATATTTTAGATAGATTATTTGAAATACTAAGTAATGTAAAATTTAAATCACAGTCATGTTCATGTTTTCGTCATTCTTTTTTATCAGATTGTTCATCCGAATGGGAAATACATTACGTAGTTAAATTTTATAATAGACAATTATGAACATCCAAAAATAAAGTATCACGTACATAAATATTTAGCAGTGTAACATATGTAAATATATATTAATGAATAAATCATTACAAGATTTAATAATCACAATTATTTTGAATGTACATATGAATAAATGATTACATCATGATAGTAATAATCACAATTTTCACGTGGGAGAGCCATGCTTCGGCACGAATGGGCCGGCTCGACCGGAGTGATACCACGGCCTCACAGAAAACCGGCGTAAAACAACGCTTGCGTTGTGTTTCGCCGAGTGAAGGAGGTTACCGGAGGCCCAAACCCTTTTAAAAGGCGGGCAACGCACTTGCGACTCCTCTGGTGTTGCGGGTGCCCATGGGCGGCGGTTATCGTTTACCATCAGGTGATCCGTTTGCTCGTTTGCCCCCCTATCTCATAAAAAAAAAAATGTTTTATTTCCCATTTGGTGACAACCCTAGCATATTTGCATGTGACAGCGTAAGTACCTACACTGGCGGCGTTGCGCTACTGTAGGAAATATTGTAATACTGTGCGCCTTTATATACCCTAACCCACTTGTTTCTTTTTAGTATCTTCAATGTACAGACAGCTTTTTTACCATTTTATAATCAGTTTTATTTTAAATATCTATACGAATAGGCTAGTGCTCGTGGCTAAGTAATAACCAAGCTGAACAACTGATTCGCAAGGTCCGAATATCGGTATTGCCCATGAATTGTCGCAGTCGTTTCGTGTAAAATGCTGATATTCATCTAGTTAGAATGGAAGCCGACCACAGTATAGTTGGCAAAAGTCTCGGAGGTTGATGATGAATAGACTAGGGGTACATTCTACAGACGATAATCGGGGGCACATTGGGTGCGAAGTCCTAGGTAATTACGTATTTACTGTTGCGTATTATCTTATTATATTACAATTGGTGTTATATCATAGTATAAGACCTAGGAGATGAAAATCTCCTAGCTCGATTTTCAGCGCTCTAATCGAAGCAGCGGCTGAATCTGCTTATGATCAATATTAGGTCTTTACCTATGAAATTGCCGTTTTGTATGAAAAAATTTAAACGAATTTTTTTCATGTACTTTTTATTTGTATTAATCGAAGTAATCACCCATGCAATCAATGCATCTTTACCAACGCAGTGGCAGTTCATTGATGCCCTTCTTAAAGAAATCAGCTGGACGGGAGGCAACAAATTCTTCAAAAGCATTTTGTACTGCCTCTCGGGTATTGAATTTTTATCCCGCCAAGAAGTTATCCAAATTCTGGAAAAAGTAGTAGTCTGTAGGCGCAAGGTCTGGTGAGTAGGGCGGATGACGGAGAACTTCCAACCCCAGTTCTTGCAACATGGAGACGTCTGCTGTGCAGTATGAGGTCGCGCGTTATCGTGCAGGAGCAGTGGAGACGAGCGATTGACCAATGCTGGTTGGAGATGTGCCAGCTTCTCCATCATTGTGTTCAGTTCTTCACAGTACACATCTGCAGTAATGCTCACCCCGTTTGGTAAGAAGCTGTGATGAATCACACCGGCGCTAGACCACCAAACAGTGACCATTACTTTTCTAGGGGTAAGTTTTAAGTAGGTTTAAGTAAGTTTAAGTAGTTTAGGGCATTGTTTAGGTGCTGAACCAGGATCCAACCAACTTGCTGAGCGCTTGCGGTTATCAAACAGAATCCATTTTTCATCGCAGGTAACAATGCGGTTCAAAATTCCTTCATTTGTGTGTCTGTTGAGCAGTGCAAGGCACGTTTCGACGCGTACTTCGCGCTGGCGATCATTGAGTTCGTGGGGCACCCATTTGTCAAGCTTTTTTACCTTGCCAATTTTACGCAAATGGACCAATATTGTTTTGACGCTAACGTCGAAAGCTGCTGCTAATTCAGCCGTCGATTGTGTATCATCAGTTTCCACAATCGCCTCCAAAGTCTTCGGAGTCCGGACGACCGCGAGGTTCATTTTTCAGGTCGAAATTCCCAGAACGGAAGCGAGCAAACCAATAACAGGTGGTGCGTTGGTTTGTAGTGTTAGCTCCGTAAACGTCGTTGATGTGGCGTGCCGCTTGTGCCGCGTTGCTGCCACGACGGTACTCATATTCCATAATTACCTACTCGAAATTTTAACGTATCCATGATGACGAAAAAGATTGAAATGCGATGAAAATGTAACACTAATCAATAAACAAATGACTACTTTTGGAAAAATAATTCCATGTTTTTAAAATAAAATTAATTTGAAATTAGAATTCTTAGCCAAACAAAAATTATTTTGATTTGAAATGGCCAGTACTACAGAACGGCAATTTCATAGGTTTGCCTATTAGGTCCTCCTAGGTCCAACCTATTATTTTACATGAAGCGATTACTACCATATCAACCATAACAAATGTCTTTATAAATATAAAAAAAAAAACTAAACGTGGGTAGCGGTTTTGATAAACGTATCGCAATCGCAATCCAGCTAGACGCCATTCAGCAGATTTTACATAACAGAGCTATTTTGTAAAGCAGCTAGCAGTTATGTAAAATAGCGAATTATACAATTCTACTACATACTATACTGCATCTCATACACAGAAATCCCGTTCCCGATACAAAATTAATGAGAAAATCAAATTTCTTTTTCGTGTATTTAGATATTCTCCTAAACGGGGTTTCGTCGACAAATCCAAGAACTCAAAGATCATAAAAAGGTCCAGTGAGTCCTGTTCTTGAGTGATAAGTGGTGTAACTAACCCGACTTTTATAGATTTTATATGTTATAAAATCTTGTCGCATGATTTTTCTGACTTAAATAATGCTGCGCTGGTAACCCATCGTGGACGAGCATGCCAACAGCACATTCTAGTCACCTTGTTTCATTTGTGCTTTTTTAGACCATTTCAATAAATGTATATTTTCATTTTTCTAATTTACAAAGAATACTTAGAATTACGTTTGTCAAGATTTGTTTATTATTGTAAAATATAGAAATGAAACATAATTATGACGATGTCGTCACGTTCCTTATCGCATTCCGCTCATCAAACCCTTTCTCATTACAATATTATATAATATAACTGCCTCATTAGCAAAGTGGTCCTGAGCGCGACTGCTACGCTAAAAGGTCCTGGGTTCGATTCCCAGGTCGAGCAAAGTGTTATTGGGTTTTTCTATGAAATTCCCAGTAGCAGCTCGGAATGTGCCCGGCTAATGGCAATAGGCTCGCCCGCTATTACATGGGACCTAAACATACCGGCGAACTGTGGGTGTACATTAGTACGCCTCTGCCTAACCCTTCGGGGAATACAGGCGTGATGGTATGTTATGTTAAATCATTGGTTATTATGGAAATTTCTAATACCTAAATCGCAATTTTGTAGGGTCTGCTATATTTTATTTAAAACGGCGGCATTCACGGCGTGCATTGTTTACGAAAACCATGCAAAATTTCAGCTTAATCGGACACTGGAAATTGGGTTTAAATTAAATTGCAAGATTTTCAATTTAGATTGCTAAAGGGTATTTCCCGTTTACCTAGCTAGAATAATGAAAATTGGCAACAGACATGGTCTGATGGCACAAATATAATAGAAGAAAAACTGAAAAAATTACTGTGTCAGGTAGTATGTCAATATCCAGGTCTCGCTAATGCGTGGAGTCATCAATACTTATACATCTACGGTCTATTGGAGCTATACAAAAATAAAAAAGGTACTAAGGTAACACAATTTAAAAAAACCGGCAATTTACGGCTACAAGCTCTTGCTTGAATTCAAAATACACACCTTTATAAATTAATATACAAACAGTATTAATTGTACTTACGAATTGTATCATAATAAAATCATTGAAGTAGATACAGCGCATTCGCATTCATTGAAATGTATTCAGGACACCTATGTCGTGGTAGGTACCTAGTATGCAAAATAGATGTTTCGCTTGATACTGACTTGGAGGGACGTACTTATTGAACACAAAAGTTACTGATTGGTGGGAGAGGGATATCAGACGATCTCAAGGCAGACCGCCAGCTCTACGATACTACGATACAGCCTGGACAATGTTTTTGATGGTAACGATGAATGGTTGGGTGCACAGCTATGATGGTATTGATAATTATGTTTGTTGTATCTGCTGTGAAGACTTCGCACCCACAGGCCATAGCGTCCTCCGACTGGCTATAAACTGACTCCTCTGTCCCTCCTATTTAAATATGGTCAGCAGCAGCTCGGGATTTGAGATTTGTGCCCGGTTAATGGCAATAGGCTCGCACCGGTTAGTGGCAAGAAGCATACTAATATACGGGGATATATTAGTACACCTCTTCTAACCCTTCGGGGAATACAGGCGTGATGGTATGGTAAGATATTAATGTTGTTTTGTAATGTTGTGAAATAAAAACTGTAGTGTGTTTCTCTGAAAAGAGTAAAATATTTTAACTATTATTTTAGCTATTATGAAATAATAGCTAAAATAATAGTTAAAATATTTTGAATGAACCAATGAACAAATTAATTAATATTTTTCCATATTCGTTGTGTCATAAAGACGTACACAATGACATGCCATATAGTCACACTGACCATAATCATCTATACTACTAGTATTCTATTATCTGTGTCTATACTTAATATAAAAAGCTGAAGAGTTTGTTTGTTTGTTTACTTGAACGCGCTAATCTCAGGAACTAATGGTCCGATTTGAAAAATTCTTTCAGTATTAGATAGCCCATTTATTGAGGATGGCTATAGGCTATATATCATCACGCTACGCGGACGAAGTCACGGGCAGAAGCTAGTATTAAAATATATTTTAAGAATAAGTAATGTTCTCATTGTTCTGGGTGCCACAGATAATATCAATATATGTATTTGCAATCGTTTCGCATTTATGGTAACTGGGCGCTTGATCCGGCAGTCTCACAGGAGTTAATTAGATTATATTTTAGGTAGTAACAATGTTTTCTGTAAGTAATACCCAACAACACAAATCAAAGCGTTAGCAAATCTAGGCACGCTGATAAACCGCGTGAAAAAACGTGGGCGAAGTGCGAACCCGCACATTAAAATATGTGAGTGCCTCTCTAATAATTAAATTGTTCTTGAAGTTTTGTATTGCGTGTGGGATCGACGGGTACAATGTCAGTGACATAGCGTGACACACAATCGGGACTTATCGAAGGCGTTGTTTGCGTAGCGCCCAACCGCGGCGACTGGCTGGTCAATGAACTAAACAAAAACACCTACAAGTTTACACAGTGTAATGCCACACTGCGGCGTGTGCGACATTGCGCTAGGTTTCCAGATGCTCAGGATTCAACTGGATTATGTGCACATAATTATACACACTTTGAAAGTATTATTATTAGTAGTAGTAATATTATTGAACTCTTGAAATCTTGATATATTTTTTTTGTGCTGTGTATTAATAAATATAACTGCCTCATTAGCCAAGTGGTCCTGAGCGCGACTGCTACGCTAGAGGTCCTGGGTGGGTTCGATTCCCAGGTCGAGCAAAGTGTTATTGGGTTTTTGTATGAAATTCCCAGTAGCAGCTCGGAGTTAGGAATTTGTGCCCGGTTAATGGCAATAGGCTCGCCCCCTATTACATGGGACCTAAAACATACCGGCGACTGTGGGTGTACATTAGTACGCCTCTGCCTAACCCTTCGGGGAATACAGGCGTGATGGTATGTTTTTTTATGTATGTATTGATAAATTACTCGTTGGATTCGCTAGGAATTAATCGTGATTTGGTTGGCCTGAATTTCCACCACCTGAATCACCATTAATGACTTCCAATTATAGGTCTTAATGCAGAATTACCTTTTTTTGGCAATTATAGGCCTTATACATATATATTATGACATAAAGCATAAAACTCGAATTTTAAAAAGTGTAGCGAGACTATGTCCCCTCTTTTGTTTTGTCATTTTAATTAATGATGTGATAGTGATTGTTTACGATTTCGAATCGATATCGATATTATTTTCGTGTACAATGTAAGACCAAATTATAATAATTGCTAAAGATCACTAAAGATGAATATCATGAATTTATGATATCACTATATTTTTATAAAATTTAATAAAACTAAATTTTTGGAAATGACGTAACTAAGATTATTGATTATTTTTGATATCCAGTGCTATTAGATATTTTATTTGATACTTTTCAGATCTACAAAAGATCTTCATTTAAAATGAAGTAGGTGTGATTTATAATTGCAGATAAATGTGTTGACAAAAGAATTTATAAATTAACATATTTAAATCGTATTTTAAAAATCATTGAAAATGATTTCTAATATACGGTACGGTTTGAAGGTCTGGGGTTTCTTTTACCGCTTAGGTGGAAAACCAGCACATGGCCCGCCTGATGGTAAGTGGTTACCGTAGCCTATTATATGAACGCTTGCAACACCTGGGGTATCACTTGCCCGTTGCCGACCCTGTAAAAATCTTTTCACACCCGGTAGACAACCCACAACATCGGTACCCCCACTGCCAACATAACGCTTCCTCGCGGAGCTCTGGCGACCTTGCTCACCGTTAGGAACACAACATAGTACAGTGCTATGTTATTTGGCTACTATTTTCTGCAAAGTATAGGTATTTGCCCAGTTGGGCAGCTCCAATTGTGAGTGGAATTATTCAATTCCACTATGCCCTGCCTCTCGGGGTGTTTCTTCAAACACATTATTTTCTTTTTTCGATATCCGGCTCAAAGAAATAACGAGAGTACGGAACACGACATACCATCACGTCTTTATTTCCCGAAGGGTTAGACAGATGCGTACTTAGGGGGCGAGCCTATTGCCATTAATCGGGCATCAACCCTTAATTTTATAGAAAAACTCCAATAACACATTGCTCGAGCGGGGAATCGAACCCAGGACCTCTAGCGTAGCGCTTCTGTTCATATTAACGCGCGACATAATGAAAAAAATCGTATTTACTCCTACTTATATCTCGTGGGAAACAAAACGCTCTGTCTAGTGTCATTCCTAATATATCAGCCTGGCAAAGAAAAGAAAAAATCAAAATCAAAGAATCAAACTAATTGGTATCAAAATATTTGTAACAAAACGTCCCCAATATCCGCTCTATCTATACTAATATTATAAAGAGGAAAGATTTGTATGTATCAATGTATGTAACAAATAAACTCAAAAACTAGGCCGATTTCGAAAATTCTTTCACCATTTGAATGCTACATTATCCAAGATTAACATAGGCTATAGAATATGTATTTCGAAAAGTTAGCGATTTTTCTCACCCGTGCGCTTATTTTCCAATTACATAGTATGTACCTATTTACCTATACCTAAATAGTTTCTTTGTTTTGTATTTCATTAGCATGCAATGAGAGCATTGCATTGAAAATAATTATGACGCAAGATATTAAAAAAGTGTGTATGGATGATTTTAATTTTGCAAATAAATAATTACATATAAAAATAATTTGTAATCGTTGTTACGTTTTTATCCATTCTTCCTAAAATAATCTATCGATATAAAATATCGACATAGTAGCTTCCTAATTATTTTTATTGTATTATACGTTCGTATTGTCGTCAATTCTTGTATGTTGACGTATTTGACCTCTATGTGTGCGTAAATTGTGTTAGTGGTGAAGATTTTAATATGTGTGAGTTCGTAGCGATACAAAATGATTTTGAGTATGTGTGCAGCAATGTCTATGTAGTGTTTCCTCCCCCCGCACCAAAAGTGACAGACTTTTTTGTTCATAGAATTAAGCGCGTCACTTGTCCAGGGATAGATAGTCAAAGATCACACCTACTTCATTTTAAATGAAGGTCTTTTGTAGATCTGAAAAGTAACAAATAAAATATCTAATAGCACTGGATATCAAAAATAATCAATAATCTTAGTTACGTCATTTCTAAAAATGTTATTTTATTAAATTTTATAAAAATATAGTGATATCATAAATTCATGATATTCATCTTTAGTGATCTTTAGCAATTATTATAATTTGGTTTTACATTGAACACGAAAATAATATCGATATCGATTCGAAATCGTAAACAATCACTATCACATCATTAATTAAAATGACAAAACAAAAGAGGGACATAGTCTCGCTACACTTTTTAAAATTCGTGTTTTATGTATTATGTCATAATATATATAAGGTCTATAATTGCCAAAAAAAGGTAATTCTGCATTAAGACCTATAATTGGAAATCATAAATGGTGACATCCTATTGGATGATATATAATTGAAAATCAAAAAATGACATTTTGATGGATATTTCAAATTTAAATCTTACGTTTACTTTTTATCCCGTTCCCGATACTTTTTATTCCACGGGGGCGAAGCCGCAGGCAGAAGCTAGTATATGATAAAAGTATATATTATATCATCACGCTACGCGGGCGAAGTCGCGGGCAGAAGCTAGTATATAAATACGTCTATGTTATAAATTTTGTAAACACGAACGAAAACGACTTTTCATATCATCAGCAACTCGATCAGCTGATCGTATGGAGTTAATTTTCTTTCAATTTAATCCGCCGGCTGCTGCGCGCCGGCGAGTATTACTCAGCGCCCCCTAAGACTGCCCCCACTGCTGTGCACCATAAGTAAACCCGCCGCTGACTATACGGATACGACACGGGTATGATACGCTGGGGGATAGTATCTCGTGTCATGCTCGTTTCTGTACCTGATACGTCCCTAATACGTCCCTCATGATATGGGACGGTGTAGTGGGCAGACTCTTTTGGGCAGTTTGGGTTGAAAACAATTGCCTAGAATATTACAGAAAATAAAGTATCAAGTAAGAGTGAGTGTAGAGTTATTGAAGTAAGAACCTAGGAGTAGATACATTGAATCTACATTGTCTAACAATGACTATTCAGTGTTGATTTGATGAAGTGCGTTCATCAATGTCGATACATTCGCCGCCGTACGAATGAACCTGTGCGCGTTGTAGTAGGTGATGTTTTGATTACCTACGTAGGTTAACAATATAAAATACTGATATCGCTACAGTGACGTACGCCGGTAATTCTACTTATCTTATATCTACTTGCACGTAGATTTCCGTACACAAGCGAGCGAAGATACTTATTACAAGTTACATAATGTTGTGTTATAGATATTTAATTTATAGCTCTAATTTGTTTCAAGATTTGTTAGTTACCTAAGTATGTACTAATTAAAATTATTTTCAGTGTTAATATAAAATTGTCAAACCAAATAGATTAAAAAAGTAACCCAAATAAATCTGTCCAGGCTGGCATTCCCATTTTTATGCCCAATTCCAATTGTAATCTAAGTACTTATATTATACCTTGGTCACCGTTTAATTGGAAGCACCGTTTTTTTTTGTAAATAAGTAATAGAGCGACATTGTAAACTAACTGATTTTTGACACTACGCAAAATTAGACATCGGCGTTGAAATACCACTTCAGGCATTTTCTCGCGGTATATTTATGTCGCAGTTTAGCTGTTTTACAAAAAGGGTTCCGTTTGATGATCGATTTTTCGATGGGCTAGCGCCTGTAGGGAAGGTAGAACGTATGTTTTTTAAATTATGTGTAAATGGGAACCATCCACGACGGTGACCTTGAAATTTTCATCGCCATTTGACGATACTTATGGATAAATGAAAAGCTAGGAACGATTTATAAGTCCACAGACTGGCGCATTAACATTTGCTCAAGGTTTGCGCTCGGGAGTTGCGGCTGACTGAGCATAGCTTGAAATGTTGTGTGTACCTCGACTTGTTTTTTCCGATTACGACCTTATTATTTTTTTGTTATTTTAATAAATAGTACCTACTATACAATATTTACTTAGGTACCTATATGTATAGGTAGGCCATATAAAATCATGAAATAAAACAAGAAACATTAAATATTCCTGAAAGTAAGCAACTTCTAATTTAAATTTCATGATTGTCTATTTTATTTATTTAGAAAACCAACAGCGATACAAAATTTGTGTCAAGAATAGTTTGTTATTATAACCTCGTATGCATGGCTAATGTTTTCCTATTAACTAACTGGGATAAGTTTAACAGGTATATAGGATGCGATCGGACACTAAAATAACACCTTAACTAAGAATACATCAGCCTCAAGTTCTAGTAAGTTTTATAAGTTATTGTTTATTATAAGTAACAGTGCCAGTGTAGTACAGTTCAGTAACAGTGCTCAAATTGCCGTAAAAACTAGCATTTTTTTAAATTTGTGTTAGAACCATAATGGACCGCTGGTGCCTGCCGCTGCCAACCCCACTGTAAATATTGCCATTTCAATTTCCTGGTTTTATCATTTAAAGCAAGAAAAAAGAAATAATTTTCTTTTCGGGTTTTGTTTTTTACTTGTAAAGTGAAAACAATTATAAAAATAGAACCAGATCTCGATATATAATAATACTTTTATGGGTCGGACAGGGGTTTCTTAACACATTTTATTACTAGCTGTGTCAAGTGGTTACCTATCTTAATCCCGAATTTTAATATTCCGAATATCATAATCCCGAAAACGTTTGGACATTTTTTCATAATCCCGTTTTTTTAAATTCCGAAGTTTTATTTGCCATATAATTGCAACTCCTAATTTCATTTGCCCATTTAATAATTTGTTCGACGTTTTAGAATCCAGACGAATGAGTTCCAGACACAGGAAATCTAAATGCACAAAATCCAGATGACCGTAATCCATATGCACGAAAGTTAGATTTTAAAAAACAAATGTTTGAAATACAGTTATCTGATATCCAGACAAACAATATCCAGATTTTTAAAATCAAGATTTTAATTCAAATAAACGATACCTATCCAGAAAAACTAAATCCTTGTATTTTAAATCCAAAGAGTTGAAGTAAAGATGAATGAAAACCTATGGTACTCCTATCTGTAATGGGCAAGTAAAACAATAGCGAGTCGGTTCTGGCACTCGCCGCCCGCTGCCGCGGCACGCTCGCTTCGCTCGCTCGGCTCGTGCAGGAGGTCGCAGTTCTAACCTAACCTAACCTACTGGAAAACAAAAAATAATATTATGTATTGCAATAGTTTAGCTGGAACACGATTGTATGGGAATCGAATAAAAAGATCATGAAAATCTGGTAAGTTTATTTGGAAAATGGTACGATGGGAAACAAAAAAATATATGCAAATACATATTATATAATCTTTTTGGATCCCTTTTTAAAATACCTACCCATTAAGTTACATCTGCCATTGTTAAATTATGAAAAATTTAATGCGTCATAATATGATATAATTTCTGTCGGTTATACTTATACAATTTCGCCTCCTAATAGAGTACGTACCTGATCACCCAAACATACCGGCGAACTGTGGGTGTACATTGTTTTTCCTAAGTCATCGGTGAAATTGGTTTAAATTAATTTACCCCAAACCCCAGCTTGTAACACCATCTAAGGATAAAACCCTCAGATAAATAGCCCGTATGCGAATTTAAATAAACCTACTGAAAATATAAAGTTATTGGTACATCTTCTATTAATATTTTTGTAAGCTAAGTACCTACTCAGATATTTAACTATATATTTTTGTTACAGACGAAGGATAGAAACGTATCGTCGACGACAATCTGAATGTGTGCCGAGGTTCGACCAGTCGTTCACCGGTTCATGCGAGCAGCAGAATTTGGAGACATCTGCGCTTCAGAAGCGGTTCCTCGAAGGGAAGGCGAAACGGCAAGCTAAGAAAAGTGACCGAAAGCCAGATTTGCCAGCCATCAGTGGCAATCTGCACAGCAGTGTCGTCCATGTGGTAAGCCACACCTTGGATATTAATATTAAGATTATATAAGTTACCGCATTAGCTAGGTATATTTTTAACCTAAGATTATGAAGGAACCGTGTGTCTTATTTGCGGACGATATATCCCTACTCACTTCATGTCATAATAATATTAACTTAAATGAACACCTCCACTCCATACTTGACGAAACAACTAAATGGATGAATGACCATAATTTAGAAATTAATTATAACAAAACCAAATTAATGACTTACTATCCCTATCAAAAATCCCCACTCTCTCTCAACTTCACCACTAATGGAAAGAAAATAGAAATTGTCAATGACTTCACATTATTAGGCCTTACAATAGATTCGCATATTAGCTGGAAAACTCATGTAAAACACATACGGTCAAAAATTTCAAAATGTTCATATGCTCTCCGCGAGATTAAAAAAACAACAAATCTACATACAGCATTATCTACATACTATGCCTACGCACACGCATGGTTGAGTTACGGCATAATTATGTGGGGAAATAGCACCGACGCTCCTACACTATTTATCCTGCAAAAGAAATTAATCCGTATACTCACAAATATAGACCAAACCGATAGTTGCAAACCCTTCTTCATAAAACTTAATATACTTACTCTTCCTTGTATCTACATCTTCGAAATTTGTAAATTTGTAAGAAAATACAAATCATTCTTTACACGTCGCGAAGATAAACATACTGGTCGATCACTGAGACATAAGAATATGCTGATGCTTCCCTCTTCCCGCATGACATTACATTCCAACAGTCCATACGTATTGTGTATTAAAATATATAATAAAATTCCAGAATCTATAAAAACCAAAATGAGTGAGACATAATTTATAAATAAAATAAAACAAATACTTATTAAAAAAGCTTATTACACAATAAATGAATATAAAAAAGATAAAGAATTAGGACAAATAAATTAATAAAACATATGAATAATACCATAAACAATACATACATACTTATTTACAAATAAATAGAATGTAATAATTTTTATATAATCTTTAATTCAAAAATTAAAGCAAAATATGCACATATCAACATATACCCACGTACAAAGACATATCATCAATAATAACCATTATACTAAGTATTATTCCATAATTAATCTAATGCTATACATAAATACACAAAAACATAAATAATTATAGAAAATAATATAATAGTAAAAAATAAATAAATATAATAATAATATATTGCTTCCTCTCTCCTACATTGCGTGCCCGACGGGGTCCATAATGAACTATTTTATTGTAAATTTACCATCTGATTGTATGAACTACATTGTGGAATGCAATAAATATTGAGTATTGAGTAACTTTACCTTATGAGTCCGGTGGACCGAATTTCGGTGTAGGCTCGAATCGCCCCTTGGCTCTTGCCCCTAATTTCCTAAGTGTATCAACTCGCCCGCTTGAATATTATATACCCAAAATCGCCCCCGATTGTTAGTAAGCTAAAAGTACCGTCAGCACACAAGCTTTTAATATTTCAAAAAATATTTAAACATCTGGCAAACCGCTTCGTCAGTGGTCAGTGGTTTCGTGTGCGTGGCCATTATGCTAGAGGTCCTGGGTTCGATTCCCAGGTCGAGCTAAGTGTTATTGGGTTTTACTATGAAATTCTCGAAATCTAAATCTATGAAGTAATAGGTTAATGTTAATAGGCTCGCCTCCATTACATGGGACCTAAAAATACCGTCGGACCGTGGGTTTACCTTAGTACACCTCTGCCTAACCCTTCGGAGAATACAGGCGTGATGGTATGTCATATGTCATGTCATGTCAATAAATATTTTTTCTTCAAATTTTAATTAAATTATATATACAATTCAATTTGATTACACTTTTTAAACATAACATAAGTACCATCACGCTTGTATTCCCCGAAGGGTTACGCAGAGGCGTTCTAATGTTACCTATAGGACCAATATACATTGGTCATCCCTAACTTTGAAACAGCTCTTCATGTCTACTAAAATGCACCGATTATGACTCAATAAAGCTACATTTAGTACTGATAGAGAGATAATGAAAGTGCAGTACAAGTAAAACAAAATGGCGTCAGCATAACTGTCACTAATTCTGTATCTTTCAAAGGTATCATCGCAATCTAATGATTAATTGCTTCTTACAATTCTAGAGTCGGCAGACTTAAATTCGATTATAATAAAAAGTTAAAACTTTTACCTTACCAAGTTTACTCTACTTACCTCTATTCTAGGGGAATTAATGTATGCGAATGCAATTCTTGATACCTTCACCTTCACCAAGTTTGGCACGATATTCTGGTGGTTTATTTCCAGTGAAGTAGTAGTAAACGAAATGGTACGGCAAGAATCTAGATTAACGGTATCTCAAGCCGAATAATAGCATAATTTGATAAAATATTGTTTGGATTATGATTTATATTGGTATAAAGTTTTTGTGGACAATTCAACCGGACCCGATCACACATCACTCTAAAAGTCTTAAACGTTTTAAATAAAAAGATTGACTTAATAATTGGTGGAGTTAATTTATTGGCATGCATAAGTAATGTTTTTAAAACGAAACGATAAGTATAGTGCCAATATTACGGAATGTATTTTTGTGCTATTCTTCCTGTATTTAGTTACTAAGGCTGGTTTTAGAGTCACGCTGACTGTAAGCTAAATGTCGGTGCTGCCGATGCTGGCCGAGATGTATGAACGTTTAGGAAGCGTTTTAGAATAAAGCGTAGTTAGTGCGCGCGTGCTTCGCTAAAGAATCCTCGGTGCGTCAGTCCAACTCACACTTGACTGGTTTAGGTTTACAGTGACTTTCATGATATTAAGCTAATTCTAAGTTTGTTTTATTATTGTTTCGATTAGATTTAGCTATTGAATAAACTAAAAATAACGTATTGACAAAAAAAAAAACAATCAAAATAGAGCTGCTAACTATCTTATGATGCCGTATAAACGACAAGACACAACCAATTAAAAGTGTTTCTGACAATGTGGCTAAAAACAAGATAAACCACTTTGGAAACCGGTAGCGTTCACGTGTTCACTTTATGTTCATTTGAGATTCCCGTTATTCGCCATAAAATATTTAGGAACAATGCCGTGGTGAAACAAATGCATTTGTGAAATTGTGACGCGATCAAGTATCATGTTATTACCACTTTTACTTAGATAATGCACGCTTGTGACCAATTTCCATATGTCGATTTGAATTCTCCTTTATAAATCAGTCAACTTCGGGTAGTTATAACCCTCCTCGTCAGTGGTTTGTGCAATCTACATAGATGGTATGGGACTTACATTTTCTGAACAAAGCTTGCTTTAATTACTTATCTTAAATTCATTTAGCTATGATTACTTCCTCATTCCTGCAGTCACGTGTTTGCATTTTACACGTGATGGTATTGTATTGTTCTATTACAAATACGGATCCAGCTATTACAACGATTAGGTATCTCGTAATTAAAATTTTTACGTTTTACAGTAAATTTCATACACTTCAGTAACGCGAGTGTAGGTACAGTTCTAAAACATTAGACGCAATATGTACAGCGTCAGTGGTTCGAGATGGGAAGATAATTAGTAGGAGCACGTGCTCTATAAGCGCCGCAAATGCCGCAGCCCGCAACGCACACCGGATGTTAGCCGACGTCAATTGACTTGACCCTCTGGCACCGCATCCCGTACCTCCGAACGCTTCATTTTGATTCAGCAGTCTGCACGCGACATTTTATAAAATAGGTGTTACCCGCGGTTTCACTCGCGTCTTAAAATAATTTACTTATCTAGTGTCTTGCAGGCGGTGATGAAAATGAAACATGCACCTGATGCATCACATTTTTTTGAGTAAGACCTCCAGCAATACACCTGTGAAAATGGAATCCAATTTCGTGTAGTAATTTTTGTGCAATGCACGTATAAACATGACATTTAGATAAACGAAAATTCAAAAGATAATTGTTTTGGCGTCTAGTGCTCTAATAAAGTGCTATTATACCCCTCATATTGATTTTATAAGTACATATTTAATGAGCTTGCAATGTTTGTTTGTTTCTGTAAAATCTTGCAACCTGAATTGGAACCACTTTCTGCTATCCTATGGAGTTGAATTTTTACATTTAGATTCAGTTCCAAGTAGTTACAATACATTTTTCGATTAGCTCCAGATAAAGGAACTCCTCACTGGTCATTATATTATTCAATTATGATAGCCGGTTATTGCATGACATGGTTATTGCACTCAAGTATGGATCCTTACGAGAGTCTTCTCAATGATTAGCAGCACTGACATGAAATGTTGTATGTGTATCAGAACCCATTCAAGTGTCACCATGAAATGGCTACTGCACTAAAGGTTGGCTCCTAACGAGGGATCTCCTCAACGGTTATCAACATAACCTGAAATGTTGTATACCTACGTATAACGCTGTGTAACGTACGTGATATGGTTGTTGTTTTTTCTTTTTAAATCATTTAAATAAAATATTATTTTTTATCTATTTTTTATAATACAATTATTCTTAATTAACCAACAACTTAAATATGTGTTGTCATAATTAAAAGAAATGGAAGTATCGCGTGTCTGTAAATTAGGTACTTACCTACTTATATTTCCAAAAAAAAAATAACAATTTGAGGTACTGAGAATAAGAGACACAAAATTGCTGGAATTTTTCTGTAAGTATCACTGACGGCCGTGTTTGAACTACTGAATCGATTGAGGCTAGATTTTTACGTTAACTTTTGATAGAGTGAACTGGTTTTACTGAGAAATGTAATCATCAAAATCGGTTCACTCTATTAAAAGTTATAACAATATTAACGTGAAAAGTAACAAATAAAATAAAGTAAATTTCCTATTTGTAGAGCTACATTCTACAGCTCATCGGCATCTCGTCACATGGTTTAGTTTAGCTAGAACATGTACGTGTAGGTAGGTACGGTAGGGCAGTCTGAGGTTGTGCAAGCTGCGCGAGTTTCACAACAAACGCCTCGCATTGTCTCGCGCCGCTCACTGCGACGACCTCCAAGCGCCTGTGCCTGCACTGTTTTCTGATACATTATTACGTAGTTCAATCTTGTAAATTCTTCCGTCTCAGTCTGATTTCTTACTTATCTGAGGTGCAAGAACACTACTGGCATGAACATTGCGCTAGCAGGTAAATTGGTAACAATTTAAGAATTTATTTATATAAATGTTCTGAATGTTTAATTAATAGATTTTCAAAATTTCGCTGTTATAATACGAGTTACAGCTAACTAGTAGTTGTAGACTAGAAAGTTCGACTAATGAAAAATGTGAAGGTTCAATTCCTTCACTGTACAGTTGACAAGCGCTGTTTACTTATGGCTTGCCTAATTAACAGATAACACTTGACCATTTGTCGCTTAGAATTTCTTCAGTTAATACTTAATTAGTACAATAGATTTGAAGATCACGCAACCAAGTGTTATAATTGCATGAAACGATAACGCCAGAACCACGTCTGTAAATATTGATCATTGATGAACATTTTTATGTAGCGGAGTATGGGAGTTAAATTGTACTTAATGATTACATAACAATAACATTCTTGATATAGAAAGGAAATCCGCTCTATTTCATTAGGAGATAGCCACTAAAACTAATATTGCAATAGATACTTATAGCTTAGCTAAGGTAGGCAGATCTGCAACACTTGTAAAAACGAATATTCCTGGCAAAACAGCTATTTTAATATTTGTATTTCATATTTCCATTTTAACACTAATACTGCTAGACAGTTGAATTTATCTAATAATATCTAATCCGTCCAACGATATAATTTCGAGAACTTAGGGTCTCAGGAAATCGTTATCATCATGGGTTACATCGCGGGTATCATAATTAAGCATAATTATATAATGAAACTTTCTTTTTGTTTCAGCAACAAAAATTTGGGTGCGGTGACTACGAGCCTCCTGCAAAATTGCAATGTGGAGGTGGTGGGGGCGGGGTGGGAGGCGAGGCTCTTACCAAGTTCTCAGTAGAAATAGTTCAGCAGCTGGAGTTCACTACCTCTGCGGCAGATTCGCAACCACAGCAGATTTCTACAAACGTCACGGTAAAAGCACTTGCAAACGCCGTAAAGACTTCAAGTTCACCCCCCTTACCACAAGCACCGCCACGAGTACCTACACCGCTAGAGTGCGAGCGCGAATGCAAAGCTGAGTGCAAATCTGAAGTCGCCGATGACGATTTCGTTGGCCTGGATGAGTGCGCAGCTGCACTTGAGCGTGATGCCGCCTCCGCCTTTCCTGGGTTAGCCGATCTGATCGGCGAGGATGACGGCGACGATACCTTCGAAGACCTTATCACCGAGATATCGGAGTATCCGGAGTTTATGAAGGATTTTGATATTGACGGCGGCAAATTGAATGGCGGAGGTATGGGTTTAGAACCGCCGGAGGGCGAGCCAGCACCTCGACCATATGGTGGAGGAGAAATGTCACCAGCTGCGCAAACGCTAAAGCACATGGCTGAGCAGCACCAGCAGGCTTCAGGTGGGGAGTGGGCGCGCTACCGCGGCTATGGCGGGTTCCGGCCGCGTCCCGCGCCTCCCCCCATCGATCACCTCCACATGACGCAGCAGCAGCAGTTGCATCTCACTCAACCGCACCATAATCTTCAGGTTAGTACTTACCCATTTCGTTGCATCTCATCTAGTTGCTTGCTATCCTTTTACAGCAAATCACTCCAACCTCCTTCCTTCGCTTAAAAGTATAAAATATGAACAGCTTTCGAGACAAAGAAAAGTCACTTCGGATGTCTAAATACGTTCACATAAAAATGGGAAATTACCATGTCTAAAGGGCAAGGCTCCGCTTGTTGCCACCAAAACCAAAGCCGTTGGCAGGCCATATTTGGCACATTAGGGACTATGCGCTTTGGAGCCTAAAATAATAATAATAATTTCTCTTGGAACATTTACATTGCAGAAGTAAATATGAGAGTCTATTGCTCATTTGAAGAGGCCTACGTCCAGCAGTGGACGAATATAAGCTGATGATGATGATGATTGCTCATTTCAATCTCCCAAATATGAAGTCCCTAACCTTTCTGACGAAAATAAATCAGTCTTCGAAAAAATACCATTTTATGACGAATTTCCGGAATCAATTGAGTTAGTTACTCATATCCATCTTCTTCTAAACCTAGCTATTCTAAATATCTTCGGATAACTCTGAGCATCTAGATTAAACAGATAATTGCAGCGCGGCTTTGAAACATTCTTCACTTTTCGCGAGAACGTTCGTCGCTCCAATTGTTGTTCCGTCGTCGGTCTGTAGATGGGTGACCATTCTTAATAGGTACATCGACACCCCTCCGGGCCACGGAGAGCATGTAAAGCCGTTGGTACCGGTAGTCATAGACCACCAATTAAGCTCGGCCGAGACCGGAGACCGAGATTCACAAAATGGAAGAGTTACTCATTGTCTCATTTGGCGGTTCCGTAATCACTTGACAGATCAGGCATCGCGCTTAGCGACTGGGCAAGCGCGAGAGCGTGAGGCATATTAAAAAATTTCACTATTGTGAACTTGTGATTAGGTATCGTTTAGTTTATTAAACAATTATATATTTCTGTTTTCTCGAACACATACATTATAGATATTGAAGAAATAATAAAATGAGGGTCTTTATCAGAGCAACGGAACGACAATAATTGTTAGATCTTTTTTTTGTCTGTATGTTTGTAAGCGCATCACGCAAAAACTACTACACGAAATTGGATGCAGTTTTTACAGATTTATTGCGGGGGATTAATTTAAAATTAAAAACTAGAAGCTGAGTTATAGTAAATGATCGCCTTTTGTTGGGATGCGAGTGAATCCGCCGGCAATTACTAGTAAATCAATATACTTGATAGGAACTTGTGACATGACGTCAAATAAGCTTTTGTATTTATCCATTCACAAAATGATGTTACAGTGGTCACCACCTAAAAAGGACACCAATTTCAATATACTTAAGTAAAATTGCTTATTTTCTATTTTCCGTTGCATCATGAAATGACCTTGAATTGCTTAAGTTAATTATTGAAAATCTTTTTGTTGAGATTCCTGACATGAAAGACATAAAAAATATGGAGTCTGGCGTAGTATCGACCGGGGAGAGCGTGCGCGCGCTGCTCGTCGCCTCTCGCCTACACATTCCTACCACGATCTGCTGAGGGTTGGAGATCGAGACGAATGTGACATCCGTGCGAGGATATGACTAGGTGGATAACTAGTACAACTTCATAAAAAAATATTCAGTGTCATATCACAAAATGTCTCGGCTAATATTCTTATATGCTTCACTTAATTCATTATAAACTAATTTACATTTTACGAAACTCTTGAGTAGGATTTCACACAAGTCTTTTAATATTCGTTTTACTTAAAAATATCATGCGAATGCTTTGATCATGCACACATTTATAGTTAATTTGTATCAAAGTAAGTACATAATTTTAATTAAACACGTGCGTGTTGCGAATAAGCAGATGTATCGAAAGCCACATGTTTTACACTAAGGTCGCCCATGTAAACAAGACTCGGTGTACAACATAACAGTAAGTACATATCATACGAGTCTTTCAACAATACCACATTGTACACTTACATAATATAATACTTAATGCAAATGAGATCTAATTTATACGTACGTCTATTGTTTATGAGTCTTAGGTCCTCTAGTAAATTGCATTAGAAACGACTCAAGTTACTCACATAAACAGAAATTACAAGAATTTAATGATCCTACCGCACGTTAGTTAGTGGCAATTGTGTATCGTTCACGAAACTTCTGGTAAAGCTTTAGCAAAAGTAGTGTGATCCCGTCGTGTACCTACGTGGCGAATGTCACGAGTTCACTACTAGACATGGAGGTGATTGCTACTTTCATTCATTGATATTTTTCACAGCTATTTCACATGCGAAATATTGCAGCCTGCTACTTTTCGTCCGCAATGGATTTTCATTCAAAATCATTTTACCAGATGCTATTTTGCTACTTACAATGAAATCGTGAACTAAATGCGATTTCATTAAAATGCGATTTTGGGCAGTCCGTGTGAAAAAAGTCGCAGGGGTGACGTATGAAAAACTATTACGTGATTTTTCACATGCTTTCTGCAAAATGTTCCATGCCTAGTCAGGACCTGAGATTAGGCTAGGAAAGTCGTGCAATTTTTGATCGGTTTGAGATACCCTGCCGCCTCCCCAGGTAGCAGAAACAAATAGGCGTAGTATGATGGACTTATCTATACATATATAGTGCATATATGCATAGTGCACTAGCTACCTACGTCCATCTAATTATTCCGAATCCCATAAATGTTAGTTATCTTCTAAACCCTGCTAGTTATTCAAATGGAACATACTTAGGTACATGATTTTAGTTAAAATCTCTGTTTTATCCTATATGTATAATCCGTTGAGCTGTTCTAGTTTCATGTGTTTTTAGATCTTTATTGTATCACATTTTAATCTTGTTTGCTGTTGACGAAGCAATGCCGATGCCATTAGGAAAAAAGAGAAGGCCCCGATAGCTTCCTGTACTGAGACGGGGAGTAAGTGAGCTGCGTTGCTCGCTTTGCTTTTTCTTCAAATTATAAACTTTCTGTCTCAAGTAATAATAAAGTAATTTTGAAGTTTGATATCAAAAAAATATCTGTAATAATCTCTTGTAGTTCGTTGTAACTTTGGCCGATGTTTTAAGGTAAATTGCGGTTTACGATTAATGACGTATTAAAAAAAACTACTTACTAGATCTCTTTCAAACCAATTTTCGGTGAAAGTTTGCATGGTAATGTACATCATATATTTTTTTGTTTTATCATTCTCTTATTTTAGAATTTACAGGGGGGACACATTTTACCACTTTGGGAGTACCTATCTCTCGCGCAAACTATTCACTTTAGAAAAAAATTATATTAGAAACCTCAATATCATTTTTGAAGACCTATCCATAGATACCCCACATGTATGGGTTTTATGAAAAAAAATATGAGTTTTAGTTCTAAGTGTGGAAAACTGGAAACCCCAAAATGTTTTGTTTTTTTCTATTTTTGTGTAAAAATCTTAATGCGGTTCACAGAATACATCTACTTACCAAGTTTCAACAGTATAGTTCTTATAGTTTCGGAAAAAGTTAACAGACAGACATGACGAATCCTTATGGGCTCCGTTTTTTGCCATTTGGCTACGGAACCCTAAAAAGTGCTTATAATTAGTTAATTTTACAACGGGTTCTAAATATTATTTGTAAGGTAAGTATACAATGTTGCGTATATACAATTTGAAATATATAGATCGCCGATATCGCTTTATAGGCCAAAGGATGCCGCTGGAAAGGGCGCGTCACTTATGACGTCAGCAGCCTCTAGCTTCGTCACCGCCGTACCACAGTATTACAATTCCTAAATATTGTAATACTGTGGCCGTACTTACCTATTAGTTGCGGAAATAGATCGGCCCACGCGCTTCTAACACTTTCAACACACTCATACCAACGTACAATACAATCCAATCGGGACGAAAAGCATCAGTATTGATCAAACCAACTTTGGAAAACCGTCTCGACTTCGAGAAAAAACTTAATTTAAAATAATAAATTATACACTTCTGGACACATCTATTGGCCCATCTTGTATTTTCAGTTTCGTTTGGTCCTAGCTAAAATTTTATATTAGGTCGAGCAAAAAGTTTTTATGCAGTTTTGAACCTGGCACATTCACAATTTCATTCAATAGTCTTTTTTGAATTTCGAACACAGAATTTAAAGAAACAAAAGACAATTTGGAGCCTGTTTGTTGATATCAAACAATCGAATACTAAGAAAACTTGGTTTTATTGGTTTACTTGGATTGAATTCTTGAAAAAGTGATTGATATCTTTGGTTTTGCAACAAACATTACTTATTCTTAACATTAAGGTGAGGTTCTATCAATAATCTATGGATACTTCACCTGAAGTCGCCGCCCAAGCTGTGGCACTTATTCAGGCCGGACACAGCCAAAGAAACGTGAGTGCTCAACTTAATTTAAGTCGATCTGCGGTCCGAAATGTTTATCGGAGGTACCTAGAGACTGGCGGCTTTGTTCGTCGCCAAGGAAGGCCACGATCTCGGGTCACAACTGAAAGGCAGGATCGATTCATCGTGACGACCAGCTTGAGAAATCGTCACTACCTCCATTGAGATACAAAACCAACTTCGCGACTTCCACGGAGTATCTGTGAGCGCTCGAACTGTTCGGAGAAGGTTAAAAGAACGCGATATGGTAGGTACCACACAAGCCAGCTAATGGGCCCAAACTAACGCGAGCCCACCGAACAGCGCGCCTTCATTTCGCACGCAGTCATTTAAATTGGACACAGCAAGATTGGAGCCGTGTACTCTTTTCTGATAAGTCTAAAATTGTGTTACATGGCAATGATGGAAGGAAGAAGGTCTACCGACGTAAGGGAGAGCGTTTCGCACAATGCTGCTTTGAAGAGAGGGTTGCTTATGGCGGTGGCTCATGGACTGTCTGGGGTGGTATATCCGCGAGCGGCAAATCTCAACTTGAGGTTGTTACAGGACCACGGCTGCCAACATTAAATGCTGAAAGGTATATTCGTGAGTGCTTAGAACCTCACGTGATACCATACGTGGACTATGTGGGCCCAAATTTCCTTTTTATGCATGATAATGCAAGAGCCCATGCGGCCGGCATTGTCAGGGAATATCTTCGGGATGTGAACGTCACAGTTATGGACTGGCCAGCCAGAAGCCCAGACATGAACCCCATTGAGCACATGTGGGACGAGCTAAAAAGACGTGTTAGGGCTCGTCAGCCAGTTGCCCAGACGATGCAGGAGTTGAAAACTGCCATAGAAGAGGAATGGGAGATGATCCCTCAAAATTTCATAGAGCGGTTGATAAACTCTATGCCTAATCGTATGAGAGCTGTGGTAGATGCCCATGGAGGCAACACGCGTTATTAAATTAAACCTTTATTTGATAAAACATGTTTTTTATTCAAAAATCAATTGCCTTTAACAAGGCGCATATCCGACTTGTTAGGCGTAGCTCCATGTCGTATGGTATTCTGAATTCAAATTTAAAACAATACGATCGAAAAAGATGGTAAAATGTATCAGGTTTAAAACTGCATCAACAGTTTTTGTTCAATCTAGCAATCATATTTCGGTAGGGGCCATCGAAACCTAAACTCTAAGGTGGGCCAATAGATGTGTCCAGAAGTGTATATTATATTGAGCCTAGCGTAGTGGCTATTTCATTAAATTTCAAAAATAGATAGAAAATGACAGTATTTTACTAGCATTAAGTTTTTGATAACAGTCCCCGGTATGGGCCATCGTACGACAAAACCGCACAAGTGTGAGTCTGACTCGCGGCACCAAGGCTGCCGTACAAACTTGCAACTTGCACTAATATCAATGAAAGCACTGGACATTGCTTTAACGAAAAATAAGAACGACTGAAGGAAAAACTTACTTTTTTTTATAGAAACAATGATCTCCCATAGTTACCTCTCATATACCTACGCCACCGTAATTTTCCCAACAGCAAAAATAAATGTAGGTTAAAATAAAAGAATTGAATCTTATCAAAATTAATGTGTGTAAAAAACATTTTACTAGCGATTTTTTATTTTACTTGTGCTATGCGACCTTACTTCTTATCAAAATTCTAGATTAGCGAGAGTGTGGCATATCGTCGTATTTATAAATATGTTAACTACAAGCTTGATTGTATACAGGTCCAAGGGACCTAAGTACGTATATACATTTGAAATTAATATCTAATATTACTTAATATCTTCACTAGTTTCTGAAAAAAGGAATTTTGACAGATAGACAAACTAAACTAATATTACTTACAAAGAGGTTAGATTTGATTTTGTTTGCATTGAATAGGCTCTGAAACTACTCGACTGATTTGAAAAATTCTTTCACCATTAGAATCCTATATTATCCCTGATGAACATCAGGTGGTGATAGAATGTGTTAAAATTTATAATTTTGTATTCTTTCCTTTGCTTGCTGTAAGACAACGGAAGGACTCTCGAGGTTTTGGTTTATTTGTGTGTCGCAATACGAGGTATAAGTGGCTGTATTTTTTACTGAGTCGATTTAGAAACTTGTTTATTTTTTTACTCCGGGAGACTGTAGACCTACGTATTTGTTATTAAATTCAACTTGATACTTCCACGCATTCTTGAGAAATGGGTCTTATTAGACCGATGGACAGGCAGACATACAGCCTTTTTTGAGGTACAGAGCTCTAAAAATAACGGTGCCGTTAGGTCGTCTGGGTTGACAATGGTGCAAACAGCATATACGGTATAATATTATTTGTTGGAGAATAACAAAAATCGCGGGTGCAGACAGACGGACCGCTCCAAACAGGTTTGCCGTGCGTCGCGGCTTGCGTACGATTACGTGTATTTCAGTCTAGTTTTATTTGAACAGAATGGCAGCTGTCACCACCGCGCGCCGCTTGCTGATATCTATTTTGTCAAAATTACACTAACCTGCGCGTATAGCCTGTGCTCGGCCAATAAAGAATTGACTCGACTAACCTGTGTGTTGAAGTGTGTAACTGCTTTGGCATTTTGCCGTGCCTAAAATAATGCAAAGAAGTCTTCTTGAGGCGTATGATGACCTTTTTTGTTTTTAAAATTACTAACAATTTTCTTTCATTAAATTAACATAATTTATACTGCTTGTTGTTCTATACAGGATGACATTGAAAACATACTTGACAAATTAAAATAGAAAGTAATTTACTATTCACGAGAAAAATAGCAGTAAAGGCACACGAGACGTTGCCATACTCTTTTCAAAATACTAAAAAAGTATAATTATTTTCCTTATTTCATGTGCCCTAAATTTTCTTTGTTACACATAGAATCATAATAATATATTTTAATTTGTCACGTCTATTCAGTTTCACCTGTAGGTATATGTTATGATTAGAAAAATAGTAACAATAACAAAAAAAAACATACATACATTTACATAGGCATACGGCAGCGCCATAGTTTTTTCAGCTTGAAAAACCTTTTTTCTCTTGATTTTTACCTGACAGTACTAATGCGGATGCGTACTCAATCTTACAGCATCCCATGAAATGCTCCCTGCCTACACGTCTCCAACCAGACTTCGAAACTGCCTTGATCACGTGATGCTGCGTTCTCAAACCACTGCTACTTCTTTCTGACACGCGAATATTAGACATTGAAATGAAACTACTTTTTACGGATTTTATCGCGGTATATTGATATTATTTAGTTCCCGACGTTTCGGATCCTTTACAGCATCCATGGTATAATTTGGCCTATTGCCAAATTATATCAATAATGCTAGTAAAGGTCGTTGGGAGTCGTTGGTTGAAGGCGGTATATAATCGGTCTTTGTGGAAGTCTATGCCTATTTAGCAGTGGACCTTTTTAGCTGATATGATGATTATCATACCATTTCACCTGTTCTATCTATAATAAATAGGTAATGCAGGAATATTATCTTCCCTAAGTTGTCTCCATATAGTTTGTTTTTGCAAATGTGACTATGAGTAATTGGACTCCTGTTTTTTCTACCTATGCGATTTATCTAAGGAAATTCTTTTCATGTTGCCTTTAGGAAATCTTTAAAGTAAAATTATCGACAATAAAAAAATAAAATTATCACGTCACTACAATAACCTCTATGCATTTTCCGAATATTCCCTAAAACGTATTTCTACGTCTGATTTTCGCTAGAAAGTGATTCAGCAACATTTGTTACGTATTAATATTCGGTTCTTAACTTATATTCAGCAAACAATATATGAAAAATTACCGGTGGAAGGTCAATAGTTCCTGCGTATTTTGTTTGCTTGTTAAATGGGATTTTCAGCTCTCAACCGCACAACACATTATGCCACAGGATCTCAACAGTGACTATTTTGAATAATACCAATACTTTTTATAAATCCATAATAGTATTATTACCACAATATCATAAAACACCTTTGACTATTTAACTATAAGGACCCGCCTCTCATGATCATTCCCCTCTGTCAAGGTAGTGGATTAAAAAATCTAACGCGTTTATCAAAACTGTTTCCGAAATCGATTTTTCATTAACAGAATCGTTTCCGCTCAGTAAGGTCATCATAAATGCTCCGTGTAAATACCGATATACGTGCAGTTAATGTATGCAAAAAAATATCTAATATCTTATTTAGATAAAGATGTAGTTATTTTCCGTATGTAAGTATTAAAGTTCATTTATTTCTATTAAAATCACATAATACAATTTATTAATAAAGATCGAGGACGTTACCGATTCAATAATCGAGTATAAAATAATCGTTTAGTTCAAGCATGCACTCCCCACGAGACTACCCGCACTCCCCACGAGACTATCCGCACTCCCCACGAGACTAGCAAATTTTTTTTACTAACAATATGAGCCTTCTGCTAATAAGCGTAAGATTTAAATTTAAATATCCATCAAAATGTCATTTTTTGATTTTCAATTATATATCATCCAATAGGATGTCACCATTTATGATTTCCAATTATACGTCTTAATGCAGAATTACCGTTTTTTGGCAATTATAGGCATTATATATATTATGACATAATGCATAAAACTCGAATTTTAAAAAGTGTAGCGAGACTATGTCCCTCTTTTGTTTTGTCATTTTAATTAATGATGTGATAGTGTTTGTTTACGATTTCGAATCGATATCGATATTATTTTCGTGTTCAATGTAAGACCAAATTATAATAATTGCTAAAGATCACTAAAGATGTATATCATGAATTTATGATATCACTATATTTTTATAAAATTTAATAAAATAACATTTTTGGAAATGACGTAACTAAGATTATTGATTATTTTTGATATCCAGTGCTATTAGATATTTTATTTGTTACTTTTCAGATCTACAAAAGACCTTCATTTAAAATGAAGTAGGTGTGATTGATAAATAATAATAGCTTAAGCCGTTGCAGATAAATGTGTTGACAAAAGAATTTATAAATTAACATATTTAAATCGTATTTTAAAAATATTCGAAAATGATTTCTACGATGATTTCTAAATACGGTACGGTTTGAAGGTCTGGGGTTTCTTTTACCGCTTAGGCGGAAAACCAGCACATGGCCCGCCTGATGGTAAGTGGTTACCGTAGCCTATTATATGAACGCTTGCAACATCTGGGGTATCACTCGTTTCCGACCCTGTAAAAATCTTTTCACACTCGGTAGACAACCCACAACACCGGTACCCCCCACTGCCAACATAACGCTTCCTCGCGGAGCTCTGGCGATCTTGCTCACCGTTAGGAACACAACATAGTACAGTGCTATGTTATTTGGCTACTATTTTCTGCAAAGTGTAGGTATTTCCCCAGTTGGGCAGCTCCAATTGTAAGTAGAGTTATTCAATTCCACTATGCCCTGCCTCTCGGGGTGTTTCTTCAAACACATTATTTTCTTTTTCGATATCCGGCTCAAAGAAATAACGAGAGTACGAAACACGACATACCATCACCTCTTAATTCCCCGAAGGGTAAGACAGATGCGTACTTAGGGGGCGAGCCTATTGCCATTAATCGGGCACGACCCTTAATTTCATAGAAAAACTCCAATAACACATTGCTCGACCGGGGAATCGAACCCAGGACCTCTAGCATAGCGCTTCTGTTCATATTAACGCGCGACATAATGAACAAAATCGTATTTACTCCTACTTATATCTCGTGGGAAACAAAACGCTCTGTCTAGTGTCATTCCTAATATATCAGCCTGGCAAAGAATAGAAAAAATCAAAATCAAAGAATCAAACTAATTGGTATCAAAGTATTTGTAACAAAAGGTCCCCAATATCCGCTCTATCTATACTAATATTATAAAGAGGAAAGATTTGTATGTATCAATGTATGTAACAAATAAACGCAAAAACTACTAGGCCGATTTCGAAAATTCTTTCACCATTTGAATGCTACATTATTCAAGATTAACATAGGCTATAGAATATATATTTCGAAAAGTTTGCGATTTCTCTCACCCGTGCGTTTATTTTCCAATTACATAGTATGTACCTATTTATCTATACCTAAATAGTTTCTTTGTTTTGTATTTCATTAGCATACAATGAGAGCATTGCATTGAAAATAATTATGACGCAAGATATTAAAAAGGTGTGTATGGATGATTTTAATTTTGCAAATAAATAATTACATATAAAAATAATTTGTAATCGTTGTTACGTTTTTATCCATTCTTCTTAAAATAATCTATCGATATAAAATATCGACATAGTAGCTTCCTAATTATTTTTATTGTATTATACGTTCGTATTGTCGTCAATTCTTGTATGTTGACGTATTTGACCTCTATGGGTGCGTAAATTGTGTTAGTGGTGAAGATTTTAATATGTGTGAGTTCGTAGCGATACAAAATGATTTTGAGTATGTGTGCAGCAATGTCTATGTAGTGTTTCCTCCCCCCGCACCAAAAGTGACAGACTTTTTTGTTCATAGAATTAAGCGCGTCACTTGTCCAGGGATAGATAGTCAAAGTAAAACACATACGAGATGACAACTAAAACGTAAACAATGAATATGCGACCAAGTCAAATATTTTCAAATGAATGAACGGACAATTGTTGCCAGTTAAGTCAGATTTGAAAAGTTACAGTGTTTTGCATAAAATATAACAGTAGTATGGTACAAAATTACCGTAAATAAAAATAATTATGTTAACCTTAATACAAGGAATTTTAATGAGATTGTCAATAATTAGGTGTAAATATACTACATAATATAAATGTAGTGATTGTCATAACCGGTAATGATAGTTTAAGAGTTTTAAATAAATAAATAACCGTTACGCTACGCTTATACAATGTGTACCTACTATATGTGTTGGTTTGACGAATATTCTAAATTGCCTATTTTCCAAGTGAAATAGTAATTATTTTAGTTTTTCAACTTTCGTTTTATTTGACTCATTTTGGTGGCTCGTGCTCGCTCATGTAACAGGATGCAATATTTATAGTGTATTATAATGGTGGGTTATCGAACAAAACATAAATACTAGTACTTCAGAAGTTCGGAAATAAAGAAATGGCGCTAGCATTAAAATATTCACAAACTTCGTTGTAAGATATAACGGACCCTATTTGAATTACGATGAATTCGAAGTCATCTCTATTTTTAAATAAATTCGAATACATTTTATTATTTGTCGGATACATTTTATTATTTGTCGGATACATTTTATTGTTTTGTTCAGTCATATCATTTTATTTTTCTAAAAAATGAAAAAAATACAGCTATTTGACAATGTATTTTTGTATAACCTACAGTATACAATACCTAAATTCAGCAATACAGTAAATTTACTGTAATGACAATGCACCTGGCAACACTGAAATGGGAAGACTTAGGGGTAATACAACCAAATTTAGTCGTATTATTTTTTTCAATAGGGTATTTTACACCATGTAAAAATAAATATGAAAATGCATTTTTATGATAGATTTTGAAAAAAGTAAACGAGAAACGTTAGTATTTATTAATAAAAATGCAATGTAAATTTTATAATTCAATTTCAAAAATCGTCTTTTTTAATCTGTTTTAAAACGCCATCCGCCATATTGGTTATCGACGTGACGTCACTCATTCGATCGATGACGACGTTTGTCGTCTCAGAGTAACAATTCAACAATCATTGTTTGTCGTGCTGTGTTAGTTTGATTAAAATCGCATCATGGAAGACGGTTTTGTGAAAGCAGAAAGTACAAATCTACCAATAATCAATACGTTGATGGTGGCAATTTTTTTTGCATCCAATCCCGATTTCTGTTCTGCCGAGTTGAGAAATATTAAAACAGTAATGTAAGTACCTACCTAACTATCGTATCAAGTTTTGTCTAACAATAAGACCCAGTTTCACCAATTTCTATGTAACAAGGCAATAATTAATCAGCATTTAAAATTAACAAAGCTGTTAAGGCTGATCGTTCACCTGAGCCCGCCAAAAATTGTGAAAAACCAATTGAAATTTAATTGGTTTTTCGCAATTTTTAGGTCTATAACACATTCTAGATTCCTAGCTGTAGTAATTGCGGCATTAGCTATATAATATTCACAACTGAGCATTAAAAACTTTGCTTAATAAACGTTATAGAAGCTAAAATTAGGTACAATCGTTAATTTTGGCCAAAAATGACGATTGTACCTAATTTTAGCTACAATATCGATTTACAAGCAAAGTTTTTAGTGCTCAGTTGTCAATATTGTACTTATAGCTAATGCCGCAATTACTACAGCTAGGAATCTAGAATGTGTTATAGACCTACAAATTGCGAAAAACCAATTGAAATTTGAATTTGGCGGGCTCAGGTGAACGATCCGCCTTAAAATAGGATATGTCCCATGACGAAAATGTCGAAAATGTGCGTTACTAAATCAAGCATTTATTGAATGATACACAAAGCAATTGAATCCACAATTTTTGTGGAGTTTTTACACTTGTATTATTGCATTCAGGCACAAGACACCAATGATAAACATTTAAACTCATTATTTTCACAAATCGTGTTACTTGGTCTTTGGCAGTAGTGACGTCACGAGCCGAAGCAGCATGGCGGCTAGCGTTTTCGTGCGTGAATTCAAAATCATAAATTAAAAATCGTTTTTATGGCATTTTTTGGTTGTATAAAATTGAAATAAAAATTCTACTGGTTCATTACGATCTAAGGATTAATTTAAAACAGTTTTCAAAAAAAGGTGTAATACCCTATTGTCAGTTGGTTATATTTAAATATAACCAACTGACAATTGATTTAGTGACATGCCAATAAAAGTAAAACAAAAAGTGAATAGTTTGTATCATTCTTACATCCTTTTCATGCCATAAGATAGAACAAGACCAAAGACAGTTTCAGGTTCATTTTTGCATCTAGATTCTGTGCTTGTCTTACTTCAATGGTAAACATAGCCAGCTGACATATAATGCAAAATTATATGACAATAGACGTCGCTCTGATAGAATATGTGAAATAAAGTCCAGTAGCAGCAAGTCGTCACTTTAAACATAAGCTCTAAAATCTATAACAAAATAAATAAAACATTAAATATATTATATACCTTGACAAAAAGTAAACTAAAAAAGAAACTTGAAAATTGGCTAAAAACTCTTACTTATCAGGTAACAGAAAAACTTGTTGAAATAAAAAAAAACACACACTCACACAATACACACACACTTTTTTATTGTTAAAATTTCCATTATTACTATAATACATGTCTGGAACAACTATCCCCACTAGGAGCAGGGCGACATTGCTACGCCACAGTTTTTAACTTTTGTAGCTATCATCGTTTAAAGTGTTATCTATTTGAAATGTGTTTCATTATTCCTAATACGTTTGTTACGATTGTTACGATTTATTTATTATAGCTTTAGCAGGCACAGTGTGAGTGTACAGACTTTTATATACATATAAATACGGTAGCCAAGCGATATCCTTATCCCAGGCGCAGTCTATATACCATCTAATAACATCGGTTTAACGGTTTAGGCCTGAAATTAGACCTTAGGAGTGTGTTATTTAGGTGTCACGTTAGTGTGTTTCGAATTTGCGCGTGAGAGCCAGTTCCCCCTCGGTTGCTGCGGCTCTCAAAATCTGCACTCTGTAGGCAACGCATTTGGTGTTGCATGTGTCCATGGGCGGCGATGGAAATTCATTCGACTGTTAATGAATGAGGGTAAATAGAAATTAATACTTTATCATCTCTACTAGGGATTCTTTTCCTGTTCCTACGGTCACGATGGCCCTAAACTTGCCAGGTCTGTAGCCAATTAAACTCTGTTTCATAAAACCAATCCGTACATCGAACGATTGTTACAAACTCAATTTTGTTTTAAACAATAAGACGTAACAAAAGTATCAGGGTCTCGTAGCGAATTAATATTTCATATAACCTACTAGTTACGTAACGAAGTCCATAAATTTAATGGCGTCTCTCGATAAACACGCCTCGGCTTATTTTGTTAAGTTTCTATGAAAATTGAAGGCACCGACTATGAATTATATATCTGACTGAAATATATGCCTTAATTTAGGTATATAGATAACCAGTACATAGCGATTTGGTAGATATAACTAGGTATGTGTCATAGTAGTGTTGAAAATTCATATCTATTGTATGGTTTATCTATTATTCCCTGTTTATACCTAAATCTTGCTTATACTGAACTGTCGCCTGCAGCAATAGCTGGAATCGCCACGGAAGGGGAATGAGCCCGTGTGCAATTGTGCATATCTCGGAAGTGGCAAAAAAATGGTTATAAAATTGGTGTTATTGAAATAAACTAAAACGTAACATTCTACGCCAGTATTTCCATAGGGGTAAGGCGTACCTTCGTACCTTTTTATTTTGTAGTATGGAAAATCCTCATGGATCGTCGGCCACCCAGGGAGATGGCAATTATTCGAAAAACCTAATATTGCACACTGCCCATCCTGAGAATCCAACCTAAAACTCCATGCTAGTAGTATTCAGTAGCAGCGCTTTGAACTAATATACCAATGGGGCAGTTAATGGTGTAATTAAAATATAGAATAAATTAACAGTTGAAAAAAAAACGCAGTGCTTACACAACTTTGTTAAGAAATTTTACAGGAAAATGTTGAAATTTTTTTGGTTTCAACTTGAGCAAGAACTTTTAGTAGGTATGTATAAAATAAAAACGTTTTGGTTGGTAACAATAAAGTTCTGCGGGAGGCCAATAAAATGTGTATTGCCAACCATTTACCTAGAGGGAGGGAAATTTCTGGCGTGGAAAAGTTGTTATTATTTTGCCCATAATAATATTAATACCTATCAGTATCTAGTCCTCGGCTGGAACCAGCGTTACCCCATCACGAGACTGTTGTAAAACGTAAAACTGGAGGGTAGATTAGAACCGTTTTCTATGATCCTGATAACAAAACAAAAATATGTCATAAGGTCTTATTACTCCAAAAGCTACGGCCTCAACCCCAGTTTGTCCGTATTGGGTAGCTTGTGTGGAATCCTAAGAGCGCCCGCAGTACTCTTAACTCTGTTTTGTCTCAACTGACCGGGCACAGAAGGGCCACCAGAGCTATATACTCGGGAGGTGGAAGTGTCTACAGGCATTATAATCGTCCCATAATCCAACCCTCATCATTCACCCTCAGAACTCGCAATTTGCGACAGTGAAACCGAAGTCGCACTCTAAGCCGTTAGCCGTTCACAGTTTCACACCCCTGCAGTTGCCCCCTCCTGTGTATTGATGCGTGATGTTTAAGTCTAAATGTCTAAAGGAGGCAAATTTTTCTGCGTATGATGTGATTTACAGGTTAATTATCGTGTTGTATTGGGAGATTTCTTAACTTTTCTGTTGTTGCTGACATTCATAGTAAACGTTAACTGCGGAAAAAAATAATAATATGCGTGTTATTCGCCCCCAGGTGTCAGCAGCGCAGCACATGCAAGTAAGCGGTGCGGGCGGCGGAGGGCACGTATCCGTTGCCGCCCAGCAAGGCATGTACGCCAGCTTCCAGCACCAGGGTACGCCTTCGCCGCAACACCATCAAGGTAAATACACCACAAACGTCACGCCAGTATGCCAAAAATATATCACGCCCCGAACGGTTAGGCACAGGTGTAACGTATACTAATGTGAACTACTTGTCACCCACAGTTCGCCGGTACGATATATGTTCCACGTAGGTAATTATGTAATAGGGCCACAGCCGTAGCCATTAACCGGGCACAATTCCAACTCCGAGTGGCTACAGTGGTTACTGAGAATTTCATAGAAAAACCCAATAACATCTAGCGTAGTAGTAACAGTAACTATGTACATTACACTTTTAGGTTAGTAACTACATACATACATGAGACATTGACTGAATACAACAAATAAAACAAGTATTATATATTTTCAAAGGCTTACTTTTTATACACTTTGAAGGGTCGAATAGTTCGAATCCTACCGCGCAGATCACTCAATTATGATGGTTATGCAGCAAAAAATCAGAAGATATTATGTCAATGGAAGATAATTATGCCCTGTATTGGGAGATCGCAAGTTGCAAACAATGTGTAAGATGTGAGGTGAAAAAATAAACCTATCAAAAGGCTCACCTATTAGGCGACAAGTTTCGCAAATATTGTAAAGGCTCGGCTGATCAACTTGGTACCTGCCTAGTCACGCTATTGGGGTGGCCAAGCCTAGATACTACATATTCTTGACACCACAGGGTGGTCTGTGAAGAACGATGAATGACACATAATAGTCATTTACGAGTAATAGTATTCTGATTCAGAGTGAAGGCGACTCTACATTAGATCCTTATTATCTGAATACCTATTGTTAAGGTGTTCTAAACGGAACGAAATCATAGCGCGTTTTGTTTACATGTTACTTCGATAGATGGCGTTGGCGTCGAAATAGATCGCGCTATGGTTTCGTTACCGGCAAAAGTATATGTCACAAAATGATATTTTTATTAAAGTGTGTAATCTTAGGAGTACCTGGTGTTTTATTGTGTAGTGGCTCCACCTAGCACTATTGGTCATCCCTAAGCAGTTTTTGGGACATGGTCCTTCGAAGCCGGATAATCTCAGGCTAGAAGTTGAACTTAGTCCATCCAGAGCTGCAAAGCGGCTCATCCGAGATCAAGTGGCGGCGGATTGTCGTTGAGGATCACGGCTCCTGGTAACTACGGCAGTACCCAGGACATCGGCAAGTACGGCAGCTACGCGGATTGGTGTCAGCAGGGCGGTTTTACTACAGCAACTTTGGACGGACGCCGGACGGATAGAAGAACAAGTGACGTATAATAAGGAAGTGTTGTGTCAAGAAGTGTTATAGTGAAATATTATGGATATTGGACATACAAACTGTGAGTACATTGGTTATTATTAAAGAGATTAGGAACTTAGAAAAAAAAATTAAGTAAATTTGGACTTGTAAAATTTTAAACTAGATTAGGGACTTAGAATAGTTTGCTAAAAAGTTAAACTACGGGGAACCTATGCCCGATTTCACATAGACATTATTACCAAGTGAAACACTTAGAAAATTTTTGTTGTCATCGACTTGGTCTGTTGCCTTGCCATCGACTTGTAATACATCAGACTAAGTGAATATTGTCATAATGGAACTTATAAAAATTCAGGAAGATATTCGGTTGCAGCTACAAAAGGCTAAAGTTAATTTCAAAAAGAGTCCTAAGGAAAGGATTTCTAAATCTTATGTAGAAAATAGGATCGAATTAATTAATAACAAATGGAAGGAGTTTTCTCAAAATCATTACGAAATTTTAAAAAGTAAAGAAACTGCAGGTTCTTCTTATTTTCAAAGGGATACACACAACGAAGTGGAAGAATTCTATTTGGAATTTAAATCGGAATTGGGTGATCTTTTAGATGAAATTAAAGGTTGCTCAGCGATTCCAAGCAAGTCTAGCATTGAAAATAAGGCCATGAAAACTCCAGTGAGGCTACCAAAGATAATAATTCCTACATTCTCGGGTAGATACACAGACTGGATATCGTTTAGAGATCTGTTTGTGTCTTTAATTCACAACAACGAAGACATTGATAAGGTTCAGAAATTACACTACCTAAAGGGACATTTAACTGGAGAGGCTGAGCAATTGCTAAGACATATTCCTATCACCAATGATAACTATGAGCAATGCTGGAATTTATTGGAACAGCGATTTAATAATAAACAGTTTCTGGTGAATAGTATTTTTACACGGTTTTTCTCACAGCGCAATATTGCAACGGAATCGGCAACAAGTCTTAAACAATTATTGGACAACACTACGGACATGATACAAGGCTTGAAAAGTTTGGGTATCGACACCACTTCTTGGGATGCGATAATTATTTATATTGTGTCACAAAAATTTGATACAGAGACAAGAAAACAGTGGGAGGCTAAAGTCAGTGAAATTACATTGAATTGTAACGTTTTACCAGATTTTCAGCAGCTTAAATGTTTTTTACAAAATAGATTTCACTCTTTGGAATTTTTAGATACAAAACCTATTACAAATTATAAGGATAAGCAGAATTCAAAGCCTCATTTCAATAACAATTTTTATGTTTCGGAAATAACTTGTTCTTATTGTAAAGATGACCACAAAATAAGTTCATGTAAAGATTTTCTCAAATTAGATAATGACTCAAAACGTTCATTTGTTCAAGACAATAAATTATGTTTTAATTGTTTAGCGAATAATCATGGTGTAAAATATTGTCGAAACACAACTTCTTGTCATATTTGTAAAAGACGACATCATTCATTACTTCATTCCACTAGTGCGCAACCGGACACGGAGCCTATAGCATCACACCAGGTATTAGAAGATACACCAGAAACGGGTTGTTCACATATTTCAAAGGGAGCGGAACAAATTTCTTTATTACCAACAGCAATTGTGTATGTTCACTCAAGGAATGGTATCATACCGCTTCGCGTGTTAATAGATCAAGGGTCTCATATTTCTTTTATTACGCAAGCCGCGGTTCAGTCACTTGGTCTAAAGTGCAAAACAGTCAAGGGTAATTTTTCAGGACTGGGCGGTGAAATTAAGGTGGTTTCCAAATCTAAAACAGATGTTATTCTACATTCACTGCACAATCCAGACTGCAACGTCCAAGTAACTGCCTATGTTTTGGATAAATTGACCGGGTTGTTACCTCCTCGGGAGATTTTGGTAGAACCTTGGTCTATTCTAGAAACCATTGAGTTAGCTGATCCGGATTTCCGCACACCCAGCAAAATTGATATGTTGCTGGGTTCAGATGTTTATGGTAACATACTAAGGGAAGGTTTTCATAAATGTTCATCCGGATCATTGCTGGCTCAAGCGACAATTTTCGGGTGGGTTTTATCAGGATCAAATATTAATCAGTCTCTTTCTATAAATATGGTTAGCATGCATGTTCAAGCAGATGATTTGTTAAAGGCATTTTGGGAAATGGAAAACGAGCCGCAGCTAAACAAAAGAATTATGTCTGAAGAAGAAAAACGCTGTGAAGAAATATTTATATCAACTACTACACGTGATGAAACTGGACGTTATATTGTCAAGTTACCATTCAGAGATGAGCATCCAGCTTGTTTAGGACAATCACGGGAGATAGCATTGAGGAGATTTCTGAAACTAGAACGACAATTAACAAAGAATGAGAATTTAAAAAATGAATTTAAACAAACCTTTGATGAGTATTTGGAGCTCAAGCATATGCGACCTGTTAATAGCGAGGATAGCAAGATTGGAGTGTACTTACCATATCACGCGGTTGTAAGAGAAGATAAAACCACAACCAAAGTACGTGTTGTTTTTGATGCGTCTTGTAAAGGCAGGAATGGGGTATCATTAAATGACGATCTGATGGTAGGACCCACCTTGCAATCGGAACTGCGTCATATCATAATGCGTTGGAGGACACACCGAATCTGCCTTTCTGCTGATATCACCAAAATGTATAGACAAATACGTGTTAATGAAGATGATGCAGATTTCCAGCGTATTCTATGGCGAGACTCTCCTGATAAAGACATAATGGAATATAAAATATTAAGAGTAACTTTTGGCACATCATCAGCGCCATATTTGGCTGTAAAAACCTTAATGCAGTTAGCCATAGATGAAGGAAGCAAATACCCATTGGTTGCAGATAGAGTTAAAAGAGACTTTTACATGGATGACTTTATGTCAGGTTGTGAAAATGTGAATGAAGCAATTCAGATATATGATCAGTTAAATGACTTATTAAATAAAGGGGGATTTGAACTCAAAAAATGGAAAAGCAATAATGAATCAGTTATGAATATGATAAGGGATAAAAATGAAGATATAAAAAGGGTAGAGGAAGGTAAAGGGATTGAGGAACAACTAGTAGAAGGAAAAAATAAATTATTGGGTCTTACCTGGAACAGGATCCAAGATGAATTTGAGTACGCCGTCAGCTTGCCACCTATGTCAGCACCTGTAACAAAAAGAAAGGTAATATCTGATATTTCTCGTCTGTACGATCCTCTTGGGTGGATAGCGCCAAGCATAATAAGTTCAAAAATATTCATTCAAAAATTGTGGTTGTCAGGATTGGGCTGGGATGATGTATTGCCGCAAAGGCTATTTGAAGAGTGGACTGCATACCGTGAAAACTTGACAAAACTTACCAATTTTCGATTGCCTCGATGGATGAAATGTAAGAGTAATGATCGTCTGGTGGAACTCCATGGGTTTTGTGATGCTTCCAATGTTGCATATGGTGCGGTAGCATACCTCCGCGTGGTTACTTTTGAAGGTAATATCGAAGTCAGTTTAATATCTGCTAAGACAAGAGTGGCTCCGATTAAACAGGTGTCTATACCGCGATTGGAGTTATGCGGAGCAGTACTTTTGGCAAAACTCCTCGTCGAAGTTGGAACAGTTTTAGAGGTTCCTAAACAGCATTGGCATGCATGGACTGACTCGGAAGTGGTATTAGCATGGCTGAGCGATCATCCCTGTAGATGGAAGACATTTATAGGCAACCGAGTATCAACAATTATATCACTTTTGGATCGGAACCAGTGGTCATACGTGGAATCAGAAAATAATCCAGCCGACGCGGCTTCGCGCGGAGTAAAGCCCTCAGATATTAGTACCTACCAGTTGTGGATTAATGGACCAAAATGGTTGAAAAATTCGGAAATCATGTACGTAAACCCCAAGATTTTGAATACACACCTAGAAGAAAAGGTTAAATTAGTTCACACTGCAATAGAAGAAGCCGAGGACATATGGGCGAAATTCTCGTCGTTACCTAGGTTGCTGCGAGTAGTAGCCTATTGTAAAAGATTCCTGAAAAAAGAAAAAGATAAAATACCAAAACATACTTACCTTCTGAAAGGGGAAATACACGAAGCGTTAGATATTATGATTAGAAAGTGTCAAATTAAATATTTTAAGCAAGAAATACAAGATATTACTCAGGGTAAAATTATAAAAAATAAATCAAGGCTTACCTCTTTAAATCCGTATTTAGACGAACTAGGAATACTTCGGGTTGGTGGGCGGCTAGAACTAGCTCAGGTGGAAGAGGATAGAAAGCATCCTATATTAATTCCTCACGATGCACATTTAGCTACACTTCTCGTCGCTGATGCACATGTGAAGACGTTGCACGGGGGCCCACAACTGATGCTGAATTATCTACGTTCACGATATTGGATAATCGGTGCTAAAAATTTAGTTAAATTTCACTATAGGAAATGTGTAACATGCATTCGTTATCGCACTCAAAATAAAAATCAATTGATGGGACAATTGCCAGCAGAAAGAGTTTCTGCAACTAGAGCGTTTTTATTTAGTGGTGTAGATTATGCTGGACCAATTAGTATTAGGGTCTCAAAGGGTCGGGGCAATAAATCATTCAAGGGCTACATATGTCTTTTTATATGCATGTCGACAAGAGCCATTCATTTAGAAGCTGTCAGCGACTTGACGGCTCAAGGATTTCTATCTGCATATAAGAGATTTGTGGCAAGACGAGGTCACTGCAGCAATTTATACAGTGATAATGGATGCAACTTTGTGGGAGCGGCACGGGAGTTAAAGGAGTTATTTAATGAAGAAAGATCTAGCTTTCTGTCGGAAATTTCCGATTGGTTAGCTACTAACGGTACTCAGTGGCATTTCATTCCACCTCACGCCCCCAATTTTGGAGGTTTATGGGAGGCTGGGGTTAAATCTACCAAGCACCACTTGAAGAGAATTATCGGCAATTCGACACTGACGTTCGAAGAGATCTCAACTTTACTGGCTCAAATTGAGGCTTGCCTAAATTCTAGACCAATATCGTACACCGAAGATCAGGACGAAATATTACCCTTGACACCAGGTCACTTCTTAGTAGGAGAACCTTTGATTTTGCCTCCTGAGCGTAACTATGAACAGGCTACACTCAGTTCTTTACGAAGATGGCAACTGTGTCAACGTATGTTGCAACATTTTTGGAGAAGATGGTCACAAGAGTACCTTCCAGGTTTGATGCATAGGCATAAGTGGAATCGCTTGACGCAGGAACCTGTGATTGGTGATGTTGTCTTGGTTAGGGAACCCGATCTACCACCTGCCAGGTGGTTAATGGGCCGAATTGTTAAGAAACATCCTGGCGTGGACAATGTAACCAGAGTAGTGACATTACGTTATAAGAACTCGTTTATAAAGAGACCGTTATCCAAAATTTGTGTTTTACCCACTAACGATAATTAAATTGTTTTGTATTCAGTACAAGTATTTAGATATAGTTTTTATATTGTTAAGTTTCTGGTTCATTTGGGCATATATTGTATAGATGGCAATCGTCGTGAGATATTAAGGACTGTTGTCCTTAGTGGGCGGGAATGTTAAGGTGTTCTAAACGGAACGAAATCATAGCGCGTTTTGTTTACATGTTACTTCGATACATGGCGTTGGCGTCGAAATAGATCGCGCTATGGTTTCGTTACCGGCAAAAGTATATGTCACAAAATGATATTTTTATTAAAGTGTGTAATCTTAGGAGTACCTGGTGTTTTATTGTGTAGTGGCTCCACCTAGCACTATTGGTCATCCCTAAGCAGTTTTTGGGACACCTATGGTTCAGGTACCGTCTTGGTCCTGCGGTAAAAATAAGCGCGGCTGCAGAGCGTGGGGTCCCGGGTTCGATTTCCGGATCAAGCAGTGTTCTGATGATGGTCTCTATTATTATTATTAGGTATATGTATGTACTTAATATTGTGTAAGTTGTGCGAGTTGAATGGCAGAGTACTATTTATTTTTATGAAATAAATATAATGTGTGATAATTTCGTTCAGCGAGCGTTTTTTTAATTTTAGGTGGAAATGGAAAAAAGTCCTTGGTTATGATAATAATAATTATGGTCTTCATGGCATAATTATCTGATATGTAAATTGATGATTTAATTTGTTTTTATGTAGGTAAAATTATAATAGTTTTGTGGATGATATGCTCGTTTTTCATTTGCAGGTAGTGGATGCGACACTTACTCTGTGTCTCAGTCGCAGAGCATCAACTTCTCGCAGGCGATGCGCGCGCGGCCGCAGAGCGCGCCGCAACAAGCCGCTCCGCAGCAAGGTGGTCCGCCTCTTGGTCAGGATTTTTATATTAAAAGGATTTATCTATATTTTTATTTAGAAAGGATGCTTTCGAGCTACGCATACGATCTAGTTATTATTTATGGCTCGGTACTTTATCATGGAAGCATATTTTTTCCAGAAGATGTAGTTTGAAAATGGGATAGTCCCGTACATAATTCATTCGATAGATAGAATATTCTTTATTGCACACCAAAAACGAACGCTAAGTACCTACATGCTTCCAAGTATTAGTGTAAGTTATATAATGTGTACCATTCTATTCATACATTTCATGTATACGCGAATATACTATCCAGACAGATTAACATACTCACAAGGAAATAGCACACGTAACATAATTTGTGTGCAATTTCCTTTCACACTAGATATGTAATGTATTAATTTGTTTTATAACGATATATTCCAACATAGGCGTTGCCGCAGCCGGTATATCACGGGAGCAGCAAGCGAAGATGCTGCAACAGCAGCAGCAACAGATGCTGCGCGCGCAGCATCAGCAGCAGATGCGGCCTCCGCCGCCGGAGTACAAGGCGCGATTCACAGGCGCGGCGCCCCCGCCGGGGCTGCGCCGCGCCGCCGCCCCGCGCGCCTACGCCCCGCACGCGCCGCACGCCGCCCACGCCCCGCACGCGCCGCACGCCCCGCACGCCGCCCACGCCCCGCACGCCCCGCACGCGCCTCACGCGCGCCCCTACAGCCCCGAGTGGCGCCACGTACTCATGCAGCAACAGGCCGCCTCCAGGCAGCAGTTCCCGCACCATCATCAAGGTATCATAGCTTCACACACATCCTCCTTCACATGAAATTACATGAATAGTAAAATTCATTCATTTATTTATTACTGATACGCACTAAACTACGTGAGTCAGATATATTTTATACAGTACGGCAATTGTGAAACGATTGAATTGATACTAATATTATAAATGCGAATGTAACTATTTGTTAGATCTACGTTTTTCTGCTACGCTGAACCAATTTTGATGAAATTTGGAAAAGAGATACATTATAGAGAAGGATATAGGCTACCATTTGTCTGAAAAAGATCTTTGAGGTACAAGTGAAACCGCAAAAGTCAATAATATACGTATGTGCTCATTTGCTTCGATGTTATTTTGCTTAGTGTTCGTTTGTCCATCATATAAACCAGAGTACTACAACGCGGTGTGGGGAGTGATGGGATATTTTAATGTAAGGTTTTTTTCTTAGATACAACTAATGCATCATAAATAGGGCTTGCAATATCGGAAGGTTAGCAATTCCGGAACTGAATTCTATACTAAGAGATCTAATTCCGGAATTACGGAACTGGTTTCGGGGTCAGCACCATTTTAATTTTTGTCATTTCTGGGATAAAATTACCTTTGGATGGACCGATTCGACCGAAAGATGTGTGGTCCTTGATAACCTTTTGGTTGTAACCTTTGCACATCTCGCCGAACTTTTTAAGAACCGCTAAGGCGTCTTATAGCCTGTATATGAGCCTGACCTGATATTTGTGCTAGGATTTTTAATGATTAATTTCGTTCAATAAATCACTCGATCCCAATAAAATTGTAATTGCTGTTTCATATTTTCAGGTTTCAATATGGGAACGATGGGCGGCATGACTCAGCAACAGCAACAGCAGATGCAACTGCAACAGGCTAGGTTGCAACAACAACAACTTCTGCAACACCAGCAGCAACAACGGTATGAGTTACCTTCATCGTAAAACACACAACACAGCTTTTGGAGATCTCGTTTATAAAGTCGTCAAAAAAGAAATTATTACTACTACTATTGATCATAACCTGAAATACATACTTATAGTTCCTTATTAACATTTTACACAAATCTAAATTCTTCTTTTTGGAAAATATATTAAGGTTCTCTCTGTACTAGCGACATTACTATCTCAGTGTCATTATTACATGGTTATTCAAATACCATTTTATGTTCCAGGGCGTCAAACCAGCAACAGTCGCCCATGTCTCATCTTATTATGCAACAGAATCAAATGATGAGTGTGCAAGGACAGGTAAGATATATGTTTTGCTGAGATTCGATATTGATGTACGGTCAGCACCAATATATTACTTTCAATTCTTGGAATTTAAGGTAGAGCATATACTTTTCTAAGGTAGAGCTTACTTTTTTCTCTGGTCATTTACTTCAGAATATTATAAATGTTACACCAATCGAGTTCAGTTACTTGTGTTGCTGAGCATACCATATACTAAAACCGATGCAAACACTGAAACAACCTGATGTCTTTACAGATGCCAAATATCCATATGAGCCAGTCACAGAGCATGTCTATGCAACAGAGTGGCATGGGCATGGGGGGACACCAGGGCAGTCCCATGCAGAATGGGCCTATGCAAGGTCAGGGACCAATGCATGCTCAGAACAATCCCATGCAACAGAACCCTTTGATGTCACAGAACGGCTCCATGCAGGGTCAGAACGGAAATGTTTCGCAGCATTCATTTCCTTCGCTCCATAACACGTCTTCCTTCACTGGACATACCGCTGACTTTAATCTTGACTTCCTCGACAACATGCCTTCCACGGACGCCAGCAATCTCACCGCACAGGAACTATTGAACTCTTTAGACAATTCTTTTTTGAACGACATACTTTAAATAGTAAATTACCGCTGTATGTATGCATTTTAGAGTAATATATTGCTAATTGACTCAATTTACAGTCAATTAGACCCATATTCTCAAGTTTTGTCTACAAACATTGGTTTTATCATACCTTCTATAAAATACAAGACCAATATGGAACAATTGACCAAAGTTATGACACAGGAATTTAACAAGGCCAGAGTGGAATATGGCCAGTAGAACTCACATTATTGCTCTGAAAAGACCAACATTAGGTCAGTTTACATTTTGGACCACATTGTTTTTTGTAGGCTATTTATTCGAAAAATATCAATTTCGTAGTGTTTACTACTGTGTAAATTAAAATTACTTTGTAAATAGTTTAATTTTAAAATGTTTGTAATTTAAAACTTAACATAGGTATTAGCGGTAGTCTCAGAGTATCCAAGAAACTGTAATTCTGTTTTCATGATAATTATTATTTAGCTGCAGAGTAGGCTTATGTATATTTATTGCAGATTTTATTGTAGATAATAAGGTTAAAAGCACAAAAGACAATTTTTATTTACGTTAATAAATTTATTTATAAAAAAGCAAATGAAATAAATGGGGCAATAGATAAATACCGACCGCTACTGTGTAAAATATTAATTGGGACGATAAGCTCGTAGCATCGAGGTAATTTTAACGGTCATAGGCGAGAAGTTAGGTACTTATTTAAATAGTTTAATCGCAATAATAGCAAGAAAAATTCCCGTCAGTTGCGCTTTTGATAGCTGATCACCTAGAATCTAGATGATTGATTTATATATTTTTTATTGTTATTTATGTTGTCGACATTTTACACACCGATGTGCAGCTTTCCTTATTTTTTATGACCAGCAGTGGCTGGTGCCAGTGGGTAAGATTATTATTTAGTCCCCACTAAACATTTTTATTCATTCGCCTGACACTTGGCCTCGCCCATTTCAATTAAATAGTGCAAAATAAAAATCTAAAGTATATAAAATTAAGAATATAATAAGATCATTCCTGTACCTAAGATGATTGTAGATTATACTGTGATGTTGGTCTCAACGGTCAATAGATTATAAATAGTATCAATTATTATACTTAGATAATGTTATTGTTAAGGATCTCATGGTATCATTTTAGTTTGGGGTTATAGTTTCTGGAATAATTAGATTGTTGGTTTCTTTATAATTCACTTCAACAAATATGTAAAATATTCTATAACGAGTGAATTTTCTTTATTTTTATATGTATTTGGGAATGTCGATTCACCCATTTCTTTATTTTATGGTAGTGTAAATACAAAACCGTTGTTAAACAACTTTAGGATTTTTTGATCAATGTATACCAGAGATGGGTATGAAATTAAGAAAAAATCACTATGTATTATGTAAAAATAATCCAACCAATAAAAATAATGGTTAGCTCTCTGATACCTAATACATAGTTTACAGCTGTAAAACCAACTATTGTGAATGATATCAACATTCCAGAGCCATTGTTAATAATGTTTTAACTTTAGGACCAATTTTTAAACGTTCTTTTGAAAATAATATTGCATATTGAGTGAATTTGTTTTATTTATTTATAACCCTACTTGCTTGAACCAAGTAAACTCACACGCTATAAATTATATTCTAGGCACTGACGTAAAGACGGAGTAAGCACTTTAGAGAACATTATTGAATGGATTATTTAATCTATGGCACATTTATTTCGCACTTTTATCATGGACTCGTGAGATTCTTGTTTATTCTTGTCCAAGTCTAAAAAATCTCGTATAAATCTCGCCCGTCGTATTTATAAGTATATTTATAATTCACATATGTTGTAGTTATTTTTCTATAGGATATATTGACGGACGGTTAGAGTTAGACACGATATTTTCACTTTCACCACATTATAGAGTCGGCTTGATGCTTATACAAATAGTCTGAAAATCTTTCCAATTTCCTCTCTAAAGCAGTTATCTCCGTTGCTAATTCTCATACGACCTCATTCGGTTTGTTATGGAAAATTCTGGGATTCCGTACTCTTGGACTATAGAAATTATTTGGTTGGATGTATTTAGCAGTAATGGGTTCGTCATGTACCGCGGTCAGTTTACACTCATAGATATTTTCATTCATCTTGTTGTCTAGAGATTTCATAGAGAATGCCTGTAATATTTGTCTACGCCTTCGGTGGCGGATACATGAAAAAATTGTGCTGAGCAGGACTCCTAATTTTATCAATGCTACGACAAATAAACCCAACATTAAGATTAAATATTGCTGTTGATACCACTCTTCTAATGGCCCAAGACAACCCTGGAACAACATAAAAAAAAAAAATTTACATCAAGTAAGTGCCGTATTTGCAATTTGTGCATGACGTGATATCAGAGTAATCTTACCGGTACATATCTGAACATGGCATTAGGCTGCACTTCCTGGCATCGCGACGCGTTCACCGGCACCGGGTTGAGATAAGAAGCTGTGTCTTCGTATTGCACGCAGCAACTAAGCGGCACAGACATACCGCGAGGACCGAGGCGCCTCAGTTGCCATATGGACATATCATAATTCCTCGCATCGGTCATACCGCAGCAGTTCAACTAAAAAACGTAATTGGTGAGTCCACTGTTATATGGAAATTAAATCTCTGGTTTGTTTTCACTACTGGAGATTGAATTTAACACAAGGTCCATAAAAGTAATGTCAAATATTAAAATTTAAATTGTAGGGTAACTAACTAGGTACCTTCTAATGCACCTAAGACAATGCCAATACTACTGATATACCTCGGTCTGTGCTAAGTCAACGGCTACAGTAAAGTGTTCGAAATCCGGTAAAGCGTAGTAAGTCTGGAGAGCGCCCACTGCTCCTCCGCGTGAACTCTGCAGGCCCAGGCAGCGCGGCCAAATTGCTGCTATCACTCCACCGGCGCATTCGCATAGCAACATCGACAAAACCACCAAAAAGTACTGAAATAATAAAACGGATTTGCAAATTCACAACAGCTTGTTTTTCGCATTTTAATTTGCATTTTTAACACAGTCGGGTGTTTTGCCTGCGTGCATACTGCTCTTTCGACAGTCGGGTAAAAACATGAAACCACAACATACACATGCTGACTGAATTACAGAACAATAAAGTCTATAACGCCTGTATTCCCCGAAGGGTTACGCAGAAATGCTTACCCACAGTTCGCCGACCGTATGTCCAGGTCCAGGTCCCATGTAATAGGGGCGAGCCTTTCGCCAAGTTGATAATCACAGGTCATAGGGGTGGTAGGTGTGCTACTGGTGAGTGCCACTAGTAGGACGTATTCAAAAGTATTAGAGATGGAGTAGATAATATTTCGCTTCCCTTTACCCAGTCCGTAGGCATAGTAGGCAGTAGGTATTGGGCGCTTTACACACTAGTTTTAAAATATGTTGCATTGTTATTGCAGATCGCTGCTGCATATCTATATTGATCTTTCTCCATATTAGGGGACCTCTGTTACACTCTACAGCGCATTTTTTTAAATAGCTACATACCTAATTTCGATAAAAAGAATACTGAGTAAGTACACAAAGAAAAACTTACAATACTTAAAACAGTATATCCAGGCATGTATGTGGCCCAGCACCCTAGTGCTCCTGTCGCGCACATAGCCAGCCCGGCAGCTAATAGTGCCAGAGCCAGGTAGTAAAACGGCGGGTGAGTTAACAGATCTCCATCAGGTGCCGCTAATAGTCTTGATAGCAGTATTCTTTTGGAATCGCAGAGCAACAGAAATCCAAAAATAACTTCCACAACACCGCATGTCTGAAGTAAAATAGTTATAACATTAACAAAAAATAACTCGTGATAATAATGCAGCTTTCAATAACCACAGGCCAAGTAAACAATGTAGGTACATACTACTTTCCAGAAGAAACAATTTCTTTTTGTTAATAATAAAGAAGGGTAAACTTACGAAAAATAAGGTGTTAAAAAATCCAAACAACACTTTGGCACTTGTTTCATTTTTGCACATAGTTTAAATTTTAAATTTCAGCAGGATTGTAACACGATACGGAGAAATGTGGTCAAAACGCTATAGTTGGCACTAATAATGTAAGTATGTGAATAAACAAACGGACAGTGAATAGATTCACCGGTTTTAGGGAGATACGCTCTGGTGAACAGGTGGGGTGCCTGAGTATTAAGGCATTTTTGTTTAAAACTAATGCACGAGTTGCTCATGCATGCCTCAGTATGTGTAATGTGAAGTTACTAGCTCGTTATGGAGATAGGATGGCTGCGTTTGTTTTGCCATCGTTCATTGTAACAATAAGTATATTATATAAAATCATTTGTATTCTACAAGGTTCAAAAGTCTGTTGTAACAGTTCATAGTTGTATATTTTTCGTAAAAATATTATTTATATTATGTTTGTTCTAGATTGTACGATTTAGAAATCTATGTCGCTCTTCTTAAATCCACCACAATTGACACTTGGTAAGCTGGTGATATCATCTTGCTCTCGTTCCTTAGTTTCTTGAAGTTCTGAAAAAGTTTTAAGTAATTTAAGCTTACTAACGTAGATATATCCAAAAAGAAACCGTCGTTCATTTTTCAGGTTTTTATAAGTGCCATAAGTGGTCATTTTTTTATGTATGGTAGTAAGTATTTTGCAAACAGAATTTAATTACCGGGAGGCAAATGTAACTTCTCTATAACAAACTTCTTCCTCTTCAGTTTGAATGCTAAATCAAGACTAGGTGGCACAAAAGGCACCAGTGAGTACATAGCTGATAACTTGGTAATATGGAACAGGCCATGGTAATCTTTGTACACCGGGTTTGTTTCACGACTTGATCCAGCAAATGACTCAATCTTGGCTGCATTGTCAACGGAATACAGTAGCCTCTTCATTATGTGGTCATCCTAAAAACATAATTTAAATAAATGTAGCTCTGTAAATTAAAAGACTTCAATTTCTTAAAATAAAATAAGTGTTTATATACAACTACAAATATTGCATACATTGGGAACAAGGTTTTGTGGGACAAGTTCCAATAATACGCATTTGTTCTTTACGACAATAATTTTCGCAACCATCACTGCAGAGGAAAACGGGCCATAAAAATGAAATTCAACTAAACTTACGTCAAACAAATGCGCAGGAATGGTAACAAATGCAACAGCATTAGTGTCCCTGAGTATAACTCTTAGACAATACATAAACTTGATTAGATCTTGTCCATATGTCCCACTGGTATCCTCTTCACAGTCCATAGCCATCCACACAGGTGACCCCAATGAGTGTATACCAATCCTTAAAATATTGCTGTTTTTCTTAACATTGCTTCGATATTCTTCTTTACAAACTAATTCCTTTATACTGATTAGTAATTTATAGTATAGGGGATTTTTAAAACCTGAAAAAATAAAGTGAGTAGGGAAATCTCTTTGTGTATGCATTCCATGTGGTTACCACTGAGAACTAGTGCCTAACAGCTCTATTGCCTAGGTATTCAAAATATTATGCAGAAGCATTCGAGAAGTAACTCTTTAGTGATTGTTACAGTGCAGAACCACTGTAACAAACACTAAAGAGTTACTTCTTGTAAGTTGGCAATATTCTAAGCACAACAAATAAAATATATAGGTATAAAAATCTATACTAATATATAAAGCTGAAGAGTTTGTTTGTTTACTTGGACGCGCTAATCTCAGGAATTACTGGTCCGATTTGAAAATTTTTTTCTGTGTAAGATAGCTTCTTTTTTGAGGAAGGCTATAGGCTATATATAATCACGCTAAGACCAAGTAACTATACCACGCGGACGAAGTAGCGGGCGGAAGCTAGTATAATAATAGAAAAATAACAAATGTCACCGGCTCAGAAATTCATTTCTGTAAGTAAGTGTGTTTGGTCAAGCTAAGGCGTGCGAGGTAGGGACTCGAAGCGGTAATGAAATAACAGTATCTAATATTTGACTAAAAAAAATTTATGATACCGTAAACTTAACTGTTTTCAAAAACCTCTATTTGACCCATATTTTATTTCGGTGGTGATTTTCTTTTAGGTAAGTGAATATTTGTAGTTAGTAATTTAGTCAAGGGCTTTGAAAATGTTATTTAATCCTTTTACCATAATATTAATCGTGAGTTTTTTCAAAAATTTTAGTTTTTTAAACGTAACCTGAGATACAGCTTGACCTCTCTAATGTATAGTCACCCATACAAAGAAGAGATCATCATTGTTGGTTTTTTAGCTTCAAGTGAGCGAAGCCGCGGGCAGAAGCTAGTGTGTATACGAATGTTGTTATTATAATAATGCTTTTTTATTTCAGATTTTTACTTACTTATTTAGTACCTACCTGTAAGTATTTTTTAAATCATAATTCTTGAGTTTTTTTTATATTTTTTGTGACGGTGCTACTCTAGTATAGAAGTAAATGAAATGAAACTGCCTCTCACCCTATAATGCCGGTTGCAGACCGATAACTAAGCTATTCCGAAGCTAAACAAAGGCAGCTTAGCTAAGCTAACCTTAGCTAAGCTAAGCTAAGCTGCCTTTGTTTAGTTTATCTAAACTAAAAATATGTCCCGTGCACACCGAGAACTAAACGAAAGCTTAGTCAGTGTTGCGAAGTTCAGTTCGAAGGACGTCGCTGACGACCATGAATATAATCAATGAGGAAAGTTCCGATGATGAATATGTTACACATAGAAAAAGAATTCATACTGACCTATTATTATTATTTATTTAAGTACTATATTTACTAAACACAATGAACAAAGCTATAGGAATCTATGCCTTGCTTATACCTTTAATAGGTATTCCTTGAGAACGATGACTACAGAAATATCTACCTAAATTTTACACCTAAGTGTGTATTATGAGTCACATTTCACCCAGTTTTCATCTAGTTTAAAAAAAAGACATTCCAGACCTTGGATATGTCAACAGTCAACAGATTCAAACCCTTTTAAGGCGGCCAACGCACTTGTGACTCCTTTGGAGGTGCGGGTGTCCATGGGCGTCGGTTATCGCTTACCATCAGGTGATCCATCTGCTTGTTTGCTCCAATATCCAGGCCCGTATTTAGGGACCCAGGGCCCCTAGGCACTTGGCATTTGGGGCCCCCCTCCACCATTTTCATCCGGCTTCAAAAAAAGAGGAGATTCGGCCATTTAGCCGAATTGAATTTTTTTTGTGGTATTTTTCTGCATTTACTACCTCTTATCTCTTCCACCTAGATACGGATGGACTTCCTGTGGGTGTCGGAGATGGCAGACCCTGTCAGGTGTTTTCTTTAACACGTATTTTCCGTGACTCAGGATGAAATCCAAAACGAGACTCACTATGGACACAAGTGCCCTTTGTTGATCAGACCACATTAAATGTTCCCGTATCCCGTGAAAGACATATCGCGTTTGCCACGTCGAAGAGCTGAAAGACTTAAGGGCTTTCTACAATGTAGACAGACTTCATGTGACCGTTGCACTGCTTGGTCGGTTACTGGCAGCTAGTCATCCTCCAGCAGGCTTTACACAAGTTTCGTTCTTTCTATTAAGCAATTAGAGAAAACGATGCCATAGAAATCTTTTTTATGGAATAGGGGAAAACAAGCAGACGGATTGCCTAATAGTAAGCGATTACCGCCGCCCATGGACGGCTGCAACACCAGAAAACTCACAAGTACATTGCCAGCCTTTTTAAAAAGAGTACGCTCTTTTCTTGAAGCTTTGAAGGTAATTTGTCCGGAAATATTGCTGGCGACAGTTAATTCCACAGTTTTGTTGTGCGAGGTAGAAAGTTACTAGAGGAACGCACAGTTGTAGACTGCCAACCATCTAGATTATGGGAATGAACCTGCTGTTACGTAGAACGATGGCAGATAGAGGCAGCAGGGATCGTTCCTATAGGTGATAGAAGATACATAGCGAGGCCAAATCTCTTCGCAGCGCCAATGGGTCTAGTCGGTTTGAAATATCTTGGCAGTCAACGATATAGAGGAGGAACAAAGTAGGCGATAGCACACAGTCTTGAGGGACACCAGCATTTATAAGTATAGAATCCGATCATTCACCGTCAACTACGACCTTTATGCTTCTGTCTGCAAGAAAGCTGGTGACTTATTCGCATAGTTTCTCGGGAAGCCTATAGGAAGAAAGCTTCGAAAGAAGCGTTTTGTGCCATACCCGATCAAAGGCCTTCGCTATGTCCATTTGAACGCCAAGGCATCCCCCTTAGTTTCGATCGCCTAAGCTGATCGACCCTTACGTAAGTCGTACTTGACAATGGACTCCATTATCTTCGAGAAAAGGAATAGCCATGACGGCTATCGGTATGTAGTTTGAGGGATTTGAGCGACGACCATTTCCTATGTGTAGAGGTGAAAAGGATGGCTTACAGAAATTTTCTTCGAGAACTTTGGCAAGAGACCAGAACGCACGAGTTCCCGAAGGAAATTTAAATATTTATAATTTAGTAAAATTAGGAAGAATAAAAGAGCTAATTAATCCCTTAAACTTTTGAAGAAAGTTTTTACACTAAGGGCAACTTGCACCAACTTCTGAAATACCTATGTTTAAATTGAATTTAAACACAAAATGACAATAGAAAATTGTGTTTAAATACAATTTAAACACATTTAAGAAGTTGGTGCAAGTGGCCCTTAGTCTTAGTTAATTTAGAATTAAAATATCCTTACATTTTTTGATGTGCTTATATATAACAGCTATGATTATATATAATGTATATTTTTTGCCTATTTCGTATGGGTTTGGCGCCAATCAAAATCTCGCCCAGGTGGTGCTAAAACCGGCACTGTATTATATTAGATCTTTACCTATGAAATTGCCGTTTTGTATGAAAAAACATCTTTGCCAACGCAGAGGCAAAGTTGATATTGATGCCATTCCCAGAACGGTCCGTAAACGTCGTTGATGTTGTGTGCCGCTTGTGCCGCGTTGCTGCCACGACGATACTCATATTCCATAATTACTCGAAATTTTAACGTATCCATGATGACGAAAAAGATTGAAATGCGATGAAAATGTAACACTAATCAATAAACAAATGACTACTTTTGGGAAAAGAATTCCAAGTTTTTAAAATAAAATTAATTTGAAATTAGAATTCTTAGCCAAATAAAAATTATTTTGATTTGAAATGGCCAGTACTGCAGAACGGCAATTTCATAGGTAAAGACCTATTATATATTCCACGTTTCATGATGCTAAATTGACTACACGAAACTGAATATGAATCTACGTTTTTAAATGCAAAATAATTCGCGACGTCCACCATCCACGTATGCGTATTCATTACAAGGCCAATATCTCAAGTTAAAATTTCAGGAATCTCCTACCTTTTAGCAAGAAGATCAAACAACATTTTACAATTAATTATGCGAGGAAAAAAATCTGCCTGTACATATGCGAACTCCTTGGCCTAACCGGTAAATTAAGTAGCAGGTTCCGCCACTGGAACTGGGGCCCCTAGGATGGCTGGGCCCCTAGGCCAGGGCCTTGTGGGCCTAAGGGGAAATACGGGCCTGCCAATATCCCATAAAAAAAATATTAGGCGCCGGGCCTATACCGTCTCCGTTCCGTCGTGGGTAAAAAGCATAACCGATAATTTATTATTTACTTTATGTACTTACTGACTTACCATTAACTTTTTCATCATCCATATCTAATTTACAGTAACTAATATTACAATTACTAATTGTGTTGATATCAATATGTTTGCTCAGATCAAAGTGGTGTCCAAAGTTTGTGGTGCTACCAAATGATGACTCCACCTGACTGAGTCCTTCATATCTCCATGCTATTTTCATCCTATCTACATCACTAGCTACTGGTATGATTTCGTCATCTTGTGGAAGTGTGGTAGGTAATGGTAATTCCTTTGCCTGAAAAATGCACTTACGTTGCACAAGGAAATGAAAAAAAAAAACAGTCTGTAGTCAGTCATACAACATTGAAACTTTGAAGCTGAGGTATTCGTACACACTTGCTACTTGCAGCAATACATTACTGAAGTTCATAAGCTTAGCTTAGTTAAATATATGGCAGGTTGGTAGATGGACAACAAAGTGATTCTATATGGGTTCTGAAATGAGCTAATTAATCCAAAATCGCACTTACAATATCTGCTGGATCTTCATCTCCTGATGCAATAAACAAATCATGTTTGCAAGCTACACCTTCAGCAAGATAATACTTTAGTAGAATTCTGCTGTAATTAGCCAGGACATCCTCTTCTGCATATACATGTATAAAAACAAGGATGGATAGGTTTAATAACAATAAAAATACCTAATAATTTTTCATACAGTTTTTTTTATAAAGAAAATGTTGCCCCTACTTTTAAAATACAAATTCTCTCATAAACTAACACCCAGAACCAGAACAACAATCTGTACATAGTCATACAAATATTTGGTCCATGTGGGGATCAAACCCACAACACCTGGCGCAGAAGCCGATCGCTGAGCCGCTACGCCAAATGTCTCGTTATCTGTTAATTTAGTCTTTCTTTTATTATGAAAAAAATTAAAACTTACCAATTGCAAATATACTTCCTGCTGGTAAACCTCCACCTGGAAAATAAGATAATTCTAAGTCCTTTCTCTATAGCGCACCTAAGGTTACACTCCAACCGGAACTTCCCGTTTGGTGCACTATCTGGTAATCTGTTGCCTGTTGACAACCTCACATGGACTGTAGACTAAATTTTATGTTCTGTTTAAAATGTAGGGTAGCCTTATTAAGTACCTACGACTTTTTGTGGATAATTAAACCGGCGCGTATGTATGAGAAGATGTATGAATGTCGAAGAAGCAAAAGAGGCATGCAAGAATCGTAGCAAGTGGCAGTCTATAGTTTCTGCCTACCCCTGTGGGAGAAGGGCGTGAGTGTATGTATGTATGTATTAAACTTTGGTGCGGTCTGTTTCACCTTGAAGAACATAATTATATTACACTTACCAATAATATGGTCAAGGGATGGAATACCAGATGATATTATTGGCAAACAATTTTTTACTTTTGTGCCACCAATGGTAACACGAGAGTCACTAGTTTTATGGAAACTGCTCATGTTGTTCTCTCTAGACTCTCTATTAAAATTCTCCGTCTCCAATCTCCAAGGCACATAATACTCTTGGGCGTTCTGGCTGAGTATTTTTTTTTTATTTAGAAATGTTAAAAAATGAAAAATGGTATCCACGAAAAATAAAATCGAATCATGTCAGTACTGTCAATCAGTGTCAAGTGTCATTAGTGTCAATGTCAATCAGTGTTTCCATTTAGGATTTTGGTTGTGCCAAAATGTGCGGCTCATCGTTTCGCTGAGCCCGCCAAATTCATATTACAATTGGTTTTTCGCAATTTGTAGGTCTATAGCACATTCTAGATTCCTAGCTGTAGTAAATGCGACATTAGCTATACAATATTCACAACTGAGCATTAAAAACTTTGCTTGTAAATCGATATTGTAGCTAAAATTAGGTACAATCGTCATTTTTGGCCAAAATTAACGATTGTACCTAATATTAGCTTCTATAACGTTTATTAAGCAAAGTTTTTAATGCTCAGTTGTGAATATTGTATAGCTAATGCCGCAATTACTACAGCTAGGAATCTAGAATGTGTTATAGACCTACAAATTGCGAAAAACCAATTAAATTTCAATTGGTTTTTCACAATTTTTGGCGGGAATTTGGCGGGCTCAGGTGAACGATCAGCCTTAACAGCTTTGTTAATTTTAAATGCTGATTAGTTAATGCCTTGTTACATAGAAATTGGTGAAACTGGGTCTTATTGTTAGACAAAACTTGATACGATAGTTAGGTAGGTACTTACATTACTGTTTTAATATTTGTCAACTCGGCAGAACAGAAATCGGGATTGGATGCAAAAAAATTTGCCACCAGCAACGTATTGATCATTGGTAGATTTGTACTTTCTGCTTTCACAAAACCGTCTTCCATGATGCGATTTTAATCAAACTAACACAGCACGACAAACAATTATTGTTGAATTGTTACTCTGAGACGACAAACGTCGTCATCGAGTGAACGAGTGACGTCACGTCGATATCCAATATGGCGGATGGCGTTTTAAAATAGATTTAAAAAGACGATTTTTGAAATTGAATTATAAAATTTACATTGCATTTTTATTCATAAATACTAACGTTTCTCGTTTATTTTTTCAAAATCTATCATAATAATGCATTATCATATTTTTTTACATGGTGTAAAATACCCTATTACTTAAATCCCTGATGTAATAAAAAAAAAGGTTTTTTTTAATTACACTATATCTAGTTTAGCCCTAAAAAAGGGCGAAATCCCCAAAAGTGGGAAGACTGATGTCAATGTCGCGGCCATTTTGCGCATTAAGTGCACAGACTACTAAGTGATTAAGTGGTCTCGCTCTCGAGTCTCGCTCGAGCAATAGCGCCGTGTGCGAGAATGAGGATATCTCGAATTTGTTGTATATGAACTTGTTTTATACGAACTGTATATCGTTCGAATCTAATGAACTAAAGCGTGGTCGGCCCAGGTGGCGCGATGAATTGGACTCTTACGACAGAGATTGATGTGGCTAAAACCACAGACACAGTGATTTGGAAGGAGGGAAGGGAGGTCTTTTTGCCCAGCAGTGGGATGAAACGGGCTAGAAAAAAAAATGAACTAAAATCTAAATCTAAAAAACATGCAAAAAAAAGAAAAAAAAACAGCGTCGGTAAATTTTGCAAAATTATTGCGAGTCACTGAATTGAGTTTGCAGGATTTAGATTCCGGACCCTTCGTTCTTCGATTTATACGAACTAAGGTCACAACAAAAAAAACGACTACTACTATCTCAGACTGCTATGAATCGCATGAATCTAAAATGTAATGCAGACTTACAAATTGAGAAAAACAAATCGATCGTTTCTGTGGAATGGAATTTTTAATCTGTGGCAGCACAGACTACTAAGAGATGCATTAGCATTGTGGGCATTGTGGAAGCCCTCTTTTTTTTATGTGAAAGCAGGCAAACGAGAATAGAATTCAGATTGCTGTTGTGATTTTTGTGAATTTGTGATCTGTGGTCGCATCGTCGTCGTGTCATTGGCACATGTATTTTTAAATTTTAACTCTTGCAGAGTTATTTATCAATAATTCTTATTGAATAAAAGGAACAAACGAATTTCACAGCATTAAAAATGCAGGGTCCAGCCGTTTTCATGGATATATCTCTTGAAGATCAAGTAAGTTTTTGTAAAAACATAACCTAGTCAAATGGCTCAAAAACAATCCTTGGGACGTCGGGATAATAATAAATTTGATTGGTTGCATATTTTTCAGGCTCTAGAACTAAGAAAATATTTCAAGAGCCTCGGTGCTGAGATAGCGGAAGAGAAATCACCTAAGGGCGTAGAAGACGATTTACACAAAATTGTGGGAGTTTGTGATGTTTGTTTCAAGGAACCAAATGAGTCCGAAATTGAAGCTATACTTAACAGTATTGTCTCTATCATGGTGTCAGTTAGTACTTCATTATTTCCAAAATTATAATTGCGAATATAATTTGTAAATATAAATTATGGAAAAATACTTGAAAAATCACGCAACTGACTTCACTCAAAGAAGTTGAAATATTGTAAATTAGCTTTCCAGAATTTTACTCAATATTTATCATTTAATTTTTAGATTCCATTGGAGAGAGGAGAAAACTTAATTTTGGCTTTTAGTCAAAGGCTAACAAAGGCACCTGGGCCCAAACTTGGAATGGTGGTGCTACAATCGTAAGTTCTAGTATATTACTATCTTTTTAACTAACTTTTAGTAAAAACTAATTGACTGATTTGTTAACACACCCTAACATATCATTTACCTTCTGGGTTATAAAGTTGATTTTGCATACACAGTCCTTCCTATACATACAAACATAAAGTGACGCCTTTTTTCCGTAGGGGTAGGCAGAGACCACAGACTTCCACTTACTACGATCCTGACAAACCTCTTTAGCTTCATCCACACTCATCAATCTTTTCATACATGAGCATTGGTTTAGGGTACTTTTGACCGAGCCATTTTTCAGAATGTCCTCAATATGATTTCTCAATGTTCACCTAGGCCTTCCCCTTCCTACACTTCCATTCACTTGACTCATGACCATGAGGTTGTGGGTTCCATTCCCACAGGACACAAAAATTTATGTGATGAATATAAGTGTTTGTGTTCGTCTGAGTGTTTCTTATGTATTTACAAAAAAAAAGAAGTATATAAGAATTATATCCATTGTCTAGTACCCTTAGTACAAGCTCTGCTTAGTTTGGGACTAGATGGTGCTGTGTCCCAGTAAAAATGTCCCAGAATAGTTATTTATTATTATTTATTATTTGCTTAGTCAGTCTCCTTTCACTCATTCTCTCAACATAACCAAACCATCATAACATACCTTTCTGTATTTTAGTCACTACATCTTCATTTACACCATAATGTTCAGTCCAGTCCTTCCTATCATGCATACAATACCTATAAATAAGTATTATTTTGTATTTACTTAAGCTATTGAATTTGTGTGGGGCCCATTTTGACTTTCACAATACTCGGTAATGTGCATAGTCCATGTGTCCTCTATGTGAATGTTATTTAACTTTCACAAATAATGATCCAAACTTTCCTATTCTTTTAAAATATAAAATAATAAATATTGTTCAAAAGTGTCTTTCAAGTGACACTAATGTGACTTATATAATTTCAGCTAATTCTTTACCTATAATAAACCAACTATTTTAATTTTTTAGACTACAGTGGAATCCGTTTATAATGACATCGAAGGGAATCGACAAACACGTCATAATAAGCGGACGTCATATAAAGCGTTTAGTGAAAAAATAACTTTTTTAGCTATAAATTTGCTTATAAAATCAAAATAAGGAAGCCCAAACCCTTTTGAAAGGTGGGCAACGCACTTGTGACTCCTCTGATGTTGCGGGTGTCAATGGGCGGCGGTTATCGCTTACCATCAGGTGATCCGTCTGCTCGTTTGCCCCCCCTATCCCATAAAAAAAATTGCACGTAATAAGTAGGTATGATTCGGTTTTAAAACATTTGAATTAAACGAGAAGAGAGCTTTACGGCATTGAGATGACATTTTTTTCACAGGATATCATTAAAAGTAAAACGTAACCTTCAAGTGTCAATTGCTATTGCTATTGTTACTTAAAGCAGCGGTAGCCTAATTTCTAGGGCGTCGGACTTGCGATCATGTGGTTGGCGGTTCGAAACCCCCCAATTGCACTACCGACGTGAACCCACTCGTAACACAAGCATATTTAGCTTAGAACGAGGGGTTAACAAGAATACTAGTAATGTGCAACCCACATATAAAAGAAATATTAGAAATAGCATAAAAAAGAAAAAAAAAGATAAAAAAAACGATCCACGTGGTGGAAGTCGTCGTCGGGAATCAACGAATATTGCAGAAGAACCATGTCGGTCATTTTAACCGGACATAATTTATTAAAAATGGGTCATACTAAGCGACATGTCACTGTAAGCGAAGTCATTATATCCGACTACTTTTACGAGAATTTTATATGAAAACCAAACTTCGTTGTGTGATTACGTCATAATAAGCGGTTGGTCAATATAGGCGGAGTCATAATAAACGGATTCTACTGTACTTTACTTTGGTTTACTATAATTTTCCATTGGTACAAGTGCATTAATAAACAAAATTTGTTTAAATATTTCAGACTGTGGCGTCTATACAACAATTTGGAAGCTAACTCCCCTCTGCGTTACCATGTGTATTACCATGTCATAGAGTTAGCAGCACGTGTTGGCTATGTACGGGAAGTATTCACCAGTGTAGAACAACTCAGGAAAGAGTTTTCTGGCTGCCCACCTACTAATGAACAAATGCAGAAACTGTACAGGCTTCTACATCAAGTTCTAAAAGACCAAAACAGGCAAGTATACATAATATTTGTGACTTAAATATTACTACAATTACTATCTTATCTTGTGTGGGACCGAGGAAGCAAGGCCTCAGAGCACTGCGACCCAATGGGATCTTTTGTGCTTCCCCTAGATACCTAATCCTCATCCTCCCCCAGTTCTTCAAACAGCTCTTCCATAAGCTTTATAATGAGGCCTGGGGGTATGAGTCTGTACAATTACTATAATACTATTATAAATTTACTATTGGCTTCAGGATCCAAATATATTGGGGCATAGTATACTTGATAAATTATTATATTCAGAATGTACTCGATTTTTACTATATTTTTTTTTTAGTGAATTGGCATCCAAGGTTATGATTGAGCTCCTTGGCACTTACACTGATGAGAATGCTTCATATGCAAGAGAAGATGCCATCAAATGTATTTCCACTGCATTAGCTGATCCTACTACATTCCTTTTGGATCCCCTGCTGTCATTGAAACCTGTAAGATTCCTTGAAGGTGAACTTATTCATGATCTCCTCACCATTTTCGTATCAGAGAAATTGTCCAGTTATCAGACTTTTTACCAGAATCACAAAGAATTTGTTCATTCACAGGGTATGTATATTTTATCAGTACCTTTTTTCAATCTCCATAATCAGATATTTATGAAAATCTAACGTAAAATTGTGCTTTCTTTATAGGGCTGGACCATGAACAAAATGTAAAGAAAATGAGGATATTGTCATTCATGCAGATGGCTGAAATCAACCCAGAACTAACTTATGATGAAATCATATCTGAACTGCAGATTGAAGAGAAAGATGTTGAAGCATTTATTATTGAAGGTGATTAAATTACAAATATTTAGGTATTTGAAGAAATAAATTGGGTGACCTCATAATTGTCATGATCATGATGATCATAATACCTATTAGATGAAGTTTAGAATTATCCAGAATTTCCACTGTAACTATTATCAAGTTACATGCTAGTTGCTTGCAGCAATTAGCAACACATCTATACCTCTATGTATCTAGTGGAAACTTGATTTATGGTGTGTTTACTGCATCTACTATGTCAAGCTATTCAGTTGGCCTACAAAAATCATCACTATAGCGACGAAATATGGACAGTTCAAAAGGAAAACTGTATGGCGTGATGTGTTGCCGTGCTGTGCGTACCCCTCTGCTTTCATCACTATAATCCATTTTACTTACTGTCTCAGGGATATGTGCAGGGTGCAAGCTATAGTCAACCCCACTGGCCTTGTAATGGCAGACACCATCAAGAAAATCTCTTAGGTATGCAGGTTTCCTCACGATGTTTTCCTTCATCATTCGAGCGTGTGATAATTAGTAGTGTATATGACTTCCTTAAGTCAGAGGTTTCGCCTTCGATTCGAACTTGAGACTTGACTTGGCAGTCCAATCAGGACATATCATTACGCTATCACTGCATTACTGCCTCACCATATCATTATCATTAGCCTATATTCGTCCACTGCTGGACGTAGGCCTCTCCTAGTGAACGCCACAGAGCCCGATCTTCGGCTTTCCTCATCCAGTCACTGCCAAATGCCTTCCGCAAGTCGTCACTCCATACCATATAGGTTATGTTAATTCTTCAGGGAATATGAGTGTGTATAAATGTGTATTTATTAGATACAAATGTCGTTGTTATTGTATTGAAGTTGTAAAGACGCGGTTGGTGCGCGCGCGCATGGACCAGGCGGAGCGCGCGGTGCGCGTGTCGAGCACGATGCACCGCACGTTCGGGCGCGCGCAGTGGCAGCAGCTGCGCGACGTGCTGCAGGCCTGGCGCGCCAACGTGCACTCCGCGCACGACGCCATGAAGTCCGTCGCCGCCGCACAGATCGAATACGCTACGCAAAACCAGAAAGCATAAGCTTCTTCCGCTACAGATTTTTACATAACCTACTATAAATTCATAATTATCTATAATATCTATGTATGATAATCGATCGTAAAATCGGCTACTTCAGATTTGTCAATACTGGCGATAAATATTGTCTTATATAGTGATCGATAAGAATCTGGAAAATGTGACCATTGGTCTACAATTTCTTCTTCTGAACATGTTTAAAGGTCACAACATACAGAGGTTTATCACAAGCAAAACAAAATATTGTGCGTAATTCAATCGGAAAATCTCTACTCCCGGTGGTTTATGTAAAAATCTGATATTTGTAGCTATTTTGTATTAATTTAATTATACGATATAAAAGTCTTCAAATATTTCAATTTCTATAATTTATAATAATTAACCCTAAAAACAGATTCCACATATTAATTTAATTTTTCTCTTTGTTATTGGATTTATGAAAAAAGTAGTTATTAAGGTTTTAGAGGGGGGTATTATAACATTTTTGTAGGTAAGTATACTCTTTCGGTTTCCATTATGGAATGCACTCGAATAGTCAAGGAAGCCCACAGACTGGAGGGCTCCAAGATAGTCATATACAGTGATAGTCAAGCGACACTAAAAGCACTGGACAAGGTGGAGGTCACCTCTGCACTAGTGAAAGAGTGCAAAGAAGCACTCAATGAACTAGCAGAAACGGCAGAGGTGATAGTCGCATGGGTCCCTGGTCATCAGGGACACAAAGGGAACGAAAAAGCAGATGAATTGGCTAGGAAGGGAGCTGATGAACCCTTCGTGGGACCAGAACCTAGGTTACCGATCCCATACAATATCGTCAAAGGAATCATCCATAGAATAATGGTAAAAGAGTCGAATCAAAAATGGCACACAATGGAAGGTTGTCGACAGTCGAAAATCTTCCTAAAGTCATATGACGAAAGGAAATCCCAAAAATTACTGAGGATGAGCAGAGAAAACATAAAGATAGCAGTAGGGATCGCAACGGGACACTGTGGACTTAACAGACACCTGGCGATCATGAAAATAAAGGAGGACCCCATATGCCCAGCATGCGGGGAAGCAGAAGAAACGAGCTTTCATCTACTAGCAAAATGCACAATGTATGCGCTACTTAGATGGGAAATACTAGGAACCGATGAGATAAACGAAGAACAGCTAGCAGAACTCTCCATCAGACAACTGGTGGGCTTCTGCAAGGCTACGGGAAGATTTGCGACGCCGAGCGCCAGTAACCCATGACGGGATCCACCAAAAATGGGGAACTGGGCGAAATAATCCCAATATGCGGACTGATCGCCCGCCTGGTGCCTGCCGGCGTCCCCAAATTATAAATAGAATAGAATAGAATACTCTTTCGGTAAGAATTGTAAAATTTTGAGACAGTCTGTCAAATGTCATAAAATCTGTCTAATTCAAAAATCCTAAACAATTCTTCAAACTTATATATAAATAAATTCCCATTTATTTATGGATTATGGATACCGAAACGATGGTGGATGTTTTCGAAACGTTTTCCGATCATTCGTATGCGTTGTGTTGTCTTTGTTACTCGGACTACACGTTTACGCATATTTCTGGGGACCCACACAAGAAACGTTGGATGGTGACTTCTCAGACATCAAATATGTCGTCATGCAACTCACTAGAGGTTTATCTGAGGTATAGCTTAATTTAGTAGGTCCTTAGACGTAATGACAAATGGAAATCTTACATAATGTCACCTAACTACATCGAAACTGTAAATACATAATATTGAATCGGGTGCCACCAAGTCGAACCTATAAATAATCCTATTACCTATACTACTAGGATATAATAGGATAGGATAATAGGCAATGGCATTGTATAGTTAAAATTATATCTCCAGCGCAACGCCGAACATCAGCATTGAAGACGGTATCACTTTCATCACATCATAATCATGAGTGTCAGCGGCAGTAGCCAGTAATAGATGGCGTTATTGGTTTCAATGAGAGACTACTACAAGCAACATCATTACGTTACGATTTCGTCTTTAAGTTTTATTGACAGATGGCGTTAGTGGTCCCTTTGTTAAATTATGTGTTTTTGAAATAGCCTGAGTCCTGACTTCCTGAGCTATTTTGGGATTGCCGTATTTTAGTTAGTCTATGGCCTACCTAGGACATAGTCTGGATTTAGGAACTATATCCTAAGCGATTCGTGATGCTGCACTCGGTACCAAGGTCTACACTAGCAGATCTATTGCTTTGATGTAGCCAACCTGTGTGAAATCAGATTTAAAATCTTTGACAGTATGGACAAGTGATCCAAGGGTCCAAAACAGAGAAAGTTGCCTACCTACGTATGCGTATGCGTTTTTGCTCCTCTGCCCGTCGGGTCTCTATAAGTACCTATGACTGAATCAGAAAATCTACTGAGTAGGACTGAGATCGGAAGTTTAACAGAGACACTATGTGATTGAAGGTAAACCGTAAGCATGAGCGGCTCCAGAGCGAGATGGAGCGCATTTCATCGGTACTGCCCGCGGTGGCGGCGGCAGCGGGCCGCGCCAAGGAGGCGCTTGTCGATCCCGTAATGCGAATGCGAAATAACCGGCAGATAGGTGATGCAGGTGATTACGATAGACAGGTGAGTTAGGTACTTGAAATAAGAAGTCTTGTATGAAAATGATACAGTTTTTATAAGTGCAATAACGCCTGAAAGTATCTCCGAAGGGTAGAGGTGTGCTCCTTACTTTTCCATTGTTGGCCATGGGTTTCCTCTCCTAACGACAGCCATTAGGCCATAGTTCACCACGCTGGTTGGCCTTATGAACGTTGGTAGACTTCACATACCCACGAGAAAATATCTCAAGTAGGTATTTAGGTTGAGATATTTTCAGTAGGTACTATCAGACACTACGTAGTATAGCATTTGTGGACTACGAGTAGGCTTTCGACTCCATCGTCATTGTGTCCTGCTTGTCATGAGTTCATGACCTATGATGTTAGTGAACAAGTTATCCTTTAAAACATATGGGCATTCCCGTCCTGTATGACAGGAACTTTGTTTATACCTGTTACATCTTTATCAATCAACTCGTCAATATTTGACTTAAACACATGTTTCCGTTGTCGTTTGCATTTGAACTTTGAACCGACGTGGCGACGCCGGCATTTCTTCAGTTTATAAACTATGGTAAGATTTGATTTTTTAAATTACAGTCCGTTAATAATATTTTCCTGCCACGTGAGTGGACATGAGTGTAAGTGTAGGTGCCTTACATACCTAGGTACCTACTTAATGAAAAAGAGAAAATAAGTAGGTACCATAGAACACTACCGACATTGTTTCAGGTTCCTCTTTTAACATAATAAATTAAACCAAAGTGAAATAGTTACTACCTACTTGAGCCTTCATTTATTTGTGAACAGTTAGCAGACTACGCTTTAGAATCGGCCGGCGCAAGAGTGCTGCACACAGGCGACAGTGTAGAGCATGTGATATACGAGTCTCCTGTAGGCTGGGCGCTCCACATGCTGACTGCGTGGTTGTGCCGCGAGTGCCTCGGCGCGCGGGCCATGATTCGGCCCGGCACGCTGCCTGGAGAGTGTTGGGCGTTCAAGGGCTCCAGGGGAGAGGCCACAATACGGCTGCTTGGCACCGTCCGAATAACGGGCATCAGTGTAGAACATATACCGCCGCATATTTCACCTACGAGGTACCTGTTCACAGTTGTATTCGAATAACAATTTTTTGGATAGGCATATTGACCCTTTGGAAATGTACGGCAAAAAGACGTTCACGTTTCGTTAAGTAATTGGTTGGGGCAGAAAGGTTCTCGAGTGGACCACCGACCCTTCACCGGAAAACGCAGTGTGAGATGACGGACGACCTGGTAAAGGTTGTTGGGAGTCGTTGGATGCATACGGCATACAACGGAAGTCTTTGGGGGGGAGGCCTTTGTTCAGCAGTGGACTTCTTTTGGCTGATATGATGATGATGAAGTAATTGGTAGCTGTATTCGTACATAGTTCACGGATGCTAAAAAAATTAATTTATGATTAAAATTAGAATTTCTATGAAATATCATAGAAATTCTATATTAAGGCCGAGCATAGAAATTGTGCCTATGAGTAATCTTTTGTCTTTTTACAGAGAAATATCGTCGGCGCCACGCTTATTTCAAATCGAAGGTCTTGAAAACCGTTTCGACCCGTATCCGCACGATTATGGCAGTTTCGAGTACGACAAAGACGGTAAACCCATCCAATACTTCGAAGTTATGTATCCATCCAGCAAGGGGCATAACATTATGAGGATAAGAGTGCTGTCAAACTGGGGACACCCGGTATACACGTGTGTGTATCGTGTCAGAGTCCACGGCGATCTGGTTAATAATCCTCGAAATGCTGTGGCTGATGATGGTGACTTGCGCATTGAGAATGAATAAATGTGGTGGTCTATGTGCTCAATGGGAGAGTTTAAATAATACAGTTATACAGATATTGTGCACTTCTTACACGAATATTATGGAATGGTATTGCTTTACATGAAAAATTGCTAACATAGAAATTCAATAATAATCTAGGTAGGTATTTGCTATCTTTTTTGTAACTTTTAGTCTAATAGTGTACCTATGTATGTTGTATATAATTGTGGGTGATTAGAAAATCGTTATAGTTTCGAACGTTTTTATACAGAAGAGGTGTCATCCTCTATTTTTTTGGTTGATTTAATCATGACAATAGATAAACCTTCCGAAGCCACAGTCCATTTTAGTCAACTGGTATACGTACCTATACTAAAATAACTTAAATAAATATAATCTAAGCATGAAAAATGCAAAAAAATACAAAAGATAGGTAACTATTGTATTGATAACGGTAGGTTAATGTCATATTATATGGCACAGAACACACTGGGTAATATTTATTACCCAGACGTCCAACCTATCCTCAGGACAAAATGTAAAACCTTAGGTAAACCTTATGTTAGGTAGGTACCTAGGTACCTATATCTCTTATAGTATATAATTAAAATACAAAGTTTTCATCATACGAATGTTTTCAGAAATGAGACTTAGATAGATCGACTTTTTGGTTATGTAACACATACATTGTAAATTCCAACAACTTGTTAGAGCCGTTTCCGAAAATACGATTACAAACAATTGTATAAATCTAAGTAGGCAGGTATATCGTTCTTATATCAAAAAGAACTTAGATCTCTTATTCTATATGTCTAATTTAAAGAATCTACAAAATCCGATATCACTGTCTTATTGTTAGGTAGTTACTACATCGTCTGTTCATATAAGTACTTTTTTATAAATATACTGAATAACATTACTTGCCTACAGTGCTGTCTGAAATTTCCAGGAAAGGTACATATTTCTTTTAGGCTATGTATTATAATAATTTTAGTAATTCTAATTACGTCTTGTAGTTTATTTCATAGATATTGAATGCCTAATTTATTAAGACTTATTGATAAATTAAATAAAGCTTTCCTCTTTAGTACTACTTTTGATTAAATAAATCCTACTTTAAAAAAAAATACTGCTCTAGCAGACTAGCACTAGGAAATAAAGCGAGGGACTTCACAAAAATATAATCAACGGGCACAAAGTACACCCACACTTCGAAACAAATATCCGTGAAACGCACAAATGTTTGTCTCGGAATTGAACCAAAGACATGCGGCGCGTAGCGTCCACCTTAACCCCTACACCAAACATGCAGTTAAATTTTTTATGCATAAAATAACGATATAAGCGAGCAGATTTTTTATGGTATAAGAATATCCATTACGCCAAAGCCATTATAAGCCAGGTGGCTGCCCGTTTATAGCCATTGTATGTTGCACAAAACTAGAGAAAGGCAAAACCAAGCATAGATGTTAATCTGGGTGTCCGGCAGCCGAATGCTATAAAATGCTTGCATTGTTGTCGACAATGGTACAAAGTACATAAATTAAAGTGTGCAAAGTGATCATGAGCCCCCGCTGCGCGCGCGCTAATGGGTTGACCGAGCCAGCTACGTTTTGTAGAGAGAGAGGTAGAGCCGCTGCGCTGGCGCATTGTTGATGGACACTTTGATTAATTTATTATAGCAAACGATAGTTTGCTGTTATACATACCTGTAGGAAAGCATTGTTACCAATGTGATAATAAATTTTAATGAAATAAGTTTATCAATGTAGTCAGAGTTCGATTTTTGGAAATTGACAATATTTCATGATAACAATAATTAACACATACTTACTATAATTTACTTATATTGTATACACACACTGCACTCATAACGCTTTTCGATACCCTAAATTACCAATCAGGTGGGATATTTTTTTCGTTAGAACAAAATGTCGTATACCTAGTACCGACAGATACCTACTGACCAAAAAAAAAAAGGTTAAATCTATATATAAAAGAAAGTCGTGTTAGTTACACTATTTATAATTTAAGAACGGCTGAACCGATTTGACTGAAAATTGCTGGAGAGGTAGCTTAGAACCAGGAGACGGACATAGGATACTTTTTATCCCGTTCCCGTGGGATGTGATGACAGACCGAATTCCACGGGGGCGAAGCCGCGGGCAGAAGCTAGTATGGTATATTGCTATGGTAACGTAACGCTGGAACTTCTTACATTGTTATAATATGTAATTGTATTACTTGATACATAAATCAAACATTGCTGTGTAACTTTCTGCAGTTACGAATTAATGAGTAGGTAAGTACCTAATAAGCTCGTACATATTTAAAGTAAATGCTACGCAAACAAAATATTTTTAAAATGTTTCTACAAAAATGATATAGGTACCTATACCTACTTATGTTATAAGTAGTCTAGAAGAATTCAAAAACAGTTAATAAAAAAAAATGCGGGTAGCACCACGGGGAAGCGCACTAATGCTGTACAATATGCGATATTACTCAATTGTTAACTTTTTACGTCCACAGTGTCTGACCAGCCAAAGAATCTGGACACAAATACTGTTCATTAATACATGTCAACTAGCGAGAGACGGCTGAACTATCACATCATTAATATTGGGTAGTAGGTCCAAGTAGGCGGTGGGAGAAAAGGATAAATTTCATGGAGAGGTGCTTTTACCCTTTACGACTCTAAGCTATTTGTCAGAGAAAAGGAAACACATTGAAGCAACTAAAGAAAAGAATCGGTTCTTCAGCACCGTCCTAATTGTGTCCCTACTGTACTACGTACGTACCGCGTTATAGCTTCTAACGATGTCGATGTCATGCTTGTCCTTACGTTACAATAGAATATAACGATATAATTTTCCGAGTAAGTAGGTCCTCTACATAATTAAATACCACTTTTAGTTTGTAAGGACTTCCTTATTTAACTTTAAATGGACTTTACACTACTGAAGAAGAAGTTAGATGCCTTTTCTCATAGGTAGTTCTTGTACATACCTACCTACTTAATTATGTCGGGTACCTACCAATAATGGTTTTTCCAAGACGGCCGTTGCCAAAAGAAGATTTAGCGTAGATTAGCTCAGTGGTTATATCAGACAAAGAGAACGTCACAATCTTTAAAGCACACACAATGTCTCAAACAAAATACGAATTTCGGAAACAAAATATAGACAGTATACTTCTTGATGGACCGATTTCACCAAGAATCTTTTCATTTACTTTCAAACTTATATTGGGCCAAGATATATGTCTTTTTATGAATCAATTGTAATAATTTTTCGTCTACAATACACAATTATGTAATATCGACCTCGTAGCACGGGCACGTAGAGGTTCGTTGTCCGGTTGATATTCTTAACGACTAGCAAAATAATAAATATCTTTATAATGTATATCGGTGATAACTTTTTTACTTGTATTACTTCCACGGAAAATGTTTAATCCACGACAGGAGATAAATCTTAACAAAAGTTCAATGACAATATTCTCTTTGTAATTGGGAGTAGAGCATTGTGCGAGACGCCAAAATATTTGGCAATATTAATAAATGTTTATGGTCTATCGCTCATGAAAGGTTTGCACTAGTAAAGGATTGCCGGCGATAGTTAGACGGTTAAACTCATTGGAGCATTCTGAGAGCTTCCGTCGCGTGTGCCCCAAGTGACAGGTGTAAGAGGTATCAAGACTAATCAAGAGTTCGGGTGATGTGTGCCGCAAATGATGCTCTGATACCTTTGCTCTGTAATACTCAATACGCATCAGGTCGGTCGGGTAAGATTCGCAGTCGTAAATTGTTAGTAAATAAATTTATTGGGAAGGATAAAAATAAGTAGCATGTAGGTATGGGTATAGGTATTATATTATTAATTTCGGTAAGCCTTGTTACCTATCCTCATTGAAATACATTTTTTATTGTATAACTAGCTTCTGCCCGCGACTTCGTCCGCGTAGCGTGATGATATGTAGCCTATAGCCTTCCTCAATAAATGGGCTATCTAACGCTGAAAGAATTTTTCAAATCGGACCAGTAGTTCCTGAGATTAGCGCGTTCAAGTAAACAAACAAATAAACTCTTCAGCTTTATATATTAGTATAGATATAGATATACCTACAGTCGTAGATAACCAGTACAGTTCTAAACAGCTCACATTTTGTACCACACACGAGGTTATATGCTGTGTGCGTAGGTGTCGTCAAGGGATTCGTTTTAAATAGTCTCTGAAGGCATTGTTTGGGAGACATGCTTTGTCCCGGCACATTAGAAATACTCTCGTGTTCGCTTCGCTGATTCCGATCAATGTCGCCTTCAGGAAATACGATTTTAACAGCGAAAACATCAGAATTACAAGTCATCGCGACACACTCTGTTGCCTCCGGGCAAAAGGGTTTGTTGTCATGCCATTAGGTAGGTACGTGCCTATCGGCTTAGTTTGTTTTATTCATACAATGATACATGAAACCCTTTCTTAGGAGCTGCTTTTGTCAGTAGCAAAATGTTGTTTATCGTATTTGCTCTGCATCGAGCTGAATAGGTTTTAATGTTGTATACAATGACATAACTGGATGTAGATCCAGGCTATATCATCGTTGTTGTAACATACATAGATGAATGGATTGTTTCAACATTTCAATACAAATGTAAGCACCTACTGTGAGTAAAGGTACTTTAGGATTTGGTAATGGCAGTAGACTCGCTCCCTATTACCTACGACCTAATCACCGACAAACTATGTGTGGTACGCCTCTGCCTAGACCTTTGGGAAATACAGTCAAGATGGTATGTTATGTCTTATACTGGTAAATTACGCAAAATATAATTTACACCAAATCTCATTGAAGCTAAAATTGCCTGTCCATTAATTCAGGTTGCGAGCTATGGTTAGCCAGCGGGCACTCTCTAACTAAACGATCAAATAGGGGGCTCCCTATTCGCCAACGTTATCTCACATAAAAAATCCTGCAAATAAAAGCAATGAAGAGTTATAGCTCATTATGTGAAGAGCGAAGGGTTCGCGGCAGGTATGTCCGTATGGCGCGATCAGCCCTTCATAATTTAGAAAAAAAGCCATTTATTAAACTAGAGCCCTTAGTAATTATTGGGACTCCATTTCGACATATTCGCTATTGCTACCTGCCGGCAATTTGCCATTCGGCCCTTTGTCTGGCGGTGTGGCGCCCTAAAGGGTTCTAATTTTAAATGCAGCGTGTAACCATTGGGCTTTATTCTTAAATTTCTCTTTCGCGGTGGTTAGTTGGCTGCGCGCGGCGCGCTGGACGCAATATGGCGTGTTTTTTGTAGCGAGGCAAGGGTGAGCAATTAACTGGATACAACATTGGCTTTGTTCCGTTCTTGTGGTTGATTGATAATAGAATATGTGCGCTGTGCAGGCCAGTGACGTCTTATTATTATATTTGCAATTAATCTCTGAAGTTGAACGCGAGCATGAGCGGGAGGCTAATAATATTATTTATTCTATAAACTTACACATAAGCCACAACGCTTATAATATAACCGATCAGACATAAAGAAGAAGATGTGAGAGAGATAAGATTTATCTGTAAGTAGGTATTTGTTATTGGTTTAGACTTATACAAATTAGACAATGACGTAGCCGCATTACGAGGCTACGCTGCCGCGGTGCATAATATTCGATGAATGCTTACGTTGAGCTGGACACATAATTTGCCAGGTCCTACGTGAAATGTGTCATGGAGGGAGAAATCTACCGAGCCAAACGTTAAAGTGATAACATCTTTAACCTTTAACATCATAGGTTAAATATATAGCTGGTAATAGTAAGTATATATAGTCGCGTGTGTTATAAACGTTGATCTAGTACTTCCATATAGGTACCGTGGGATTTTTTCTATATCCTTAGCGGATGCCTCTATCTAAGATTCCTCATAGCGTAAATACTTAGGTACCTATATCGAAACTTATACTTTCTGAGACTTTGTGAATGTAGACAGCACAAGTGTTGTGGGTTCGATCCCCACACGTTTGTATGACCTACAGGGGTTCCGGGTCTGGGCGTTTGTTTATGTAAGAAATAATGTTGAGGCTAAGTTTAAAAAAAAATACACGTAAAACCAAAAACAATAATGTCCTATACCCAGTGTGGTTGTTACATTACTAGTATTCCGGTTAATTTCACAACATTTAAACAGTTTGCAATCTAATCTCTAGTATCATAAAATTGTAAAAAAGCTGTGTCTGTATATTAAAGATATAAAAAAAACACGTGGGTTTTATGGTATACTAGCTTCTGCCCGCGACGTCGTCCGCGTAGCGTGATGATATATAGCCTATATATAGCCTTCCTCAGTAAATGAGCTATCTAACACTGAAAGAATTTTTCAAATCGGACCAGTAGTTCTTGAGATTAGCGCGTTCAAGCAAACAAACAAACTCTTGAGCTTTATATATTAGTTTAAAGATATAAACGTCTCCGAATCCGAAAATGTGACTTGTCTGTTTGTTACGGGTTGGAGCAAAAACTACTGAATAGATTTTAATTTTATTATCACTGTTAGAAAGTATATGCTCCAACTTAAGAACTGGTGAACTTCTTATCTCAATTAATTAAACGAATCCTGAGATATAACTTGACCTCCCTGATGTATAGGGGCCCATACAAAGAAGATATCATCGATGTTGGTTTTTCCATTTTTACTCCTGATATAGCCTCACGTGAGCGAAGCCGCGTGCAGAAGCTAGTAATAAATAAATATTCTGCGACATTTTACGCAGCACCATCTAGTCCGAAACTTAGCAGAGCTTGTACCTACTATGGGTATACCTACGAGTACTAGACAATGGATATAATATAATACTCATATACTTTTTTTTGTAAATGCATGCTTATAATACATAAGAAACATCCAGACAAGCACAAACACTTATATTCATCACATAAATAAGTATTTGTGTCTTGTGGGAATCGAAACCACGACCTAATGGTCAGCAGTCCGGTACTCGAATCACTAAACCACAGAGACTGTCAAATCTCGCGAGATGGATTAAAAATTACAATTTACCGGTATTTTCAATTTTGCGGTGCCATGCACATAGGTAATGTGCGACGTAGAACCTTTTATGATGGTAGTCCGTGCCTTCGAGCTGTTCATGCTGACCATACTTAATGGTTCTTGAAAAGGTATTTAATAATTATCTTCCTGGCCGTTTTACAACTAAGTATGTTAGAGTACCTTCAACCAGATGCAGTTGAATATCAGAATTTTACACGAACTCATTGCTATAAAACCTCTTGGATATATAGGTATAAATAAGTATGTGTAGGACTAGTATTCTATTATCTGTGGTGTAGGTTAGGATTATCGCATAATCCCTGTCATTCTGAGAGGAAACCCGTGCCCAGCAGTGTCTACTGGGTTGATTATGTTATAATTATGTACCTAGGTTATAGGTAAATGAATTGATGTTCAAAAGAGGGACCTACTCAGACGTAGGAATACGTTACGTATACAAACATAATATTCAGTGATAATCTTTGTCTAATGCGCTAGATAATTAACGGTAGATATAGGTATACCTAATTCGGTGATGTAGTGATAGAAATGATCTCTAAATGTTAGGTTGGTAATGTTACACGCTGGAGTGCGAGTCCTGATAGTGCAAACATTGGCGCGGCGTCCATCTCACTACTAGTTTGTCTACAAACAAGGATCGAATGAATATAGACAAGCGTGTGTGCGGTGGTGGATCGCGTTACAATAACAAATACCTACAGGGTTTATTTGTAATACATATCGATGACCGCCGATCGAGTGGTGTCGTGGCGGCAGATCGCCCTCGCCGCGTAATGTCATGCAGTCGCTATGGCAACGATGCATTCACCCTTACGCACATTACACACGAGAGACCATAAAAAAACAGAAAAGCGGAGAACAGAAAACTTGGTCGACGTCACCCCGGTTCCTGTCGGCTCGAACGTCCGAGAGTTCCCTTCTTTCAAACATAATTTATGGTTTCGGGGAAATAAACATAAAAAATAGAAAAGGAAAAACGACAGCACGCACGATAAAAAAGCTCGTCGTAAAAGTGCGAGGGGTGCGGGGGGGCGCCGCCCAGTCGCCGGCGGTCGCGGGCGGCAACCCTTCCGCTGCCCGCCCTCCGCCCGGCCCTCATACCCACCGTATTAAAGGGTTACGACTACTAACCCTCGTCACCGTTGCTATGTATGTGCTTAGCTATTGATATAACTGCCCTTACTATAAGTTCTCTGAGTAAATGCTCTCGAATAGTCCAGGTCTTTGTAAAATCTGACTGAAACTTTGACTTGTACGAAACTCTGTGTAAAACATTACACAGTGACTACTATATAATGTTCAACACGCTGAACTAAAAATACTTCTTGAGCTTAATTCTAAATAAGTTTACCACTTGAGCAATGCTGTTTGAATTAAATGTGTTCGCTGGGCGACGCCTAAAGTGGAAGATGCCCAACATATTCCTTTTTCCGGGACTTAAGAGGTTTATATAAGAAACAGAATAGGAGAGTCACATGAAAGGTTGTCTCTTAGAAGAAAATTAATAGTTAAACAAAATATATATGCCAAAAAAGGGGGATACTTCGTGTTATAGGATGTTTCTTTTACAATTTCTTTACACTATAGGTACTGTTCAAGTTCAAACGTCAGTGTCGCTCACATGTGTATTCTGCAAAATAGTGTGTGAGAAGGGCGCGGGAGGCATACGTCGCGGCGACCGTCCGTCTCGGCGGCCACCCCTCGCAGCCTGCCCTGCAACACAACACTGTCAGAAGGCCCGCAGCACTCAACAGGATCGAAATTACAACATTGGACCAATTTAGTTATCGTAACATTATAATCTATACTAATATATAAAGCTGAAGAGTTTGTTTGTTTGTTTGTTTGCTTGAACGCGCTAATCTCAGGAACTACTGGTCCGATTTGAAAAATTCTTTCAGTGTTAGATAGCCCATTTATTGAGGAAGGCTATAGGCTATATATCATCACGCTACGCGGACGAAGTCGAGGGCAGAAGCTAGTTCTTTATAAACCTTCAATTAATTTTCCGCTGCTGGGCACGAGTCTCTTCTCAAAATGAGAGTTAGGCTCTAGTTTAAGACAGTGTCTTAAACCTAGCCTAGCTGCCACTGGCCTGCTAGTTTGTAAACTTTACACAGTGTCAAGAAAATCTCTAAGGTACGTAGGTTTCCTCAAGAAGGACTCCTTCACTGTTTACGCAAATGTTAATTAATTTATCAGAGCAAATTTATCCTGACATGTCAGAGGTGTGACACAAATTTGCACGGTAAGACCCATTACGTACTGTGAACTGGTTGCTAGCGACCTGTCGATGCCACCGAAATTATAGGTAGGCGACGGGCGACCAAGTGTGTAACACCTATCTTAAACTATAGAAAACCACAGTCGCCATCGACCAATTCGCCGGCGACCCGTCGACAGTGCGTAATGGCTCTAATTGCGAGAAGGCTTTGGATACGAACTCGAGACCTGCGACTTGGCAGTCCCTCTAGACAAGTGGGATGAACGCTAATCTAATAGCGTTCATCCAATCATAGCGTTCATCATCTGGTCATGTATGCAAATGACATAAGCTTTCGACAAATCCAGCGCGCACAAATGTCATTTCCATATATTTTGTTTCTATTCGTTTGTCTATCCGAACTTCAGATTTCCACTTGTCTACGGGTTCAGTGGCATATCACTAGGCCATTACTGCATTACTGTCTATTTGATATTTACCACCGAGGAACTATTTTTTTCTGAAATAAATAAACACAGATGTATTGCTCCCTTAGATACATAGCATCATGTAAACCGTTAGAAATCGGTGGAATATCGACACTGCGACAGGAATAGAGCGCTTGCAAATGTCAAATCTATACATTTTGTAAGGTTTCGCTAGGTCCATATGTTATTATGCCACTTATGCAGCGGGGCTGATAAAACATCTCGGTACTCTACATACATTTTAAGTCGCTGCTGGTATTTAGGACTAGCAACGAATAAATCAAAATACCTCGTCCGTCACGTGTGGACCTTCTGACCATCCTACGCTGGCCACGTACACTAAACAACCGCACACAAATACCTAGTTAAGTTTTCACTTTCCCTCCAGAGAGCAGGACTGTCAATATCAAACAGAAATGTTTAGTAAACCGTACGAATTAAGATGTAACACAACTATAGAATCAAGTTACCTATTGTAAATATCAGTGTAAAAGATGATTTGATGTTGTTAGATGGATACTATTTTTAGGAATTATACATTACATAAACATACCATCACGCCTGTATTCCCCGAAGGGTTAGGCAGAGGCGTACTAATGTACACCCACAGTTCGCCGGTATGTTTTAGGTCCCATGTAATAGGGGGCGAGCCTATTGCCATTAACCGGGCACAAATTCCTAACCCTGAGCTGCTACTGGGAATTTCATAGAAAAACCCAATAACACTTTGCTCGACCTGGGAATCGAACCCAGGACCTCTAGCGTAGCAGTCGCGCTCAGGACGACTTGGCTAATGAGGCAGTTATAAAATTAGGAATTATAAAATTGTGAAAATAATACTTAAAGTAACTGTGTGTGATTCTTTGTTACGTTTCTACACCTAAACGGCTGAACCAATTTTAATGAATTGTGGTAGGCATAGATTACCACGGACCACGGAGATGGATATAATTATGCTACCGTTTGCCTTGAAAACCCCTTTGAAATCGCTGGCAAATTTATTATTAATCAATAATAATTTTATAAAACATATACTACATTTATTTGTTGATCTTACTTGGTTATAATCCTTTCATTATGTAGTGCGTCCATTTCCTCGAATGTTTTTCTTACTTTTTTCCGCCCTGTCCTGATACGCACCAGTGCTCTGCTTTTGCCAATCGTATTTATTGCCTTATATATCTTGAACCGAAGGAAAACTCACATCATGTTAATTTCCTGTCCTAGTTCGGTCACATGGTATATTGCGGGTAAAAAACTGATTCCGGCAAACATTAAAATAGGTAAATATTTTTCATATCAATTGTTTCTATTTTTATTTAAAACGTTGCTTTTATTATGAGTAATAAGTAGTAAGTAGCTAAAGAAGGTAGTGAGAATGCTCATGTTAGTGAGCATCTAAGCAATCACTGTCACCAGCATACATGTATATTTTTGTCGTTAGAGGCCGGTATTAATAATGACCGCCTTTATGCGAAGGGTCCCTGACCAGTTCCCGGGCCACTTCACTTATTTAAATTCCCGTTTTTGTACTAAATTTACATTACATTCCTTGCCTGCCAAGATGTCAAGGTACAACAGGGAGACGATGGCATGTCCCTTCTTATGTTGTAAATTGAGGGTCACACAAAAACCGTTGCGCCCTTGCCGAGCCTATAACGTCCAGCCGCTCGTCCGTCCACGATCACGTGAAAAGGGCTCCACTTATTTTTTTATTCTTTTGATGTCCGCTCTATACATTAACAATTCGCATTTTTTTATCTAAAATTCAGTGAAATCAGTAACCGGTGTACTGTAGGGTTTAAATTTTTGTGGAAAAAATGTTAAATTACGAGGGGACGATTATAAACACATGCGCGAGCGCGTCAAATCTTCAGCCGGCGCGCGCTCATCGTCAGGGCAGTATTATGGCTTTTTTAAATCGACAGTAGTACTAGGGAAAGGCATTTTTTAAAAATAAAATATACTTTTTAAGTAGAAAACGTGTCCCCGCAGTCGAATTCAATTGTTGCGTGTCGGATGAGCACGAGTTCGATTTTATGTGTGGAAGGGATTTTTTATGGTGTGTGTGCCACGCGGTAAGAGCGGTGAGACGCGGGGTGGAGTGACTGATAGGCATCGTCTTGGCACTCGACAAGCGTATGTGCACGCACAAACCCTTTGGCTGCATGTGTACGTTTCATGTCACATTATAGCCGCGGGCGTGTCTCCCTACTACCACATACAAAAACTATTTTGCTGTTTCTTGTCTATATTTACGTAAAAGATTTATGCCAAAGTTATCAACAGATGTGATATACCTTCAGAACAATAACTATGAAATGATAAGAAATCAATGTATTCCTTAATGTAACTGTAGTACCTACGTATAGGTGGGTAGTTATCAAGAATCTTTTAAATCTAGTAGTTTTTCTGTGCCAGTAGGCAGTAAATAATAACGTCATAGCAAAGGCTTACAGAGTATTAAAATTTGTTTGATCATAACATTTACAATACAATACTTACATTTATTTCCCAAATAAGCTTTATAATATTTAAGATTTTCCAATGGTCCCAAACTAGGCTAGGCATCTTGGGCACCAAATAAGTTGACATTGCGAATTATTATTGTTGTCATGGATTTTTGTCATATGTAACATACATAACTTTATAGTCAGGCTGAAAATCGAGCGTACATGGCATTAATTAAACTGTAACAAATGAATTCAAATTGGTAAATTCTAGGATCATGACTTAAAATTTATTTATTTATTTACCTTTTTTATTTTTTAAATATAATAATATATTTTATACATTCACTATAAAATGATTCTTGGAAAAACACAATGCACCCTAACTTAGGTTGGTACTAATAATTGTGCTAATTACATATAGGTATAGGTATATGTAAATATGTATTAAAAAACGCGTAACGCAATTCAGTTTGTGTACCTACCTATATATATATATATTATAGTTCTAAATCATATCCATTCTGCTTGCTTTGCTTTAAGTAGATAAAGTAGTAAAAGTTAAGAAGATGCTCTACAAATTGGATTCGGTTTTGCGAAGTGCGACTGCTTTACATTAACAAAGAGACATTTGTAAAGGTAAAATATAATCTATAATATTAAGTTTGTTATGTACTAGTAAATGTCAAGACTGAAGACATAGTAAAGACCGGCAAAAGCATTATTCGACCCATATTATTATATTATTGGAGTCAACAAGGTACTTGTGATTCGCCGATTTAAATCGTCTAGGTATATAATAAAATTCGGTAATAACAAGCTCACAAGTAAAACCAGCCGCGGTGGGCGACGACGAAAGAGGTGAACAAGTCACAACTACTTTTTACTCCCTTCGGAGGGAGGCCGCCCCTCCCACCCACACACGCTCTCTAGAGATGGAAGTTTTGTGGGGTTACACACACGAGCGTGCAAGAGAACAACAAACGGCGTAGTTGCCTAACTCTAACTTTAATTGTGTCTTTTCAATCGATAGTTTCTTGGGAACACATCTTTCATTTAACGTTTGCCGTCCGTCCAATGTCGTGCCGCTGTCTTTGACGTCGCCATTTAATTTGTAAGGTGAGATGGGAATTTCGTAAAGCATTCTTTTGTTGTCGGACCTAGTTGAGTCTGATAAAGGTCTAGTCTTACATTTTTGTGTGACGACCTTGTAACAAAATAATAATATATAATTTTTAATGTATGTTCATTCTGTTATATACCTAAGTTCAAATACATATGTCTTTTTTGAACGTAGGTATAATGTATTAATGACGTATGACTTAACTTAACACATAACTAAACATATTTGAGTAAATTAATTAAAACGTTTTTGAACTCACTTGTAAAGTCGTAAGCTCTTTTGAATTAGAAAAGGAAGAATGTTACTTTTACATGAACGTCATTAACTATAAAAATATCTGTATTGAACCCTGTACACATATGCATGTGTATGTGAATAAGACATAGGGGGGCCAGTGGGCATCCCCTGCGTCCGGCCAGGCCGCGGCCGTCCGTCCCTTGCTGCAAAAAGCGGACAATTGCATCCTCGCTCCTTGGTTTGCATAATCAATAGTACCGGCCGTTATTGTAAGCTTTCATAGGGTGAATTATATAAAAACTCAATCGTTACATACCTACGTGTAACGAGTTTAGCTTGGATATTTGTCATGACCGTGACAGTAACGAAGCGTCACTACTCGAATTAATATTGTTTCATAAAATATACACCTGATTTAATTTAAGATTATTCGATTCATCATTATGTAAGTCTACCAATTTTTTATTTACGTTTGTTACGTAAAGAATTGCCTAATTACAATTACAAAGTTGTCGTGGCGCTTGTCTATCTACCTGCTTAGATGCCTTTGTAGATTAAAATTCTGATCAGTTCTCAGAAAGTGATCCGTTATCGTGATATTTACACATTTCACATTAGAATTCTATTGAAAAACTTATTTTAGTTATACACATATTGTTAACAGCCAATCGATTGCTATTAGTCACATTCGGTAGTCAGACCCAATTTTATTTAAAACAATGCTATGTTAGGTGTGAAATCCGTATATTTTATAAAATAACACAATTCCTTCAGTGACCCTTTGTTTTTGTCACAATAGATTTATTTTTCAAACCCGTCAGCTTTCGACGAACGATTTAGAATTCTCCAAAAATACGGAAATCATCGGGCGGAATATTTAGTTTTGTCATCGATTACGCAAACTGTTTCAAGGGTGCGCAGCGCTACACCATTGTGAAAAAATATGAGAGCGTATATAAAAACTGATGCAGCTGTCGGGTGGCACACATGCGAATTGTAGCAGAGTCAATGCGGGGATAAACGTCGTATGTGACGGTTCCCAGTGGAGACGTTCCGGCATTGTAGCAGCGCCGCGTCATGTACGGCTACCCTCACGCACATAGCGGGAAGGGTTCCGGACGCAATCCGCGCACCAGGAAGGGTTCGCACGGACGCGGACGCCCGCCGACGCGCAAGCGCACGCGAACTTGCAAAAAACTCATACAATGCGTACAACATCGCTGTTTTTGTTGTTAATACACTAGATTGTTCGTAAATTTCCTTTCTTCACAAAAAATGTAATATCATCAACTCGTTCACGCCCGGTCTTTCAAAGGGAGCTCTTTGAAGAGGGAATAGAGAAAATGTTAAAAACTAGTAAAAAGTGGGTCAGAAAGGGGTGCTTTTGAAACTAGTAATCACTACTTCGTGTATATCGATTGCCGTTATTATACAAAAAAATCCTTTTTGGGATCGACAGTTGGGAATTAGGATCTTTTATTATTACGGATAAAATAATAAGAGAACTAGTTCAATAAATTATTGAAAGGGGAACAATTATGAGATCTGATTACCTACAGTTGAACTGTAAAAGTAAAATAATTAAACAGGGGGATAATAGGTAACTATACCTATATAGTACCTAATCTTTTAGTTGTGTTATATAAGACAAATTAATATGCAAATAAGATAATCATTCGTTTTAATACATTTCATTTTAATTTCATATGTAGGTAATATAATTCAATACTTAATATAAAATTTTTACAAACATAAAGTTGACCGTTTTATGATCTTTCATAGATGAAACAAAGTCGTTACACCATTTATAACTCAAGAATGGCTAGGCCGATTTTTATGATCTTTGAATTGTTGGATTCGCCTTGAATAGCAAAATAACTAGGTATTATAACATCGGAAAAAATCACGTAAGTAATAAAAAATTACGGGACGAATCACGTAAGTGAAATTGCGGGCACCAGCTACATTTTTATTTACATCAAGTTAGGTTAGTGTGATTGGTCACATGGATAATAAAAGCTAAACTGCGATCGCTGGACTTAAATTTTTACCCCAAAACTAAAAAAATGAAATCTCAATCATTTATAAATTAGCTTCGCGGACAACTAGTCTGTTCATCCCTTTATCAGTTCTACAATCGGCCACAATAAAAGGGTACGGATTGATTGTCGAGGTAGCTTTTTATACTTTTTTATTTATTGTCACCATTCAATTTATGTTCCAATTTCTATGACAGCGAGTATAGACACACCGAATAAGTATAATGGTCCTTGAAACCGCTAATAGAGGGAATGTAATGTTGAAGAATTTAGATTTATTATTCGAACATTATTATGTACTGCTAATTTTAGAAAATGTGTTTTAGTAGACTGGGACGTTTTTAGAGTCTGTATAGCATACGCCCACTCGCTGGATCGTTTACGCTTTTAGAGACGAAAGAGTCGACAATGTGTAGGATTGAGTCTACACCTACGCGCGATCTACTTACTTGCGGGCAACGCACTTGTGACTCCTCTGGTGTTACGGGGGTCCATGGGCGGCTGTTATCGCGTACCATCAGGTGATCTTTCTGCTCGTTTGCTCGCCTATCCCATAAAAAAGAGGTATCATACAAAAATATATCAGACGAGCTTGTATCAACTTACTTAGACGAAAAAAAGTCGACAAGCTTGTAGTAATGCAAGCTATACATTTATCGTTTTGAAACTTGTATTTATTTGATCGCACTTTTCAAATCAGTTATTTAGCCACGATAAGTAAATATAGTTTTAGTAACAAATGCGCGACCCGATGAATCAATGAATTACACCTATTTATTGACAAAACGCTCTCATCTTTAAGATATTATAGAAAACCTCAGGTTAACATCATAGAGGCTGGAGTAGAGCTTATGATAGTTCAATTCTAAATCACGTAGTTCTGAATCTTTGAATTTGGTAGTTTGGTTTATTATTGGATTAGAAATCAATTATAACACTTGTATTAATATTGAAAGAAAAAAATGCGATAAACCCTAAACATCTATAAAGGTACTCCATAAAAATCTTGAAGGTGTGTAAGGATTGCCTAGTACTAGGCAAGAGCGTGGTGATTTAAGGCCTAATCCCGAAAAAGAGGTGACTATTAAATATCTAAGTAATTAAAAATAACTGTCAGAGATCTTTCAGGCTTTCAGAAGTATTTTACTAAAATAGCTTCTGCTGTAAGTTCAACAGAGTGAGTAGAATTATCTGAAAATTCTAAAAGATCTTTTAAGAAATATGTTAGTAGATACTACAAAATGTTATGTTGTTTCCGTCAAACCACGGTCGCTGAATGTATTTATTGGTTCTCCCGCGGCCGCAGGCCCAACTGCAATGCTTTAATAATTGTGAATGTTCATTTATAACTTTGTTAGTATAATTTAACTGACCTAACGTATTTTGTTGCATATCGCGTCTCTACGATTACCTAAGTTCTAACATCAAAACGAAATTCAGTAAACTGTGCACAGAATAGTTGAATTAAAGCGAACCCATTTACCTGTTCTGTGCAATTACACGATGTTTACACGGACATTATATTCCTTTACAACTCTTCCCCAACCCTTCTATTGTAACTTTTTTATGCGCGCGCGCACTTGTGGCCCGGACGCGCTCGTAATTGAGCCCGACTTAAAACATATGCACATAAAAAGCTCAAAAAACGTCCATAGACGCATCAGGTGAACGTAAGTTTCACTTTCGAAATATTTCTTCATTCAACCCTTTTTTTCTGAGACACGCGTCAACCTAAAATAGCTTATAAAATGTTAGCCGTTCCTTCGGAGCCGCTTGTTATATGACATGAATAACAGGATTTGCTTGGTGTATTGTTTAGTAATTTATTGATGAAAATTCATCAAATTCATGTTACTAAAATATAGCTATTTATCAGTTGTCACTAACAAGGTTTCCACAGGTTATTATTGTTGTATTTTAAATTGAAGAAACGAATAAAAAAAACAACAATGCCTTTTTGTCAATTATGTGTGATATGCACAAGATACAGAAAGATTAAAAACTGTGTGGGTTGCAGTAAGCTAATTCCTCACATTGGCTGTGGTGGAGAGGTTTAGATAGTGGAGTACGAAGAGAAACGATTCGCGGGTATTAAGTAAACGACGAATCTTTCTCTAAGTTGTTCTTCACTAGTTACAGTATTTTAATCGTACGTGTCAAATCGTGATGTGCATAGCGACAGTAAGTAGATTGCGGAGCAGGCAAGAAAATAGTACGTCAACGAGACCTAGCAAAAACAACCTAGCTTACGCATAAAACTACCAAAGAAATCGGTTGTGCCATGAAATAGTACCTACTTACTACGTTATTGGCACAAACTAAATGTGTAATTCTGAGTTCTTCTTGGCTAAGAGAAAACAAACTTGCCTCTAATAAAACTCTCAAACAAACAAACGTAAGTATGTTTATTTTATTTTTAAGTGAATATTTAACGCATCGTATTAGTTTTTATAAAGTGGAAAAAATATCAGATAGGTGCGACAGTTGAGGCAGCAAACAACTTTCCGTGGACACGGTTATTTTTTACACCAACACCTGTTAGTCTGGGATTATTGAATTTGATAAAACAACATATTGCGTTAATGCAGCCCAACAAAAAAGGGGTTTTTTATAAACGGTAGAAAATGACAGTGCGCCTCTAGTAATGCTAGTAACTTATAGCATAAGTGGTTGCCTAATAACTGTAATAAAAGTGCTTTTTTTGCACATGTGGGTCTCTAGGTTGCTAGAAAGAATTTGAAAATGTTAATAGTATTAACTACGTGTTCAGTTGTTCACCTGTAAAACCTGTCGTGTGAGAATAGGTGTTATTCTCATAACTTAAACTATTCAAACGATTCATTGTTACTTTGTTCCATGTTATTGCTTTAAACGTAAAAAAATATTCAAAATTATAAGAAATCGCTGTGAAAAAAAATTGTTTATCATATTTTATAAAGGCAGATGTAGAGACACATTGCTTTTCAGAAAGATTATCGATTATACGCGATCCAATTAATTGATATCGAAACAATCGCCTGTTTGGAACATTAAGGGTGCTCAAATAGCTCTATCAGTATCCTTTCGAATTAGGGTTATATGAGCAATGTTTTTTCTGAAGACGCGCGTCTACCCCTTTTTTAATCGGATTTCGAAGGCGCGTGTGCGTTTTTTACCCATCTCAATAAAAATTGAAACCCACCTTATTGCAGCCGTTAGGGTCAGGTTTTTTAAGTTTCCGTCAAACCGCGGTAGTTGAATGTATTAATTAGTCAGTTCTCCCGCGGCCGCAGGCCCAGCGCTTAATAATTGTGAATGTTCATTTATAACTTTGTTAGCATAATTTAACAGACCGCTGCGCATATAGGCAGATAATATCATTCTTGGTTGCTACAACCAAGGGGTTTTATCAATTAGACGGTTTTAGGGTGGTCATCTACCGAAGCCGAAGAAGAAGTGTGTGAATCTAAATATATCATACCCAGTGAACTTTTAATCAGTCGAGGTCTGTTTTGTGTGAGTTGATTTTAAAAGTAAATGTGGTGTGTTTCTGGTGGAACGAATTTTAAACAAATACACCTCCGAAACATTTCATATTATAATTACATAAGTATTGGGCTATATTCGGAAGCTCTTGACATTAAAAGAAATTTGCGTAAAATGGATCGGTGGAAGGAAAACTGTGGAATGTCATTAATATTCAAAACGTAACTAGGAGGGATTATAAAATAATAGCAGTAATTTGGAGCGGCACGCGTCCGTTCCCCGCACCCCGCACGCCGCGCCCTTCTCCTCGCCACCTACGAGAGGAATTTCTTGATAAGATATGCATGGAAATATGTCTGCTTTATTACATTTTTTCAAGTGACTAACTTAGATTATAATGCCATATTTGACTCTTTGTCCGACGTTTACATCGCTAAAGAAAAACAAGCGCTTCGAGTAGAAGATATGGTGCCAAATGTTGAAAAAAAAAATACTTGTAGAAATGTTTTCTGTGGACCTATATGCCTATTATCTAATCTTTTTCCTGGCTAGTTTTTAAATTGATACATTGCAGATCCCCTAAATTAGTGACATTATGAAGTGTAAGCACGTCACTGAACTATGACAATGTATGGGTTTTATTAATGTTTAAAAACAAAAGCTTAGTTTAAAGACTTTCAAGTCACCAATCAATGATTAGAGTCTCGTTTAAGGTCCAGTCACTTTGTATTATGTGCGTCTTACAATTTAGATGATGTTGAAGTTTGAGTTGACCTGCCTCTGCTGGCCTGAGTTGCCCTGCCTAAACGTCAGTCATCATCGTCCATCTCTACTACTTATTTAAACTAATTATTTAGGTGAATGTGGTGGTGTACTCTTCGGCACCTGGTAGCCGTCGGCCTGTGCCCAAGACTCGGAGTGTTCTTGAAAGCAAAGAATACTTCACCATCGATTGATCATTGAATATCTACTTATTAATTCGAAAATCATTTGAATAGCCTCGTCTTGTTTTGTAAAATATGAGCAAACCCCATATTTTTATCGCTAGCTGTACTTCTACGATGTATTAATAATCTAGAAAATTCACGCTACCAATACTAAATATTACGACTGTTATGAGTTCGTCCGAAAATATTTATCGACGCCTGGTAGTCCGAAGTAACCCTATCATTAAATTCCATTATAACTGTAGTTTTTTTCGGCAAAAGGATGTCAACTGCTGCAATTAGGCAGCTTGTAATTACACCTTATTAGATTTCCCTTCTTTTTCGGGGCAACGAGTAATATAAATTAATTTCAGTCCCATTTTCTACTTTGTCTTTTGAAATGTAATTATAGACTGAGTCGGTGTTTTTTCCTTCTAATTCATATTGTGTAATTATTCATTGTACAATTATACCTAAGGTTTTTCTTAATACAAGTTAGCTATGTTTCCGAGTAAAAGACTGAAACGTGTTTCGAGTTTTTATCAACTTTTATTTTGCGTATTAAAAGAACAAATAGGCTGTAGATCAAAAAACGGTTATGCAAACTGTGGACGACACACTTCTGCGAATTTGAATATTGGCAGAAACTCTTTTGTTGAGAAAAAAATGTAACAGAAACTACAAAGCGAAGTAATTTTGAAAAGGAGCAGTTTAAATGATATTGCCTTGTTCCCTAAAACGACACTGGAACTAAATTACCAAAAATATGACGCATAAAACATGGACCCAATTTTTTTGGAAGGTATATGGTGTCGTTAGAAACGTTATTATAAAGTAGCATGCATTGTTTTGTAGAAAGGACTGCATAAAGAACACGCAGGCCGTGGTTTACATAATTTTAGTTCTAAATTTATTTCCCTGATTATACTTTACGTATATAGTTATCATTTTGCTCTGGGCTATTTGGAACCAGGAGGATGTAATTAAAATGTTCACAGTGTAATTTAAAGCGACAGCTTTTTGAAGCCACTGAATTACTAAAAGATCATGTCGGGATACTCAAACTAGATTTATCATTATTTGCCACACGGAATCATTTAAAGATCATTTGCCTCGCATTATATCCTACCGATAAGAAGCCGTGCTTTCCTTGCCCTAGTATCACGGCCATGGTATGTGCAACTTTCCCTGCGGCTATGATATGCTGTGATATCTTCCCATATTACCGGGGCCAAAACCAGGGAACTGAGTAGTCTGGTTGCCAGTGAGGAGGGATTACCATAAGTCATAGGGTTTAAGGATCTGGACGTGTAAAGGATTAGATTATTTTTTTCATATAGGTTATGTACCAAATTGCGGTACCAAACTGCGCAGCAGCATTTATAAACGAGATCTTAATTATTGCTCCAGGATGTTTATTAGTACAGAAAGTCCTTACGAATAAGGCTTGTACCAGATATGTTATCATGTGTATGGCAATACAACACGAAAGCAAAACTCAACCGGTTCCAAAAATACAAATACCTAATAATGTAGTTTTCATTGAAAGAAAGATGTAGCCAATAACCTTCAGCCTTAAATGTGTAAAAAGAAGCATAATTTTTTAATAACCAATGAAGAAATTGTAGCAATTTGTACAAACAATGTGGTCGACATAAAATATCCCACAATGAATGGTAAAAATATGGCACCTATGTAAGTAGTCCAAACAGGTCGGTTACCAAGAAGCTCATTTTACCGACCAGCGGTAAAATAATTGTCGTTACCAAATGCCAAGGACTCACTAAAGCCCTCTAAGATAATTGCGAGCCTTTCTTTATCTGTATAGTGTGTACTTAGTACCAATACGGATTTGTTTTATTTTTGTACAGATGGAAATTGTTGTAATATATTTTTCGATATTACATCAATTGATATTTGTAATGTTTATGTACACGATGGCAATTTCTTCTTAAAACTGGTGCGATAAATAAAGGGTAAAAAAGGGAAAGTGCTGATAAAACGAAAAATAATCAACTTATGTAAAACATCTGAGGTTATCATATAGGTATCGTGTGATGAAGGTAAGTACATGTAATTATCTGTATCTGGCATTCTCCGATAAACTTGGAAGAAATAAAAGAGTTTGTTATCCATAAGAGAATGTGTAGCTGTAGGCATTCGTTGGCGGGATAGGCTGATCAATCATGAGCCTACCCCTTCTATCCCGCCCAGTGTAGGCGCGAAAACAAACGGTTGCCTGGCAACGCGCCGGGGCGGGGGCGCCCACTCCCAGCTACCGCATCACTGAACCCCACACACGACACATACGACATACACACACTACCCTCAAGCGATGCACAAACTACACTCTATCTCTCTATGTATGAACGAGTTGGAGACCATGTAATGTGAAGTTTGCAATGTCACGCTTTCTTCTTTGTTTCAATGTTCTTTGAGTATTACAACAAAGAATCACTATTTCTTATTAAATATATTCTTGTCTTAGTGCACTAGATTAGGTTTTATCTGTAGAATTATTTTTTGTAAAAAAAAAATATATTTATTGATCAACCAACACAAAGTAATAGCGTATATCGTAAGATATCGACATATCTGTCAATATTCACAGATACTTAGGTATATAAAACGGTACGTACTTAAGTACAAAAATATAAGCAAACATATCATCCAAAATGAGTTGTTATGTGTTGGTGTAATTGAGAACCGAAGAGAAGGTCGGCGTTGGCACGGGCGCGCGGTGATCCATCATCCCTTCGCTGACCGCTGCGCCCCCACCGCCACCCTCTCTTACTTTTCACTTTCTACATATTTTAAAGAGAATAAAACTTTCCCTTTACCCCCGACGCTTTTATTTTCTTTGGAATTGTAATAGAGTCGCGGCCACAGTTCGTTTCCGGTGAGATTCAGGAGTTCGGAATTCGGGACTCCTCATGGATCTTAGTTGTCTCGTTATCGACGTCGGTGACGGCTTTCTTCAGACTCTCTAATGTAAAAAATATCTCGATTTTTGTAATTCTTTTGGGAATCAAAACTTCGCTCTATGTGACACTTCGAACTTATCTTTTAAACGATTTCGTTGTACCCATTTAAAAGTTGCTGTTGCTAGCTCTCTACGCAATTTGTATCAATCTGCTGCGAAAAATTAAGGTCGTTTATAATGTTGAAAAATTTGTTTAAAATTAGTAATTGGTTGGACCGTTTTGGATATCGATTAGAATGACTGCTTTAACGAAATACCTTTTTATTTTATGTGGGACAAATGTTACAAAAGTCGTTATTTGTTACTTTATGTATGATAACCAGTGGTGTAAGAATATTTATTGATATAAGTAACAGCAATGAGATGAATTACAATGAACTGGCAAGAATTTAAGTAACGTATCGAGTTCGTGGTCCGGCAGGCAGCATCGCAGTGTCTATAATAAATGAACGGGCGCGGGGGACGCTGACCAATGGTAGTCCCTCCCTCAATCAATATGATGGACTCGGTCGCGAGGGGACGATCGCTCACTGATTTTTTCCCTCGCTGACAGGGCTCGGGAGGACGCGTTTTTGCGCCCTCCATGCGGCTACGCGAAGGGAGCTCGCAATTAATAAGTGCGTCCGTGGACCGCCGTGTCTTGTTATAGTTCTGTACCCGGCCGATCTTATTGTTCTTCCTAACAAACATTGGACACTCCTTTTTCTTGTTCGAGATAAATTGTTTTTGCTTTATTCCTTAATTATTCTTTCGAATCTACTAGGTTTTAATTCTCAGTTGTGAATATTGTATAGCTAAGGGCGCAATTACTACAGCTAGGAATCTAGAATGTGTTATAGACCTACAAATTGCGAATAACCAGTTGTAATTTGAATTTGGCGGGCTGAGCGAAACGATCAGCCTTATATATGAATGGTAGGTACTGTTCTAGTAGGTACTGTTATACTAAGTATCTACTACGTCTACGATCTTATACCTATCAAAATGTTCTAGATTTGATCTCTCATTAAAATAAGTAATTTTAAGCAAACATCTTTTAATATTCTTTGAGAGTTTCTTATTCATAAGAAGCAATTAAAAAGCAATTAGACTAGATTGCTTAAAATTCATACTTCTCACTCAAAGTAAGCTTTGGAAAATTCTCTCGAAAACATCACGCAGTTTCAAACATCGAAATCTTAATCTAAGTTTAAAATTTCTTCGAGAATCGGCAAATTTTGCACTAAGTCATTAAAGTATAAAACTTCGGTCATTTCGTTGGCGTTGCTTAAAAGCCTTTTTAGGCGGAGGAAAGTAATCTTTCATTAGGCGGGGGAGGAGCTAAAACGGAAGTTCTCTTTGAAAGGAAAATTACACGTCGGATGTGTCCGCGTGACGTTCGCTGAGATGGATTTTAATTATGTCAAACAAAGTTTAGAGGAGCGACGTGAATGACTTGGTGTGGCGGCCATTACCGCGTGTAGTATTTATTAGAGCAGATCGTTACAGCGCGCTAAAGACCCCATGCATTGTTTCAGTCGATTCCCTCTCCTTCACAACTTGTGCATTAAGCCCGCTGTGTTGGAAACTCACCCCGATCTGATTAAACCAACTTCAAAGTCCATTAAAAGTATACTTACTTCTTTTTAGATTAAGTAACTGAATTTAAAAAAAAAGTTATTACGTCGAACGGTATTAAAGTAAAGATAAAAATTAAATAAGTAATTTATTTAGGGTCCATAATCACTTTATTTTTAACACACAATTAAATTTCAGTAGGTAGTGCTATACATTGCTTATGTATTCAATCTATGTATTATGTTCATAGATTATGTTTAATTTCACCACACTAACGACGTTAATTTTCATCTCGTTATATTTATCTGATGTGCGGTGTGTAATAAAGATAGCTAGTGTGTAAAACATCGGGAAATTATACGTATATGTAGGTACTTACGATTGTCTTGCTAATCAAAGTTAAAGTCAAAGCCAGTCAGTCATCAATTATCTTAACAGCGATGTATAAAACGGTTGTATTCTACTGATAGCTATTTGAATGAGCTAAAAGGTGCGATAAATCGGCCACGCCCGGCAGTCCGCGGCCCGCTATGGAAATGTATAGCGCGACCACTGGCGTTAATCAGAATTCAGTTGCCATTAATTTGATTAGGGTTAGTGGGCGCGGGCCTATCAATCCGCCACATTACCATGCCGGCTTCTAACAGGGCTACCAAGTGTGTACGGTAGTCGCTGATAAGATTACTTAAATTGTTATTAGACTTTTGCTGGACTTTTACGCTTTATGATAGTGTAAAACGTGTTACGACTGTTAAAGGGGATACAACCTTGTAGAATATTTTACTGCACCTGAATAGAATTAATTAATGATTTTAGATTATTAAGGAGAACAGGAAGTAATATACCATGATTTATTACTGTTACAACGTTAATAAAACATACAATAAAAATGGATCTAGGCTATTTTACTGGATCAATTGAAACTTCCATAATTATGTTGGCACTCACAACCGCTTACAACCGCAACATTGAAAGTATTTTGTAATTTTAAAATGAATCCATCCCACTACTGAGTGAGTGGGCAGCCCTCACAGCTTGTAAACCGTAATTTCGACCGATTCGTGTCCAGTACTTTTAGGTCAATTAGGCAGAGTCACACCCGCAGCGTTCGCTAACTAATCACTGGGCACGCCAAACTTTATGCCGTGTTAATTTGACTAATGCGCGTCGGATTACAACAGTGATAAACTGGCCTAACCGTGGTAAAACCTAGCGTCCGACGTTATTTTATGCTTTATTTGTTTACACAAACGATTACCGTTGTATAGTAATTAAATTACTAAGAGTTATGGTGTTTGAAACCATAATATTTTGCATTAAATTCGTATTGAACCTTTGGGACTGTTATGAAATATAATGGCGCGTCTAGAGTCCTTTTCTCTTTGTCATATGAAGCTTGTGACTTAATCTTGAAATCGGTATACTTAGTTACGACATGCCAATTTACGTAATGATTACTTAGACAAAGGAGTTAGTTAAATATGGTTAAAGTAGTATATTATATGTTGAAAGTAATATTTTTATTTGATAGCTGAAACCTGCATTCAGTTCTATGTATATCTGTCGAAAGAATGGATCATAAGGATGATCAAAATAGGTTAAATAACCGCGGGAGAGGCAATTAGGCAGCGGGCAGTAGGTGTCGTGTCCAGAGGCAATTAGATCGTGCTACTTAACCAATTAGGAGGAAACAATCGCCCTCATAGCGGCCACTACTGTGTGAATACGCCCCTATCACTGCGCACAGTGTACACTGCTTTATGACGTTTTAAAAGGCACCTCATTACCCGATTATTTACAAAAAAGGAAAATTCGTCCAAAACTCGTGCGTAATTGCCTTGAGGTTATAGGGGACAATTTATGTTTCCCATGTTCATAGTTATTGTTGTTCTGGGAGTATCATGAGTCCATGACGTGTCGCTAATACATTACTTATTCAATGTAGTTTGTGTAGGTACGGAGTATTGTAACAATTTTAATTCAATCAAGTTGCCGGACATTATTGGGAGGTATTAAAGTAATTTGGTGATTTCATTATCATATGGTTTGTGTGAAAAATAACATGCGGTGGAGTTTCTTCCGATTATACATGATTAATTATAATTGCTTTGTATCTATACAAAATAGTTACTCATACGATGAATAGCATAGCAGGTTTCCATATTGATTGTCTGATATTAGTAAAACATTATCTACTGATATCATTTTTAAAGTACATTAATAGCGTTAACAAGGATATCGTGTCAATGATAATAATATTATGTATATCCATAAACGGAATAAGTGATAATTTGTAAATATGTGTTCACAAATTGTAGGTACAGATGCGTACTAAATTAAAATGTAATACGTGTTAAATATGAAACTACACAGTTTTATAGGTACATTCTAAAAATAGGATGTTGGATAAGACTAAAAATACCATTTAGAATACGGAATGCAGGCTTTTAAAAAACCAAAACAAGTATTTTGATTTTCATTAAATATTATTTAATTATTACCTACTCACTTTTCCATTTCACTCTTTACACTAGGTACTAACTAGGTACTATTTATAATGTGTATAATAGTACGTAAATAATATGCCCAGTGCTCACCGTAGAAAAACATTAAGTTAAAATCATTTTTATTGATGGAAAGTGTTCGCGTTCTTGTTGATATTGTCATGCTTATGCTACGTCTTCTTGACATTATATTTAAACCACTTTTCTCGAAGACTGTACTGATGTAATATGGCCGGTTGCGTTCAATTGATGGGAGAGGGTGACTGCACTTAATTCATTTGTGGTTGCATGCGGGAACATTTTATACCACCACGATAGATCTCAGAACCACACCGCTGCCGCGCTGCTGGCATTGCGTTTACAACTCATCCGACTGTCCCTATGTCTTTGTAGGTGGGGCACAGTTTTTGTCACTGTTCCTCTCCCAGTGTGTTATGACAATGTCGGCAGATAGAGGGTTATTAATTAAGAAACTGGAATTTAAGAAAACTCACTATGACGCCTTTTAGCTATGGTTATATTATGTTATTTTACCTAGTTTAATTTTAATAATTTGGCAAGCGTTTCATATCAAATATCAATGGAATTTTAATCGCAATAATAACTTCATCTAACATCTAAACATATAAATATGAAGAATCCCTAAATATGAAGCAGATAGGATGACTGACTCATCCACAGAAAGTTCTTCACTAACAGGTTTCTTGATCGTGTAATTCGATATTCGGTGAATAACAACGGGATGTTTAATCTTAATCAGAGCTAACGCGCGGTTCAGTATAAAAAACGCATAGAAATCACTAAGAGATGAGCCCCGCCTTACACCGGATTGGCTGTTAAACCCTGCCACCGAAAGGGTTATTATTAGACCCCCACCGAAGCCGCGCGTGCGCCGCCTCGCGTCTTTTAAGTTTTTTACCACCGCAGTTTATTTTTATTTTTTACCAACACAACGCGTTTTGATTGGATGAAAGGGTTAGGGTATAAATAAATCCGTGGCGTCATCTAAGTGAAGCGACTTTACATGGGGCGTACCCTTTTGACAGTGAAAGGGTTGGCTTAATTGTTGTTTTGTATAGGGAGTTTTGATAGGGTTAAGTGAAAGAGTACCTACCTAAACCATGATGGCGCTGATACATAAGCTTTTATTTATACATTTATAATCCCTGATATGTGCGCTTGAGATATTGGGTAGTATATACATTTTGTATTAATACGTCACACATTTTTCTTCGAAAATCCGATTATATAAATTAATTTTAAAATCATTTTTATTTCTTCTTGTTTCGTGTTAGCTTATTAATTATTATGAGTTAAGTACACGAAAGCAGCGACAGGTGGTTGATAGTTTAACAATATTTACAACTGAGACTTAAAACCGTTCCTTAAAAATCGTTATTGTAGCTAAAAGTAGTGTAAAATGTGTAAATCGTCAATTTTGGCCGTATTTGGCACAGGTTTATGCAAGTTTTTGGTTTTAAAAGGATTTTTAAGCAAAGGTTTTAGTTCCCAATCGTGGATGTTGTATAGTTAAGTAATGTTGCAACTACTACTGGTATGAATCTTAAATGTGTTGTAGATCTACTAATTTTGAAAAGCTGATTGAAATTTGAATGTGGCGGGCTCAGATGAACAATCCGCCGCTTAAGACAAAATAAACTAAAATTTCTGCATTTTAGAGTAGACTGCCTCATTAGTGTTGGGGTCCCAAGCGCGATTGCTTCGCTAGAGATTCTGGGTTCGACTCCCAGGTCGGACAAGGTGTGTCATTGAGTTTTTCTATTAAATTCTCAGTAGCAGCTCGGAGTTTCAGATTTGTGCCCGGTTAATGGCAATTGTCTCGCCCCATATTACATATGACCTAAACCAACCAACGAACTGAGAGTATACACTGGTACATCTGTCTGCCAGACCTTTCGGGGAATACAAGCGTGCTGCTATTTTTAGAGTAATAATTTTGCCTGGTTAAGTCTCTGCAGTTATATTATAGTAAATGTTGATAGACACGTGCGTAGCGAATTTATCGTAGTTGTGTTAATCTGTGTGAAACATTCTAACGTAAACGTTAATCCGCTGACATTTAAAATTAACCTTTGTTGATTTTACATTTATGCAAGTGACATAAAATAAGCGAAAGCTTTGGGCGGTGTGACGTGATTGTAGGACCTATATGGGGATTAGGGTGGTAACACCTTGCTCGTTTGGTGAGCGCTTCGAGAGCTTGTCAACGCCGTTATAATACTCCTCTACACATCTACATTTAATGGGATTAAGCTTGTGCTACGCAATGAAATAGATGTTGCCTGTTCATTGGGTATTACTCTCTTGTTTTTTGAACGCTGCTCGCGTAAAAATAAAAATACCATTCTAGTTGCGGGGTCCAATACGGCTACCGAGAAATATTCCATCAAAGGAAATTTATGTTACGTGTGTGGTCGAAAGAGTCACATGGAAAGTATCCTTTTGTATTTCTAAACGACTTGTGCATAAAACGAATAAAGTTAAGTAGTTGTCTTCTTACTCTCCTTTAATCTTCCAGTTTGTACCTTTTCCGTACTATAGCCACTAAAAAAAAACTAAATTATGCCTGGACTGTTTTCTTGATTGATTAAATACTGATGTCCCACTACATCAACTAATGATTTCCATCAAATTTTTACACTACCGTATTGTATCGTATCCATCTTTATGGTAGAGCTCTTAAAAAAACGACAGCGTCATTTATCATGTCTGTTGTACTGCGTCTAAAATCGATTTAAGAAACAATAGTAGCAATTAAATCAAACGTACGCAGATAGATAACAGGTTAGCAACAAAGAGGCCGAAGCAAATTATCTTGCCAAATCTTTAAATATGAGATTCAAGATATATGATACGTCGCAGACCCTCAAAACAACCCTAATATTTTAAAGAAAGATCATCTGAGGCGGACTGCGGCGGCTATAAATTATCTATTAGCCGAACATCACTTGACGTGTCCACAATAGGCTAAGTTAACTTTTGTGCAACCGGGTTGAAGTCGGGGGCGAACAATGTATCGGTTTATGCACGAAACCCTTCCTCACCTGCATTCCCACGATGTGTTCTGTAGAAAGTGCATCGACGCATTGCAATAGAAAAAACTTTGCGCAAATAAAATTTCACGTCAAACATTCAAATTTTACGAAGGAAAGGGTCCGATTCGAATTGTGTGTGTAAATAGAACATGTGAGCTCGCGTGGGAACTAACTACTGACAATGATTACGTCGACTATTACCGTATTAAAGATATTGGGTTATTGTGCCTACTTATAACTTTTTGGAAAAAAATAATTGGAGTTATTTTAAACATGGTAGACGTTTAGACTGCTCCTGTGTAGTAGTGAATAGGTACTCAATAATTATTGAATTCCACAAAGTAGTTTATATAAAACAGTTTACATAAATTAGCACTACAATGTAGGAAAGAGGACGCACTGCGTACCTATCTTGTGGTATTATACAGTGCTTCATAAAATAAAAAGTGCTTCATCTATAATTGTGGCTTTCATTTGTGAATAATAATGTACTGATGTATTGATATTATATGTGTTTATCTGAACTAAACGAGAACGGTAAGCATCTATGCGCATTATACCTTAAATAAAGATAGGCACTATAAATAAAAGTACAGGCTGAAATAATATTACCTACGTGATTCTATGAAGACATTTGCTTCTCTATCAAAGACACAGTCGATTTACTATGACTTTTCCATGTAACTGTATGAGTATCCCTACAACTTTTTTTAAATAAAATGCATGAATATAAATAAGTCTATTAAGTGTTTCGTATATCCCATTGAAATTTCTTAGCTCATCTTACTTGAAAACTGATAGTTATCAGGATGCATACGAATGATAGAAACCTTCGAACAAATTCGTAGAATGAAATCTCCATCGATCGACTCACGATGGGAACATATTCCCACGTGTTTCTGCTTAACATTCGCCAAAGGATCAGTGTGGCGCATCTGATCATATAAAAACTGAAGGTCAGTATCCGAGGAGAAACTGCGGCGCTCTCGTATTGCACAGACCCTTTCACTCTCGAATATACCTGCGCTTTTTACTGCGTTCCCGGAATCGCCTCCGTTGAAGGGACCGACCACCGAATCGATGTGTGTCCCAAAGTTTTGCATCTATAGATAAGATAAGGATTTTGTAAGTTGTTAGGTTTAGGTGGTGTTATTGAGGCGTGAAAAGTGTAAATAGGTCTTTAAGCCAGATTTGATCTTCATCTACATGTTATTGCTGAAATTGTAATGAAACGTTTTCTGTTATTACATAACATATGGGACGGGAACGGGACTTGCGGGTGGGCTTTCTGGCGCTTGTTTGGGGGTTGTGAAACAGGCCGCAAATGTCCTAATAATAAATTTTGTATACTTTATCTGTTTCTATGTGAGAGAAGAATAATAAAGCTATTTGTATTTGTATATCATCACGCCTATATTCTCGAAAGTTAGGCAGAGGTGTATAGGTGAGGTAGCATATATACCCACAGTATGCCGGTTTATTTTAGGTCCCACACAATAGCGATCTACTGAGAATTACATAGAAAACACTTTGCTCTCCCTGGCAATTTAACCCAGGAACTGTAGATTACCAGCCACGCTTATCATCACTAGACCTAGTTTGTAATTTTGTGCCAATAAACCCAATTTAGAGAATATTTGGGTAGGGATCCCAAATATTCTCTATTATTATTTAAATAATTATTCTATACAAAAGATTGAGAAACATATATTGCATTGAATGGGCTGTAATATTTCGCAAATTCTTCTTTTACGAATGAGCCTTAAAATAAATCAAATGTATATGGGATGGTCACAAAAAGTCGGGTTAATTACTCGCCTTTGGGATACTCCAATGAAAGGATGTATCGTTTTTCACTAAGTATGCAGTAGGTATCCATTTCTATCTTGGTTCTTGAAAAAATAATTGAATCCATATGTTTGACCAAACTTTTCTAAGAGTTGCGCAAAATGTTGGCTGTCCACATTGATGACAATCTCGAATCGTTAGAATGTGGACCTACAGACTGGGGTTAATAAATAGATTTAAATTTTGCATTAATAACTTTAAAATACATAATAGAGGCGTGTGTAACTATTTTCTGAACTGACTCATTGTACCGAAACGCTAGGTATAGTGTTCCAAAAGATTGGAACAGTGATAATGATTCAAATACATCATTTGGAACTGGAACGTCCGTCAGTGCTTGCTTTTTACTTCGCGAACGTCACTTGTGAGTGAGAGAGACAAGCAAACCAAGTGCTGGGCCGAATATTGAATACGCACCGGACCATGATAAAAAAGACAAAGTATCAAAAATGCTATTCTTGAATTGTAATATAAAATCAAAATAATTTACAGAATTGTACTTAAATCATGTTACTAACAAAAGTAATCACTGTAATTAAAATCGATTTTTAAATACGCCAACTAACGTTAGTTAAAGATTGGATAAAGTATGAGGGTAAATCGATTTTATTTATAAATATTATAATTTGCACATGTCTATAAATATATACTAATAAAACAAACAAACACCCTCCCACCCTGAACGCATATACAGACTCCGTTCCGTCGTAGATAAAAAAATCAGCATCGTAGACAACAGACTCAATTTGACAACCCGCAACGTCTAAGTATTCATAACAGTCTGTCTTTCTATCTTTTGAACAGGTGTTCCAAATGATACATATTCGTGTTATTTATTATTATAGCAAAAATTATACACTTTATCCACGCCTAATACGTATGCTCAAAATACTTGCTACGAATCACACAGTCTCAGGATGTGCTACGAAATCGTAGCAGTTCGTAGCACATTTTTTGGTTTAATTAACCCAGTATTTTTTATTTCTTATACTTTTCTTCATACCACTATATTATTTTTAACTGTTTTGCACAATATAATTCAATTTTATTGTAATGTAAAGATTTTGCAAATTTACCTAAATCTTTCTTTTGTGCTCAGGTAAGGATTGTTTTTTCGCGAAAGTAGCTATACTGTTAGTAATATGAACATTATGTGACCAAAATAGAATACAAATTCAAATGGATATCTGGTTGTGATTTGTTACTTGTTGATTTAAAATTGTAAATCGATATCGCAGTTTTGATCATTTATAACTCTCGTCTGACGGGCTCACAAAGCGAATGGTAGAAAAAAATCGGAATGCGTAACTGGAAGAGTGGAAATGAAGTATTATTGCAACACTTGCACTTTCGATGGCGTCTTTTGTCGTATCGGATTGCGAGCGGGTACGGTTTCAAATCAATTGTTATCATATCTACACGTGGTCGCGTATCACTTGGCTACATGGCTGCTATTATTCTCTATATAATTTCAGTGCCAGTAAATAAACAATTGTGATATCAAAATACGCGCTTTATTACAACTATGTTGGTCTAGGCTTTCAGTTTAACCAGTTCCGGCTGAATATCTGATTGATCTGCCAACTGACTTGTAGGTTGTTGTACAAATCCATAACCATCGTCAGTGGTAGTCACAATCACATGTAAAAAGCATAACAACAAACTGGTTGTAGGGCGTCTGACTAAAATAAAATGTCAAACAATATCGATATCGCCCTATGTTAGGACAGCGGTCCATCCGTGGACTGGTCAGCCTACGGATGGACTGCGGTGGCATGCGCATCATACATAATAGCAATTACAATAAACCTTGTTACGGTGACTTGATTATAATATAATATAAGCAACCCGTTATTTACCGTTGATGTTTCCATTCTGAAAGATCTACTTAAAACTTATAATAGGTCTTTACCTATGAAATTGCCGTTCTGTAGTACTGGCCATTTCAAATCAAAATAATTTTTGTTTGGCTAAGAATTCTAATTTCAATTAAATTTTATTTTAAAAACATGAAATCTTTTTCCAAATGTAGTCATTTGTTTATTGATTAGTGTCATTCACATTTTCATCGCATTTTAATCTTTTTCGTATATATACGTTAAAATTTCGAGTAATTATGGAATATGAGTACCGTCGTGGCAGCAACGCGGCACAAGCGGCACGCAACATCAACGACGTTTACGGAGCTAACACTACAAACCAACGCATCACCTGTTATTGGTTTGCTCGCTTCCGTTCTGGGAATTTCGACCGGAAAAGTGAACCTCGCGGTCGTCCGAAGACTTTGGTCGACAATGAATTAAAGGCGATTGTGGAAGCTGATGATACACAATCGACGGCTTGATTAGCAGCAGCTTTCGACGTTAGCGTCAAAACAATATTGGTCCATTTGCGTCAAATTGGCAAGTTAAAAAAGCTTGGCAAATGTGTGCCCCACGAACTCAATGATCGCCAGCGCGACGTACGCGTCGAAACGTGCCTTGCACTGCTCAACAGACACACAAATGAAGGAATTTTGAACCGCATTGTTACCTGCAATGAAAAATGGATTCTGTTTGATAACCACAAGCGCTCAGCAAGTTGGTTGGATCCTGGTTCAGCACCTAAACAATGCCCTAAACGAAAACTTACCCCTAGGAAAGTAATGGTCACTGGTGGTCTAGCGCCGGTGTGATTCATCACAGCTTCTTACCAAACGGGGTGAGCATTACTGCAGATGTGTACTGTGAAGAACTGAACACAATGATGGAGAAGCTGGCACATCTCCAACCAGCATTGGTCAATCACTCGTCTCCGGTGCTCCTGCACGATAACGCGCGACCTCATACTGCACAGCAGACGGTCTCCAAGTTGCAAGAACTGGGGTTGGAAGTTCTCCGTCATCCGCCCTACTCACCAGACCTTGCGCCTACAGACTACTACTTTTTCCAGAATTTGGTTAACTTCTTGGCGGGAAAAAAATTCAATACCCGAGAGGCAGTACAAAATACCTTTGAAGAATTTGTTGCCTCCCGTCCAGCTGATTTCTTTAAGAAGGACATTAATAAACTGCCACTGCTTTGGCAAAGATTTTATTCGATTAATACAAATAAAAAATACATGAAAAAAAATCGTTTAATTTTTTCATACAAAACGGCAATTTCATAGGTAAAGACCTAATATTATAACCCAGTTTATAAAAAACTTTAAACTAAATTTATCTCTAAATATGTGGATTACTATTGGCAAACACATAAAGGAAATAGGTACACGTTGAAATTGCACTATTACACTTCCGCTTTGCAGCCGCAAACTCTTTCAACAATTTCCTCATCCTAAATTATGTGCTTGAAACTATGTATATACAACCGAATTCCTTCTAAATGTTGTTTATTCGGTTTCGAGTGGATAATAGTCGAGTGTTCTATTAAACATGTATACGTTTGAATTCGGCTTGTTAATACATTCAGTGCAGTGAGGCTTTAAAGAACTTTGTCGGCATGTGTATACGAGCCCTTTACAATAGTTAGTGAACGGGTGATTTCACACTCTAGTGGTCTCGTGTAACGCAAGCAAACTATCGCTTCATTGCACTGCACACCGCAGAGAATTGTAAGCAAACGAGAGCCAAATGATAGAAACTCGCAAACAGAACATAGTGTTATGAACCAAAATATTCTCGACCTCGTTCCTTTTATAAGTGTTATAGAAAGTTGCACCTGATACCTACCTATACCTACTTTGTTATAAAGGATGTGTGATTGTAAGTTAGTTGCAATGTCAATATTAAAGTCGTGATGCGTGGCAGCGCGAACACTGTCGTTGGCCTGCACTCGAGCGCGCGCACACGTGCACATTATGAGTCTCAAAGGATTTTTTACAATAAAACATATGCCGCTTTTTGCTTAACCCACTTTAAGCTCGATTATAACCTTCTTACCTACATTTGCTTCGGTTTTTGTACAAGTGAAGCCGCGCAAAATGTTACTTATGAATGCTTTTAACCATTCCTATTGATAAACGCCGCTATTTGGCAAAGGACGGTTCAAATGGCATTATTGACCTAAATATGAAAACTATAGCCAAGAAAGACTATTTTAAATTACATATTTCAATCTAGATTGAAAGAAAATAGTACAAAAAGATGTAAGAATATATTTTTTTAAAGACAGTTTCACACTCAAGCTCTGTGTCGCGAGGAACTTTACAAACATACAATTACTAGACAGCACTTTGATTTAAAATATACGTACAAGAAAACTCAACTAAAGTTATTTCGTGAAGGAAAAATTCGACTCGCAGGCAGGATTCGAACCTCCGTCTCCTGGCTAGGTAGGCCAGGCGCTCTGACCTCTAAGCCTAACTTAGTAAGTTATTAGGTTATTATTAAGTTAGTTAGTTATATTATTAAGTTAGTTATTAGGTATGGTAGCATCGTACGACATAGAACTAACCGTAAGGTAAGTCATGTCGGTTGAGAGGCAAAGTAACTTGCCTTTCAATAGATGTTACTGACGTCACCTTTAAGACGTAAGTTCAGAATGTGAAGGCAAATTTCGACATGGCAGGTGGGACTCGCGGTGGCTTAGAAGTCATAGCATCTGGCGTACCTAGCCAGGAGACGCAGTTTCGAATCCTGCCTGCGAGTCAAATTTTTCCTTCACGAAATAACTTTATAAAATTAGCATGAAAAATGAAAAAAAAAACACAAAAAGTTAAACTCAACTAAGTTCAAATAATCTTGGACCTGTACTGATAAACTATAATTATCAAAATAATATTTAGGTAAGGTTTAGGTGCTTTAAGTGTCAATTAATGAGTCAACCATAAACCCTGCTGGGTAGACAGAAAGGAATCGAAGTGTGTACAAAAACTGATCTGTGACGTGATGTTGTGGTTTTTGTTTATTCTTTAATCGTAGCTAAGTGTCGATGAGACGGCTCACACATGGACCCGCAGGAAGACCGCGCAGAATATCGCTCATCTTTGGCTTGTGCAATAATAACAGGGTTGGCGCTACATTGTTTTCAAACATTAATTTACATTAAAATATATACAATTGCTCAAATATCTGTAGGTAGTAGAATGCACTACACTTGTTTATAGAGAATATTTCCAGACGTTACATGTGTAAAGTGATATTACTATAGACAGTTTTCTTCTTGCACTCATAATCATATGAGTTCATGAATCACACATATACAGGTGAAATTAAAATCTATATGTGTATCAAATAATATTTTGGTGATAAAGGAAATTAAATATACTTTTTTAGTGTTGTTAAGAGAGTTTGGCAACGTCTCGTGCGTCTCTATTGCTACTTTTCCCGTGAATAGAAAGATATTGGTAAATGTTAGTATGTGCAAAACGTTAATACTTCACGTAGTAACTACCTGCGTAATGGATTTGATCGGGCGCGCCGCGCGAATATCTTGATACTTGTTTGAAATTACTTATTGTTTTATTACATTTGTTTTTTTTCGGTAAATACCGATCATTCATGCCTACCTGACCCTAACAGCTTAGTTTACGCCATCTAAAATATAGAATTAGATTATTTATTGAACAATTAAACAATTGCATTTTAAAATGAATAAGTAGGTAATGATTAGGTGAACCTTTCAATCCGATTTGTCGTATGTTTTGAAAGTCAGCCTGTATTTATGTTTGGGTAAACTTATCAAACGCAATTCGCTTGTGTTCGTTTTGAATTTTTGATACTACAGTGATTTTCTTGGGTTTATGTAGGTATTAAGTATGAGAGGCAGCCTGCAGCTGTAATCGTCTGCCACTTGCCGTTGCAGACTGCAGCAGTAATTTGTGGTGCCGTGACTTTGACAAAAGCTGATGTATCAATTGAATAATAATATGGAGGTGATTCCCTCCAATGGTATTATAAAATTATGTTAAAAAACAATTATAAAGTGTTTAAGTTATGCAACATGAAAGTAAATTAATGAAGGTAATTATAAATTTATTTGCTAAAAATTAATACCTACGAGTTATGTTATCAAACATGCAAGGTGCAAGCCCTGGCATGGTTGCGTCGTATCCCACGGTTAGTGTAACCTGAGTCGGGTGTCCGGGGCTTCCGTCCGGCTTTTAGCGGAGTCTCATCGGTCACCGCGCCCCGCCCGCGCGCCGACCGCCCATCCATCCTAGCACATAACTAATCAAACAATATGTGTCGTGTACATCGCGGGCGTAGAGTACACCTCCGTACGAGTGCAGCACTGAATCAACTGTCAAGAATGTATACAAGCATCAAACTGAAACTGACGCGACAATGTGTAGGTGTCAGATAAAGGAAGCTGAGCGCGAGGTGGCTGGCAGCGGGCGCGGGCGCGGACGGCGCCTCCTGGGATCATTAATATTAATTAGGCGCGGTGGTGCCGCTCAGGCTCAATGCGCGGCCTCTTTGCTTCTGACTCGCTGCGAAAATTAATTACTCGCAATCTTTATGTTCCAATTATAAAGGCCTTCGCAACAAATTAAATCTGTCCGGAGCAGGCCTCTTTTGAGAGAGGTTTCACTCTCTTTGTGGGCTTGATAAATGTTCTTTAGCAAAAATTCTTTGAATTCAGCAAAATGTAGATATTTGACTTACTTAATACTTAAATTACGATCTGTGAAAACTTAAAAAGCAATTCGATTATGAAGTTTTAAAAAAGACTGTTATTATTCAGAAGTTCGTTACGTGAATGTGTGTAATTGTATGTTATTTGCTACTCGCTGCGGGAATAAAAGCGAAACCGATTCCGAAATCCAGCTTTTGCATAAGTGTTCACGACTTCCGCGTGTGTAGTGAGCAAAAACGAAATCTCAGAAAAAAACTACAAGTTTCCCTTTCATCAAGAGGCAAAATATTTAACGGCCGTAACCGGATATCTTGGCGTGGCTCTTGGAAACAAAGAAAAAACCACCAACGTGTTATTACGCGAAACCAACATTTAATAAGGCTATTTTTTATTTTGCATTGGTTTTGGTTATCCATTAATTCGTTGTGGACAAAAAATATTTGGGTTTACCAACGCCTGTGTCGTATTTGAATAGTTTGTTGGCGCACTCATTGTTGTAGGAAGATGCGGAAATGGGATATTTTCTTTCTAGAGAAATATAATATTCTGTGGCTTTATGTTGACCTGATACAAAAAGTTTGCAACCAGAAATAATTGTGCAACTTTTAATAGTTGTGATTAGATAGGTAAATCCCTTTTGTGGATACTATACAAACTATTTAAAATACACTATACGATATAAAATAACATATTTTTACTTGAATGAGAGTTAAATTAATTTTATATTGAGAGTTTATTACCTATATACATTTATAGTAGTCAGCCATAGCTACTTTAGATATAGATGCATATTTTCTTCGGTGCTGAATACATTGATAAAATATTAAATAATTTATTGACTCATAAAAACAATGATAGTACATGCAATGATATAATATTTTTTAACTATATAATGTCATTGAGTACAAATGCTAAAAATAGTGTCATAAAATAAGAAGTCCCTAGCTAGTAGAACTCCTAGCTAGTAAAATAATTATGTAGAATGATGGAATACAGTGCTGTAACATCCTAAAACGAGAATGCTAATGTCGAGACATTGAAAATCTTAAGATTCTCTAGGACGCGCCCTCTGACTTTTTGTTTCTATTTTCATCAAAAACTATAACTGGTTTACTTCTGATACTGGTTTCTTCTAGATTGATATTGGTCTCATTTATTATTTTAACTTACATATTAAATACATTTTTAAATATTTTTATATTTTTATGATACTGGTTTCTTCAAGATGTTTTCCTTGACTGTGTCAAGGAAAACTTGAAGAAACCTGCATGTCAGAAAAATCATCTGGATGGCGTGTGCATGTGAATTGTCCGCACTAGGCTGGGGTGGTGGACTACATCCTAACCTTTCTCTCTCCGAAAGGAGACCCCAAGCTCAGTAGTGGCACAATAAATGGGTAACTGATGAGTTATTTTAAATACTGAGTGAAAGAACGTCTAGTCAAGTAAGTGATCTGTGATTTGATTTAGTAGCTATCTTTTTCGAGCATACTTACGTAGTAACAGCTTGCCCGAAATAAAAGTTTATATTTAGAACCCTTTAAATAATGAACTAAATAAAATGAAATTATTAACTAACTAACCTTTCCAGTAATGTGCACGTGTTAATGCGTTCCTAATGTTCAACAATATATGTATTTAATATAGCTACCTACTCGTACATCATGTTGTCCTTTTAAGATTAAAGTTCGTCATTGATATAATTTTGAGTGACGTTCGCCCACACAATAGCAAATCTGTATTAAATGCTCTTTTGAAGCTAATGTTTTCTATAACATTCTGTTCTGTATGTCATATTGAACAGGAAACGGTTATTAAAAACCTCAAAGGATCGAGATGTCAATTTTGTTGATATTCATATAAAAAGTAGACATATCTGAAATATTTTTTTATGGGCGCGTGAAACACGCTTATGTGATTAGGGAAGCTTTTGACCGAAAAACCATTGCGAAATGCTTGTTAAGATACCTATTAATAATGTTATGTTCATATTTGTTATTCATGAGGAGGTAAAGTTATATTTGTATTAAATTTAGTCTGCATAGAGACATAATTAACAGTTTTGAGTGATCGCGAACTACTAATAATATAATGTTAAATTAACATTTAGCACAAATTGCGCCCACAATGTTTCAGTTTTGCAAGTCATATAAAGGATAAGTTAATTATATAATCACAGGTAATACACAACCATAATATAATAATAATAATAATTGTTCTGGGAATGTGGAGCTCTCCATTAAAGTATTGGTAAAAAATATAAATCGATTTCCTGTCAACAACTGACCAGGCACAAGTGGCTCGGTGGGAGATGCGCAGCTAAAGATTAATGAATTTACAATTAGATACGTCCGAATTGAAATGAAATTGGACTTTTGAGATCGGAAGTCGTTGAATGGAGTATGCAGTATTGATGGATTATTGCGAAACTCAGAAAAAAAAGTGCGGCGTCCACAAACTGTCCCGCAGCTGGCCTTCAATTTGAGTAATCCGATCAATATTTTTTACTTCCGTTTTTTTTAAGATTTCGGACGTCAATCACCTTATGGGAAGAGTACTAACATCATGTATGTACTCATATATGATTCAGGCTAGGTAAGTATTCCACTTGCTGATGTTGGATGGTGTTTGATAGTGGTGCTATGTAAATAGTAGATAGGTATACATAAATGTATATTAAAGTCAGCGCTACATGCTATTCGGTTTTTTTTTACCAATCTAGTCATGTTATTCTGCCGATTTAGCTGGAAATTGACATAAATGGTTATTATAAAGATGATCATGATGTGCAGGTAATAGTTTTCCGAGTGGAAGAGCGAGAAAAAACTGAAAATATATCCGAGTAGGTCTGTCTAGATAGGTAAAAACATGATAATAACAGATAATGCTTAAATTTATAATTCTCGAGAGATAAATGGTGATGCAAGTCGATCTGTGGTGAAGGAAATGTGAGATAAAAAAGCTAAAACACGAAATAAATTCATGAGGCATACATGAGCCGAAGCATCAGTACTAAATTGAAAATAGAAACGTCTTTAACAGTTGGTTGTGTGTTGTATTGATTTGTGTATTAAATTCGTCGAGAAGAGGGTTTGCGAGAGGTTACGCAAGGGCTGTTGTGTGGATTGCGTCAAAGGTGTTGTCAGCGGCAGGAGGCGAGGGCTACGCAGGTCGGCTCAGGGCTCTCCTCTGTCCAACGGTGGTGTTGCCAGGAGTTGTGCTTTTTTAGAAGATATTTTAAAGATATTATGTTCCTTAAATGGCTAACGGCTGAAAAGATGTAACGGTTTGCAGAAATGGTTTTGAATTTTTAACTAAAATGATTTAATCACAACAAAGATGTGTAACTACATATTGTAATTCTAGAAACTTAAAATTGCGTTAGTAAAATTAATTGGGAATATGTACGCCTGTAACACCTAAGTAGGTACACAATGTTTTTTAGACATCATAATTATTTTAATTACCTAAATGGCATTATAATAATAAACCGGTTTACCCATAATATTGTTATAATGTAGGTAACCTATTTTAGTTTGTGTAACATATTTGTGGAAGTTAATATTAAATAAATAATAATTTTCGTTCAATTTCAGACCAAGGGACTGGCCACACAGTCTGTATCTCATCTCGCTCGCGTCAGAGTATCGGAGAGCGAACAACAAATCGGAAAGGATTTACGGTGACATTAGCCCGCGTGTACAACAGCGCTAGGATTGCTACAATCACTTCAATTCTTTTTTTATTTGTAGGTAACCTGTAACTAATTGTTACCCATTCGCATCTCAAAAAATTGTTAGAAACAAACGATTTTCTTCCTCTGGATACAATCTATTTCCATGCCAAATGTTATTGAAATCTGTTCAGTCGTTTAGGTGTGAAAACTTCACAAAGAAACAAACAGTTTCTTTCACCTTTATGTATAACTAGCCTATTGCCATTAACCGGGCACAAATTCCTAACTCCGAGCTGCTACTGGGAATTTCATAGAAAAACCCAATAACACTTTGCTCAACCTGGGAATCGAACCCAGGACCTCTAGCGTAGCAGTCGCGCTCAGGACCACTTGGCTAATGAGGCAGTTATATTAGTATAGATATAGATATTAGTATGGAAGTATGGATGTAAGGTGACTTGCATTTTAAAGTATATTTTATTGCTATCCAAGCAATGTTAAAATTATTAGTTTCTTCATCTAGAAGTACTACTAAGTACATATATCCCTACTAATATTATAAATGCGAAAGTAACTTTGTCTGTCTGTCTGTCTGTCTGTTACGCTTTCCCGCTTAAACCTCTCAACCGATTTTGATGAAATTTGGCACAGACAATCTTTAGACCCTGAGAAAGGACATAGATAAAGATAAAGTTTATTTTGAAACAACTTATGCTTACAAGTTACAAAGGAAAACAAAGATAGCAACTAAAGTAAAATACTGTGGCTATATATCATCACGCTACGCGGACGAAGTCGCGGGCAGAAGCTAGTTATTTATACATCATGGCATCTTTTATAAAATATTTCTTCTTTGATGAATGGCATATGTATTTTATAGATCTGAAAATAAAACCTATTTGGTGTATGATTGCTACGAAATGCTACGGTAAGTTTAGGATAAAACTAGCTGTTGACCGCGGTTTCACTTGCATTCCAAATGATTTTTTAAACAATGGTCCAATCTATCTAATGTCCCATATTAGATATGCATTTTTAGGCACTATCCACAAAAAATAAATGTAGTAATTGCAGATAGACGTACATTTTCACGCGGGAGAGCCATGCTTCGGCAGGAATGGGCCGGCTCTACTGGAGTGATAGTGTGGCCTCACAGAAAACCGGCGTGAAACAACGCTTGCGTTGTGTTTCGCCGAGTGAGTGAGGTAACCAGAGGCCCAAACCCTTTTAAAAGGCGGGCAAAGCACTTGTAACTCCTCTGGTGTTGCGGGTGTCCATGGGCGGCGGTTATCGCTTATCATCAGGTGATCCGTCTGCTCGTATACCCCACCTATCCCATAAAAACAAAAAAATAAGTAGTGATCAAATGAATCCTCTTTTAAGAATTAGGCACTTTACAATGTAGAATTTCTTTAACTATTTTAAAGTAGGTACATGTTTGTATTTGTACTTGAAAAATAATATATGTAAGTGAGTATTTTTAACTCAAGCGTGAATACGGTCTAAGCACCGCAGGAAGCAAATTGCTCACCGTACCCTATCAAACCCTAGGCTTGTGTGCCAGCCGCCAGGACCTTCAACCTGTGAACTTTTCTATATTATTTTAATCTGCAAATTCTTTTTTACAAGGGCCAGCACTAATGTAGAGCCTATAAAAAAAATTAAAATCCCTAAAAACGTCTTGACGGTAACAATAATGAAATAAGTGAACACATGATATTATTTTAGTTGTTAATAATGACGAGTATATGACACGGTATGGTATAGTATAGATAGACGCAGCCCTAAGAATTACTTAAAAGATTGACCCCAACCTCATATATTGCGGCAAAAAACCTAACAGAAATGTAAAAATTCTAATTTTATTAACAATGCATAGGATAGTGTATATATATAATAATATCTTTTATGCGAACTCGCACCTGGACTTTTTATTTGTTGTCCATATCCACGGGTCAAAAAATATTCAATAGATATCGTCCAACGGATTCCCATTACATAATCGTCGTGTAGGTCACTTTTTATCGTATTTTTTAGATAAAAAACGGCATGTGCTCACAAATTATGCATTTGGTTGCATCACAATGGCACGCGTCGTGTCGCGCCGTGCGTGCCAGCACGAGAGCATTGCTTTTATATTTTTTAAAAATTGCGAATTGATGTCAAGCTAAGCACCTATTGTATTCTGTGGCGTCTTTACACCACACAAGATGATTTGCTTTTGCAAATTTTTCACATGGTCCTAATATTATGCTTTATGATAATATAATTTGTGTCGGTGTTGTGTGTGGTATAGTAATCTTTATAGGCTACATACAATCAGTTTCAATACGATAATCTGGTTATCGTGTATATGTTGAATAATACATTAGTTTCTTAAAAACATAATTATTGGTACAGTTAAAATATTTTTCTAGGGAAAGGGTAAACAAAGTCATGAATCTTAGCTTATCGGATCGAACATGCAAGATTTTTTAAGTTTACTTTTAGGTTTATGGCTATTCTTATTCATGATCAATACCCAAAGATAAGCGACAGGACTCGTCCGTTGTTTGCATCAAACAAAGATCAACGCCAAACTTATCTAACGTTTGTACAGGGATATTACAAAAAATGTAAGTCGATGTTATTTTTTAATTTGTGCAAGGCGTTTGACAGCGGACGAGGAATAGTATGATACAAAAGGTGACAGTTTCGACTGGAAGGAGTGCGACGGGCCCACAAAGGAGCCCAGACGTTTGAAAGACGTTATGAATGGGCTGAAAGAAGGAGTGATCGAGCAGTGACCGTCCGCCGCCGCCGCGTCGTCCGTCGGTCCGAGGTCCACAATACCCGCGCGATATCATTAATCCTTTGTGAACGGGAAAATGCCAACATTTACAAATGAGCGGTTTACATAATGTACATCGTCTTCCGATCACTGATACCTACAGAGTGGACCGGACCGAAAATTGCGTCCCTACAATACTTACAATAACTTACCGTTGTATAATTTTCTATTAAAAAACATTTTATATTAAATATAAATACCAAATAGGTACATAGATTACCTGTATTGGATTGGTAAATACGTACCTAGTAAAATTTTGATTTCGCAAGTATAATAAATATTGTCAAATGTTTCGTACTGAGACGCGGTATAATTTAACAATTTCTCGGATTTTAACGTCATTTTATACTTAATGAAAAATCTGCGTAAATTCCATAAAATAAGTAGAAGCACGCTAATTATATCTAACACCTAATATACCTTATTGATATATTATTTAGGTATTAAGCCTATGTTTTGGTTGGTAGCCCAATAACACGTAACTGGTCATAATGTTCAGTTGGGAGAAAACATATATCCAGCTTTAGCGTTGAAATAAAAAGAGGACTTCTGTAAGTGGGATAGTGTAGGATATAATTCACATTTATGCGGAGCGGCCGACGGTGCGTATCGAGTCGCCGGGATAGTTCGCAACGACAATTCTCCCGGAGAAAAAGGGAATTATTCATCACACCCGGAAGGGGAGAGCCCGTGACGCAAGTATGGAATAGCCACCTGCGGCGCAGTAAACGGCCTATCGACCCTCGGTCAACCATCCGTTTTTGTACCCACGGTAGACAGTATAGAGCCTACATTTATTTAACACTGGAATATTGTCGCCTATCCTGATCAATTCCGAGGGTCCAGTTGACTGTTGCCAGTTGCAGAATCAAAAGTTTAAACGGCCGTCGAGAACAAAGGGCGTTCGGACAGAGCTACGCGGCTAGGGATAAATATTCAATGCGAATCCTTTGGAGGCGATATTTTATACTTTATTCTTGTTCGATTGTCGCTCTCACCTGCACGATGTAGCGTAACGGTGGCTATCGTAAAAGCATAAGAATTTTTTATGAGATCTTAGTTTGCTAAGGTTGACATGTATTAATGTAACGGACTTTTAGATTTAATAAAATATCAAAAGAAAAGATTCCTCATGCTGCCCTATATGAATTTAATTACAAGAAGATGTGGTTTTCTACTCAGAATAACTAGAAATTACATTGTATGTCTGTCATCCTTCTGGTTTTGCCATTAACAAAACAGTCGTTTGTACAAAAGAATTGTCAAATTGTCAAATTCGACAGTTACATCTATTGATTGTCGTATTAATTGAAAAATCGATTTAATTAAAAATATAAAAACGTTACAATTAATACAACGATCACTTTAAACTTTGACACGTTCTATTGAGATGTCAATCTACTCAAACAAGTTTGTAATCAATCATAAGATTGTTGTAACGATATCGGTTCTTGATCAACCGCCCTTCTATTATAATAAAGTAAAACCAGATTTTGTCCAAAGTTTACCGAAAATTTACATCAAAATCGCACACAAACACAAAAAAACTGGCTAAAATTCGCTTCATTGTGTGCGATTGATTCGTAACGGCCGAGCGCGCTTTAATGGGAATAAAAATATTCACAATTTTTGTAATTTCGACGCAGGCGCACATCTGTCGTTCACACGGAAGGGATCGAATCACAATTGTACGTAAACAATTATAGTGAATCTATGTTGGGCAATTATTTTTGTGACTATTGCCTGAAATTATGATTTCTTAAAAACTATTGAGAAAAGGTTGTACGTAAATAACTACCGTCTGACTTTTTGCGAGAAACAGAAGACTTTAAATGTGGCCTCGCTTTTTTATTGCAACCTGGTAATTTTTCTCGATATCCGATGTCCATTGTCAATCATTGTTAACTACGGATGCAAAAACTTTTGCAAGGCTTTATCTGTCTCGTAGGTACACTAGTCGTCGGGAGCGTCATAAAGCGTCGCTGTGCCCCAGTTTGCAAAACGGGTATAAAATTTGTTTTGTTTCAGATAACAACGCAATAGGACAAATTACTTGCGCATGTCGGAACCCTTTGTTCTGGACCCTTTTGTTTACTTTCGCTTTTAATACTCGGTTTATGACAAGTTGCTAAAATAAGGTATTCGCAATATTTTACTGGTCGGTACGTTATAACATCTTTAGCACCCGACGAAAATATTTGTACTCTTGATTTAATTGCTTCGAGCACAAGCCATAACAATAAAATGATCAGACATTTAAAATTCCACGAAAAATATTGGCGAATCACTATGTAATTAGAGTAATGGTAAGTATATAAGTTATATTATGTAACCTACATAATAAATAAATTAGCATTACTAACAGAATACTGTACTTAACTATTTCTTCATAGATATATCAGTTATCGATGATAATAACAGTGACTCATACAGTTAAAGGGTTATTTATCTGTAGAACAATGCTTGCGTCGACTGTGAAAGGGTTCTTTTGTTTACAATCTGAATAAGCCTTTCAAACAATAGGTATGTCTGTGCGAATAACCCTGCGCTGAATAAAAGAAAAAGTAAAAGTGTTACACGAATACCTTTTATTTGCGAGCAAAGTGATGCGTCCTTGAATTCACTTCGGCAAGGCTTAATTGTGGTTTCTCGTCTTCAAAGAGTTGGGTCCTTTGAAGAGCGCGCCGGAGGATGGGGCTCACCTCGAAACAAAGAAATCTCAATGTTCATTTTCTCTCTGGACAGAGGTTTGGATTTGTATATAGCGATATCGATACACGGTACCTACAGCATACATAGTTATTATATGATAATGTTGTTGTTGCTTGTAAACGACTCATTAAATTGAGAGCAAACATATGATCATAGATCAACAGCATGCTCAATGCCACCACATCTGTCATTAAGGCATGTGCAGCGAACAAGCATTCCTAAATCAACATTAGCGAGATCGCATCAGAAACTTGAAAGCTATAATTTTACATTTTGAGTATATTTACGTTAATTAACGATGTCGTATTGATGTTAGATAGTGTTCCACCTGCTTCTTTGGCAAACTTAATTGCTTACAGCGAATGTCGACAGAACAAAGATATTGTTGTTGCCCAATTTATAGTTACCCTGGTAAAACACGTCGCCCCCGAAACCAAGGCAAGGTGGCAAGACGTGTGCCAGATAACAGACTTAAACATCCTGACAGATAAGGACCATGCACTGCGAGGGAAAGGTACGGACGTATCGTTTTTTTGTCTAAAAAATATAGTTGCACATAATTTCAACAACCTTATTCAAACTTTATCTTCCTTGTTATAAGGGTAATTTTAGTGTGGAGTTTTAGGGCACGCGACAGAAGCAGGTGGGAGCAATACTTTAAAAAACTAAGAATCTTTTTCGCCGTGCGTCGTATTGTTAAAGAACGGTGTCTCTAGTCGTGTTTGATTTATTAATGCTGATAAAGTTGCTGCTTATTATAATATCAATTCCGGTGAAAAAATATTTTACCTATGCGGACGACCTGGTGAAGGTCGCTGGGAGTCGTTGCATGCAGGCGGCATATAACCGGTTAAAGAAATCAAGGTCCTTACTGAAGTCTTTGGCTGAAGCTATTGTTCAGCACTGGTCTTCTTTTGACTGATATGACGATGATGATTTTCCTACATATAATTTACTATGTGACTAGACTTGTCTGGTGCCACATCTGAAGCGTGTCAAAATGTTCATTTTAATTTAATTTAATTTATTTAATACGAAAAACATTTACAGGCTTTGCATACATTTACGTTGTTTTCTTTATTTTTTTGACATTGATATTATTTTTAACTCTTATTATGTATCTATGGAATTTGTGATTCTGAAATAAATGACAATAATAATAAATAATAATAATTTACATCTGCCAAACTGCAGGGCAGTTTGTCGGCATAATTAACTCTATGGCCATAGTTTTGGCCAAAGATAAACCAAGGCTTGGCATTATCGGACGCACTGAAGGGTTACTCCATCACGTACTCCTGCCTGTTATATGCACACCTACTCATATCATTACACATATAAGATAAATAATACTACTGAGTATATAAGTAGGTATACTTGGATTATTATAATGTGTGGAATATCGAGATGGATTACCACTGCAGCAGTTACCATTCATCTACGACAAAGAATGTCTATTAAACCCATTTGTGTCTCTCAAAATGATATAACCCGAAATAACTTCACTTAATGTCGACTAAAACACACAAAACTCTAAAATAGGTGCAGCTACTCGTTTATTTCCCTGAGTCGAGACAAAAAGCAACACCGGGGAAGCGCGTGCCCACCAAAATGGTAAAAATAAAGTGGTAAAAATAGCTAGTAACTACAATAAAAATGGTAAATTTACGCGGTCCGCCGTCTATGCTCGACACTTATGCTTTTTATGCGTGTTGTCTTAAGCTAATGATTGCCTCGTGACTGCGCCTGCAAGGCCGATGGTAAAGTTCTGTGAAGCGGTAACTTGTTACGCCTACAGACATATTACCAAAGCAGATGAGTGTTAGAAGCTATGATTATGTAATGTAATAACAGTGCATCAGTTCCTATTGAGTTATCACGATAACTTCTTTTTATGATACTGATTTCTCCTAAAATTTCTGTCTACTTCAATAATGTAGACATTAATAGGCAATAATACTAACACTAGACGGTGATGGGATTCGGTAGAGATGGATAAAGTATGACGCAGACCGATAGGTGCCTGAAACTGAAAAAAGGTACGAAAAATTACAAAAAGATAAATCACAAAAGCTAGTTACTGAGTTCCAAAACTAGGTCTGCTGAAGAAGAAACGGCATGGATTACCGTACACTCCTGTGAACAAATATGGATACAATAGCTAATAATACATTTTTAGTCCATTTTCATCATTCTCTGGATGTGTTTAGTGAAAAATTTTGCCCTTTTCTTTAAGAAAGAGTTCTTTTTGAGAACAAATACATGTTTGTTTCTTTTGTAACCCTATGATTTTTATGTATTAGTTATGGTCTATGTTGTTTCGAATCTTACATATGAGATACGTCTAGTAGACCGGACAACTATCTAGGTATATGTAATCAACACAAATAAAAATGCGTTAACATGAAATACCTATACTATCACAGTAAGTTATGTCGTTATTCGAAACGGGTTCAATAACAATAAAACTAATTAAATAAAATGGTCTACATTGATTAATGGAATGCAAAGTAATTAAAATTCCTGAATAAAAGACAGTATGATAGAATTATGAAATTTCTACGAAAATACTTAAAAAATGATTTGCTGTCCAGGCAAATACCTCAAATGACTACTAATTATTTCTTGATCTATTAACCAGTTTGTACATTAATAATTTAACCGGAATACTATTTGGCACATTACGAATTAGATAAAGTTATGTTTATCACTTAACAATAGTGGCCTAAAGTTACCAACATTAATTCGATGGACGTTCTTGAACTTTTGATTCCGTTTATTAAAAATAATCATAGAATATATTTTTGAGAATTACTTTGCTTTCCTTTTGCTAATATTTGAAGGATCATTAGAACACATTTAGAGCGTTGTTTCTTAGAAGTGTGAAACAGGAACACTGCAAAAATTCTGAAAGCGTTTGAAATAAGAATGGTAGTTAGACAAATTAAATATATACGAAGAAAATAGACGTATACCTACGAACTACGTATCACTACTTATTATAAAATAAAGTCGTTTCCCGCTGTCTGTCCCTATGTATGCTTAGATCTTTTAAACTACGCATCGGATTTTGATGCGGTTTTTTTTAATAGATAGAATTATTCAAGAGGAAGGTTTTAAGCTATATAACATAACGCTACGACTCTTAGGAACGGGGCAGCGCGGGTGAAACGCGGGCGGGTCGCTAGTAAATAATAATTCGTTAACCAAATTACGAAGAATAAACTAAGTTTATGTAACAGATCAAGAACAAGAAACAGAAAATTTCGCATGTGACGTAGAAGGAGCTTGACAAAAATGTATCTAGAGCTTTAATCGTCTTTGAAAAATATATTTAATATATATACAAATAAATACTCTCAATATTGGCGCTTTGATAAAAATCATCATCATTAAAATCTTCTTAGCGAGGGAATGCGTAATCAGCAAACGAATGAGTAGATACTATGAAAAATAAAAAGGCAATGCCTATTACATTTTAGCACTGACTAAAGCCCTAATTAGTACCTATTTAGGATCTAGTAATACATACATAAGATTAAAGCATTTTTTTGGGGATTTACGAACAGCTACACACTAAATATTATTACAACTAGGTAATGGTTAAATTAACTTTGACTAAATGTGCACTCACAACGTAAGAATCCACGTTGGGATACACGAATATATGTTGGATGCGACATGTTTTTCAAAGTCTGCTAGGTTATTTCTTTTTTACCTTTGAATACAAGATTATGACGATTACTTATAATCTATTCTATTCGTTAAATCTAGTGCTACTTGCACCAACTTCTTAAATGTGTTTTAATTGTATTGAAACACATTTCTATGAAAAATCGTGTTTAAATACAATTTAAATAATTATAGTTTTGAAGTTGGTGCAAGTGGCCCGTAGTATCTAGTTATTATATTTAGATTATATCTAGTGGTTTAGTGGTCGCTGGACGGACTGTAGCAACTCCGAGTTCGAATTTGTGTTCGGTTAATGGCAATAGATTCGCCCATTTTTATACGGGACTAACGGGACCGAAAAACTAGCCCGGGAGAAATTTGAAAAAATTTCCCCCGGGCGGGTATTTAAATTGAAAAACGAAAACATTACCTATACTATGAATAATACTGGCAAAATGTCATTAAAAGGAGAAAGCTTTATATGTGTCAAAAGTGTCTTATTTTGATTATACTACAAAATGTAACATGTCGACAATGTCATTACGTAGTTGAAGCTCCAACAACGATTGAAACAATTAAAAGTTGTAAACTGTTGTAAATATTACATTAATGTCAGTGACGCAAGTAACATCTGGTTATTCGTATAAATTACGGTTACAAAGAGTAGATGTAAAAAATCAATCAAATTCACATTTCTAAATTTAAAAAACACATAACCAAGCATCCTTAATTGTGATCATTATTATAACCAAAGAACAAACAGTTGCGAGATAAAGCGGAGTAGGTATGTTCTCAAATTAGTTGCAGTCAAAGAAAGTACCGCCCGGGCCGCACGGGAGCCGCTCGTAAAACATAAAAAGTGCTTATGTGGCGCTCGCTCCGAGGGCTAAAAAACAACGTCAGGAAGGAACATAATGTAGTAGCGGCCATAAAAAGTGAATGCATTGCGTGCACGTGGAGTGCAACGGGGGGGATGCGGGGTGCGGGGCCGCGGGGCATCGGGGAGGGGCGTGGGGGTGTGTTTACTGCGCGGAGGGGCGGCCGGCCGTAAGCTCGCCGATCGCCAACGCTACCGCCAGTGTTGTGGTAGGTCACACGGAGCGCGCTCGCACCGCGTGCCCAAATCATTCACGTTCGCGACTTCGCGCCGATATATCATGTAATCGGTCCGTAATAAATATCATCACTTCGTTTTTTCTTGAAATCCCACAAGGACTTTGATAACAAATTTTCGAACAACGATAAACTTTTTAAAGAAAATAGTGCAAATAAATGCATTTTGCTGTGAACTTGGAGTGAGATGGCCCTGTCGCTGCAGTCGACGCAGAATTCCAGAGGTTTGTGAAGATTTTACTTAAATACATCTCGTTGTCTCCGCGGTTTGCTGAATCTGGAAGTGCAAGTGTAGTAAAGTTTCAAACGTTGCCGGTACGCGGCATGCGTGGAGCGAGCGATGCGATTGGCCGCCCACACGTCCGCGCTTACCGCACACACATGTCTATTTGCATTCAGCGAACTTTGCAGATTCAGTGAACCGTAGGCGGTAGCGAACGCGTAGCGGCTCGCTACGTCTGCTACGAAATGCGCCGCGTAGTACAGTTCTCCGAGCTACGATATTTTGTAAATTGTCGTTATAAGTGATACGTTTACGTTACATACCAGTATTTTGTGACTTGTAACTTTTAGTGATGCGCCTAGCTGACAAAATCAGTGTGTTAAACTAAGCTAAAATAAACGTACCTATATAAATAATTTTCAAGAATATAAATTAAATACTTACTTTATCGCAAAATGCTGGTTAACAAGCATAAAACAGTACGGATCTTAATGTCTTAGGTATTTTTTTATTATTATTCAAAGAATAGTTATTTTAATTTCATATAGTCATAATTTATTGAAAGCAGACAAACTGTACTCAACTATTATAAGAACCAATTCAAAATAAATTTTCGACGCATTTTCTATGTAGTGTTGATCAAATCACAAATAATGTTTTATTAAAATTTTAATATGCGGTTCCCAGTTCAACAAAAAAAGATACTTACAATAAACGAACCGTTTTTTCAAAATTAAACAGGTTATACAGGTTATTTTCATTTTGTTTTTAGGGACTCCTTTGTTTCATGTCTAACACCATCTGTAGCGATTATATGACATTACTTATATCTTTATTTTTAAATCAATCAATATTTCAAATTTTATATCCTAAGACAGCTGATATTTCTTTTATTTCTTACTAAGCTCTTTTCTTCTTCTTTTTTATTTTAATAGATAACATTAACAATCAAATCATATTTACTAACTATAGAATTCATTAAATCAATTTGGTAATACATTCATTATTAGGTAAATTGGACTATTATACATACCCTGCATTCCCCGAATGGTTAGGCAAAAGTGAACTAAAGTACAACCACCATTCGGCGTACCTATGTTTAGGTCCCACGTAATAGAGGGCGAGTAGGTATGTATATTAGATATACCTACTTGTTATTATTTCTACATTACATGTTTTGTTGCTTCTTTCCTTAATAGCAAATATTATCATTGACAAAGCAGAAACATGGCGATTGCCATCGAAATAATATAATAATTATTAAACAAACATGACAATTATTAAGTTTGTTAAACCGGGCGTTGACGACACTACGCCTAGTAAGTACCTGTCTATAATATTACTTAAAAGTTTATTCCCGTACAGTTACTTCATATTCAGTAATAATCATGTCGATTCCATTATATACGACATATTTAATACTCATAAACTCTTTATTTTTTTACGATATACAACATTAAGGTTTTTGTTTCAGTTATTAATAACACATTACTAATTTATTATTTTTTATCGATATACAATAATTCAGAGCTTCCCCATTTATTTTAAAAATAAATATTTCTCCATGATCCATGTCTTAAATGTTCGATCACGTATAGAACCTCTGTAATAAGTAGATAATTTATATTAGTTAATTTTATAAGTATTAAAAATAAATCCGTAATGGGTTAATTAGCATGAAATAGAGGCATTCCAAAGCTAACTACGCTACTTTCAGCTAGAGATAAAAGGGGGCAATGCAGTACCGAACGGTTTAATATTTGCAATTAACTAAGTTTTCTTTACTAAATTGTTCGGTTTTGTTTGTTACTGACAAGGTCAATAAAATACTAAGATCAGTGTTGCCGCTTGTTAAGGCATGGCGACGGTTATGTGAGAGAAGCCCCAATACTCGGCGCGTGTATCGCGCTTAACCCTAAACCGCCGAAACCGTAGCAACTCTAATCTGTGCGGGTGCGTACTTATAGATCGGTAGCCTCAGGTTAATCCTGTTATAAGGCCCACGTCGTAATTAAGTAACAACAGACACGTGCCTTCAAATGACCAATCTATTCTAAAATATTTAAACTTGTTTAGTTAACATACCTATCATATTGATATATCTCACTGTGAGAAAAAGCTTAAGTATTATAAAAAATCTCAAATGAACTTGAACTGAGCACAAGTAGCAAGTGCGTAGCAATAAGGACGTCATTGACACGTCCGTTATCGGGCGAACCCTTACGCAATAATGAGTTATGGAGTGGCGGCCGCAGGCAACTCCATAAAAGTATTGAATATGGGTTATTGACAAATATTTATGGCGTATAAAGAGGGGATAATTACAACTCTTTAGCACATAAAAAGCTCCGTGCGGAAGGGTGCGGCGCGCTGTAAAAATTTATCACCAACATTGTCACCCGGCGGGCCCGGCTGCCTAATAAAAATGATACATTATGACGCGGCTCAACACAAAAAAACCTACTCAATAGGTGGTCAATAGATATAGTTGCCCTGGATAGAATCACATTAATTGTGAGTAGGCGAAATTACTGTGTTACACACAAATATTTACATATTAAGTACATACCAAACAATAAATCATGTTATGTACAGTAGGTACTTACACATAAATATAGCCCCTGAAAGAGAATGAATTAACTAACTGTCGGTTCGACAGTTAAATTGTTCTCTTTTAAAAATAAAATGTAAATTATATTTTTAAAAGGTTATTGAAGAAAGTATTGCCAAAAGAAGTTGATTCCCAAAAATACCGATAACTTATGCATTTTAATATCTACAAGATACCGATTACCATCGAAACCAATGGCAATATATATACCCATCACAATCGTAATATCTTTCAGTTTTTAAACATAATTAGATGCAACGCAAGAGTACGAGATTGTTTAACAAAATAGCGGTATTTACTTGTTTAAACTTTGACATTAAGCCTAGTATAAAATTCTGATCACATCACGAGTGCGGTTCGCTGTTCGTCGAAATATAACGAAGAATGTTATTAAAAAGTTATGGGATAAGCCTGTACGTGCCGCGCGCGACGCCTCTGACTAATCACAAACTTTACAATTATTTTATATGTAGGTATAAGGTTTTGTTAACTTGTCAACACGTACTAATTATCAACACTAATAGAGTTCGTCGTTCATTCGTAATAATTTGTTTTATTATAATCTAATGTGTAAAGCCTCGTTGGCAAACGACAAAATATTTTGCTTTTTTTTCAATTAAGCGCGATGGCTGAATCCAGAGCCCGGCCGGGAATTAATTCCACGGCTAAGTAGATAATGTAAGGAGCTCCCTCCTCGTGCCGCCTCTTCACGCCTCGAGGAGAACTTTCAATTATGATTTTGTCTAATTTTAATTAAGTGCTCTCAAAAAGGCTTTTCTTCAACGAAATTAATATTTGAATATAATTTGGGCGGAGCGGGCGGGCGGAGTTTGCCGCTCGAGGAATAATTAATTCCATTATATAGGTAAGTGGTCTGGTCGCTTCTCCCCACTCGCGCCTCACAACGACACTATACAAACTCGTCATACCAAATATTTACTTTTCATAGGTACCTGATATTTTGAAAATTACGGCATTTTCACCAATAATTAAGGTGTAGGAAGTTCGATTTAATTGAGTTGGTTGGAATGACAGCGAGTAGTGTTAGTAAGGCAGCTACATTTTGCGCAACAGGTCGGGGCGGAAGCGACCTGCAGCGGCGTGATTGCGACCAAATGTTTCCTCTACAACGTCTGGTTCAGTTTTTGCTCTATTTTTTGTCCTCTTTCACTGATAAGTATGCTATCGATAGGTTCGACTTTGTTGTTTGTTTAGGTTGAAACTAAGTCATGACGGAAGTAATCGCGAAGACCGACGACGTAAGTGAGCTTCAGATAGGATTTTTATAAATGAACATTATCCAGTTTTGAACACGTGCAAATATTATTAAATATTGTGTAACTAATTAAGACAATTTTTTTTGTTCAGGTGTATCAGTAAGACCGCTGTCGACAATGCGTCAAGAGTCGTTGCCGATGTTAGCGGAGCGACTGCTGGCGACGCGTGCGGCGGCGCTGGTAGCGGGGCTACCAGCAGAGTTGTACTCCGGCGCCCTCCTAGCAGCCTGGCCACCCTCACCACCCGCGCCATTGCTGCCACCCCAGGAGCTCGACCGCGCGCGTAAACGACGACGCACACCCAAGCTCGATGAAACAGCCACTGCTCCACCCTCACCGCCATCATCAGGCTCCTCACCGGGCGCTGCTGATCCACCACGAGACAAACTCTTCACCTGCAAAGTCTGCTCACGCTCTTTTGGCTACAAGCATGTTCTTCAAAACCATGAACGTACTCACACAGGTGAGAAACCGTTCGAGTGCGGAGAATGTCACAAGCGTTTCACGCGTGATCATCACCTTAAGACACATCTCCGTCTACACACTGGCGAGAAGCCGTATAGTTGCCCACATTGCCCGAGACACTTCGTGCAGGTGGCTAACCTACGACGACACCTTCGCGTACATACTGGAGAGCGACCTTACGCGTGTGCTCGCTGTCCAGCACGCTTCTCAGACTCCAACCAGCTAAAAGCACACGCTTTAGTGCATGAGGGCGATGCACCTTTCGCCTGTCGTTGCGGTGCACGCTTTAGGCGGCGGCAAGCGGCCGCGCTACATAGGTGTGCCACAAGCGGTTGTGAGCCTGACACACCCAGCCCACCCGTGGCGACCGCGCCCGACTGGCGTTGGGATGAGTGGCCAGAGCAGACCGAACCTGAGGACCTGTCATTGCCGCGAAGGCCGGCCACGCCGGATTCGCCCACTGACCTACGGGTCCACTCTACGTAGGCGCCATGGGACCCCGCGCCACGTGCGCCGCTGAGCCGGTATACGAGTTCCTCCCGCGTAGACCCCGCGCTGCCGTCGGCCGCAGACGCCGATGCTCTCCGACTCGCTTTTTCCGGAGACGCTCGCCTTCGACTCGATGATTTCTATACAAAGCCCTTGCCATGTAAAAATAATTACAGCTGTTCTAAATACGACAACGGTTACTTTTTTAGGCAGTATTTTTTTCGTCTTTTCTTGGAATGACTACCGATGTAGTCTCGTTAGGTAGTCCTCTATTCTTTTTTATTTTGCATTTGCAATGTTCGCCATAAAAAGCACTTTTTTCATCAATGTTACAGTTTAGAACTTTATTGTTGTACTATTTGCATAATCGCAAGGCGAGGTGAAGCAAAAACGACGATGTTTTGTTCTTTTGTTTTGCAACATTGCTAAACACCTTAAGAGCATAATATTGGACAAAAGATATTTTTTGATTATTGCTATCGACTATTGTTTCGCGATACAGACTAAAAACAGTTTCGCTTTGCTTGATATTTAGTTATTGATTTTCAATCGGTGTCCTCCCTCGCGTTTACCGGACGGAAACAGGAATATGGTCTCACCGTAGCCAGAGAAGGTCGCTACATTGCCTCATTATTTCGGCGACAAAGGCTAGTTCACAAGCGGTAATTATTACGTATTGAACTCGACGTTGAGTTCTGACTGACAAAGCTGTCGCCATTGTGTGCGCCCTGATCCGTAGCGACTTATGGTAACCGGTTCGAAATCACTCTTTTATACGTTTCTTTTTGATTATTAGATTTATTTTTAAAGTTTACATTTTTAGGGCAAAATACCAATCTATACTGGTTTGGAATACATGATACGGGATAATTGTATAAAATCATTGGAGCTTTTGTAATTATGTATGAATGTAAGCGAGGCAGTCTTCGGCGAGCGGCACGGAGCAGCCGACCGCGCGCACCGTGCTTCTGTACATAATGCTGTCTGTTACAAGATTATTTATTATTTATCGATTAGTTTGTAGACGTTTCGATATCTCTACTGTATCTTATTTATAATGAATACGGTATTAGGTATTAATAAGTCGTGTATATATTTTGTAGTGTTATATAAGTACATTGAGGAGAAGGAGGTTTCTCGAAAATTATATATTGCAAATTATTTAAATTCGATACTGAAACATCTGTCAAGCTGTTCTGTATTGACGCTAGATACTGGGACAAGTATAATAACAAAACTATATGTGTTAGTAGAATAGGAACGCTATTCAAAGTAAGGCCATATGTACCATGATTTGATATCGTTTAGGCGAATAGGTAAATATTTACTTGTAGTTGTAAGGCAACAGTCAAAATATTTAAAGTGTTGTACATAATATATAATTATAATCATCTCGTTGTACACATGGCCTTCTCTATGTTATAATTATGTAACCTCGTTTGATACGGGACGGATGTATTGAGCATATTTGCAATTTGTTCTACGGGTATTAGTTTCCTACTAGATGTAATGTTTTATTTTCCATGTTTTTAATATAATTTAATGTAGTAGTTGTTCTAAACGTTTTAGCGCACATGATTATAATCATTGGATGTAATTATATAATTAGGCTGTACCTACTGTTTGTTGATTATTATTATTTTATTTTTCTTTAGTCACGTATAAAATGTAGGGCCTTAGTGTAAGCAATTGATGTAAGAATAACGGTATTTTTTTTCCAAAGAAATTATTGGTACAAATATAAATGTGTACAAATTTAATGGTAACTTTCGATTAGAAGTCGTAATTTCATGTTGCAATGTTGTAATGTTAAGGTAGTTAGTGTAAAATTAGGCGGGTTTGCCATTATCTACCTCATTTGACTACGGTTACTACGCCAGGGTAAATAGCCAAAGTTCTTGGAAATATTTTCTATTGTTTATCTCTGTGGAGATAACATACAAGTGACAGGCTGTATCTGATCATTAGCTTGAGACTGATTTTTATTTGTTATTTTAGTTACTGGTTGTGTGGTAACGGTGAGCACTTGCCATTGAAAAACACATGTATGGTTGTGTCTCTTGGTTGTTGACTAGGCATAAATATGACGGTTTTTCTACCTCTGCCGACGTTTACCAACAAGAGACCTGCTAATACGCGCAAAGTTCAATGGGTGCAATTGATTTGAGTTCCTATTTAATCGAAGTGTTGTTTTACTTCATATTGTTTATAATGATAGTTCTTTAGCAATGTATAATTCAGTGCCATTTGGACACATAGCACGTCAACACTAGTTATTATTGATTTCGGATACATTATTTATCTACAATATAATTGCCATAACCGATCTACCTCAAGTAAAATCGAAATACAGGTGTTTATTTGACATTCATAACTTAATTTAACTTACACTGTACTTGTACAAAATATTATAAGATATAAATGTGAGAAATGTGACAAAGTTATGGTACGAAAATTATAAATATATATAGGTATATATGTAATGTATTTCTTTATCAATGTCCAGTACATAATTATTAAAATAAAGAGATGTTTGTTATTTATATCTTTTTTTTATTCCACATCTTTTAAATATACTTATCTAGTACCTACCTATTTACAAAACAAATTTGCCAAAGATAACTAAAATTGTGTTTTTAAATATCATGCTCCATGCTCCTAGTCTCTTTTCTATGGTGGGGTCACGAAATGCGGCTGAATTTCCATCACCTCTCCGCAACCTTATTTCTGATGACTTCTTACCTACTGATATACCAAGGATAATATAAATCCACCAAAAAAGATCCATTCATTGATCAAAGATTCTACATACAGTCTACGTAAGTAACGTACAGAAAATACCTTTAGGCTATCATCAATCTACGAATAACATACAGGGCTAGTTCAATGGAACTAATTTGTTGTTAGTGTGCGATAGGGCCGTACTATCTACTAAGTAAGAAAAGTGTGTAATTTATCTAAGATCGGCCGTAAGTAATGAGTTGTCGCACTAATACAATCACATAACACATGAAGCGTACACACACTGCACGCACACAGATGAAGCGGCCCCACTTAGGGTCGAGTCGCCTAGTATGGAAGCAGCCTCTTTGTTGTAAGTGTAGTCTTAGTGGTACTTTATCTATAAAAAAAAACAATTGCCGCATGTATGTAACCCAACTAGCAAAATGAGCTATTAGTAGGTGCATCAGTCACTGGGATCTTATGATCATCTTTTGAGAACGGCTCGATCGATTTGGCCGTTTTCTTTTGTTGAGATCGTGATTATCAGGATTTGTATGATCAAAGAAAAGGTTATGAAAATCTTCTGAAAAATTATAAAGGATAGGATTATGAATTTACTAAGTCAAAGTTGCGCATACGTCGTCGCGCAGTTTGATATAAAAAGTCAGAAAATGTTTTCGCGAAGGAAATATAATATCCGGTATTTTTTTAAGCAGCAAAGCCATGACGATGCTATGATAGTAATACCTGCTGATTAAAAATGATCCCGATTTTCTTCAGTCATGCGCCATCACCAATAATGTTGGGTTCACGCCTAGCTAGGATTGCGGCACTTGAAGCGAATATCGATCAATTTGTGCTGCCTTAAACTAGTCTCATAGTCTATTCAATACTGCTGTGAAATATCTACCGAGTCGTCGCTTGCTGACTGATCCACTTAACTATAATTTCTTAGGGGTCCGTACCTACCTCAAAAGGTAAAAACGGAACCATTATAGGATCACTTTGTTGTCCGTCTGTCTGACTGTCAAGAACCTTTTTCTCAGGAACGCGTGGAGGTCTACTGTCCCTTAGAGCTGTGAAAAATCACACTTCCAAGCCAACGCAATCAAAAGATACAGCCGTTTATGCTGCAAATTTTCGACACTCGCGAGGGAATCAAAACCTACAGGGTACTTCCGTGAACTCTCAATCTTGAAATTAGCAACGAAGCTTATAGAACAGATAAAGGAAAAATAGCGAAAAATATTATTAAATAATTTTTTAGTCACCTCATATAATAAAACTTATATACCTACAGGTTTGTATGGAACCCTCGTTGCGCGAGTCCGAATCGCACTTTGCCGGTTTTTATTTTGTACAGTACGTATTGTACCTTACGTATAATTTATAGAAAAAGAGGGCAATATTAAAGAATCTGTTAAACAAATAAGGGTGAGGGTGTGAAATAAAATGAATGCTAAAATTTAGAATTGCAAGCGATTGTAAAAATAAATGTCCACCGTGACATTCGAATGCTATTCTATTCATACACTGCACTGTTCCGAATGGTGCTTACATTCAAAATTATACCAAATTCATGTACAGGTATGTGCAATGATGAAATATAATGAAAGTTATATCTTTCTAGCTTCTGCCCGCGGCTTCGCTCACTTGAAGCTCAAAAACCAACAGTGATGATCTCTTCTTTGTATGGGTCTCTATACATTAGACAGGTCAAGCTGTATCTCAGATTCCGTTTAATTATTTGAGATACATGTATACCAAATGCAACTGCAAATGTTACCTATTTTTCTACATAAGCCTGCCCAGACACGCACGTAACAACTCATCACAGTTTCATCGCAATCGGATGAAAGGATTAGAAAGGCAGGGTGAACAAACGTAAAAAGAAACATTCATGTTAATTTATAGATATAGATATTAATTTAAATGGCTCTTATTCGTTAGAAGCAAACATTTATTTGTTATCTTCTCTTTGGCAGGAGAAAAAGAGGTATGTGATTGGAGATATGTATACAATACTTCAAATAAGCTTGGAAGTAGAAAAACCAGAGTTACGAAATTAATACAACATGATTTGCAAAACAACTTGCCGTGGTTAATTTATACATATATTTGCCTCCAAATAAAGCATCATACGTTACCAATGTTGCTTCATTCACTCAATTCAACATTCAAGTTTCTCTTTACATTATACTTCGACTTTTATTTGTTTTCAGTAACTTGACATTTCGAAGAGAAATAATGATACCATGTAACAGCTAATAGTGTTGGGGTAGTGAATGATTTTGCGTAACGAATGAATGATAAAAATGGTTTAATATAAAATCAAACAAAAAATTTGTAAATAAGATGTGAAATATAAGAATTATTAATAATAATTAATAAAAGTAATTTAATTTTTTTACTTTTGTAATTTATTACATTTTATAGATTACCTTACTACCGAGGAACAAATTCTACATTTTTTAATAGTTTATATTGTGTTTTGAAGACAAGTTATTACATTTAACATAAAAAGTTTGTTCATGTAAGTACATTATTTATGTTCATTCAATTTCATTCATTCTTTGACTACCTCACTATCTTTTTTTGTCAAAAACTGGTAACCCTTCAACTGTCAAGTTATTGAATAGGTACACTAAGCGCCACTTGCACCAACTTCTTAAATGTGTTTAAATTGTATTTAAACACAAAATTTCTATGAAAAATCGTGTTTAAACACAATTTAAATTCAATTAACTGCCTCATTAGCCAAGTGGTCCTGAGCGCGACTGCTACGCTACAGGTCCTGGGTTCGATTCCCAGATCGAGCAAAGTGTTATTGGGTTTTTCTATGAAATTCCCAGTAGCAGCTCGGAGTTAGGAATTTGTGCCTGGCTCACTCCCTATTACATGGGACCTAAACATACCGGCGAACTGTGGGTGTAAATTAGTACGCCTCTGCCTAACCCTTTGGGGAATACAGGCGTGATGTTATTATATGTTAAATTCAATTATGAAGTTGGTGCAAGTGGCCCTAAAAGTCGAAGTTTAATAAATAAAGTGAAAATAAAGTATTTAAATACACACAATACTCAACAATTATGCACCAATGCACCTAAAACGGTTTATATTATTATTTTTTAAATTAAATGTACTTAGTTCACAAATTAGTAACAACATGATAATCACTAATATTATAAGTACAAAAGTCACTGTGTCTGTCTGTTTGTTATGTTTATAGGATGTTATAATAATATATAACATCTTATAAACCAATAATAAGAGTATTATAAGATTTTTTATATTATTATTAAAAAATACACAAGTATTTAAAAAGCCGCTACGGGCTACGAGCTACGAGCTACGAACTTCGCTGTGTCTACGATTATAGTAAAAACCTTTTTCAGTATCTATTTCTAAATGATTAATAGTGCTAATGCTATCAGCTATAAATACAATATGTAGGGCAAGATAGAGTCGTAATTCAAGAACCGTCTCACGCCACCGCATAGCTGGGAGACAAACGCACCGGAATCCGGTTGGTATTTATTAAATTAATCGTTCACCCCGCGGCCCGCACCCTCACCCGTCACACTCGACGATTAGTTCGTGTATTTCTTGCGAAATATCCTTTTCGTAATTACTACCATGCTATGTGGATTATACAAGAGAATGCCTTCAAGAAACTCCATCGATTCTAGTAATAAATCAATAGCTATTAGACTTTTACTAATTTACTTATTAAAAAATACGTAAATTTCGTTAATATTCAACCCAAGGTAAAGATAATTATTAGGACTACGTTTTATAGCCGAATTCTCAGTACGAAACAGCAATAAAATGGCGTTCTATCAAACAGCTTTGTCGTATCTATACTCAGAGAAAGTAAATCGCGTCGCTTCGTAACGTATCTATAAAGTAAATCAAGATTAATAGCTAAGTAATAGGCATGTTTGAAACAGTAGTCGCGAAACGCTCGGGTAGAGGACGAGCGGGCGAATTATAATTTATTTGGAGAAGTGGCAACGAACCCCGCGCTCCCCGCGCGAGCTCGACCTACCCTTTGCTTTCGCCCTTCGTTACGGACGCACACTCCAAGCGTTGTAACTCGATAATTAACATTTGTTTTTAAAATATTTTTAGTAGATTTTGTCTGTTTGCTTATTTTTGCATTCTTCTCATGTGTAAAAGCAATTTTTTTGTGATATTTGACATAATGGTATCATTTTTTTATTAATATATGACGTATATACGAAAGATACATTCTACATAGTTGTCAAAATACTCTTATGTCCATTATTACTCTTACACAACGCTGTCAACAGGTAACTTGATTGAAAGACAGGCAGCATTGCTCCGGTTTATGGCTGCTCCTGAACTGATAATTCGCCATGGTACAAACATTTTAATCGTTTTTGTGAAATCCTGAATATGAATAAGTCATTAACTGAATATATTGAAGCAAGTAGGTAAGTCAGACAACTGAAATCACTTTGGAGAGATGTTTTAGAATGAAGGCGACTAACCCCAACAACAGGACATTCTAGATGAGAACAAAAAGTATTTATGTTGCGCCAGTAGAAATTAGATACATACATAAATAATAATTTGATTGCCTATGGTGACGTGACTATTAGAACATAGGTCTTAAAGTAAATAAGTCGATTAAATGGTGAAATCTGGATGCCTGATATGTTTTCTCGAGTTTCTCGACGGAGACAGTAGAGTAAAGTCTGCTAGCTCACATCACATTAGGATAGTATAGTGGCCTTACCCTATCTTATTCTGAGAGGAGACCCGTGCCCGGCTGTGGAACAGTACATAATGAAGAATGATGGTGATAATTGCGGTTCAAAAAAGTGAAATATTTTGATCGCAATAAGTATATCATTACACACTTCATTCGAAGCAACCGAATCCTATCCTATAATATTAAAAGAAAACAAAATATATTTAATTAAGTTGCAACACTTGGGGAGTGAACTTTATACTTTTCTGTTTTTTCTCTAGGTAGGTTGCGTTCAAAGGAGCTGGCGGGGCGCGGGGCGAAGTGGCGGGCCTGCGGGGAGAGACGGAATTAAGAGGGAGGTGGGGGGGTGGCCCGCCCTGGATACTGAGAGGAGTTTTAACCAATTAATTTTGTTCCTCAACGCAAACTCCGCTATATAATAAGGTATAAGTAGGCATTAACTGAGGCGCGCCGATAGCTAGCCCGGCCGGGGGCGACTTGGTCGTCTCCTAGCCTCTTATAACGATGTTTTATTTCTTGTTAAGCTCTCTGTTTCTCCACTTTTAATATTTAATGGTATTTTCATAGCTCATTTTTATAGCGCACTTACAAATTCCAAACATTATTGATGTTGTTTTATAGCAACGATGTTGTTGTAGAGATTTATGTGTTGTTTAATTATCATAATATATTCACTCCTTGAAGTCCTTACCTACTTAGAGCAACAAGATGACGCTGGACTGAGAGGGTAGGGAATTTATTATGTGCCCACTATAATCTATTAGAAAGAAACTCATAAAAACTAATAAATAGGCTCGCCCCCTATTACATGGGACCTAAACATACCGGCGAACTGTGGGTGTACATTAGTACGCCTCTGTCTAACCCTTCGGGGAATACAGGCGTGATGGTATGTTATGTGTATGTAAGAAACTCATAGATCCATATATCACGTATGTATCTAAATAACGAACCTGAATCATAAAAAGACTTTACTTGTATGCTCGTTAAGCATATTGACTATATTCTATAGTTATATAACAGTCTCTGTACCATATATGCAACACCTGCCTCTCGTGAAAAACATCGGCTTTGTTTAACGAACCATATGTCACATACACCGCTCGTGCTTACCCACGTTCTTTCCGCTCCTAAGATATAAATACAATGTACGCATCTTATATAAAAAACAACAGTCTTCCCCTTTACCAATCCGTGACTAAACACTGAAAACTTGTATACCCCATTTACCAGAAGCGATGAGATTTAAAAATAAGATCCTACAGAAAAACACTAGCGATCGCGCCTTGAGCTCGCGCCTCGCGTCAATATGACGCACTTAAAAAACAATTCTTAACAACGGTATTGTGTTGTTAAAAAACAGGAACGCATCACCCGAAAAAACAAACCGCAGAGTACGGTTAAAAAACAGACTGCAGCACGCGAGTCGAGCGAGACACCCTTTCCCTTTTGCGTCGCGTCGCGAGCTACGTTTTTTAAGTGAGGCGAGGGTTGAGTTTTTTACCGCGATACCTCGTATAAATTAATAACTGAACGTGGTCATAATCTGCTGTTCAGAACACTTTCGGCTTTGTTATTATTGCTTTTTCGTACTAAGTTATCATTCATTTGTTTTTGTGTGCGGTAGTGATGCGGTGCTCGTGGTGGCGGAAACGAGGCCGCTCTATTGATTACCTCGTCGGAGAGACAGGTGTTGCAGTTTGTTTTCAGAATGCACATCAAGACGCTCGCGCAGAAGTAGGTAACGTTGTTAAATTATACTTTTATTAATAGAAAACAGCGTTCGTAAGCTAACTGCTAAGAAATTAGTATAAGAGTAGCAATCATATTAGTTGTTCTCTAAATAATAATTTTAATGTAGGTCTTTAATTAAAAATTATTCCGTTGTTGATACGGCAGTGATATGTTTTTATGGAAGTTTATTGTGATGCACCGTTCATTCTCTATTCTAGGTCTATTCCCACATTAACCTATGCCTACATAACTTTCAGGATTCTTTTTATAATAGTCATTAAGTGATTATACTATCCTTTAGCAGATAGCAGCAGCAGACTTTTCACAATATCTATCTGCTAGGTGAATATACACTTTAACTATGGTTTTACAAAATATTATGCTCATTCAGCCAAATGGTATAAATACCGGAAGGCCTCAGGAAGGATGAACTAATAATGTTGAAACCAACAAAATAGTTTTTGTTCACATTCCAACGCCAAAATTTAACGCTGTTGCATCGAAATAATACAAGGCATTTTTACCCGTTAGTAAGAACACAAACATGTTTTAAGATACCTATAGCAAATTACAATAGATGAGACATTACTTTCCAAAAATTAAACTGGTATTCAATCAATTTCATTGAAATAGAACTGTCTTTAGATTCAGAGAAAATATTATATAAAAATTATAAATTATATCAGACATTAAATGTTTAATATTAAATATATTAAACATTTCATGTTTGATATAATTTAACATTACATTTTAACATAATATTAATTACATTAATATATTAAAACATTTAATATTCCCCGAACGGGAAGGTAGTCACGAATTAGTATGATTTTTAAATTGTTATCTGTTACCTTTTCACGCCTTAACCACTGAACAAATTAAAAATGTAACCTCCAGAAGAAGAACATAGGCATCCCTTAAGTATCTCTAGAAAAAAACGTAGTAGTAGTAGTCCTTTTGGTTTGCGAGTGATACCGTAGATTACTGGTAATAGTTCTTAAGACAAAAATATGAGTAAGTATATTTTTTTATAATAAACAAAAAAGCATTAGTTAGATATAGCCTACATTCGTGTAACCTACACTCGAATGTCTAGTACACCTTACATAACACAATGTTTTATCTCTTACACAAAGGAAAGGTACTCTTCTCTATTTTCTTATCTTTTAGTGAAAGTATTCAGTGTAATATCTACTACGATTTTTACCGACAACATTTCTCATGAATGACACAAAGGACTTCATATTGAGTGTCAATAGGAGAAATCGTGTGGAGCTAAGCAAATATATGTGAATGCATTGGACACGCATTGTGAGATGTCTCTCTGCACGTGTGCGATACATTCGAGTAGTTTTTTGCATAGACGACAATAAATTATTGCGCTCTGTTTACCCTTTTTTGAAGATACCCGAACGAATAAAGCTCTGTAGGTTGGTAAAAGATATTTTTGTTGTATAAGTATTTAAATTGCACACTCAATCGCACTTTGTATTGAGTCTTGTAATCTAGCATCTAGCTACAATACACAATCAACTCATAATTCTTCCAGCTTTTACCTACTCCACATAATTGTGGTGGGCTTCCAGTATAAACAAAGGCGGCTGAATCTCAGTATTTTAGACGAAACGACTGCCAATAAGTACTCCACCAACCATTTTCTGGGCAATACCTACCGATATTTGAAGGATAGACTGGCCATCATACCATACCGTATTTTTATAGATGGTAAACAAACTCAAACTCGAGACACTCGGTACACATTCGAACGGTAGTGGCTAGATGTCTTATAAACCTTTCATTTAAAAACAGTCAGACAACATAAATTTCTTAAAACAACATTTGAGTATTTATTTCATTGGGTGTTCAAGTGTCGATGATGACACGGCTTCGACCCGCCACTCCAGTTTGAAGTATCTAACCTTAAAAAAACTTCCACCCGCGCCTCGTCACGCAGCAGCGTTTATTTTCATAGTCAGTCCGGTAACCGCCAGCCATTGTCGCTACGACGTTTGATTATTGATTTTTACGCTAAATGTCCCCTTTTTCGAAATGTCTATTCAATGCAATTATACCTTCCTTTAACATTTTTGATGTATTTAATTCACTACAAAAGGATGTATCTGCACAATGTCATTAATAACCCGTATGTATGGAACTTGTCGCGATTCACGTGGTTCTCTATCGCATGCAGACCAAAGCGTCTCGCGGGGTTGGTTTTGCGTTCTGCAAGTCATTTTTATTTTATTTTTATTACAAAAACCATAAAATGATTTATTCGCAAAAAGTTGACGATCGCAGTGCTCCTCAAAAGTGCATTTATTTGCACAGCATACAATTCTTCTGTGATTATTTAAAAACAACTTTCCAACCTCCTAATGGCATTAAGAATTTAATTAGTGACCTACTTACTTTCTGATTTCAGTATTAAGTTCGCTTAATTTTATACCCAAAGATGCTCTGCAAGTAAAAGTAAATTCCGTGAACATGGCAACAACACACAGACCGATTATCTCACCAAGAAAAGAGTAGAGAATAGATTCGCGCGAACTTGTTTCCAACGAAAGCGTAATCCTTTAATCCTGCGAGTATCACTGGTGGACCTCGAAGCGGCATTTTAGTGTGTACAGTACCTAATTGTCACTGAAATCGTATACAGGGTACGTTCCGAAAGAAGCCCAACAAAAGAGTTTGTTTTCGTCCGCTTAGCATTAGTTGTTTGTGTTACCGCACAGTAGCCGTTGGGTCTGTTTGCATTTAATCCGTTTGTAATGTCCTTTCTTCCATGTTTTCATAATAGGAACAAAGGTCCATCGGCACCTTACATGCAGACTTGCGACAAACATTACAATTATAGTATGTTTATTTGTGCGTTGCGAACACTTATAAAGGGTGCTAACTTATAGTAAACACGCTGTAGAGTAAAAAGGAGAATAATTTATATGAATGCAAAGTTCTTTGATATAAGTAGGGATCCTTCTCAATATGTGGGCGTCCAAGCAAAAAGGGTCTAGTAGTGGGGTGTTGAGCTACTTTAAGACTAGGTTTGAAATCTAGAATAGTCAATTGATAATAAGGATTAAAAAAATATCCAAGAACTGCCACATTTTTTTATCAAACACTTTCTAAAAGCTTGATTTGAGAAAAAGCATTTAATAGTCTGACATGTAATTTTAAACTGGTACTTAGAAACATCTTATAAAGTCATTTATTAAATGAGCTTGTAGATAATTGAGCGCAATTTAATAATTGAGGTATACAAGAGAAGGTCAATAATAAATATATAATAGAATAGAATAATAATTATTCTACACCATAAGAGAAACGAAATTAAAGTTTTTACAATAGCGGTCTTATCGCTAATAGGTAGCGACATCTACCAAACAACCTTTGGATAGGCAGGAAAGATAACATACCATCACGCCTGTATTCCCCGAAGGGTTAGGCAGAGGCGTACTAACGTACACCCACAGTTCGCCGGTATGTTTAGGTCCCATGTAATAGGGGGCGAGCCTATTGCCATTGGGCCAGGAAAGATATGAAAAAAATAAAAACTTTTTAATTATTAAGACAATTTGAACGATAACCTAATAAAAAAACTAATTAATTTAGGAAATGGTAGGTATTTAGGAGCCCGTATTTCGCTTGGGTGGTTCTTAAAATTTTCAATAAAAGATTTGCTTGAATAATAAACCTGTCACCCGAGCCGTGACCCGCTTTCGGGCAAAGCTAGAAATAATTAATAAGAACTCTTAAAAACGCCTTGTCTGCTGATGAAACTCTATCTTTGCGAAATCAGATCTCGGCCGGCTCACTCTCAACTTACGAAGAAAAAGCTCCAAAAGTTTTTTGCTTTTCTTGGTAAAAAGTAAGGTGTAGGTAAAACGGGGGCGGCACGACAGCTGCTACTAATTTTAGAATCGCGAATGCGGTGCTGTGCTGGATGGGTTGTTTCCTCACAAAGACCCTTTGAATACAGTTAATCACTTTAGATAACTAATTATATGTAAAAAATCATACTCTCATCTGGAACTGAAAAATAAATACGGGTGTAGTGTAGGTATCGTCTGTTGATTATGTCTTAATGAGAGAAATAAGTAAGCTTACATATTGTTTTAGATTAGTTTTTAAGGTATAAGTCATGAATTACATAGTTAGTTACTATTTCAATGTTTTGATCTAATTCCCACCGGTTAATTACGTAATTACTAATGTCACAGGTTCGAGGATACAAGTAATCTATTATCCGACTTTGACTTCGTCTAAAATAAATTTAGGAATCTATGCTTAACATACCGAAACTCTAGAAATTTAATAATAATATTATCAGTTTATCATCGACAGACTCGCTTACACAATAGATGATTATTAATCAGTTTAAGATTCAGTGTCAAAAATAATTATACATTGTATAGATTATGGAAAATAATCACTAACATAATTGACAGAAACATGAAGGTTGTAACTTCTGAGGTTGTACTAATAAAACCATCGATTGGTATTCATGAATAAGTACGTACATTGTTCAAATAATAACACAGTAATGTCATGTGTTATGTGGGTTGTGTGTTACCTACCTACTCATAACTTAATATCATTATCTATGTAGAGGTATGAAATTATTTCTACCTAAATGTATCTTATGAATATAGGCCACACGAAAGACGTATGAAATCAGTTGATCTTTCCCAAGAAGGTTGAATATCTTAATTATCTCTTATTAAAACGCAGTCAAGGGATTTTCTTGTTCCTTACTAATAAACTTTTGTATTTCTGACTATTACTGGGGCCCTAGTCTGCTATTTAAATTGACTCAGAATGACCGTCCAATGGCAGTAAATGACATAAGAAATGACAGATTTCGTAGAGAAAACTGACAAAAATCAACCATTATGAAGTCACTGAATCACAATTCTGACACAACTGGGCCCCAAGTCTGCTATTTTGTCGTGTCAAAATCGTCACTCAATGGCTTCAGAATTGTTGATTTTTGACAGTATTTTCTACGAAATCTGTCAATTCTTATGTCATTTAGTGCCACTGAACGACCATTTTGATACAACTGAAATAGCAGACTTGGGCCCCTGAATAGTAGACTCGGCACCCTGGTCTAATTCGCCGTCTGTCATAGAAATTCAAGAGGCATAAAAGCGATATCCATTTCTATTTGCGGTTTCTAAAAACAGTACTTACCTAGATAAAACATAGTATTTTTTAAAGTCTGTTTATTTAGAACAAGGGCCATTTTTATGAGTTTCTCGTTTAGTATTTACTATCGCTAGCTGGCTAACATACAGTAAATTAGCTACTATATTAGTTTGCTATTATTTTACATACATACATACATACATAAAGTCACGCCTCTTTCCCGTAGGGGTAGGCAGAGACCACAGAGACTATTTTTTCTACCAAAATATAGTAAGACACTACACTGGCCTGCAAAAGTAAGTACTCCACTTTTAAAATTTAATTTTTTCTTAACTATTTAAATTTAAAAACATTTTATTTTATCTGATTTCTTCGAAACTATAGTAAACTATACATTTACAACTCTTTCTCAAGTCCTTTTATCGAAAGTTGAAAATATATGTAAGTACCTACTTAAAGAAAATTGCATGTTTAAAAGTGTGATACTTAGTTTTGCAGGCCAGTGTATAGTCATAATTAATAGTTTTGGTAACCCCAGTGTACTTACAAACCATGACAGTTGTTATTGTCAAAACTAACACATACCTAGTAGTAATCAAAATAATATTAAACGCTTTATTACAAATCACTTTTCTAATTTTAACTTTACAGGGCCAGGCACAGCTACAACCGAATACAAGTTCATTTTCGCAAAAAGTAAGGGACGGGTAGATTTTTTTATGAAATCTAAAAAAGAGTCTCAACAAAGGCTGATAAACGGAATGCACAAACGGGCTGCAACTTGATAACCCTTAACACCTTGATCAATGTGGGTTACAGTGTTGGTGGGTTAACATTAATAAGTACCGGTGCAGCATGCTTTTTACAAATATTGCACAAATGTGCGACTGCTGCTTGCGAAAGATGACACCTTCCGCTCGCTTACAGTTAGCTGTTTTGTCGTAAAGGGTACAGTTGTACTTTTTTCCAAATAAAGGTTGAAATATAACTTTAAGTTGTTTCCCTTTACATGAATTCATACTAATATTATAAGTGCGAAAGTGACTCTATTTTTTCTGTTACCTTTGACGTCTAAACCGTCGTTGAACAGATTTTGATTAAATTGTTATCTGAGGAAAGATATAGGACTAATATAATTAAATATGCTAAAATAATAGTCCTTCTTGGATGCGACTAAAACTGCGGACTAGTCTGTAAAAAAACACACCGAAAAACATCTTATCTGAAGTGGGTTGCTAAGAGTTCACAAGCTCATATCGCTTTCACTGTTTAACCGTTATCAGATCTTATGTAGGTAAGCCCAGTCTCTAACTCTACAAAATCTAAATTTTCAAGGCCTAATTTTTTTAGGGTACCTAATGGCATTATCTTAAAATTTTCTAGCTTAAATCGTCAATTAATACTTATATGCTTAACAGGTGGTATGCTTAACATGGGTAATTGCGCCGATGAAATTAGTAAGTAAAACATTGGGCAAATGAGATTTAACAACTGAAGTCTGTCTCAGACTACAAAAATAGGCTAGTATAGTATTAAATATGAAAAAGTCCTATATAAACTATGTAACGCCTAATATACAGTTTTAACTGAATTCGAATCAACTCATTTAGATACACCGGTGTTCAGTATTTGTGGCTATGGTTGCATGCCCCCGTAATTTTACCTAAGTTTGCACCCACATTAATTAGGTCATAGCTGCATGTAACCATACATACATAGAGGCTGTCCGTAACCATAGACACCGTAAATTATGAAAATATCCGAATTTAATAATAATATCGATAAAACATAACACGATAAAAACTAAGTATAAATTATGAAATAAGTTAAGAATGGAAGCCGAAATCTGCCAGAATGAGAATGATAAACTACAAGTATCACAATTCATAGACTAATAGAAGATTCTTTATTAGTACACCGAAAACTTTATAGTACAAAGTTATCGTATCGGTGAACAAGCCGTTGTCAACCCTATATAGCTTAGAGTACTTACTTCAAATAAACAAACTGTGGCAATGTCATGCCAGTTCTATAAAATAGTTTGGCCTTGAACGACGGAGAAAATCAATAGCACATGTGTTCGCAAGTGCACTATTATGCGTCAGCTGATCTCTTGTTAAAGGTCAATGCACTTTTTATTGTTCTCGACGCGAGGTCCATACAGAAAAAACTGCATCACTAAAAACAGCGTGTCGGTCCATTATGAAAAAATTCAACCCTACCGCTGAGTCGCGTGGCAGGTACCTACCCTACACAACCCTTTACAAAAACGCTTACAAAAAAAGCTCAGGGAAGCGAAAGGGTAAAAAAGGGTTGATATTACGCATGCGCCCCGCGGGATCACTGCCCTCGTTTCTCATTTTAAAATTTCGAAGTGCACATTTAGCTTTTTTAAATGAGTTTTTTTCCGACTCGATTCTTTTTTTTTCATTTTAGTAGTAATTTAGGACGGGTAGCAATAATGAGGGTTACAATGGTGTAACTTTTAAACTAAGCCCAAATTCACAAAAAAAAGTAAGGACAATGCGTAAGATTTGTTATTATTGCAGAAAATCGTGGTTGCTGCTATCTCCGTGGAACATTCCATAAGTACTTTTCAAATGTATGTATATCCTTAAAGTTCATCTAACCGATTGTTCGGTAAATAATATTTTAAACAGCATAGTTATTAGGAATTTAAATATGTCCTTTTATGCTTTTGGGTTGTGCCCCATATTGCCGAAACATAAGTTTATCTCATATGAATATTGTGGACAAACAGTGTAAGTTGTTCTTTCTTTTTTAGAAAAAGTGATTAGTAATGTCGTATATATAGTCGTATAATGATACTACTAATCACTTTATGATTTCTATTTAGCAAGATTTCTAGGGTAAGTTTATAATGCAGAAAAACATCCGGAAACAAGTGTTTAAATGAAGAAAACTAATTATATTTGAGTACCTACCTAAATTGTTTTAAATAAATAATTACGTTGGTAACAGTAAGTATTACCTACAATTTATTTGCCCCTTTGAAAAAAGTTTAAAAATTGTACCTATGAAACACTGTGAAACAATAAGATGCAGCTGTAATACGAACGACAAACATACGTAATTCGATAATAACACAAACATTTGAGGCGAAAACACGCACAGAGCTACCAAACTTGGACTGAACCATAATTAACAAAGATAAATATCGTTTATTACTGTTAGGAAAGTCGATTAGAAAAAAACTACCCCTTTCACCCCACAATTTGTAACCCGTACAGTGGGCGCCGCGCCGAGCCGGCCGCCCGACACGCATAAAAACTTACGACCGTCCTGAGATGTGGAGTGAGCTTTTCTTCTAGACCAGTTTAAAAACTATCAGAATTATACGATAAAAATTTTAGTCTTTTTAGCAAATGTCAGTTATTAATTATAAGTTATAATATATTTTAAAGTGTATAGAGTGTCTTGAGTGTGTAGTGTCTGTTTCAGCAGAAATGTAGTTTATGTAAGTTTGTTATTAGAATTTGGTACATTATAAACCTATCTCTAATAACATAATATAAGCAAAGAAAATTGTTTATTCTTAGGTAATATAGTTACTCACAGTTAATGCTAGTACTTCATAATTATGTTGAATCTCACTCCATTTAGCTTCTTTGTGCACCAATAACAGTTGCACTAATGTTCGATATTTAAAATTGTTCAAAGCCACTTGCAGCTCTACGTAAAACTCACAGTTCACCAGGATTATCTCAAACTAGCTTCTGCCCGCGGCTTCGCCCCCGTGGAATAAAAAGTATCGGGAACGGGATAAAAAGTATCCTATGTCCGTTTCCTGGTTCTAAGCTACCTCTCCACCAATTTTCAGCCAAATCGGTTCAGCCGTTCTTGAGTTATAAATGGAGTAACTAACACGACTTTCTTTTATATATATAAGATGTTCGTACATAAAAAAACAGTCTCCACACTAAGTAGCGGTTGGAAAAAAAATGTTACAGTTACATAACGCTTTTCCATAATAATAGAATCATTATCGAAAAACAGAAGAGCGGCCAGCTGATTTATTGGATGATAATGGCCGCTGTCATAAATAGCTTTTTTGTAATGAACTTTTTTTACGCGTGCACGCACACACCGGGCTCCACACAGCTTTTTATTAATGCACTATTACTAATTGCGTATGCATGTTTTTTAAATAAAGTGAAAAAACACTAGGATTCACCTTGTGTTTATAATCAAAATGTAAACTCGATAATCAAGCGTGAATTTTTAAAATGGTATATGTAAGGTCAGGTACTTGGGCATGATATTGGAGAAATTGTAGATAATATTGTTTAATGTTCAACCCGATCGACAAGCTGATATCCTCGTTATTCTTAAATGGTCTTCGTTTAAATGACCGTATTATACCTAAAATAACGTTTTTTTAAAACAAAATATTACTTATTAGTATTTTTAATTAAATTATAACTTTTAAATTAAATTGAACAAATAACAAGCATAACAATGGAGTCTCATAGACGTCACTAACATATGGTGTTTGACCTTGATAAATGCACACGAACTGAATCGCAGTGTATTAATCAGGGCACTGTGATTTATGACAAGCGCAAACTTCAAATATCAGCAGTAAGCTATACCGTGTGCTCTCGCTGATCGCGGATGAAGCGTGCCCAATACATTCAGCACGCGCATAATTTTCTCAACGTAGCGTCGCGACTTAAAACGACTTAAAAATTCAGCGTTTCCCCGTTGAAAAAAAGAGTTAATATTGATCGTAGATTTCTCGTCGTGGGGTGCAGCGGCCGGCTGAGTCACCCCACGGTTTTTTACTCACCCTAAGTTATATTTTTTGTAAAGCCCCTCCCTCCCCCCGGCCCGCTTTAAAGGATGAGTAGTCTCTATGGAAACGGCTCGATCTAATTTATAGGCGGGAGAAAGTACGGATTGCTTAATTAAGAATTTAAAATGTGTCTGCTAAGTAATTAATTATAAATTTTCAGTCCACCAACTTACAGCGTAAGATAAAATTGTCTTTTTCTAATGACGCACATTTTCTGCTGTAGAGGCACTGAGAATTTAATTAACGTTGAACAAAGAGCTTCTCTTTAAATGAGTATGCCCACTATTTCATGAGCCTTTTCAGACATTTATAAATTTTAATATCATTTAAATTATTATTTTTCCTCACAATCAACTATCCAAATTAAGTGCGTAATTAATAATATATAACTCGTGAGTGATAAGTGATAACTCATTAAAGCGATATACCTACACTATTAGTCTTTTTTTTCAATTAGACTAGGTATTATTACAGGTACTTTTTAATTGACAATGACTATTGTGTAGGGTTAAGGGCAGACTAGATTCATTACGTAATGAATGCTATAAACTTGTATCGGTACGAGACTGCACACGGTGTTCCAGTGCCTCGTATGATGTGTGGATTTATGAATACGCAAGGGTTGTTTAGCCGGCGCGGCGCGGCCGCGGCGGCGAGGGCACGCGAGTTTTAAAAAACTGTGGGTCACGGTCGCCTGTCAGTTAGCGGGTTTTTGTGGCCCAGAACGCGCGTCTCTCAAGCGCCCGCGCAGGTTTCACAACTAGGTGAGTTTGTTTTTACCTTTTAATCTAGTTTAAACATTTTTTAGTGATAAAATAGCTATTCAACCATAACTGTGAGTTACGAGAATGTAGTGTAATTCTTACCTATATTTTGATCAAAATTATGCATAATGTCACCCTTTAGAAATACGGAACCTCACTTCGATTCATGACACTAATTGTAATAAGACAAGTTTCACATATTACTTTATGACATTATCTCAAGTATCTACATTATTATATCTTGATAATAAACAAACAAAAAAGTATTTGTAACAATTTTCTCTAAAAAATTAAACCAATCAGATTATTCGGTAGGGTAGCACTAATTTTGCTCGCACTTAGATTTATTTTCAGTAGCTGATAACATTAGTGTCCTAATGATTAAGTCGGTAATGTAATATTTAACTGCCTCATTAGCCAAGTGGTCCTGAGCGCGACTGCTACGCTAGAAGTCCTGGGTTCGATTCCCAGGTCGAGCAAAGTGTTATTGGGTTTTTCTATGAAAATCCCAGTAACAGCTCGGAGTTAGGAATTTGTGCCCGGTTAAGGGCAATAGGCTCGCCCCCTATTACATGGGACCTAAACATACCGGCGAACTGTGGGTGTACATTAGTACGCTTCTGCCTAACCCCTCGGGGATTACAGGCGTGATGGTATGTTATATGTAATATTGGATTTTTTCTAAAGTTGGCAGTTTTTTTTAAATTTACTAGCACATATAGCATAGCACAAAAAGATATTGTCATACCTATATCAATAATAACATTGTTTTGGCTTCAATTAAATTACTTACAACACAATGCATTTATTTTGAGAGAAGAATTTTACTTGAGTAAAGTCATCATAGGTCAACTTACTTAAATCATCCAAGTACAAGTTAGGTTCCCCTCCTAAGGCGATAATACAATAAAATTAATCTACGAGATTTGCTGATCATAATAATTAGATCTTGTGAGTTTGGCAAAAAAAAACAATGGTGACAATGCTGCCTAATGAGCCATAAAGAAGAAAACGATACGTAGAGCAAGGCGTAGACAAAAAAGGGCGCGGCAGAGGTGCGGGCGGTGTGCGGGCGGGGGTGCGAGGAAATGGCGGGAGAGCTAAATTAATTTGCGCGCTCCCGCCAAACAAAGGCACGCTAATGGAACGCGCCGAATGGAAAAAATGCCACCGTCCGCTCTCCGGCGACTTATTTTTTTTTTTGTAAATACAACCTTTGACTTTCCCAAATGAATAACATTACACCCGTCGAAGTTTGGCAGCGCTTGCTTTGTCCCAATTTAATGAGGAAGAAGAAAACGCGATACTCACCACGCGTATTTCATAATTGTTCACTGAAAACAAATTTGGCTTCTGTTTTAATTACGTCGAGTGAAAAGTTGTGTCCAAGAAAAATATTCTTTTGTTCTTTGACATATTTCGTAGAACAAATAAACATAATTTTTCTATCTTGAATACGTTGACATAAATTATTGATGTGAAAAAAGCAGTTGTTTTCCAATTTCATAAACTAAAACCATTGAAAATTAATAATAAAAATAAAATTGTAATGTGAACCAAACACTGTTTCGTCTTTTGTTGCGTCTTCGTAGCGCGTAGCACTTTCGTAGCACGTAGCGTAGGTGACGTTATGACGTATGAAACCCAAAGAAAAAGTTTAGTTTATTTTATTCGTTCACATGTTTATGAAACTAATATTATACTTGCATAAAATACTTGGTCATAATGACGTTGGATGACAGACTTCCATGCTGTTTACATGTGACGGAATCGCCAGTTTTGATGTAAGTATTGTAGTAGGTACATGGCTGAGTGATGTATCCTCCAATAATATTGTGATACAGGTATATTTTCCTACGTGCCTTAACAGTCGTTGTGGAACTGTTTGTCAGTTAAAGTTACTAATTCTATGGACGGATATTACTGCAATTAGGTACTATTAAAAACACACTTTTATAGGAACAACGCTGTCTCAATTTTTACTTGAGAATAAAAAAAACCATGACGTCTACAAGAGTTAATGACACATTACCTAGAGCTAAAGGTGTTCATTCAGAGGTGTGATAAGATAATCGCATTAATCGTACATGTCAGCTACGACTGGCGGGCAGGCGTTATCTCGAGTCGCGAAATGCCGGAAACAATGAGCGATGATTATCTAAATGTACCTGTTCTGAGCAGCTTTTTGTCGCCAAAGATGATATTAATGCGCGTGCCATTACTCCCACCAGCGAGATTTATGTGCTCCCAATTAAAAGTTGCCACTGCTGAAGACGTGAAATTAGTGGAATTCCCTAACATTTATCAAGACATCAACGTTGCCTCGCGCAACGCGAAACTTCCCAAATTTAAATTAGAGACGATTTTTACAGCTACCCCCTCGTGGGGAAGGGGGGACGCTACCCTTTCCTTATAACGAGGAAGGCCTCATGCATTTTTATGTGCTTCTTTTTTCGCCGGCGTTTTAAACAAGGGGGTGAGCGTGGGGTGCGCCGGGGGGTGAACTTTTTTATTCGCGTCTTGATAAGTTAGGGTTGAAATTAGACGTTGGAGTTTCGTTCGCGGAATTCATAATGACGAAAATTAATAAGTTTTCTTTTGAGGGTCCTTCGACTACGGTCTTCATCGAATAACAGATACGACTATAACATTGCATTCTATAACGCTTTTACTCTGATGGGTTTATGTTGGCTAAAAGCTATAACATATTTTAAACATTACGTACCTAATAATTTTGGTTTGTGTGCATTTTAAAAGGAAATTTGTAAGAAACGTGGCAATCTTGTTATATAACATAACATACCATCACGCCTGATTCCCCGAAGGGTTAGGCAGAGGTGTACTAAGGTACACCTACAGTTCGCCGGTATGTTTAGGTCCCATGTGATAGGGGGCGAACCTATTGCCATCAACCGGGCACAATTTCGAAACTCCGAGCTGCTACTGAGAATTCCATAGAAAATCCCAATAACACTTTGCTCGACCTGGGAATCGACCCCACTCAACGACCTCTAGCGTAGCATTTGCGCTCATGACGACTAGGCTAAAAATCGTTAGGTTTTATACTCGTTTGCTATTCAGCCATATCAATGGTATAAATACTCTGTAAGTAGGTAGTAGATAAAATAAGTGTAACTAATATAATAAGTACTCATAGTGTTATTTTCCCCACGCCAGGCATTAGTGCGGTAACTAATGCGGCCGGACACCGGTGTCCGACGCTGTCAGCCGGTGGCGACAGCGGGTAGCGAGGAGGTGAGTCTCGTGTGCACATGGGGACACTTGTTGAGTCTATGTGTGGGCATGCGCGCTCTCACCGTATGACCGCTCGCACTCACTACACATACTCCCTGTTCACTTGTAAAAGCAGCACCTTTACTAAATTGTCACAATTTTTGTTAACTAAATATTGAAAAATAAATCCTAAATGAATGCCCTTTATTATGACTCTTGTTTTTAGGTAGGTACAGCTATTGAATTATAATGAGTACGCAACCTGATCGATTTAACTTTAATAAATCAAGAGATAAAACATTGAAAACTTATTTTCATAACAGGTCATTTCCGCAAATGAATGACTATTATATTTCATCAAAGTTAGAAATTGGAGAAATCAACGAGGCACTGTGAAGTCGGATTTGTGCAATTATAAGAATAAAAGAAAGTCATTAGTCCAATCAATCTAGGCGGGCGCGGGAGGGCGGGTGCGGCGGCTCGGACGGCGAGCTCTCGTATTATAATTCGCGTCTAATAACGTCGTTAACAACGCACATTAAAACAAAACAAACAGCGGTGACGGCGAGGAGCGGGCGCGGGCGCGGGCGCGGGTGGGCGCCATCCTTCCTCGAATCCGTGTCATTAATTTACGTAATGCGTAGGTACGCGCTATCCCCAAATATTTAAGAAGCCTCCTCCGGGAGCGCCCGTTCCTCCACTATCCCCCTCCCGCGCACCGCCCGCCACCCTACTACCCGCCTGCCGAGAATTATGGCGGCCGCCTTGTAATTATATTTTTTAATTTATCTTCCTTAGCGAATACAATGGAGGCGCCACCCCGCCACCGGAACGCTTCTTTCTGATGCTGAATATTGTATCAGGCCGCTGAAAAAAGGAAAGAACGCTTTAATTACAAGCGAGAGAGCGACCGGCATTACGCGCTAAATATTTGATGTTGTCTCTTTCTACAGCAGGCGCTCCGCGGGGCGGCCGCGTCCTCAATAATTAAAACGCCTATTAACTCATTCCTCTTCAGGTGACCCCTCATTACGCTCCGAATAAAAAATTTCGATCACACCATATACATACTGATAGCTGCCAAGTGCCACCCCAAAGCCCACTTAATTAATCCCCACTAAAGTCACTATAAATTCTATACATTTTATTTTATTTTTTGAATTATCAATCCATCGACTCCACTTTCCAGATGTACAATTCTCAATCGTTACTTTTTAATGTCTTAGGGTCGAAGGTAAATTAAGTTTAATCTAAGTTTAAACATATTTTATTGCTGACTAGATACGTTATTGATAGATATTGTTATGTTTGTTAGTCACTCAAGTTAAGCGGTACCTACATGGTAATATAAAATTATTTTTAAAAACATAATATAACATACCATCACGCCTATATTCCCCAAAGTGTTAGGCAGAGGCGTAAGTACTATTGTAACCCACATTTCGCCGGTATGTTTAGATCCCATGTAATTAATATAATAGGAAGCGAGCTTATTGTCAATAACCGGGCACAACTTCCCACTCTAAGCTGCTACAGGGAATTTCGTACAACATATATCCCTATAAAACCCAATTCCACTTTGCTCGATCTGGAAATCGAACCCAAGACCTCTAGCGTAACAGACGCGCTGAAGACCATTAGGCTAATGAGGCAGTTAGGTACAAGCTATTTCATATTTATATCAATAAACATGAATGAAAAGAACGTGACTTTGAAACTGTAAGTAGGTACCTAATCCCTATGTCATTAATTGAATACCTAGTTTGTTGACTTTATATTGTAATCTCTGCGTCATCAGGCTCAATACAAAATTCACTTGTCGGTGTCAGACTAGTGAAAATATTATTGGAAATTGTTGTTTACCAAAGACTGACTTTTATTCACGATCTGAATGAGAATCAGAAAGAGAGATACATATTATTTTCATAATTAGAAACTTTTTCCTCTTATCTTTATAATCCCCAAATTGGAAGAAAACCTTCTGATGTTACTATTAGCAATAAGTAGGTACACGTGTAAGGTCTAAACACTAAATACAACATGCGCAAATTAAGCCGGATTGCGTCGTGCGGACACCGTGCAGTACTTAGCGCGAAGAGACAAAGTATAAAGTAGCACCCCAACCACCCACTGAAAAACGGCTCTAATATTCTTTTAGAAACGGTGGCATTTACGGGCTATATTTTATCCTGAATTTGCATACGCTCCTTTTTCGTACCCGTCCTCTATTTTATGGGTGAGTATTTTTTTTCATCCGGGGGTTAAGATACAAAAGGGTAAAGCGGGCCCCGCGCTGATAATTAAATTGCACCGCGCTGCCGGGAGCGCTGCTAAAACTGTGGCCCTCAGCTACTTTGTTGTCACCCACACTGGTGCGAAGCTGGCTTTATTATAGTCTCACGACACATTGAACTCGACGATTAAACGATTAATATTCTAGAACAATGATTGCGACTTTGTACCTTAATTTCGCATTTGATTACTACTCTGTCGCCAGTGCGCGACGAATAATTACTAACGAGACTAGATTAAATGTCTAGTCTTCATTGTATAGTGACTAACCCCCTTTCTAATATCTTTATATGTATACACACTAATCACTATATTATTCCTTTCATTCCTTTGTTCTGTGGTAAGTATAATTTGTATACAATAGGTAGCAGATAGAATAAGAAGATACTAAGTAGTAGGTATTCAAACAAAATTTAGTTCACTTCAAATCCAATTTTACAACGATTCACTAGTATCACCGAGCTAGTACCTACTTATCAGCAGTACCTTCCTAAATATCAACCCTATGAGTTCCGCAGTGGAGTTGTACAGCATCCATTTATGTATTTCACAAATTAATGATATTCAAATTGAAGGAAATTTGTCATGTCTTAACAGTCGTGATAATAATTTAACTAACAAATTAGGAGAAATCTTACCCTGCTCTAAGTCAAATTACCATAATTGCTAATCAAACGTTGTAGGAGTAGCCGCGTCGGCACGGCCGCTCGCTTTGTACTAATTACAAATTCTAATTCCCTCTCTTGTTTCATAGGCCCTTTGAATTTGTAAATTATTGCTTTTGCTATCCAATGAATTCTCAGCGTCTACTGTAATTATAACTTGATTTTTGAGACCTTCAATAAAGTCCTGCTCAAGGCTATAGGTAGGAAAACACTTGTAAAGCGGATACTTGATGCTTCTTTTTTTGTTTGTATACCCTAATACGTTCGTACTGGCCACTAATATTGAAGTCAATACGTTTAGTTCTTTAAATTAAAGTTTCCCTAAGACTAGGATTTTCTACTGTATCGTGGGTGTGTTTATAAACACAAATTGTCACATTAAACAAACGCCCAGACCCGGAACAACTACCTACCTTTACGTCATACAAATATTTACTTCGTGTGGGGATCGAACCCACAACACGTGCCTCAGAAGCCGATCGCACAGCCGCTACGCCATCGTCGATTCGTTGATTTCCTAGTTAAAATATTATCATAATATTAACTATTCTGCAATAGGTATTTGTAGGTAAAGTTTAATATCTATCAGGTCTATCTACCTACCTAGAAAGAAATGCTTGGAACACGAAATAGCGAAGTATGTACTATTTTAGTATACAATTTCGTGGAATTTCGAACCGTCTCAATCCTCTCGAGGCCAAGGTCTAATAAGGACTTAAAAATTAAAACTGAAATTTAATTATTAACGAATAGTTAAATTTCAGTTTTCAGCAGGCTTCCAATATGTCTTTAATCCACATATTCATTATCCAGGTATAAAATCTAGGCTGCTACTAAGAATTTCATAGGAAACTCCAATAACTTTATCCGACTTGAACATTGAACACAGAACCCCGTGCTCAGCAGGCACGCATCGGTTCACTGAGGCAGTTATTACTTTGACCTTTATACGCATGTCATCATAATATGTACCTAATTCTATTCGTATAGGTACATATTAATCTAGGTAGACTACATATAACGTAAGTTCAAACGAACGCTGCACTGAATATAATTATAAGTAGGTAATTTACAAGGAATCAATGAAGCAATAAATACATTTCAAAACGTGTAATATAAACTCACTGAATTCCTATCAGTTATATGAGCTTATGAAGAGGCTGTAAATTTGTTTGAAGTGCTATAAAGAGGATTTTCTTGGAAGGAAAATAGCTCGTCAAAAACTTAACGTTAAAACATTTTCTGTGCGTAGATATTCGAAAGCGACGTTGCGAACGATTTTAATTCTATCACAAGTCTACTTATAAATAACACCGGCTCCAATTAAAACCGTGCGACAGCATTGAAAGCGGAATGAAGGAAAGTATAAGTACCTAGGTGGGGAAATGTGGCCGTGTTTACGGAAAAGCTCCTCCGGCAAATATTATCGCGAGACGAGCGCGATCAAATATTCAGGCGGCGCGCGGAGGCGGCGGCGCGGGACGCAACCCTCTCCAAGTTTCAAGCCCTTCCCTTTGCACGCCCTACACTAATTACGTTTAGAGTTCTTAAGCGAAATTACTTAGGCCCCTCACCACCCGCGCCCGCACCGCCTCGCGACCCCCTTCCGGAAATGAGGCGCGCTGGAAAAACAAGAAAGAGGAAAGCGTTATATAAGAAGGTCGCTGTCTTTCTGAACGTCCTAAATCTGGCCAATCTCTAAAAGATGTTGATGTAATGATTTTTTCTTCATTTTCGCGAGCCTTCTCTGTTCATGAGCGGTTGCTAAGTGAAAAGCAATTAAAGCACGGGCGAGTGATCTCCACCCTCGCCCCGTCCCCGTGACCTCCCGCCACCCACATCGACACTCATTCGATCAACAAGAAGAGATATTATAATAAACACGATTATATTATGCATTTAACTACCTTGCTGTCCGGCGTCGTATGAGTTGCTACTGTGGTCACACCACACGATTATTACTAACTCGTAAAAGCGAATGTTATGAGAGGTAAACACACATTGAATGCTTTTGTTTGTTGAGTTCGATAGGTAGTACCTAGTCGGTAGGACCTTTCAGTCATTCATGTAGATCAACCTGTTGAGCCATACTATAACGTACCTACATAAATATCTACGGAAAATCACTAGATACTAAGTATTAGGTACCTATACCTATGAAATTGCCGTTTTGTATGAAATAAATGAACGAATTTTTTTCATGTATTTTTTATTTGTATTAATCGAAGTAATCACCCATGCAATCAATGCATCTTTGCCAACGCAGTGGCAGTTTATTGATGCCCTTCTTAAAAAAATCAGCTGGACGGGAGGCAACAAATTCTTCAAAGGCATTTTGTACTGCCTCTCGGGTATTGAATTTTTTTCCCGCCAAGAAGTTATCCAAATTCTGGAAAAAGTAATAGTCTGTAGGCGCAAGGTCTGGTGAGTAGGGCATATGACGGAGAACTTCCAACCCCAGTTCTTGCAACTTGGAGACCGTCTGCTGTGCAGTATGAGGTCGCGCGTTATCGTGCAGGAGCAGCGGAGACGAGCGATTGACCAATGCTGGTTGGAGATGTGCCAGCTTCTCCATCATTGTGTTCAGTTCTTCACAGTACACATCTGCAGTAATGCTCACCCCGTTTGGTAAGAAGCTGTGATGAATCACACCGGCGCTAGACCACCAAACAGTGACCATTACTTTTCTAGGGGTAAGTTTTCGTTTATGGCATTGTTTAGGTGCTGAACCAGGATCCAACCAACTTGCTGCGCGCTTGTGGTTATCAAACAGAATCCATTTTTCATCGCAGGTAACAATGCGGTTCAAAATTCCTTCATTTGTGTGTCTGTTGAGCAGTGCAAGGCACGTTTCGACGCGTACTTCGCGCTGGCGATCATTGAGTTCGTGGGGCACCCATTTGTCAAGCTTTTTTACCTTGCCAATTTTACGCAAATGGACCAATATTGTTTTGACGCTAACGTCGAAAGCTGCTGCTAATTCAGCCGTCGATTGTGTACCATCAGCTTCCACAATCGCCTTTAATTCGTCATTGACGACCAAAGTCTTCGGACGACCGCGAGGTTCATTTTTCAGGTCGAAATTCCCAGAACGGAAGCGAGCAAACCAATAACAGGTGGTGCGTTGGTTTGTAGTGTTAGCTCCGTAAACGTCGTTGCCACGACGGTACTCATATTCCATAATAACTCGAAATTTTAACGTATCCATGATGACGAAAAAGATTGAAATGCGATGAAAATGTAACACTAATCAATAAACAAATGACTACTATTGGAAAAAGAATTCCATTTTTTTAAAATAAAATTAATTTGAAATTAGAATTCTTAGGCAAACAAAAATTATTTTGATTTGAAATGGCCAGTACTGCAGAACGGCAATTTCATAGGTAAAGACCTATTATTAACAGTACCTAGTACTTATCTAGTGCCCACCTAATATAATTATAATGTGGTTACATAAAGGTTATTGACGGTTAATGTTTCTATTTTGCGCCTAATTTAATTAGAACTAAAGTTCGATCATTCCTTTGTTTGATATTTTTATACATTTCGACACCTATTTACTATACCTATATACAGACTTGATTTAATATAAACATTAAACAGACCTTGCCAAAATGAATCTTTGTTTAGAACCTAGGTACGCCTACATATGTGATAATAAAGATAAATTAGTCCTCCACTCGGATAGAGTACCTACTACGTAATAATAATCTACATCAGCCCGAAAGAGACGTTTTATTATTTCTAGAATTTCATAATAAATCGGTAAAACCGGTTTATGAATAAATACGTTTCAAAACATAATTAATTCAGTTTGCAGCACATTGTGGCCCTAATCGGGAGCGCGGGCTTCAGCCTCAGCCGACGAATTGAGTGAACCGCCCGAGCGCTCGACTCCGCGCTTCCGCACCTTTCATGTGCCAACGCACAGTTTAATTTCCTAATTCTCAAAAAAATCTCTAGAGACAAGACAGTCCTCTGGCAGACTTTATTATCTAATAGGAAGCCACCGCTGACACGAATACACAAAATACTCGGTACGCATCTACAACAACGCTGTATAATTTCCTGTTTTACTAAATAGCTTTGATGCTTGTAAATGGATTTATGTGACAGTTCCTTTCAGCTCGCCATTTCTTTGTACATATTGGTCTTCTTTAGCGTATACCTACTCTTCTACATTACATCCAGAAGTATAAAACTTTTGCAATCATTAAAAGGTATGTGAGTATTCAGGAACAGACATATCTACATAACATTCATAAATATCTATAAGCTACCATGTCTTCCAACCACACCTTCAAACCACACTTAAAGGTCTTAGTGACTCGGCTTCGTAAACTAATTTATATATTCAAAACCTTGAGATTCACTGCGGACAGGCAAACGATTAAAATGGTCTACTACTCCTTAGCCCAGTCGTTGATTGACTATTGTATAACCTCGTGGGGTGGAGCCGCTAAAACCCACCTCATTGAGGTAGAGCGCTCACAGCGTGCTATACTTAAGGTAGGTGCTTGTCTCCCCTTCCGTTTTCCTACTGTAGAGTTGTATAAAAATTGGGATTTGCTTACTGTCAGGCAAAGTTTCATCTTACAGACCGTTCTAAAACAACACTCAATGTTACAGTATGACCCGGGTTTGCTAAAAGACAAGCGTCGTAAAGGCAATGTTTGCCAAACTCTCTCCTTGCACTCCGCTCTCTCGCACAATTTCTTCTGTTTTCTCGGCCCGTACCTCTATAATAAACTAAACAATAAACTTCAAATCTACCCTCTAATAAAATCTAAGTGCAAATCTACTGTTACAAGATACCTCAAATCTTTGGACTACCAATCTACCGAAAATCTCTTGAAACCACTCAGTTGATATTTCTTATGTGTCTCAGTCGGTCGCAAAAATTCACAAAAGTCACTAAACTCGTTTAACTCAACATACTCAATTTCACACACATGCGCACTCATTCAAACACAACACATACACAAGCACACATTTGTTCCAATTGATGGCGTTCTTGTACCTCATCAATTAACATACCTTTTAGTTTGCTAGTATTTTTGCCTTAGTTTAAGCTTCCACATTCTCCTTACCGGGTATATTATATGATGTTTCGAACGAATGCCTATGCATGCACTAGCCGCGAGGGGGCCCTGGTGACCTGTAATACAGGCTGTTGTACAAACCTACTTCAGGCACCAGTCTCTCACAAAGTTAGCTGTGGATTGGCATTGTTATTACTTATATATAGCATAATTATTATAAGAACTACCTTTGTGAAGAGAGAATAAATAAATATAAATAAAAAAAAAAAATTTGTCTGGTGTTTTCGAAGAGATAGAGATATCATCATGATCTATGATATATATCACATCAACCAAAAAAATGATGAAGTCTACCGCTAAACAAAGGTCATAAGGACCTCCACCTGCATACAGGTACTTACTACGTCGCCTGCACGAGGACCAACGACTTTGTTCAGGCCGTCTATACATCTCGTTGAAGGCCCCTACACTGTGAATGCGAAGGCATATGTTTGAACCTTTTATTGATAAATTATAATTATCATTTATCATTGCAACCCGAGCAGTCTAGTATGTACAGTGTGGAAAAAATCTACCCGTGGTAATACTAACATTGTAGTGACATAATTTTTGGTTAAGAAATTCCCTGTTTTCCTCGTATTCGGACAAATTTTAACATTTGATAACCACCTGTTAATTTATATTCAATAGTTGATCGAAAATACTGAGGGCTAACATGGAATCTAGCTAACACAAATAATCTTTTTTTAAAAGAATATCTTGCGTTTTTGGATACTCTATTTGGGTTCGTATTCTAATCTAATCAAATCACAAATTTCACATTTATGTAAAGAATTGCATATGTATGTGGGAGAGCCATGCTTCGGCACGAATGGGACAGCTCGACCGGAGTGATACCACGGCCTCACAGAAAACCGGCGTTGTGACTCCTCCGGTGCTGCCGGTGTCCATGGGCGGTGGTTATCGCTTAACATCAGGTGATCCGTCTGCTCATTTGCTCCCCTATCCCAAAAAGAAAAAAACTATGATGTTATAAAGAACGTTGTCCGACCCGAAAAGGGCGTTACTAAATAAAATAAGGAAATATACCTAAATATGTATGGAAATTAATATAGTAATGAAGTTTAAAATGCACGATTGTTGTACCTAAATTACCGCAATTTCTCCAAAAACAAGCAAGTTTTTATTTAACAAATAATTCCTGTTTTATCTGATTCATTATTTCCCTATGACTAAACCGACCAAAATTTTTCTTAAATCTAGTTATTTTTTATATTATATCTACTTAATTAATCGCATTTATGTTTGCTAAATAATTTCCAAAATTATACATTTAGTGAAAGAATAATTCCATCAGGGCAGGATTTTAACCTACATCGTCAAATTTGGTACACTGAACGCTTTAGCCAAGTAAGCTACTATTTTTAATCCCATCAATGTAGGAAGTTCTAAACAGAATTGTTTATTAATAACAACGTTTTCAAATCTGTCATACAAAGTATAACACCCACAAGGTGATAGGTACACCCACAAGGTAACACACCCACAAGGTAATACGAACCATTGCCACGAGAACTATGTCCCTATTTCTCCAAAAATAATACCAGCAATATCTTTATATCAATAAATAATAAAATAGCTGTAAACGACACTTATCAACATGTAGTGAAAAACTGATAAAATTAATTTAGCTGTTTTACTAAGATTTATTCCAAAGAAAATTTCTTGGTGTCCAACGGCTTAAATTAGGTAATGTAGATGGAGAATACCGTCGCAAAATTACAAAACAAGAGAGGGAAACTTGCGGTTGTTTAATGAGATTTAAATAATTAATGAGCGTGCAAAATTGGTTTCTTTTTTCAGGCAGCGGAGTGCTTCGGGGGCTACGATGAAAAACAAGGCATAATTGCAACCCCGACCGACGGGGACAAGCGCTAACAGCGAGTCGCGTCGCCTCTCGCAAAATATTACTCAGTGAGGGAGTTCTCCGCCGATCATAATTTATAAAGAAAACTTTTAATTGCTATCGTTATAAATCTTATTAAGACAGCAATTAAACTTGCGAACTACTTCCTAAAAATTGAGAATTAGACGTCAACATTTACGTAGCTGAACATAGATAACTGTAACACTTACTTTTAGATATCTACTGAGATAATGTTAAAAGGATCGGATCTAATATCGAGTAAGTTACCGTTACCAATAAAATAACAGTTGAACAGTTTTATTGTGAAATATTTACTGTTGATCGAATTCTATTCAGAATAATCGGTCTACTGGTTTGCTTTCCCACAGCAAACTCATACCTCATTGGCTAAGTACTTTTGTACCTATATACAAACGCATAAAGATCTTATCAAATGACACATATCCACCGAACGCAGAATTTTTGGTATTTCCCTTAGAAAGGGCACCCTAGTACATTTACATATCGTATGATGTGGGTTCATACCAATTGGTTACAAAAGCGCGACCGTTAACCGAGATTCTGGTTGATTAATTCTAAAATAATTCAGTTCCAGACGAATGTATTTTTTTACCAAAAAATTGCATCTTTCAGTTCGTTGACTTTATAATAATGAAATCTTGTTATCGCGATATCTGGAAACGGAACAATGTTATTCAAATGTGTGTGATTGACATCTCGCCAGGCGGTCAGCGGCGGAAACCGGCGTTTGCAAGATTTGCCTCCCTTCGGCCGATTCGCCCTACCGACGCTATTGTAAATCTGACCACGATCAAAGTGATTGTGATCAAATCCAAGAACTATTTAATTTACATTTACCACCAGAAGCTGTTTCCAACAATTCTCTGGGAATTTCCGTTATTCGTTAGGCATCTGTTCCGATTCATTGCCTGCCATGTATTACTCGTAGATGTCTGAATACAAATACAACAAAAGAAAGCTGGTAGGATGGACATAGTACACTATCATAACATACATACCATCACGCCTGTATTCCCCGAAGGGTTAGGCAGAGGCGTACTAATGTACACCCACAGTTCGCCGGTATGTTCAGGTCCCATGTAATAGGGGGCGAGCCTATTGCCATTAACCGGGCACAAATTCCAAACTCCGAGCTGCTACTGGGAATTTCATAGAAATACCCAATAACACTTTGCTCGACCTTGGAATCGAACCCAGGACCTCTAGCGTAGCAGTCGCGCACAGGACCACTTGGCTAATGAGGCAGTTAGTAGTTAGTTAGTTAGTAGGTACACTATCATGTTCTACCAAAATCAACGGATAGTGATATAAGTAGACGAAGGTACCTAGTCCGTAGCTCTACATAATTATGTATAGCCTATATTTACCTTCCATCTTCACCCTAAAATCGAGTCACCTTAGACCAGATTATAACAAATTCAAAATTAATATTACGTTTAATTATAAGCGTTTCGTTCTTATTATAATAGCACCTCTAATTTGTAGATCTAACAAAACGAAGCCATTAAGAACTGCATTACTAGCTGCAGATGTTTGGCTGTTCGCGTGCTGTACTTGTGCCACCCCACAAAACATTATTGTCAGTTTCTCTACACAAAAAACGCGCCCAGATTGTTTACCTCACTTTTTACCTTTTTTAAAACTACTGTTTAGCTTTTTATAAATATTTTTAGCTCGGAGCACGCGGCCACCGCCTTTATAGAGTTATCATTCAAGCGTTTATCGATAGGTGCACAATCTATTGTGATGAGGGACGTCAAGGCTATTCACTTTTAATGTTTATTTAAATACAGATAATCGCTGGATTTGTTGAAGACCTCGATATTTAAAATTTAATTGGGATATTTTTTTAGGTTTGTTAACTTTAGGGGATTATTTTTCACCGTGCATTGATGTCTGTCTGTCATTCAATGTGGATTGAATACAATCAAAGGGACAAATACTTATTATCATGCTAGGTATTTTGACAAATTACGACATTCTTCGTTAATCTTTCATTGTGAAGTAGGTGCCTAGTAATTATTTTCAGATCTGTGCTTATAAGTAAACATTAATGGGAAACTATCTATAGTAGGATTGGGTTAATCAAATTTGGCTGCTATTTCATCTAATAGGCAGGACTTCGATAAGGAAAGCCACAATCATAGTAGGTAGAGAAAAGAAACTTATAAATTCTATGCTATAGATACCATAACTATTGATTACATACCTACTTGCTCAAGATTTATGAGTAATTGAGTGTACCTAAGTATTGCTCAAAGGATCATACAAGACTGAGATAGCTGGCATAGTGGCAAGGTATCATTTAAGTAGGTTAGGTAAGGAATCGCCACGGTAGAAGGTACCTACTACCCACAGTTTTTTTTTAAAAAAAGCTTACTAGCTATGTGGGTCGCACATTACTAGTAGGTATTCTTGTTAACCCCTCGTGCTAAGCTAAATGTTTGTGTTACGAGTGGGTTCACGTCGGTAGTGCAATGGGTGGGTTTCGAACTGCCAATCACATGATCACAAGTCGCCAAGTGACGCCCTAGCCATGAGGCTACTGCCGTTTTAAGTTCGCCGGTATGTTGAGGTTTCATGTAATAGGGAGTGAGCCTATTGCCATTAACCGGGCACAAATTCTAAACTCCGAGCTACTACTGAGATTTTCATAAAAAAACCCACTAAGTGTGCTCGACCTAGGAATCGAACCCGGAACCTCTAGCGTAGGACACACTTGGTACCATTAGACTACCGAGGCAGTTTAACAAAAATACAACTCACAAATAATAATTATCTGATAGCTATTTGAAAAACTAGAGACGTCTCTATGGAGAAAACTGACTTATCTATGTACATACCTATTTACAACAAGAATAATTATGCGAGGTTTTCTACTTAGGGACTTACAAAAAGTAAAAGAGGAAAAATAGGTACTCCTTGGTACATAGACTTATACCACAGAGTGTCATTCAATCAAGAGGTATCACAACTTGCAAAGATTTATATTGTGTTACATAAAATACGCAGTTTTCAGATTCTGGCACAAATATTTCAAACTTTGCTCACTGAATTCATTTTACTTCACCATTTATAACAGGTAGTAGTATTAGTAGTTTGCCTAACCCCTCGGGGAATACAGGCATGATGGTATGTTATGTTATGTTTATATTTTGTTCTTAAATACCCATCTCCTATGTACAGACATATCGGCCAGTTTATTTATTAGTACGATATTATGATTTGATACTTGTCTTCGTTAAATTGCCTCTTTGCTCTGGTGGTCACAAGCGCAGTTGCTGAGTGTGGTCTTAGGTTCGATTACGGCCCTAAATTCAGGTAAAGTTACTAGGATTTACATTACGAAATTCTTAAATTTCAGCTCGGAGTTTAGATTTGATATTTTTTGCTGACGTGCCGCCTGGTGGTAAGTAGTCATGGTCGCCTATGGACACCTGCAACACTATAGTTGCTAATGCGTTGCCGACCCTTAAGAGCTTGCAAACGCGGATTGCAGACTCCTAGAGCCGCAGCAACTGAGGGGGAACTGGCTCTGACGCATATAAGTCGAAACACACACCGAGGTACTTTACGAAAGACTCTGGCGTTAGGGTAGTCGCCAGCCAGTCAGACTTAAAGAGGTCCTACCGCCGAGCAGGTCAGATATTTACTAGGCTCTTACGAGGTGCCTGAGTGGCAGTGAGGAATAGTATTCTTACCCGGGATTCTGAAGAACAGTGAACAGACACTCTCAGCTGCACATACCTACAATGGCTTTGATGTATGATGCTACCTCACCACATTTATACCACATAGTCACCATTGTGTAAGGAACTTCATAGACAGATCTAGCTGTATTCTGGAATTTACTGCGCGGAGTTCTTAGTGAATAAAAAGTAGGTACTTAGGTAACCTATGTGTTTATCCAGGTTATTAACTATTTGCGTACCAATGTGCAATTTTTTTTGTGCAAGCCGTTTTGGGGCGACTGAGTAACAAATAATGACGACACGTTTGGCGTAGTGGCTGAGCGATCGGTTTCTGTGACACGTGTTGCGGGTTCGATCCCCACACGGAGTAAATATTTGTATGATTTACAGATAGTTGTTCCGGGTCTGGGCGTTTGTGTATGTGAGAATTTGTGTTTGTAAAAGCACCCACGATACAGAAGAAAATCCTAGTGTAGGAAGTTTAAAAAAAAAACCTTTACATTTAGGATAATAATATTACTTTTCTCTTTATACTCTATTTTTATTATTACATAAATTGTACTCATACATAACGTAGGTATCCTACAATCATTATTGCATTAAACATCAATCATTGAATACATTATCTCAAGAATAACAAACGTGACTGACAAATTACAACAGGCAGCTATTTTGGCAATACTAGAAATCGACATTGATCCAGCTTATACAGAAATCCTGTCATTTTAATATGCTTTGAACGTAGTGGATCAAATAGATTTCATGTTATTTTACAAAGATTGTGTTCTGGTCATTTCCCATCTAGAGAGTTTGAACACCTAATAAAAGAAGTTAACTAATTCACCCGATTGTGAAGTGTGTGGTAAAATTTAAGATGATTGAATGTAAAAAAACTGAGTCGAGAGAGATGGTGATACGGGACTTAAAAATAAAAAAGTATGATGTCGGGGCCTTCATAAAAATCCTATTTAGTTCTAGAGCAGGCCAAGCAAAACTGGTTTTTAAAATGGTAGCTGGTTCACTATTTCCTTCGTCGCACGATAGGTATGTGTCACATCACAATACGTTATATTGGATGTAGTAAACAGTTAGTAGGTAAATAGGTAAAATAAACTATTTTTATTTTGAATTAGGTACAGGGATCAAATTTTAATAAAAAGTCACTTTTTATCATCCTGTTAAGACTTTATTGCAAAGAAAATGCAACGGTACATGAAAATTAAAACAGTAAAATAAATATACATGGTATGCTTTTATTCCTTTAATACTGAAATACAATTACTTTCCAATACAACATTCTAGTTGTGACATCACTTAGGGTAAACATTATTAATCGACCAAACAAAACAAAAATATTAACTTTTTCTTACTAACTTTTCGTATTCGGGTAAAGAAATGTTACATTATGAATATGACAAATCATTTTTATATTAGGTATTTTTTTAGATTATTTGCTTTTAAAATAAAGATTCAATTATAATACGGATAGCACTTACATCCGTTACCGTATAGTGCAATTACACAATTAAATTGTGAATTGAGCGTTTCATCAATTTCACATAAATAATGTAAAAATAGATACACTCACACACAAACGACTTTATTCACTTTTAATATTATAACGTGTTTTTAAGTACCTATGTACAATCAATTATTGCAATGTTATTTTTAAATTGTTCTAATATAATACTAATAACATTGTTATGTAGGTACAATTCAATCTAACCCTATTAATAAGGTGAAAATAGAATGAAAGCTGTTTTAGTGTTGACTCATACGACTCGTTATCTCATACACCTGTGGCAGCAATAAGGCGACGCTTTGTTCCTCTGTTGCGAGATTCTCCAGGTTTGCTAGACGATGCCATATTGATGTACTCACGGTAAGATGCTTGTTAGTGTGCGTGCAGCGTCTTATAATATATTATAGGCAAAAACTGCTCCAAATGATACGTAAGGCGACATTGAAACATCGAGAAAATTGAAGTAGGTACACAATGCACGGTAACTGTCAATCTGACATGAATTATATCGAGATTTAATTTATTTAGTATTTTTGATGATCATGACAGTATGTTTATCCCGATATATTTGATACTGTGATAAGCCAAGAGTATTATAATGAATTACTATTCTACAATGTTTAATGTTAATAGTTTTAATGAAGTAATTGTTCATGGACCATTAAAACCTTTCAAATGGTTCATGTGAGCTCTGAAGGTGTTATATATGTATGTAACTGAATAAGCGCAAGACCACAAACACATTAATTAGGATATCGAGTCGTAATAATAATAACGAAACCTTAGTCATTTTGAGACGCTGCAAGCAAGGTCATTTTAAGATATTTTTTTTAAGAAATTCGTTACACCAGCTTCACTCAAAAATCGTGGTACTACAGTTGTACCCACAACGACTACGATATCGGCATGAATACGCACACAATAACGATGTGCAAATGTTTCCTTAACTCGAGCCACTGATGGATAGTTTCAGGTATTGTAATTTTATTTTTAGTAAAAATTTACACATTAGGTTGTCGATTCTGAACAAACTACTTTCACGTCTTGCGCTTATTCTGTTACAGGTTGTATATGTATAGTCTAAGATAACGTAATATTTTGTCAGCAAGTGTTGATGGAAGCTAGGTACTCGTTGTATTTCTTCTCTTGTGCTTGCTGCAGCTTCTGAAGCTTCTTCACCAAACCTTTACTAAGTTCCTTACCTTCATGATCGTGAGTTGGTAGACCCTAGAATAAAAATATAATAAAGTTAGGTATAAATATATTGAACACACTTGAGTGACAGCCAGTATAGATTGTTAATATTTACATGACTGTTTCGAATTTTATTTATGGAGATATGCAAGATTTGAAACCTGGTCGCCTAACAAGATGCGTTAAACAATGAAGAGACACAGTAACATTATATACCTTATCATCAAAATTGGAGTATTTGTCGGCCTCCCGCTTAAACATCTCCGTGGGTGGTATCTTCTTCAATTCTTCTTTAGCGCGCTGCGCTTCAAGCAACTCTTGCTTCTTTTTTTGCTTCTCCGCTTCTAGCCGGGCCTTCTCTTCTCTCTCTTTTATTAATTCCTCTTTACTAACTAGTTTCACTACTGTGCGATCTATGAAGAAAAACATATCCACCTTTATTAATTCACCTTTTACACAAATATATATATATATATAATTTATCATTGACTTAGCATATGAGTCAAATTCATTCCTCAATTAAGGTTCAGAAATTAAATGTATTTATTTATTTTAGTGGAAGATTAGTGTTTAGCAAAAAGTAAGCCATGCGACCGGAGTCATAAAATGGCCTCACAGAAAACTGGCGTGAAGTAACGCTTGCGTTGTGTTTCGCCGAGTGAGGCCAACACCCAAAAAGGCGGGCAACGCACTTGCGACTACTCTGGCGTTGCGGGTGTCCATGGGCGGCGGTTATCGCTTACCATCAGGTGATCCGTCTGCTCGTTTGCCCCCCTATCCCATAAAAAAAGAGTATAAGAAGGATGTGACTTGTGTGATGTGATAGTATAGTGTGAGCAGCGCATACCGGGCTTGTCCTCGAGGCGCACCCCGAGCGCGGGCAGGTCGAGGTCGCGCAGGCGGTCGCACAGCGCCAGCACGGCGCCCGCGCCCGCCGCGCGCGCCTCCGCCCGCACCTCGCTGCGGAACTTGCTCAGCGCTTCTAGGTACGGCATTACAGTTTCTTCTAGCTGTGGTGCACAAACCTCCAATTATGACTACTGATTATAAAACATAGTCCCCCGTTAAACCATGAGTTCATTTAAGTGACGGAGTGAATGAAACCGCGGCCAACATCTGTACGGGTTACGTACAGCCAGTTTACTTTGCTGACAATGCGACTTACTTGTAGTGGCCGATACTTTAAATAATTAAATAAAGAGTTAGTTGACAAATCGTAATCATCGCGAGCGCCACGGATTGGCATCCAACTTTTACCTACTTACTTTTGTGAAGTTTCGTAATAAACTATATTATACTAGTACTTAACTTGTGGTTTACGTCAACTCACTCAACCTATACATAACTTACAAACTAACTACAACTAAACGACGTTCTGATCCATACAACATCTATGACATATTAAGTTATAAACGGAAAGATTCAAGCATCACTCATTCAATAAGAGGCGGTAGCCTAATGGCTAAGGCACAGGACTTGCGATCATGTGGTTGTCGGTTCAAAACCCATCCATTGCACTACCAACGTGACTAACCCACTCGTAACACAAGCATTTAGCTTAGCACGAGGGATTAACAAGAATACTAGTAATGTGCGACCCACATTGCTAGTAAGCTTAAGCTATAATAAGCTACAAATCATCAACTGACTGCAACCAGCGCTCCTGCACTTAGCATTCGCGATGGTCGGTAGAAAGCAACTTTACCTTGAAGTATGTTTAGGTTTTATTTTCACTAGAGATCTAGAATTGATCTAAAAATATGCTTTTTACGATACTGTAGGTAAGAAACTGGAGATATTGAATACACAGTAACGGATTTACAGCGTTTTATCATTTTGCCGTATACCAACCTCTACAATTCGATATCTACTGTAGTTCACAATCATATTAATTACTTTGTTTATAATGAAGTTTAAATACAAAAAAAATGCCACCCTAGGCACCAGCCTATTCAATCTGTCATTGAGAATAAAATGCAAACTTTAAATATTGTATAAAAATATATACAATATTAATGGGCAATGTGAGTTGCTCAATCTATGAACAAATGTTATATATAGTTGGCGCAAAATAACTTGAACCAAAATGGCGGATGCGCAGTAGTCGATTTTTAGTACATTTTGCACGCAAATGCACTGCGCAAACTTTCCCCTCTCCGTTAGTTTTGGGAAGTTATTTTGCGTGAACTATATGTGTATTAACTTTTTGTGATTTTTTTGCATTTTCCATGCTAATTTTATAAAGTTATTTAGTGAAGGAAAAATTCGACTCGCAGGCAGGATTCGAACCTGAGTCTTCTGGCTAGGTACTGGGTCTGGCAAATTTCGACATGGCATTATAAAATAAAATAAAAATAAAATAAAATACTGACGCAGACGTTGGCTCCGTCGGCGACGGGGAAGCCGATGCCGCCGCGCGGGCCCTCGACGGCGCCGAGCACGTGCAGCACGTCGGTGACGTAGCGCGCCGCGCCGGCCAGCAGCGGCGAGCTGCGCGCGCGCGCCCCCCGCGCCCCCCGCGCCCGCCGCAGGTACACGTGCACCGCGCCCACCAGCTCGCGCAGAGCGTCCACAGCGCTGCGAGTGTCGATGTTATCTAAAAATTTTATACATTCTATTTGTCCAATAACTGCCTCATTAGCCTAGTGGTCTTGAGCGCGAATGCTACGCTTGAGGTCCTGGGTTCGATTCCCAGGTCGAGCAGTGTTACTGGGTTTTTCTATGAAATTCCCAGTAACAGCTCGGAGTTAGGAATTTGCCCGGTTAATGGCAATAGGCTCGCCCCATATTACATGGGACCTAAACATACCGACGAACTGTAGGTGTAAGTTAGTACGCCTTTGCCTAACCCTTCGGGGAAAACAGGCGTGATGGTATGTTATGTTGTCCAATACCCTTTAAATCCACTTTTATCATGTATACTGCTGAAATGTGGAATGCACTTGCCCGATAGATATAATTTGGGAGTCTTTAAATAACAAGTGTACCGGTTTCTTCTAGGCAAGCGCTCTCCATCGTAGATCGCAGTGTAGCTTAGCATCAGGAGAAGTAGCGGTCAAGCTACGTGGGTAAGCCTATCAGGGAAAAATATAGTATAATTGGAGACCTCGTCAGACAGAACGAAGAAGCGGATACACTTTTGCGGCACTAAAATTCTCGGCCCTACTTGCACTGCACCTATTCCACAGAAATATTCACGGTTTATTTTTCTTTTATTTTTCTCACCACACAGCGCCGCATGAACTTGTTCCTTAACAGCGCTGAGTTTGTCAGAGAGCTGTTGTTCCTCCGCATCCCACACACCGCCGCAGCCCTCCTCATAGCCGCTTCTTAAAGCATCTTTGACGGTTAAGAAAAACTCCTGAAATGATTAAAGTTCCAATAGATAAGTTACCTTTATAATTCTATGCTATACTTCTGTATCTGTGTTTTTCACCTAACTCCTCCTAAACGACTGGACCGATTTGGATGAAATTAGGTGTGCATATTTGAGTGGGTCCCCGGATGGTTTGAAAATACGATTGGAACCGGTATTTTATTTGGTGATGTGATTGGTACTATATGATATACTCTGATGATGACCTGTATGATCTGACCTTTCGGATCAGACAGGGTTTTTTAAAATGTGTATCTAAATAATTCAGGTAAACAATGCCTATATGTATAATTGCATTAGTATGTTCTAGACATGAGTATTTGTTATAGTACGTTGTATTTTATATACATAGATCAAGCATGTTATAGATTATTAAGGTCTTTTATTCACTTGCAAAATGAATTGGACATTATCAAAAGTTGTTTAATCTAAAAATGACGTGACGGAAATGGAAGTTATTGTAATAATTTATTAGCAACTAGCTAGGTAGTTATGTCACAGCTAATAAAGTAATATTTCGACAAATCGTATGTCTTAGGTTACATGTACGCTGAATGGGTTTGTTATCTCTAAGTAAGATATGTTCACTGTTGTGTATGACGATGTTAATTAAGACTACAAGAAAAATAATATAGTATCCTCACACTAAACAGCTTCTCTGTCTGTATCGCCATGTCCATAGTATTATCGGAGTAGTCAAGTGTTTCCTTCCAACCATGCATAAGGAAGCCTATCCTCAGTTGTCTCGCGGTGTGACGCTGCAGCGCTTCCGATATCGTCACAAAGTTCTTTAGAGACTTTGACATCTTGCAGCCAGCAATCGTCAGGTGACCCGTGTGGAGGAAGTAGTTAACCCAACCAGGCTGGTCGAAGTGAGCCTGTGTGACGAAAAAGATTATGATTGCCCTTTTGGGGATTGCTAAGCTTAAATTAAAGTCAGATACGATATAAGTTAACTTCCTAGTGGAAATTAATCAAACAAGCCCAAAACCTTTACTTTATGCAAGTTAACCATAATAGTTTTTTTTATGGGATAGGGGAGCAAACAAGCAGTCGGATGGTAAGCGATAACCACCGCCCTGGACACCCGCAACACCAGAGGAGTCACAAGTGCGTTACCCGCCTTTTAAAAGGGTTTGGGCCTCCGGTAACCTCACTCACTCGGCGAAACACAATGCAAGAGTTGTTTCACGCCGGCTTTCTGTGAGGCCGTGGTATCGCTCCTGTCGAGCCGGCCCATTCGTGCCGAAGCATGGCTCTCCTACGTGAAAACAGCAGCAAACTTTTATTTAAGCAAACATCTAATGTTTTACTAGAGTAGTGCTCTAATTATGTTGTATGCAAGCCTTGTTAAATCAGATAAAAAAATAACATATTATACCTCACTCTGAGCTAGCTCATTGTCATGATGAGGGAACTTTAAATCAACACCCCCTGTGTGTATGTCCAATTTGTTGCCAAACACGTCGGACGCCATGGCTGAACATTCAATATGCCAGCCGGGTCTACCAGCTCCCCACGGTGAAGTCCACGACGGCTCGCCCGCTTTACTGCGTTTCCATAACGCAAAATCATTTGGAGAACGCTTCTCGCTAGCCTCGTTGCTGAGATCACCTAAATAGACATTATGAATTATATAAAAATTAGTATCTTTAATTTATATTTTTATACAGTGCAACTTAATTTCTAGTTCAGTAACTAAAGGATTTAAAATAAGAGAACTATTACCTTCTCCCTCTTGTAATGATTTTGTATCTCCATAAGCTTCAGGGACTAGTCTAGCATAATAATGCTTATCTTTGTTATCAAACTCGCTCACACTGAAGTACACAGAGCCATTTGACTCATATGCGAGACCATTATCTATTATTTTTTCAATAAACTTTACTATCTGTGGTACATATTCACTTACTCTTGTTAATACATCTGGTGGTAATACCTGCAAAAGTAAACACAAATATAATTCACAATATCCAGAATTCCATTTTTTTTCTTGCTATTCACATTACACTGTTTAATTATTTTTGTATTATTAACATACCATCACATCACACCTGTATTCCCTGAAGGGTTAGCCAGGGGTAGTGTTGGGAATTTATCCGGATAAATACTCAAAATGGATAAATACTCATAAATATCCGTTTTTACTTGAGTATTTATCCAAAACAGTGGATAAATACTATCTAAATTTTTTGTTACATTATATAATGTAAATTTTGACATTTTACAAACAAAAGGATTTAATATGAAAATTTGAATTAATATAGATTTGTACCGTACTTTATTAATCACATTAACAATAACGAAAGCCATAATAAGAATTATTTTACTTAATTATGAATATTTTTGTCAATCACTGTCAAGGTTAGATATAATTATACATTTGTGCATTAGGTACTTGAATCATTAAAAAAATACTATATTGACAACAAATTTTTTGCTCGTTATAAAATAAACAACGAATACACACGTGCACTCTCTATGACGCAAACCTGGGCACTGCCTGGGTGCATCCGGCGCGGGGGGCGAGGAATAGAGAAGTAAAACAAAAGAAACCGTAAAAAGGTCGCCAGGATTAGGTTGCGGTGAGAAGCACGTTGCTTCGTTTTGACATCAGAATTAAATAATGTAATAATTTAGTGTTTTGAGGCCAAAATACCAATAATAGACAATAAATTTATTTTAAATAACCATCCGTAGCGGAAAAAAATAAATATCCATCATTTTGAGTAAATATCCGATAAAAATGAGGTAAAACGAGTATTTATCCATTTCGGATAAATACTAGAGTTATTATCTTCCGAGTATTTATCCTCCGCCCATCACTAGCCAGGGGTGTACTGCTGTAACCCACAGTTTGCCATTTCGATAAGGTCCCAAGTGATAGGGAATGAGCCTATTGCCATAAACCAGGCACAAATCTCAAACTCTAGCATAGCAGTCACACTCAGGACCACTAGGGTAATGTGCTGTTCAATTATGTATTTTTTATCTGATTGGACCATAAAAAGCATTATTTATTTAATTGGACAGCATTATATTTAAGAAAAGTTACCTAATTTATACTTACATTTAATGCTTTCATGTCTTTATGGAACTCATTCTCCCAATACCTAGGCAGGGCTGTGAATATTGCATTGTCAGTGACAGTAGCTCCATACTTGCTATCTAGCCATTCTGATATAGGGCTCTTAGCTGACTGTAGGAGTTCACACTTAGCGTTGGTGATTTTTGTTTCATCATTACCTTCTACTGCTGATTTCAGGGTTTGAACAGCTGATGCAATGCTTTGAAAAGAAATTGCAATGTATTCAATTTTTTCTATTTGCAATTAAATTGCAATGTAAGATTGTATCATTAGTAAAAGAATTTGTAACCACATTAAATAATACAACCCCAAAGTCTAACATAAGTAAAAGGAAAAGATTTCAAGTCAAAGCATTAAGGCTAATCACTAATACTCCTTGGTATTTTGACAACGTAGCAGTTAGGCAAAGCAAAACCATTTAGCAAAACTATGTCTTTAGACAATAGTTAGTAATAGTAGTAGTAGTAAAGAATCCTTTGGCAAGGAGACTGACACCAAGAAAAACCGGTGCCATGGAATCTAATACCATTTAAATGGTAAACCCTAATAAGAGGACCATTGAATTACTCAATTCATGAAACATGTTGTATGATTTTCCTGTACTTACTCTAGACAGATTAAGACCAATTTTAAACCAATATTATACTATTTTAATATTATTATCACAAATGTGCATACATAAAATAATGTACATTGCTGACTTGAAAATATGATTTCTTACTGTAACTACCCAAGTATGGTACACAAAATACTGATAACAGCTGTGCATAGGCTGCTTATCTAAAAACCACAAGCAATAAAGCTGATTTATGCATGCATAATGCATTCATTCAATTAATACTTCACTGGAACAGTGAAGAAATGCTGATTTTTAATACTTGTCATGTTTAATTTGCATATACTACAAGAATAACTTACCAATCTAATGTCTTTTGCATTGAATTCTTTTTATCTGGGTCATTAGCATCTCTGACTATTATTTCATAATAATTAACCACTGAAGTGGCATCATCAATGATGCAATTTAGACTTTTGTTCTCTTCAATATATTTCTCAAACAAATGGTGTTGTCTTGCTCTCTTAATAATTTTATCATCAATATCTGTGATGTTCATTACATAGAGTATGTCATACCCAAAGTAGTTGGCCATTACTCTCCTCAATATATCAAAAGATATATATGACCTGGAATTATAATACTGGACAATCAGTCAGTTATTTAGTATAACTCAAAAAATCTAAGTGAATTTATTGACCTTCATCTTCTTAAGTGTTACTTAAACTAAACTAACTTACACTAAACTAATAATGGTATATACTCGCAAGAGAATGTTGTTTCTAAAAGTCTCTAAGTATATGTTTTATAAAAATGTAATAAGTTTCGTTTCTTGTTATGGAAGTTTTGGTCAGAAGGTCGTCTTAGGTTCACTAACTCCGAGGTCTTCAAGATATGTTTAGTAATCTAAAACAGTACCTGGCATGGCCCATATGGGAGGCGTCGTAAACTGTAGGGCCGCAGCTGTACCAGTTGATGCGATTGCCATTATCACAAACAAATTCCTCTTTCTGTCTCGTCAAACTGTTATAAAGCTTTAGCACTGGCCTCTTGTCGGATCTTGCCGGTGGTGACCAAGTAGGTTGACTTCTTTTAGACATATTTTTAAGTTTAAGTTTTTCATATAAAACTAGTTTCCAAGAATTTGCACAAATAGCATACACAATATTGTGACAACGTAAAGTGATATTTACTTAAATTAGTATTAAATTATAACATTTAGATAAAAACTTCCGCCACGTACCGAATGTATGATGCATGAGCATGACTTTTTAACCTCATCTCATCTGACAATGACAAATGAATGACCGCAGAATGACAGACACTTTGACAGTGCCACTTTGACTTTGACGGTGTTACTGCAGCCACCAGTTCGTGCATCCTGTGCAGTGTTGCCAGGGCCCCTGAGTCGAAAGTTACGTTTCGTTTCCTGAAAAGTAACATTTTTGGTGCAAAAGTTACATTTTGGGATCTATGATGTTGAATGAGCTTTTTTTTTTTTTTTTAGCTCCTGATTGTTAGAAATGTGAGTTCAATTTGGATGCGTTCATGTACTGTTTGCAATCAAATCAAAATCTAGTATTACTTATCTCGTTGTTCTCAAAAGTTACGAAAAATGCCTTAAATATAAAAATTACTTACATGTTACGCGAGGGGGTCAAAAGTTACGAAAAATGTAAGAAATGTAACCATCTGGCAACGCTGATCCTGTGTATACTTATTTCTCAAACAAAAAAAAGATAATGGCTCTACAATCTGGCCCTTAGATTATTAAAATACTCTATGATCTAGCCATTAATACTTGTCCTATTTTTATTCAATTTTACATTGTTTGCCAACACTATGAAATAGAAGTAGAATTATAGAAAGTTATCTATTTCTTTCCTTCTTACTAGAAAGAATGGGCTAAATGTCAAATGGCGAAAGAAGACAAAGCTATCGACATCACGGACCTCCTTTATGCCTGCCTGTAAGCATTGTGTGTTTTTGTAATGTGAATGTGTGTGTGTGTGTTCATGTGTTGTGAACAAAAATAACTACAATAATTTTCTACGCGTTTTATCTGAAAGTTGCGACTACAGTACTAGTAATTTCATAAAATATTGTGTATTTTTGTATTGTTTTGTCCAAAACACTTAATCCTTCCGGAACCATGGCTCTCTGTGTTTGTAAATGCTTAAATGTAACGCTTGAAGGTGAAAAAGTTGAAGATAATGTCGATATTGGGAAACTGGAGTTAACATCCATGGAACAAAGGGATATTTTTTTCAGTGAGGTACCGTCAGTAAACATGTCTTGACCTTGACTTATAGGAAGAGTTTCATTGCTTCAATTAATAAATTATGAATGAAACTTAAAGAACAATACTGGAATCACGTCTGATTTTATAATAATTTAGTTGTTTCATTCGATATACATAAATACATGTGCATTCGGCACAGGGTCGACATAACGCTAAAGATCTTTTCGGGTCCACGGTATTTAGATATTTCCCCTTTTTTATGTATTTCGCAAGTTCCTTAAAAATAACTCCTAGGTTCAAAATTGCATTGATGCCTTTTCTGTTTATTCACCATCAAAAAGGAAAACCAGTTTTACTAAATTTTTATGAAGAATTGACACAATTCAAGGACGTAAATAATCATAAGATATATAAAAAGGACTTTCATAGAGCTGTGGACATTTCTGCTTATATGATAATACTTTTGATAAATAACTAATAATAATTTTATTTTTTTTAGAATTTACTATCATGCACCATAAGCAGCCTCAAGACTCAAGTGGCACAACCTGCTCTGGTTGAACAGCGTCCACTAGGCAGATGGACAGTATACTCTTGCCTAACTTGTGGACAGGCCACTCATGCCATATCACATGACAAAAATGAACCATATGCATTACTTGTTCGTAAATCAACTCAGGTCAGTATTCTTCTCAGTGTTATATTACATTTAGACAGCTATTGAAATTACTTTACTCATATTTATTATAAAATGCACCTATTTTGTATATATGTAGCCTACTTATATTTTACCAAAAAGTAAAGCATAATATTAGTATTTTTATTTGTATTTATAAAACTACTAACTGTTCTATCATATTTAAATAATTGGGATATGATGTATTGTATAATATTGATTGCTATCTAATTTTTATCACCCTCAGATACATATGAAAAATATATTAAACCTATGCTAATATGTACCATGTTTAAGTTTTAAACTTATCTAGAGCAATGATAAATCACTGGCCCTGATTTATGGATTTACCTGTTTATTTTACAGACCACACAAGAGTGTATAAACAATTTGAAAAAGTCAACCAATTACTCCCCAGTATTTAACTTATTAGTGCCAGAAATAACAAATGACATAGAAATGAAGGAAAATGTGGATACAAACAACTTTATGAACAGTGATAGGAATGTGTGGCTTCCCACCCAACAGGTGATAGGCACTTTAAGTAAACAGTTGAATCAAACTCTACAGTCACAGCTTGAGGCAGTTGAGGAAAGCGTCAGACAGTTCAGAGATCAGAAATATGCAGAGTTTGAGGCTTTCCGAGAAAGAGCACAAAGAGACCATAAAATTTTAGCTAGGTATAATGCCATTATATATTTCATGGTAAGGTCCGACTAAGACTGTATTTATGGGACTCGGCCTAACCGAGAAAAAAAAATATCTCAGCCAAAACCAAGACCAAGAATCACAAAACCCACCATGGTCGCAACCACAAGCTTGGTCGGACCTTATTTCTTAGATCTTAATGATTAAAGGAGTGTGCTTCTCGCAAACAGAAGATAATTGGGTACTTGACTTATTTTTGGCTTAGTGACAAATTTAATTATATACAATTTATATTCTCAAAACATCATTAAATTGGCTAAGAAAGTTCCAAGATTTAAAGTAAAAGGTGGGGATTGAGAAGAGATGCTTTGTCTCTTTCCCATAAAACAAGTTAGTATAGGACTTGAATGGTGCTTCAAGTTGTGATGTCACAATTCTCTGTACTGCAATAATTAAAATGCTTATTTTTCAACCAGTTTTAATTTTGTTTTTGTTGTTAGTCTTTATTTATGGTAAACATTTTCATATGGCTATAAAAATAATAATCAGTCAAGTAGTCAATTTCTGTCCAATCAGTTATTTGGAGGAGTAAATTATGAATATTGACATCAATGCCTGCCAACACTCTAGCAGCATACTTTTTAGGTATCTTTGACAAGTGTTTTCAATAGTAATTTGGTGTTGCAGTATCATAAATAAAGCGCGCAACAACGTCGACAAGGAAGTCTGGCGGATTGATGCAACTCTTGATAATGGACCTCCATCTCCCCACTTACCTCCGCTACAGAGACGTAGACTGTCCTCTTTCAAAGATGCCAAAACAGTCTCACAGAATATTGTTAAGGTATCTAATCATTAAAAACAATAAAAAAACCTTTAAAAATAGTAAAACTGCATTCACAAACATAACATTATTTTTTATGTTGTGTTGAAGGCGGTTTTACCATTTGTTGATTTTTACTTACCTTGAAGATGTCATCATTTATTTTTATTGTTTTCCTAAATTTAAATAAATTTCTGTTATATCTGCTTACCCCTATAAAGCGTATATGCTTTATGTTATGTTATGGAATGGTGAAAACAGTGCATAGAAATATGATTACCGCAATCGCGAGTTATTTAAGAGTTCTGTTGTGTCTCCAAAAGTATTATCAGATCTTTATGAAAATTTATTGAGACCATTTCGAAATCATCATCATATTAAAAAAAATAATTATCCATATCCTTAAAACCATGCGGAGTTATGTCCCGAACATACATAAAAAAACACAACGTAAACATCCGAATTCAGAACCTCCTACTTTTTTATGTCAGTTAAAAATAAAGAGAGCTTTATAAAATCGAGAGAATATTCATTTCTTACAAGATATTTAGTCTAAATAACAGTAAAACGATTTGTAGTAAGTACAAAAAATGGTGTAGACTTTCATAATTCAATAAAATAGCTTCTATTTATTATGTCATCTACTGTGACATGTTTTGGCTTAGCGGCTGAATGGTTGATCCCCGCGCAGAACATAATTATATTTGTGTGACCTACAGATAGTTATTCCAGGTCTGAGTATTTGTGTGTGATAATTTGCATTGGTAAACGCATCCACAATACAGAAGAAATTCCAAGTGTGGAGCGACGTTTATTATAAATATAAAGATGTTACAAATATTAATTTATAGGTATTCAAAGAATGTAGTTACATTTTAGTAGGTTTAATAGGGTTCAAAATTGAGTGCTTAGTGTTTACTGACCGATGATGATAAGCTTTTCACTAATTTAAGCTTATATTTAACTACCTGCAGCCTACTAGAAATATGCCACCTGAAGAAGATTCGTTGGATGCTGAAGATCTTTTCGATTTAGAAGGCACAGACTCTAGAAGTATTATGCTCTCTGATCAAGATGACTATGATTCTGATGGTAAGTAATGATCATAATATTGTATTGAAAATTATTTTCGCTGTTAAATAAGGGTAAAAAATCCTTTTTTTGGGATGTTAACACACTTGAGTATCAACAGAAATCCTCCTCCTTCTCCTCCTCCTCCTCCTGCACCCAATTTTTCTGCATTCAAGATAATGAAATCCTCCAGATTTTATACAACTCTGTTCAAATACAATTGAAGTAAGGCTCAAGAACAAATAAACATTGATTCATGCTCTATACAATAGAAGTTGTATGATACGTGGAATGGGAGGTGTTTCATGAATTTGGCTAAGAAGACTTAGGGCCACTTGCACCAACTTTTTAAATGTGTTCAAATTGTACTTAAACACGAAATTTCTATGAAGAATTGTGTTTAAATAAAATTTTAACATATTTAAGAAGTTGGTGCAAGTGGCCCTTAGTATTGCATCTAGGGAAAAATATGTTGAGCTGTTATATGTTATGTTTCACAGAAGGCAGTAATGATGAAGGCATCCACATTTCTCGGCCGCGCGGCGGTGGAATGGAGGTGATTGCACGTTCTCTTCCCATGAATATGCCAAAGTTTCCCAATGAACGCCCTATGCCTCGCGATTTGGATGACGATGTAAGAATTCGGAAATTTAATAATCAATTCATATTGCATGTTAAATAAATAGATAAAATAATTCTTAATGTTGCGGATTTCTATCAAACTATGTCCTTCTCAAGTAGAAAGATATACTTAGTCCGAACATGCAGTGTCAGCATATACATATATTTAGTTTGTTGGTAGAATCAAGATTGTGTACTTCTTTAATAGGTCATAATGAAAAGACCGATGCACTCGAAGTATGCCTTAATATAAATATGTGTGAGTAAAAGTGCAGGAACTGTCCTAAGCACCTAAGCGTCTCCCAGATCTATTCTCGGTAGCAGCTCAGAATTTGGGATATGTGCCCGATAATGGCAATAAACTCGCTTCCTATCATATGGGACCTAAACATACCGGGTGTTAATGTAGTCTCACACTTTGCACGCCTCTGCCTAACACTTCGGAGAATATATAGGCGTAATAGTATGTGATGGATTGCAGGAGGAGCCACAAGACATAGCAGCAAGTATTAAAGCGCTGGCCCGGTCGGTGCACGGCGACGTGTTCGAGCTGCCGCGGCCGCGCTTCTCCACGCAGATCTAGCGAGGCGAGCACCGCTCTCTCGAACTGTCCCGTAAGATTTGTTCCACATGCGCTGTACACAGACAACGCCTGCTTTACTATACTAAATCATTCGAAGACATTTTGTTATGTTATACACGACTACTGTGCTCGAGTCATACATACACTTGCCACACATCGGTGCTTCATTATGTGATTACAGTGACCCTAAATCCAAATTATGAGTATACATAACTTTTGACTTAATAACATTGTAGTGACAATACATGCGACTTTAAAAAACAGATATAATATGGCAGCTGTTTAAACCCACTAAAAGGTAAAATTTGAGAATCCTTTATGGAATAAGATATAAATAATTATATAAAAACTAAAGTAGAATTTAAGAGGCTATAAAATGTTATTATAAGCAGAATAACTGTTAAAAGATAAACACCGAATTGTTTGTAAAGCAGTTTACTAATTATAATTATGTATTTTGTTAGACGCAGATTTTGACGATACAAACTTAATTACAAATATATACCGGATGAGCCATGATAGTGATCTCTATGGTATCTATTATATTTCTGTAACAGATAGAGTTATCAAATGAATAAATGTTTCTTGATTGTTCTAAAGCTGCTTCATAACTCTACTGGTCACAGACCCCAAAATATTATATCGGATCTAAAACTTACCGGCGAACTGACCTTCATTACAAACTTATGGGGGTTACGGTGCAATAATATACATGTCTAAATAATAATTTCAAGGGAAATCACGGATATCAAATTTCGTGCTTATATATGGAACAAAATTAATATTATATTCTTAAAACAAATCTATTGTGATTCACACAACATCTTATTGTTTTAAAATCCAACATTAAAAACCTAAAATTCAGATTGTACTTCCTTGATTACTTACACTCTGGATGGATTTCTAACAACAAATCTTCATATTTGAAACAACTAGGGTATTTCCCATAAAATTCCTTGTCAAAAAACACCCGCGATTTTATCAATCGTTTGAATAATTATAAAATTCATGATACATATTAATAAGAGTATTAATTTACAATTACTACTAAATAGGCACATTACATTAAACATTTCAATATACCCATGGCTAGAATAAAATTCATAAGTGACCATCAATTATTTCAGTCAATTAAAAAATATGTAACCAATAAAATTGTAAGGTGGCTATACTTCCGTGCTTAATGTTCGAACGCTTGTAACTAGTAACTACTACATAATCTAGCCATGTAAGTGTTAAAATATTGAAAGAAGAATAGAGTTGTGACAAAATTATATTAATTTAAAATCAAGTCGACCTAAGATAATATGCCATAATTATTACTGTGAAATAATTCTTGTCGGCCTTTGGTACCTATAAAATATTAATGTATGTGCGAAAGTCTCTTGACATCAGTGAATTTTGTTAAATGTATGTAAATATAATCAAATTTTATAGATGACAAGTAAAATATAATTATGAATTGTTAACATCTAAGTCATATCCCCGTTAATAGACATTTCTATTATTTTTATCTGGTGTTATCTTAATGATAAGTGAAAAGTGTACAAAAATATAAATACCTTGCATTTCTTACTAGTCTTTTAGGGTCACGAATAATTTTTCATTGTTATCATTATTTTCAGTTAGTAGTTATTAAATCACATACATTAAGATACATTAAATGTACATAAGAGATCATTGTTGAATAACGATACGATATGACACTTTTGAAATCATTTATTTTTATACCCAATGTTTTGAATGTTTGAGCAAAAGGTTAACAGTCAGAATCAAGAGTAGGCCTCGGTGACGCAGCATCGTCTCGTTCGTTTGTAATGTTTACTTTATAACTTGATTAGTGTTTAAGTTAGGCTATGATACGTTTTCTTATCTCGTGTGTTAACTGAACAAGCGAATCATATTTTCAGCGTCTTCCAATAGCACTGATTTATATAAAAAGAAAGATGATTTTTAATATGATGTCTATTTCAGTCAGTTGTTTTTATTTAAGCTAATACTAAATAATCGTTTCATTGGTGTGACTTTTATGAAGATGGACCTTGATTGTATGTATTTAGAAGTATATAATAAATATTGAACGTGAATACACTTATTATTTATTGCCACCCGCTAGTTACACTAGAATTAACTTACTTAGAGATGTAGGTACGAAAGACACTAGTATAATATATATGACGACCCATATAATATAATACCAGTGAATAAAGCTTATAAAACCTTATTCGAAAAAAAAATTGCTTATTGTTTCGACGTTCTCAAGTGATGCGCTTACCAACGAACAGAATTTTATTCCTATTTACATCATGGTATAATAATTTGCTTATAAATAGGTCGCGAACCGTGTAAAGTTTCCCGTCCAAATCTCCCGACAGACAAATCTTTGATAATTACGATCACACCAAAAAAAAAACAGCCAAATCGGTCGAATCGTTCTGAATGTTGATAGTGATTTTACATAAATGTAGGTACATTATTTTTATATACACTGGCTATTGCCCGCGGCTGTATTAGGATAAAACAGGGATCCAAGAGTGCTTAGAGTAAGTTGTGTAAGAGCAGTCAGTGTCCCAGTGTGACCTACATCCCCACATGTGACCTCATCTTGTTACCCTGTGGTCGTTACCATAGTTACGGCGTCATAACAAACTGTAATTTTTTTGCAGACTAATAAATAAGACAAGTTTTTTCAATTTGTAAGGGCGAAGAATGTTGAGCTCGCGTTATTATAGTGCTTCGCGGCTGGGTACTGACGCGAAGCCGCGTACCGCGATGGTGGTGGACGAAGATGACGAACTGTACGCGGGCTTCAATGAAGTTGCTCCTGCACTCGACACACGAAACTTGCGCGAAGACCAGGATTTCCAGGAGGCGCTGCGAACAGCTGGCATTGGCAGGAAGGTGCCCACCCGCATGGGCACCGGGGTAAGTCGAGTTACTGCTGTATTGACCGGATATAACCTATCCTGGACCTCAGCATGTGAATATAAAGTTTAGTTCAAACTATGTTTTCAGTTATAATTCAATCAAGTGCAATAACATACGGTACTCTTTATTTTCCTTGAAATTTAGTAAGAAAAGCCATTTTAATATAACTTTCGGGAGTAAGTAACTCAATTATATCCTTATTTTTAAATGTTTGCTAAGTTTAACAAAGCATATTTTACTTCTAATTTTATAACTAACAACACATTTTATATATTTTTTTTACAATAACAAAATATCTTATAAAACATTAATTATCTTACAATCTAAAAACCACGAAAGTTTGTCCAGATTGCAGTGAATATCACTCTGCACTCTCAACAATGGTACACTGCACAGTAATAATTATAGTGAATAACTAAAATTACTACACAACTACCTACATAAACTTATTAATCACTCTGCAGCAAGACCGGAATCCGGTTTGACAAACTATACAATAACAAGTAGTGTTGTGTGTGTTTGGGGGACCAAAGATTGATCTACAGGTTGTTCAAACAATGAGTTTTAAGTGTTGATATATAACTTGTATACTTATAATGTTATATGTTTATACTACAGATGATGCGTATGGGCACGGTGAGCGTGCGGGGCAGCAGCTCGCGCGCGGCCACCGCGGCGCGGCCGGTCACCGCCGTGCGCGCTGCGGGCTACACCTCCGCCGCCAAGGACGTACCCGCCAGGGACGACGTCAAGGAGGACAGGTACACTTATGCCATACATTTCTTACCTATTCTTCTCCAAGTTCCATATTTATAAGTGCTTGTAAAAATGTATTTGTAATAAAAAATGCGTGCCAAATAATGTACTATTTCATACTTTTAGCATTGAAGATCGAGTAAAACAAATGGAGGCACGCATAATGACCCTGGTTGAGGAATCGTGCATGCTGACCGCACGCGCCGACCCTGACGATGACAACGCGTCGAAGAAGGAAATTGATTTAGGACTGGTAAGTGTCGCTAATGTAACATTCTTCTAGGTGAGAATCGGCACGTGTCTTGGATGACCTACTACTATATAGGTATGTATTTTTAATACGAAATTACACACATACCATCACGCCTGTATTCCCTGAAGGGTTAGGCAGAAGCGTACTAATGTACACCCACAGTTCGCCAGTATGTTTAGGTCCTATGTAATAGGGGGCGAGCCTATTGCCATTAACCGGGCACAAATTCCTAACTCCGAGCTGCTACTGGGAATTTCATAGAAAAGCCCAATAACACTTTGCTCGACCTGGGAATCGAACCCAGGACCTCTAGCGTAGCAGTCACGCTCAGGACCACTTGGCTAATGAGGCAGTTAAATAATGCCGTCTCTATACGAAAATTATGACTTTAAAATTCCTTTTTTTATTGTAATAAGATGACAAATAAGCAAACGACGCCGCGCAGTACCATTAGCACGTATCTTCGGTAACACGTGTAATTTCATTTGTAAAGTATCTCCACAGATAATAGAATACTAGGTATCTCATACTAATCATTGCTTTATTTCATATTGAAGGCTTTGGCTAAGGCACAGGAGGCATCGGCAATGGAAAGACAGTTGATTCGTATGCAGGAACAAGCTAATCTTGGTGATACACATAATCTGGACCTGACTTTTGCAGTAAGTATATACTAGTAGCCACGAAGTATTTGTGACTCGGTTCTAACGTTTTTGTTCCACAGGTTTTGTGTAATCTTGCGGGTCAATACGCGCTTAATGAAATGTATACAGAGGCGTTGAACACTTATCAACTACTGACCAGAAATAAACTGTTCCCTCACGCCAATAGGCTCAAGGTAAAAATCCTTAAAATTTATATTTATACTAATGAAACTGTTGCAGCTTCGAATAATCATGATTCACACTTAAATAAACTTTCGTCCGTTCGTAATTAATTATTTATTTATGGTATCGTAGGTCAATATGGGAAATATCTATTTCAAAATGGGAGAACACCCAAAGGCCTTAAAATTATACAGAATGGCACTTGATCAAACACCGACGGCTGAGAAAGACTTAAGGTACAACATCTGATTTTATAGTTGAAAAAGCAAATTATTTCACGTTTTGATTCACGTTTACAATTTTATTAAGGATGAAGGTAATGCACAACATCGGCTTGTTACTTGTGCGCATGGGCAAATTCAGAGACGCCGTTACAAACTTTCAACATATTATGCAAGAACAAGGAGACTTTCAGACAGGTGAGTCAGAAAAATAGTTACCTTTATCCTAAGAATAGCTTGTTTGTGACTGTTATGAATACATTTAGGGACAGATTTCAAACAAATTTTAGGCTACGAAAACTTCTTTAAACTAGCAAAAAGTTACCAGCGAAAATTCTAAAACATCATCGCTAGCACTCGCTGCACCCCTTCAAAGAATGATGACCTTCAATGTATTAGAAAACAGCTCCGCAGTCACAGACCCCTCCCTAGTTAAAGAGGCAGGGTGCCATCACTGGAATCACTTTTTTAAAACTAAAAGTTCTCTTGAAGCCAGTTAGTAATGTAACGGTTGCTTTTATATTTGTACCAGTATAGATATAATATAATGTATTCACAGTCCTGTACCGATAATTATATCATTTTCTCTGACTGTTCACCTTAGTCGTCAATACAAATGTCACGTTTAGAAATCCATATCTCTAGTTTTGACAATAATAACAGAATGACATTACAAATTTGACCTAATTATTGTTGTGATTTCAGGTCTGCACTTAGTGTTATGTTCGGTAGCGCTGAACGACGCTGAAGGTGCCAAAGCGGCGTTCCACGCGATGCTGGACGTGGAGCCGCCAACGTTTCACCAGGACATCACTATTGATGACGTAAGAAATTAAAATCCAATCCAATAAAATTAATTATTGTCACTAAAATAAACTTATGGAATAAATTATTATTTTCCTATCGCAAAACGTGACATACGACAGTCTATTGCCATATTGCGTGTATTGAAATTATGCATAATATTGCACTATCGTTATATCTAAGGACTAGCTTCTGCCCGCGACTTCGTCCGCGTAGCGTGATGATATATAGCCTATAGCCTTCCTCAATAAATGGGCTATCTAACACTGAAAGAATTTTTCAAATCGGACCAGTAGTTCCAGAGATTAGCGCGTTCAAGCAAACAAACAAACTCTTCAGCTTTATATATTAGTATAGATATGCAATGATTTGTGACCAAAAGAAAGATCGATGAATGATTGATGGGAAACTGGGAAGGTAGTTTGGGAGGGGAGAACTCAAATGCGCTTTAAAGAAAGATGCCCAATTTATTTCATTGTAGCATTCTTGTACAAGACTGGGAGAAGTTGTCGTTATAGTTTGAACCGGGTACTTCAAAAGGATTCTGTGACTAGCTGCCTGCCTCGTTATTATTTTAGGTAGACTGTGCAAGCCATTACTTAAATAATTAATATTTATCATTTTGTCGTTGTCGAGTCGGATTGCAAAACCGACCTAATTTTTATATGTATTAGCGCATGTTTTGACATTTTGTTTAAAGGCATTTTTTTTTTCTTTCAAGGCATACAGCTTATCTTATCTTATCTTGGGTAGGGCCGAGGCAGCAAGGCCTCAGTGCACTTCGACCCAATGGAATCTTTTGTGCTTCCCCTAGATAATCTATTCCTCATCCCCTCCCAGTTCTACAAACAGCTCTTCCATGAGCTTTATAATGAGGCCTGGGGGTATGAGTCTGTAGTCCTCTGGTCTTGGATAACCCTGACCCAAAAGGTGCATTCGCTTTCCAGCCATTGCATCGCATGTACACAGAAGGTGTTCCATGCTCTCAATTTCCCTTTTGCAGGCCCTGCAGGCTGATGTATCCGTCAGACGCATCTTTTGTAGGAGAGCGTTAGTCCCGAAGTGTCCGGTCAAGACGGGCCTGCCGCCCGCGCCTGCTTGAGTTCCAAATGGCATTTTGCCATTTCGATGAGGAACCTATGAATTTCTTGGAGTGAGCAAGTCCCGTGAGGCTCAACCACTCATCCATGTGCCTCGCCCTTGCGTACTCCCGAAATGCCGTTTTGACTGTGCTTGGGGCCAGTCCTACAAATGGTTCCGGTCCAATTAGTGAGGTTCCAGAACCTTCCCTAGCCAGCTCGTCAGCATGCTCGTTACCCACAATACCCCTGTGACCAGGGACCCAAACAAGGCATACAGCTAGTACTGACGTATATTATTGACAGAAATTTCCCTAGCTAATCTCCCCTGACATTCTGACATTTTCTTGTGCGGGTTACGTGAGGCTCGCACTTTGACATTACTGTAATGTTTTTTATTAGGAAAACGACGCTTACGAGTGTGTAATTCGCGACGTGGTGCGCGGCGACCGGCTGTCGCGCTGGTCCCGTCGCGGCGCCGCTCTCGCCGAGCGCTGCCTGGCGCTGGCCGCCGCCGCCGCCGCCATGCAGCGCCCCGCCTCCAGGGGACCTGACTCCGGGTGCGTATAAGTACCTTTTTTTCCCAGTACGGAAAATCCTCATGAAATCCTCGAAATCGAGATGTGCTTTGTTTCATGAGCGAATAAATCATGGTAACTAAAAGCAGTTACAGTCGAGTTTTTATGAAGGCTCATTGTATTAAAACATACTAGTAGAGATGTACCATTGTGCACCCACAGTTCGCCGGTTTTTATCCCAGGGGCCCTAGTCTACTATTTCAATTGCGTCAGAATGGTCGTCCCATAGTTGACATAAGAACTGACAGATTTTGAAGGTAAAACAGGTAGAATATCCAGCCCATGTGTGTCTCTAATGCATACATCTTTAGATACTATTATTGTACAGCTGTAGAGTTTGTTTGTTTGCTTGATAGTTTTGTTGAACGCGCATATCAGGAAGTACTGGTTCGAATTGGTTTCTTTATGGGAAAAGGCGGCAAACGAGTAAACGGATCAGCTGATGGTAAGCGATAACCGACACTCATGGACACCCGCAACACCAGAAGAGTCACAAGTGCGTTGCCCGCCTTTTAAAAGGGTTTGAGCCTCCGGTAACCTCATTCACTTGGCGAAACACAACGCAAGCGTTGTTTCACGCCGGTTTTCTGTGAGGCCATCACTTCGGTCGAGCCGGCCGAGGATTCGTGCCGAAGCATGGCTCTCCTACTTTTTTGGGTTGAATAATCAATTTATGGAGGAAGGTTAGGCTATATAGAATCACGCTACAATCAATAGGAGTGGAGCATCAATGTAAAAATTTTACAAAAACTGAAATATTCATTTTGAGTGACAGAACACGACGAACACCACAGGCGAAGCCGCGGAAGCTAGTTTTTTTTATATAATGTTGAGTGTTGCGTACGTGGCAGGAGTAGGTATGTATGTTTATGTATGTCCACGTGTAACAGCGGGATGTCGTGGTGTGTGGAGGCGCTGCGCGGGTACAGCGGCGGCGCGGCGGGCGCGCGGCTCGAGCTGGGCGGCGCGCTGGCCACGCTGCGCGCGCCGCGCCCGCCCTACGCGTCCGCCGCGCCCACGGCGTCTGCCGCGCCCGCCCAGCGCGCGCTGCAGCGCCTCAAGGCCGTGGCGCGCGCGCACCCACACGACCGAGTGCTACGCGCCGAGGCCAACACGGATGCTGCTTTTGTGGCCTATGCAGTCAGTACTTGTTTACATACCACATTTCCCTTTCACCCTTCTAGTAACAAATCTGCACTGTTACAATTTGGAATCGATTGTTTTTTTCCCCTGGGCTCCTAAAGAACTTCTTTGGTGGTGAGGTCGGAAAAGAAAATATATTTTCGCGCATCTCATGGACCTGACATAATGTGGCAATATGTAATAGTACCAGTCTTCTTCTCTGGACTATAGTGAACCATGGTGACACTTGATCGCTACTCATTTGAATTTGACGTTTTACCAGCGAACCTACTGCCGTATTTAGGTATAGTTACTATGTACCTAGATAGCGAATAGGCGAATTGACTAAATTTATAGACATTTATTCAGTCGATTTATTTTAGCTTGTAAACTTTACAACACTCAAAATTACCATCATGTCTCACTATAGCTTAAGAAGATATTTTTTATTTGTATATTATATACTAATGAATGTGTTAAAATGAAAATGAATAGGAAAGGAAAAAGAGGCTTGGGCATTTTATAAAATTCGTGTTCCTTGTTTTAGTTGGGAAATTGGTCGGAAGCGCGTCAGCTGAGCGAGGCAGCGTCTCGCGACGACCCGTACTCGTGCGCGGCGCGCGTGACGAGCGCGCTGGCCGGCGCACGCGCAGCCGGCGCCGGCGCGCTGGCCTGGCGCGACGCCGCCGAACAACTCTCAGCGGCCACGCACCTCGATCCCGCTGACCTTATAGCCGCACATGATCTCGGTAACAAACCCCAAATACACTTACATTTCTTAACTATGTCATGGGATCTCAAGACAAAGAAAGAAAAATTGTTCAAACAAATCTCCATAGATGACGCTACCACTACTTATTTCGTAGAAAATCAGCAAATATTAAATTCGATACTGGAAAATGTAACGATTCGTTAGTTGCGTGGTAACGATTTAGTAATAAAGAAAATGCGATCACAGAAAAACCGAAAAAAATACATATTATTTCATATTAAGGCTATTAAACTGAACCGAATTTGTGTATGAGTATGTGTGTCCGTCAGCGTTAGCACTGGAGCATAGCGGGGCGGAGTCTGCGCGGGGCGGGGCGGCGGCGCGCTGGGGCGTGGTGCGCGGCGCGGGCGGCGCGGGCGCCACGCTGCGCGCGCTGGCCGCCGCCGGCCTCGCGCGCCACCACCACCACCACGATGCCGCCGCCGCCGACCACTGGTCCACACTTTCACAGTGCCCCCGAAATAACAGTGCGCGTCTGAAGTTAGCCGTTGCGAACAGCCGCGCAGGTCAACTTAAGTGTTCTTACGCAATAATAATAATCGCGATTGTGAAATAGTTACGGCCCGTTATTAAATGGTCTTTACACCGAGTTTTTATATTAAAACCACATTAAGAAGACTTCAGACATGTACCGTTATTTCGGGGGTACTGTACTTAACAATTAACTTTTTCTACTTTATAAATATATACAATGTTAAAATATTAATCTTATGACATGTAGGTACTATACTTTGTATGGTGAATACTTGTGTATTTTATTTTATATATTAGGGGGAAGGGGGCACGCGAACTAGCAGACGTATCGCCTAATGGAAAGCGATTATCTTAATTTCAGTAGCTTACTGATTGTAGTTATAATTTAATATAACTGTACTGCTGTTGGCATCTTTAAACAATTATTATTCATGTTTCAAAGAACTGGCTGCAGATGATTAGATTTTTAGATGAATGGTATTATCATAACGCTATTCCAAAATCGCTACATCGTCTCTCCTCGCGACCCCCGAGCTATCAAAAGGGCTAACTTTATGAAAATTTACTTTAATGAATATCATCATATAATGTGCAGGTACAGCCTCATTGGCAGCTGGGACGCAGGCGTAACTTGTGCGCTTGCGCAGCTGCACAGCGAAATGGGTGACACACAAACAGCTAAACATCATTACCAAGATGTAAGCACAAGACTTGTTTTATAGTACCTTTTTTTTACATATGGCTGTATTTAATCATTACTAATTCCTTGAAATAATAATATCACGTGTGGAATGAAATAGTAATCAAATCTGTTTTGTTCTTGTTGATAAAATATTGCTGGATAAAACCACGAAATCGCTAGGGCCGGATTTTCGCCTAGGCCTAAAAGGCCCTGGCCTAGGGGCCTAGCCAGCCTAGGGGCCCTTGTCCCATTGGCGGGACCTAAAAACAAGCTCAAAAGCCTGGCTTGCCTTATCAAAAAACTGCATACATGCATACATATTTTCACGCCTGTCTCCCATTGGGGTAGGCAGAGACTATAATAGATTTCCACTTGCTACGATCCTGGCACACTACTTTCGCTTCATCTACGTTCATTAACCTCCTCATGCATGATCGTCCATTTAGGGTGCTTAAGGGCACCCTAAATGGCTGACCTTTAAAAAAATGTTATCGAAAAAAAAATTTTTTTGTTCTGTATTAGTGTCTTTAATTTGCTAAAACAAAATGAAATTATTTCGAGATAAGGGACGGGGCCCTAAATGCCAAGTGCCTAGGGGCCCTAGCCCTCTAAGTTTGGACCTGGAAATTGCAAATATATATTAGGTCAATTCCTTATCCTGCACGTAACGTTAGATCTAGATTATCGGGAGAAATAAGCATCTCCTCGTTCGTAGTACCTAGATAATAGACACATCGAGTACGGGAGGAAGCGAGAGCAATTTCCGGCCTCCTCCAGTGCGGCGACCAGAAAATGACACCACTAGATACCGCATATGTTTGCTACTACACATTTTGCCTAAGGCATCCCCATCGATTGCTAACCCACAGCTTGTCATGACTGTGATGGAGGTCCCAAACCCCCTAGCCGTGACTATAGGTCAAGGGCAAACAAGCGAGCTTTTTAGTTGGTACGAGCAGAGTACGCATGTGGTACGAGTCTGATTGACCTACTGCCTACCCAGGTGGCAGATTATGCACGAAGACTTTCACAATAAGGAAGGTACATCTAATAGGTATACGGAGTCCATAAATTGTTGGTACATATTCCTAATGGAAACGTGTGGTGTGGCATACAAACGAGCGACCTTGTATCATACGTAACAATGAATAACACATAGCTCAGCTGTCACGTGGTGCTCATTTCATATGCATTAAGTATTCACCATTTATATTATGTGAATAATTAACATTATTTTCTACGTCCAAAGTTGAAAAAAAAGTATATTAGTACAAGTAATCACACAATTTGAGGTGGGTAGGTACTTACCATTGGCGAAGAGTTTCTAGTAAGGCATGAGTCCTTACTTGCTATTTAATTTTTTTTAAAAGACGTTTCGTCTTTTAAAAAAAAGTAAACAGTCCACCGCCAAGATTATTTTGAATAAAAAGTTGACATCGTAAAGGTTTACCAAAAAAGTGGTATGGAATAGGGACTTGCTTTTAGGATTGTAATATAATTAAAACCAGAAAAAGAAATTACCTACATTTGAAATTTCGGTAGCCTAATGGCTAGGGCGTCGAACTTGCGATCATGTGGTTGCCGGTTCGAACCCCACCCATTGCACTACCGACGTGAACCCACTCGTAACACAAGCATTTAGCTTAAGCACGAGGGGTTAACAAGAATACTAGTAATGTGCGACCCTCATTGCTAGTAAGCTTTTTTTGTCGATTTAGGTTGAAGCGGTGTGGCCATGCGATCTCTCTGCGCTGGAGTGGCTGGCTGGCGAGGCGCAGCCAGACGTGGCGCTGCAGTACTACAGGCGGGCCGCGAGGCTGCAGCCCACTAATGTAAGCACTATCCTTGTTCTCGCTCATTGGCTTTTTGGTATACTAAGACTGAAATTCACCAAGCTACTCCCCTAGTAAATGAAATAATAGAACGGAATTTGTATGAAATTAGCTGCCGAGTAGGTAATTTAACGGAAACTTTCTATGCCATTCGCGTAGTGGCTAAGCAGTTGACTCCTGCACCACGTGTCGCAGGTTCGATCCCTGCATGCAACTTGTATGACCTTAGGTCGCCATTCCGGGTCTGATCATTAGCGTGTGAAAATTTGTATTTGTGAACGCACCCACGATAAAAGTGAAAGTTCTGGTTAAGAAGAAAGGTAGAATCATTGTAGTTTCGCATTTACAAATTTATTTGGCAGAAATACAAGACATGACCACAGGTTGCTTTTAGCAGCGCTTTTTTTTCAATCACTATAAATAAACTGAATAACACTTAAAAGGGAAATTAATACAAAACCCGTTTACCCGTTATCACTAAATAACATTAATTTTACTAATTATTGTGCGTCAAATCAGGGTATGTACCTATATATTGTTTATTACGTTTTATTAACAATGTATTTAAACAAAGATAATTGTGAGATCTACTTATTTCTGGCTGCTGTCATTGCTGACTGCATTCAGGAGTTCTATCTAAGAATCTATTGCAAAATAATGGGTAAAGCAAAGCGGTATTTGGTTTATTGACATATTTAGATGGGAGGTAGGTACGATATCTTAGGTTTTAAACGTTAGAACCTTCACCTTTACCTGTAGTCTTCCTAAACAGATGGGTTCCTCAAACAGTAGAGCTACCTACCGGCTTCAGTGCTGCTAGTTGCGGTTCGACCCCGCACGGAGCAAATATTTATATGTCCTATACATAGTTTTACCAGGTCTAGTCTTTGTGCGAATAATTTTTTTTTGTAAATGCACCAATGCAAAATTCAGTGTCAACCCCGTTTTTTTTAATCTTTTAAATGTGTCTATGTATTACAGAGTATTGAAAGGATTATGTTCTAATGCTCAAATTATCTAAACATATTATTATTAGGTATTGTTGATAATTTTTGTGATAAGTATAAAAAATCCGAGTCAACTTTAATCTGTTGCTATGGCAGCCTGTAGTTTTGTAGTTTTAAGCTAACTTCTCTAGACCAATTGGAGCTCAAACCTAAGATCCACTTGTAACTTTTCACTTCATGTAATTTTATTTTACTTATGTATATAATATAGTTCTTTTATGTAAGTATTCCAATTAATCTTGTCGTAGCCACAATGGGGTCTGTTGATGGGAGCGTGCCTGCGTGCCAGCGGACGGTATCAAGAAGCGCTATCTCTGTACAAGAAGATGAATGCACGGTTCCCAGATAACGTTCAGTGTAAGTATTGATTCCATAAAGTGGTAAATCATCGAAAAGTCAAAATGCCCCAAACAGCTGTTGTATATCAATTATACTATTTACTGTACCGGTTACCTGTTATTGATCTAGTTTTTGCCAATCCTGTAGTAATATTCATAATTTTCTAAACTTCTAGGTGGACATCAACACGTTTTATACAACCTACATGCCAAAATTCCAGTTTGTAGGGTACTTGAGATTTTGTGATTAATCAGTGAGTGAGAAGAATTTCGCTTTTATATTATGAGGCAGATTTAAACTTCGAAAATACCCTATAGTTAAATAAATTAAAATATAATACTGTTTAACTTCAAATTAATATTTATCCAGCAATATTTACGCAGGTTTGAAGTTAATAGTGAAGTTGTGTGGAGACCAGGGACTTTCAGAGACGACATCTTGGACAAGGGAGTTACAGCGTGCACAAGCAAGGATTAAACAGAAAGAACAAGGTTTGATATTGATAAGCATAAAAATATTATCGTCTTCAGTTTCCTCTAGTTTTTGCGCAATCAGATTAGCAGTAATGATACTACTGCTTCGCCGACCAATTGATTAAATCTCCGGAAGAAATATAAAATTGTGCAATAGATATCAATAGATAATCTGCGACGGCACCCACGTTTCAAATGTATTTATTTTCTATAAGTACTAGCTATTATCTTGAAAAGAGTAGTTGATACCGTATTTGCATGTATACCTATCTATACTACATATTATACGTAAATAATTCCTATTTACGACGAAAAATACGACGCAATGAGTACATAGTTATTTGTGTGTGTCAATATTGAATTTTAATGCGTAGCTATGAATTCTTCGACAAGCAACTGGTAATCTTATCTAAAATAAGATCAAAATGCGCAACGGAGGATAGTTTGCTTTAAATATTCAATGCATTATTTTGTTGCAGTATCGGTTGCGTCAGCCGGAAGTGTCTCTTCAGGGGCCAGCCAGTCACCGATTGATCAGATCAGAGGTGAACATTACGAAATTTAAGGGGAATTTATTAGATAATATTCTATTGCTTTACCTTGTCGCTTGTATTAGGCTTTTATCGGATTAATCTTTCGGATCAGGTGACAATGCGGAAATTCTACAAGAAACGTATCAATTCGTTTGTGAATACCTAGATAATCGTTATTTGTGGTTATGACTAGGTGTTACTTTAGGTATTTTAAACATTACTTAGTACGCATATTCTCGAGTTGATTTTATTTTAATTTTAAAAAGCATCTATTCAATTAGTAAATGATACATTTACGGGACAGAATTCTATTCACCTATTGCTTTGAACAAATAGAGTACCTACCTACACATCAGTATCTACCTAATACAGACAGACATAGGTACATATGTCTAAGCACAACTTGCACACGCAAAGTAGGCATACCTATATGCTTATTTATGAATAAGTAGTGAATAACATAGACGTTTCGAATAGGCAAAAGGGCGATACTTTAAATCGGCTATAAACTTTGACGACACCTATTCAGTACTTGCCTTGAGGCCTACATCCAGGAGAGGACAATTGTAAGCGGACCTGTAATGACACAATTACTTATCGATAGTTGTCAATAAAATATATACCTAGAACTGTGCAATTCTGATTACATGCATACGGGTCGAATTGATAGCCTCCTTTTTTTAAGTCGGTTAAAAATTATAAATAGCTACACTCCTTTAGAGCCAACATACAAAGGCGATACAAAGTCGTTCAAAGTGTGGCGTTATGACGTAATTTTTTTTGACTAAAGTTTAGACATACATAATATTATACTAATAGGTATAATAAGTAATACCCACTTTAGCTATCTCTTGACTACTGAGAGTTTTGGTATAAGTGGGTTACAAATGCGTACCTCCCAATTAATGCGCCAAATCATTTGTATAAGTAGGTATATAATTATATGTACAGGCAGCAGCCGCGTGGACAGCGCGACCACTGTGCCCCCGACGGCGGGCTCGCGTCGCTCCAGCGAGGGACGGGGCGACAGCGCACTTACTAGAACATACACGTGCGTTAGTTTTAATTTATATTAGCACTTTACCTCTATGTAAATTGTTTTAAATGAATTTATAGCAGCAAACACTTCATAAACTATATTAGTGAAATAGAAACACATTCAACATGTGGTCAGGCGTTACTAGTTTTATATTATATTAGCACAAATTTACAAGAGGCAGGTACCTAACCTCAAAAGTAAATTATTTTAAATCGATTTATAGCCGCGTAGGGGGGGGGGGGTACTTGGAAAAGTGGATGTAACTTTGACAATTATTTAAGACATGCGTGCCTTCCAACTTTTTCTTAGTAACATTTATGGGGAACAGGGAAATCGTACTAACGTCACAATAACGCTATTGCACATCAGACGTAGGACTAATTACTAAAAAATCTACATGAGGCGCCACGGGGTCAATCGTCTGAATATTTATTGGGCCCATATCTTAATCATTCAATTCATTTATTTACGTACTTAACGTTAGTGAAAGGTAATCACTCTACAGTTAACTTATTATATTTTCATATTCAGGTATTCGAATACGCCAAATCAGGATGGCCTGCAACCAATAAACCGGTCCACAACACGCACAGAGACCAGGAAGAAAAATATCGATGAATTTGATAACGATTTGCCTCTGCCACCAGAATAAGTTAAAATTCATAATAGGTAATATGACACCATTTTAAGTAGACCATGTTTGTACTTAGTAGTATTTATAATAACAATTACTTATGTATTATAAGTATGTATTTACAAAAAAAAAAAGTATATAAGTATTATATCCATTGTCTAGTACCCATAGTACAAGCTCTGCTTAGTTTGGGACTAGATGGTGCTGTGTAAAATGTCCCAGAATATTTATTTATTATTTATTTATTAATTACACATTTTCTTTTTACTTTTACACATTAATAAATATTAATACCTATTGACTACTCTTTTTTTTTTAAATAAAGGTATCAGATATTCGTATTGCCCTCCGATTTCATAATTATAAATCGAAAATAATCCAATTATTTAATTAAATTTCAATTCCTCAGTATTGTAAATTTACTAAAAGGTAAGTACCCAAAACAGTTCACAGTTCGCCGGTATGTTTAGGTCCCATGTAATAGGGGGCGAGCCTATTGCCATTAACCGGGCACAAATTCCTAACTCCGAGCTGCTACTGGGAATTTCATATAAAAATCCAATAACACTGCTCGACCTGGGAATCGAACCCAGCGTAGCAGTCGCGCTCAGGGCAGGACCACTTAGCTAATGAGGCAGTCGTTATCGTTATTTTAGTCGTAATCCTCTAAATTGTTGTACATAACTATTCGGTTATATTTGACGCGCAATTCAAACAACTACGCAATTTCTGTTCGTATTCTAAATTGACTAAGTTGAAAATTAGGGCAGATTACAGATTAGATATGAAGAGGGAACGGTATCAATTTGTTAAAGAAAAGAAAAATCTTAAAACATTAGTTATTCGTTTGTTCAAAATCTTTCAGTGAACATATCGCATTGCCTAATATTCTGCCACTAAGCAGTGTGCTGACAATGTAGCTAGAAATTACTTGGCATATGAGGTATCAAGATGACAACGCGCTAGTGGTCCTTCTAGTGTTGCTATCGTGTACAGGCTGCGGTTACTTACTTATTCTGCATATATACGACCAATTTTGCCGCTTACCATCAGGCGCCTCGTATGCTTGATTTGATACCGATTGGTGAGAGATTACTTTACCTAACAATAGAAGTTACGTAGGTACTAGTTGCCCGTGGCGTATATCAGTAAACGATGTCATTGGTGACGTGATATGATACATAGATCATTAGTTCTATCTCTACTAACAATGAACTATTTTATAAATTAAGTAGTATTTTCCTGCATCTTTTTAGGGTTCCGTACGTCAAAACGCTTCGTTGTCCGTCTGTCAAGATCTTTTTGCTCAGGAACGCATGTATCAAGATGAAATTAATAACAAATACCTATTTTAAGTCTACGATCCCTTGTAGGATAGAAAAGAAACTGCCATTAGGTATATGCCGCATATTTCAACACTCTTAGATAAATTAGAACCTTAGGGACTTAGGATCAAGAAGCTTAGCCTCACTCTGACAGCAACAAGTAAAGGAAAAATCACAAAAACGTTTAGTAGCTTTACTTATCACATTAAAAACAATCATACCTACTTTGCATTTAGGGAAATCAATGTGACGTACTTAATATTATTGATGCATGTTTCTAAAATGTTAAGTCGATCCTTTCGATTCATCTTTTCGTTGGAGCAATGTTCGGTGCTTCCAAAAGATTAATAGCTTACTCACTTCAGTAAAGCCACAGATAAAAGAATACTAGTAAAGCTAAGAAACCAACAATATTATTATCATTTCGCAAATTTTTACGGAAGGTTCGGTGCGCAAGTCAGACTCGCGCTTGTCCGGTTTTTTCTGTGTCAGCCGATTTCCTTGAATACGCACTTAAGTACAGACGAATTATATGCCGCAGTGAAAATGACGTCTAACATTAAATAGTAGGTAACGTATAGCTGAAGGCACAAAAATATTATTGTAGCTCTTTACTATCGATAGGTTCTATTATTTCATCATCTAAATAAAAATATAAATTATTCAGTTTATAAAGAATGTATTTATAAATATCAAATGATTCATACAGATTCTTTACCTTAGACTAGAAAAATGCACATTATTAGTTGAACTTACTTTTTTCTTTTGACCATGAAACTTTCTGATATAATATACAAGTGGCTTGCCACATAAATACCCTGAATCCGATTTAATGGTAGCATAGTAATTTTCAGGACTCATATAGGTAATTACTGCTTGAAAAAGATCACTAAGACATGTTCATGAAAACATATCCATAAATTACGTCACACGTTAGGGGGAGAGGGGAGTCCATGAAATGTGTCACTGTGTTACAAGGGGCAGGAGGGGTCAGCTTTATGATGTCTCATGTTAAAATCTAAATATTAATAAAAAATTGGGAGGGGGTATCACAAATGTGACGACGTGTGTCATGGACGGGGCATGACACACGTCATCACATTTGTGACACCCCCGTCCCAATTTTTTATTATATATAATATTTAGATTTTAACTCAGCTTTATGATGTCTCATTAAAATCTAAATATTAATAAAAAATTGGGAGGGGGTATCACAAATGTGACGACGTGTGTCATGGACGGGGGTCAACAATTCATGAAATTCATGTGACGCAACTTATGGAGGAGCCAAAATTACTTTTTACATAGTAACACTTGATAATAATGGATGCAAATATTTAATGGCAGTGTATTTTCAAGATCCCTAGAAAACATACAGTTTTATATTTCCTAAGCAGTTTTCCATGACTGGGTATTGATTATGGTATTTTAACATCTAAACTTAAAAAATATGATTTACAATTATATACAGAGCAAACTTTGGCTTTATATTAATTATTACACAATAATATCACATCATTTAGTCTGACGGCGGTCATGGAAATAAAAGTCCTTTATGAACGTTTAATAATAATTTGTTTAAATTAAATAAGAATTTTCTAGCCTGTTATATAAACGGAATATCTAACAAAATATTTACTAATAACGGTACAACGTCATGTGTTTTACTATTTATACAATATTTGAAATTTCCTTTAACCAAATTTTAACACTAACATCTTAATATAGTCTATAGCTGCATTAACAGTTTCTTATATCGAATTATACAGGTTTAATATTTGAGACAGTATCTACACTAACGCCCAGTTAGCACCTTACAAGTTACAGGATCAAATAGAAAAATGTATATTTTTTGTTGTAAATTTTTTTTATTCTCTCTTGTCGTCTCAAATTCTCACCGTGTATAAGAACCCGCATCATTGGGTATTAACAAATCGATTTTATCTAAACTTTTCTAATTATTAACAAATTGATTTCTAATTTTGAAATCTTTTCTATTTTACTTCACTTGATACTTCAAAAGTATGCTACAAGAGATATTATACTTCCGTACTTCTCCTGAAGATAGTTAATATTAATAAATAAATAAAATAAACAAGTACATACTGATAGCGCCAACGATAACAGTATAATTAGGCGATTTTGTTTTGGTACCAAATGCGAAGCATTTATTCATGCTTCGCCTCCTCGTCCAATGTAACCTTAACTTATCAATAAACGTTATCATTTGAATAATAATTATAGTTTATCGTCCACACTTTTAGGCACAGAAAGTTCTCCAATTGTTCCCCAGCACAGTATCTGATATGTGAATTCACAGTTCTCTTCTTTCATCGACGTTAAAACTAAATAGTCAAGATCACACGCGACGGCTAAGGCGAAATGATATTGTATATCCATACCGCCGGGTATGGCCGAGCCCTGCGTTCTTTTCGTAATTAAAGATATCTTTTTAAAATAAAACCATAATTCCGTGGTGTATTTATTAGCAAGTAGGTAAGACTAAAATTCATCAAAATATTTTTAATTACGATTGAATAAAACTGCTTTTTCCCTAGATGAATCTATACAAAATGAAGATTTAAAGGAAACTTAGCGATTTTTTCTGTATCGAGTCAAGTTGAGTCAATCGTGTTTTGCCATCCATAATTCACTAACAGCTAGTTCGAAAAACAAATCAGTCTATAGATTTGCTTACTAGTCAAAATTCTACCTCTAGTCAGCAAATCTACTGATTGACTTCTTATAGGAACGCACCGTAACTGGTAACTTAAAACTAATTTCCGTGTAGTCAAGACACGTCAGAAGACTAACTTTGGGACTCATTTCGCCTTAACATCTGTACGCAGAACTATGATATAACTTTCGCATATGGGTGCTCTATATGACCATATTGTATCGCAAGCAACGTGTCCTTAACCCTCTGGAATACAGGTTGTGCCTGCGCCATGGTAGGAACTAGGATTTCTTCATCTAAGACGCCGACCCTGCTGATAGGACTGATCACCACAGCTGTGCCGGCGCCAAACATCTCTAGTAACTGAAATTGAAACGACTAGTTTAGTGCTAGGCTCTATCTGGGGACAAGACAGTGAACTCAAGCCAAGTAGAGCAAAACGGACTGCCATTGCCACCATGACACTGCCACCATCCGTTTCTCAAGTAAGTAACTCAGCACTTTTAAGCTCCCTACTTCATCTTTAAAGCTAGAAGTCTGAAATTAAAACAATACCTTCTTATTGAACCTACTTCTACCCCCAAATTGGAATGTGAATGGCAATTGGAATTCAAAGCTCCCTTTTTTGTCATGGACACTCACTAATCGTCATACACAGTCAAGTCATCATTCAATGTATAACAAAATACGTGTGCCGTCGTTGTTTTACTTAGGGTTGATGATGATGATGACTTGGCTAGCTAGGGAACGAAAGTCAGGCCCATTCAGTTAGTAATCATGTAACAATCAAACCTCTGAGATAAACCAAATGAGATAAATTAAGCGGACTAGCCAAGCCATACTTTTTGGACAAGTTTAAGATTGTACAGATAGGGCTTGAAGACTAAGGAGTGTGGCTTAGGTTAGAATAGAATTTTGAGATTTGTCATTTTTGTACATTTTATGCTTTGATGGGGGTATAAAACTAAAAGAAAATCATTTTGTCGAACTTACCCGTCCTTTTTTATTGAGCTCGATAATCATGTCCATGGTAATAACTTCTTCCTTAACGACAACATCCTCCCACTGACTTGCGAGCTCGATAATAGACCGACGTGTCACTCCGGGTAAGATAAGCCCTGTCAGTGGCGGAGTACTCAATTGCTTTTCTGTAAATCAAATATTTGCATTGCATAATTCTGTATAAAATTAAACAAATAACGTTGATCTGGAAAAAATGTAAGTGATGTTACTGACCCTAATGTTGCTTCAGATATAAGACAAGAATTTACCGGTCAAAAGGTCAGAGTAACAACGACGCACCAGATAACATTACAGTATCACCGAGTCGAACCGATAACCAACCGTTAACCGCATGATCATACGTTGTTTTTAATTGTTACAAACAAAATAATGATGAAGCAATATATTGTTTGCATTGTTACCTCCTTGATCGTTGATGTACACCACAAATATGTTCATCGAGCCGACTTCCGTGAGCTCGTGGTTTGGTCCAAACAGCCACAATACTTGATGATAACCTAGTTTAGCTGCTCGAGCTGTGGCTTCTGTAAACATAATCAGTATATACTGGCAATTCTCGATTATACCGGCTACATTCAATTATCGATAAACTAGTATCGACTATGGTATAATAATTGACATACAAACGCATAACATTATGTTAATAAAACCACAATTAATTAATGTAGCGTTAATTGGGTATTATTTACTTTATTTGTTAAATGAAAATTCTTTCTTTAAAAAAATAAGAATATAAGGAATTGTTGTGCAACTCGTACCTATCGTAGGTCCATAGTTGGAGCCAACTTTTCGGTTACCAACTCCTCCGGGGAAGGCTCGGACCACATTGGGGTCCGCGTATATTGACACTGCACCATCGCTGCCCGTCTTGTAATACGCACTCACTGGACTTAAGATGACGAACAATAGCGCCGTCTCAGGTGTCATAACCCCAAATGTAGGCTGTTAGATAATTATATTGAAATTATTAATCAATACAGAATTGTGGCCAATTGTTACTAATTTATTAAACGAAATAAATAACTTATGGTAAATCCAAAACACATTATTTGAATGTGCAAAATTCTATATTTATTGTAAGCTAGAGACCCGCCCGTTTTTTGGCCCGTTCCTAGGAGTTGTAGCGTGATGCTATAGCTTAAACTTGAAGAAAGAAGAAGTATGAAAATGCGTTCAGCAGTTTTTGTGTTTATCGAACAGACAGACAGACGGACAGACGCGGCGGGAGATGTTTTATATGTAAGGACTAATGTAAAATGAACATACATAAGATTGATAACAATTTGTCCAAGATAATAGCTACTCAAACTCAAGCACATTCCATTTAATTGCCTAATGCCATAGGACATAAGTCCTCCCTGCCCAAAACCTAAAGCTTGAATATCTAAATCCAAGTGAACTTTTATGCTTATGGACTTTAATGTATTTAATAGTCAGTTACTTCTTCATTGATAAAATAATAAAAACAAATTAATAAAATTTGACTCACGGGCTGTCAAAAACATTACAAGAATAGGAGAATTTTAGAGGTCGCCCAGTGTCCGAAATTCGACCCTAATATACTGCATATTTTCAACCTTCTTAATTATGTTAACCATAAACCAGTGTGTGTAATATTTTTTAATAATTTTTAAGCATTATTATAGAACTGCCTCATTAACCAAGTGCTCCTGGGCGCGACTGCTATGCTAGAGGTTCTGGGTTTTCTATGAAATTCCCAGTAGCAGCTCGGAGTTAGGAATTTGTGTCCGGTTAATGGCAATAGGCTCGCCCCGTATTACATGGGACCTAAACATACCGGCGAAATGTGGGTGTACATTAGTACGCCTCTGCCTAGCCCTTCGGGGAATACAGGCGTTATAGTATGTTATTATAGAAACTCATCCTCCACACTCTTTCATGTGCGCAATATGCTTAAAAAGGGCTACCAATTTTTCTCTTCACGTAGGTATTAATATAATAATACTACCACATCAGTGGATCATTTGAAAGGCGATTTTGTTAGGTTTAATGATAAAATAATAAATGATATTGATTTCTATAAATAGATCTTTTAAAGACACTTTTACAAGTAAATGTTTTTAATTTTTTTTTAATAGATTCCGCCGGTTTTTCCTAACTCACGACCTCTGAGAAGAAACACCGAAACAAACGCAGAGAATCATGGTCTTTTTAAAGTCCAGACAGTAATAGTATTTTAATCTTATGTATTACTATGCGAGTGTTACGATGTAGGGTAATATCTGGACAGGCATTTTGAAGAAAGAGCCATAGCAGCTTTGAGTTGACTAAAGAGAGAAGCGAGAGACCAATGAGCAAAGAGTGGCAGGAACACATGGCCTAGTAGAATTTTCTTGATATAGCTTTCTGCGTATAGAATGCAATGCGCGGAGTGATTCCAGTTTATTGCTCGCGAGTGTAGATTCTATGCCTTTCCCTGAGTACTTGATCTTCATAATACCTAATAAGTGGTTTCCTTTTCGGTGTATCATTAATTAATATGACCTTGAACCAATATCACGGGTAAACAAGCGATAAAACTTCATGCAAAATACATTATCTTCAAATAAATGATTATCGAAGAGATTAGATATTATATGACCTATCCTGTTTTTGTTTAACCAATTTAACCTATTCAATACTATTAGCACAGAAAATCCTCATGGATCGTCTGCCACCACCCATCGGGATCACAGAATGACCATGACCACGCTGGCCTCGTGCGCCTCAGAAATTTTCCTTAAGATTTCCTTGGGCTGCTTCGTTTAGTTTCAGCGAGTGATAAATAATGTTTTGCCGCATGCAGTCCGTTAGTATTACAAGACTACCACTGCTTCAGCACTTTGCTCGAAAATCTCCATAAATTTCTATAATTATCTTCTATTTCTCTATTTATTGCCATAGTCTATATTTAACCAATTTATATGATGTATTTTGAAAGGTTTTAGATTAACTAAAATACTGAAGATTCAAGAGCAGCTAAATTAAGAGCAAATTCATATTTATGATATTAAATTATTTGATATCAAGTTACATAAGATGAGATAACAATAAAATAATGATATAATTATGCAGATATAGAAAGGACGTGACAGAAACTTTATAACAAAATAATAGCAACAGGCGATACCTAAGTGAGGCGATTGTTTTTAGAGATAATTATATATATAATGCACACTCCTTTTAAAACCGTAAGCACTAAATATCTATATAATATAAGTTTTTGCCTTATGCCATTTACAAATACGGAATGTATGGTTTAATTGATCAATAAATAAATACGAATCTTAAAAGGTGGATAGTTGTGAAGGATTACACTCGTGAGTTCGAAAAAATCTACAAGCGATAAGAGAACTATGTGATAACATTGTTATTTGCTAAATTTTATCAATAAAAAGTGTATATTGTTAATTGTATCAAAAGATAAAAACAAGTGGCCCACATACTTACTTTACGAATATGCACTGATTTTATTATTACGCCAATAAAAACTTAAAGTTGTTTACATTCGATTGTAAAAAATAATGATAAGCTACCAATTTCAAGTTTTAAGTGTTTATCAAATATGTATCTACTAGCTACATTTCTAGAATAAGCTGGCCGCGTACTGTTACAGGCTTTACGTACACACGATGTGAATGACAGTTTTGCTGGTCTGGAAATGTTCTCATTTGTGTGTACTCAATAAAAATCAGTGATCGGAATAGGTAGCGCTAATTTACCTTAACTTCAAGGAACAAAAGCGAAAGTATTGAACATTTATTTGCCAATTTAATCTTTCCAGAATTAATAATGCTAATTTACGTAAACTTCGACGAATAGAAATGAAAAGTGCAGACTGCCTTACGACGATATTTTTTCCGGGACTAAACTTGTTCCCGAGGTTCGACCCATCACTGAAGTTAATTAAAAAATAATTTTATTAATACAGTAAAATAATTTAATTGAATATAGTTTTTTTTTGCCCAGAATAAAAATAATACAGTTTATCTGTTTAACGTTCTCAAAAATAATGTACATGAAAATAATTTTTGAAATCGGCCCTTTGATGAAGTGATATTATAGTATAGATGTATTATATAAATATCAACTAGCTAATGAATTTTGTGAATTATAAATCTTGTTAGAAACAAATAATAATATCAACACAGCGTGTAAATGAGTTAGCCACAAAATAAACAAAATGTTATTATGACATTTTATGTGTAGGTATAATAATGTGTTCCGTATTTGCTGGTTTTCCCAACATAATAATATCATGCATCTTTGAGATACGTTAATTATGTTTCATTGGCTTACCTCTGTGCCTATTAACGTAGGTCGTATGTATAATGTGGAAGTTTCTGAATGTGGTACCCACTCCTGATCGATTTGTATCAACCGTGACATGCACTTAATGAGTTCATCTCCGTCAAACATTGGCAGTCCGGACCTCTGAGCCGCTAAATTCATTCGTTCCATATTTAATTCGGGCCGAAACAATCGTATCTTATCATCGACCCCCCTGTACGCCTTCAATCCTTCAAATAACTGGAACATATTATTTATAATCACTTTATCTCCCTTAATACATACCTACAATGGACAAAAAGGTCTCCAACTCTCTAGTGACATCATTCGCCTAATAATACACCTACAACAATACTTCGTTGATAAAGCATGTGATATAAAAACGAGCATTATTATAAACATGAACGTTTTATAAAATGAGAGGTTTTGTATCTGCCATATTTTATTTCTTTAATAGCTAATCACTGAAATCCAAAATACTAAATATGGCAGCTTCTTTTTCGGAAAAGCAAAAATTCTTTCAATGTGAGCATACTACTACTAGGTACTAAAAGCTGTGTAGAAAAGAACATACTTGTATTGCATAATGTAGAGCTTTGGCAGCGGGGTGTATGCTTATATTTTCAAATGGAAGTATCTCAGGTTTCTGCCATCCTCCTAGTTGTTTGAAATAGTTAATTTTGAGCATGTGGTCAGTGAAAAATTTTCCAAAGCCAAGGTCCGTTGCATTTGGTTTCGGATTTAATTGATAAGGAGCTGCGAGGGTAACTCGCAAATCTTCATGCTGAAAAAAACACGAACAGTTAAACATAATTACACGCTGAACTTGTTACGTAAGTAAAGTGACTTGTATTTTAGTTATTTACGATCACTATTTCCTAAGCTAACAACATATTTTATTTAATGTATCGTTTATATAAATAAATTATAAATGAGGTTATAAAGGAATTGGTGTATAAATAATTAAATATACACGAATTGCTTTAGTTCATTAATATATAGATAATACCTAATTAATGAAGATAATGTCAATGGAATGATATCCAAAAATGTTAAACATGGCTGAAGGCCTTATATTCAAGACAGTTATTACTTTAGTTATAATTACATTTATGTTTATAGTGTCACATCGCCAGAAGAGCACATCGCTGCTTCGTCAGTCGGTCACGTGGCAAATGGTATGTTCGATTCGTGTCAATAAATAAATCATACTGTTACCTCCTGACCAGTAGATAGCAGTTTAGAAGTAAGTTGCATGAGTGCAGACAAACAAGATAAAGGTTCAAAACAGACATTCATGTCGTCGATACGTTCTTTAAAAACAATACATTACTTAGAATTATCTATTTTCATGCGTCAACAGCTGCTATGTTATAAAGTTCTAAGTCTTACAGGAAAATTATAGTAATTATTTGATTCCAGCAGATTATGAAATCATCAAGTTATGTTAAACTGGATATGTTAATCCCTAACGAAAAATGTTTATCATCAATTTTTTAATAAGAAGCTGAAAGAATTCTCCGATTTTAAGGTGATAGAAACATCATCTTGGATATTGGATAGCTATTTTCAATAATAAAAGTGTATACCTAAAATAAATTAATTGTAGAATTTAACACGAGTATTAAAATGGCAGTTGTGGTTTAAACCGTGTTCTCACCTTAAACGATATTTCAGACGTGATTTGTGGGCGTGGCTTGTCAGCGGGCGTGGTCATAGGCGGTGCCACGTGCTCTGGCTGTGCTTGCGCATGCTCTTCTAACTCCTTATAACGTAATGAAGAACTGCAATAACGCACATTTTGCAGCTTGTGCTGATTTTCGAAAATCCACTTTACTAATACCTGGAATACAACAAACATGGTATAGGTAAATAAAATATCTTCATACCTACCCATTAAATTAATTCATTCTCGTCAATGATGATTTAAGACAATCCAATTAATTAATGTCTGACGACCCTGTTTGGCCCCCCTTCTACTTATTTACTTACTTAGGTATTTTAACATATTGTGTAAATAGCTTTTATACAGGGAATACGTACGCTTATTATTGTATGTATTTAATTATTTTTATTTATTTTGGTGCCAAATCTATATTTGAATATATATATGTCGCAGTAGAATTGTGTAATGCCATATTTTACATAATCGCTAGCCGCTTTGGAAAATAGCCCCGTTATGTAAAATAGCTGAATGACGTTCAGCGGACCCTACTGCATTTGTGACCAACACTACTCGGAAGGGAATGAACGATGGTAGATTTTAGTTCCAAAATTCAGGGCTAGGGGCGTTGTGTGACATAACATTGGCCTATGCTCGTCAAGTTAACCCACATTTCTTCTATACAATTATGCACAATGGCTACATTTCGGTTCTGGCAGAGTTCCGTCGTTTGGTCTCAGTTCTAACCTAACCTAGCCAATTTAAACATATTTCATCCCGAAACTACCCCGTCAAAACTAAATATGGTTGCAAAAATCCGTGAACTTATAACTAAATGACATAGGTTTTTTACACAAAACGCTCATCGTAACTGCAAAGTAGTAATTCTACAAAACAAGTAAACGTGGTTAGTGGTTATGATAAACCTATCGCAATGGCTATCCAACTGGAAGCCATTCAGCTATTTTACATAACAGAGCTATTTTGTAAAGCAGCTAGCAGTTATATAAAATAGAGAATTATACAATTCTGCTACGACATATATAAAATTTAACTACTTTCATAAGATCAATATTATATATTTTATTCAATTCAGATTAGACTTTTCAGTTAAAGTGAAACCTACTACAGAATTCATATCTATTACTCGATGACAGAACAAAGCAAAATAATAATAAAAAATTATAATATTTTACTAGCTGTTTCCCGCGATTTCTATCGCATTTTGTTAAACTATGTTCTTTCTTAGGATACATTCTAGCCTCATGCCAAATTTTATTGAAATCTGTTCAGCTGTTTACAGCAGCGGCGTGAAAACGATACAGATAAGGATAGTTACTTTTTCATTTATATTATATAATAGTAGATTACCTACTGTAGAATTATTTCCTCTTAAAAACTACCATTTAAAAAAGCTTACCTGACTGCGGCGAATAGGCATTTTTAACACGAAATATTAACACAATACACAGTTTTCCGACACAATCAACTAACCACAAATCACTATCTACTCTAGGATTATTATAGAACTTACGAATAAGTGTGCACTTTAAAAAATATATGTACGTTCACAACTTGCTTGAAGTTAACTGACTTCACTGGATCAAAGCACAAACATTTAAACAGCAAACGATAAGATTGTGGCTGACCTGCGTGTGACGTGGTCATTCATAATCAACACAAAATTATAAAATATTATTTGATAACGCAGCTAATCAAAATAAAGATTACGCACTAGAGTATTTTGTTTGACGGTATAATGTGTACGGTATTGGCAAGCAGCCGGGCGGTGCACACAAAACCAAAGGGATCACTGCGTAGCTCCTAGCGGCGACAGCGTGAGGTCGAGTGAAATGCCTGCATTAGGTCACCGAGCTCGTTCATACACATTTAAATGAATATGGTAATACTTCTGGCAAATAAATGCTTATTTACGTACGAAACCAATTTACATTACGAATTATTCTGCATAATAATAATACACACGAACTTAACAAAACACAAAAGTGTCAAAACTCAAACGATGTTACACATTCCCATTCATTTAAAAGATTTAATTTAATTTTGCGAACTATTACTTACTCATTACCTACCTACTTTACTTAGGTATGAAAATTATTATTTTCAACAACAGATAGGGAAAGTATGTCAAAATCTAAAAACCGATTTGTTATTTTATAAATGAATCTATTGAAATGCAGACTGAACGACATAACAGTAAATGCGTAAACATTTTTTTATTGGAACTAAAACAACAAACCGAATTGTGACGTTTAGATATTCCGAAAACAAAACAAGCAGGTTTATTTTATCAGCTGTATTATTATTTATTTACTACTCAACGAACAATCTTTAATATAAATAAATTATCTAATACTGAGTAACTGCATTTCATATCTATGTAGATTTAACTAATTATTCAGCTAACACTTTTATGTTGGAACTGTTTTCAAAAGAGGTTTGGCTGGCGTAGAGAAATTCTATCTTCATTTTTAGCGTGTTTCTTTAGCATAGTCATAATCTCATTGTCATATTCTTTTGGCGTAGGCTGCTTCTCAACGATCCAATAGAAGAGATCCCAGTCGTTGCTTACTGTATTAATCAGTTTATCGTACATCATTGTCTGCTCTTCAGTCATTGAATCCAAGTACTTCTTAGCAAAAGTGCTCAGCAAAAGATCATTTTCCAACATTCCTCTCTTGCGAGATTGGTATAGGAGCCTAGAAATATAAAACAGCAGCTTTTTAACATTAGATAAATTAAACTAGGTACAGAGGGAAACCACTAATATCTAATAAAATTAGCATTTTTTAAATTATATTTTGCAGTAATGCGTGCTAACAATTGTGAATAAATAGTGCAGGTAGCTCAGATGGATAAAGCGTCCGGTGTACTTAACCGGAGGGACGCAGGTTAGAACCCTGCCTGAGATCGAAATTTTTCTCCCACTAAAATGTATGTCACTAAAATAATTTATGATTAAGGATGTTTCGATGCACGAGGTAGAGTTGTGTGTGAGTAAATATTTTTAATAATAATATGACTAGCAGTTGCCCGTAGTTTAGGGCACATAGAGGCACCTATGTCCTTTCTCAAGGTCAATCTATATCTTTGCCAAAGTTTATCAATATGTTCATTTAGTTGTTTAGGCGTGAAAAAGGCAAATCAGTCACTGTCACATTTAATTAATACGGGCAGTTGACAGATGTTTGATTAATTAAAGACATACCAGCCTTGATGAAGAATATAATATACCAACACGCCTTTATTCCCCAAAGGGTTAAGCAGAGGCGTGTGTGTTTAGCTCCTTGTAATAGAGGGCAAGCCTATTGCAATTAACCGGGCACAAATTCCAAACTCTGAGCTGCTACTGGGAATTTCATACAAAACCCAAATAACACTTTGCTCGACCTGGTAATGGAACCCAGGACTTCTAGCGTAGCAGTCGCGCTCAGGACCACTAGGTTAAGGAGGCAGTGAATGAAGTGAGGGAAGAATATAATCTACAATTATAAAAACAATTGATCATCACTGTACCGGTATTCATAATCATCAGGACAAGATTGGACTACTCGGAATTGTGGATGGAAAAACTTACTTTAATAAAATAAGTCTTTTATGTATTTAATACTGTTAGTGGTACAGTCACGAGCACAGATATGTATACAATTGGCAAATTTCAAAAGCGATTTTCTCTTAATGTATTAATTGTAATTTTATGATGTTATGAACAAAGTATTTTCGAACCAATGCTTTAGTGATATTATCTCAAAGATTGCAATCGTCATTTCCTATAAAAAAGTGCATTCGAATTTTAGTAAGTGTATACATATTGATGCTTGTGACTGTACTCTTAGTACTGAATATATAATTCAAATCGACTTGTATACCATCACACCCACAACAGTATTTTCTAAAGGGTTAGGCAGATTTGTATTTGTATTACACACACATTTTGCTGTTAATTTTAGTTCCCATCATAGAATATAAGAATAAGTACTGAAGTTCCCATGTTTGATTAATTGAAAATAACAGGCTTAGTGAAAATTTTAATTAGATACAATTTATATTTTGAAAAAAATAATTAAATCCGACGAATAAAGTTCCAATTTATAAGTATTTGGAGTTTTTAGGGAGGATTGGATGCCTTGTTTCTTTCCCGCAAAACAAGTGTCAGAACAAGATTTATATGATACAGTCAATTGTGTCGTCGTAATTCTCTACATCGCGGTGTGTCCCACAGTATGGGTCGCGACCCACTGATGGGTCCAGACCGATTATTGGATGCCATAATATATTGCCAATAATCCAAAGCCAGTATATTGAGAACTCAATAACGCATTGCTCTACCTAGAGACAGTTTTGTTTGTACACATATTCCTCAGAAACTAGAAATCAAATTACAATAATTCATTAAAGCTGCTTAATTTTATTGGTAAGGAACAACTTAGAGATCAGTGCAAGTTTCATCAAAATTGATAAGGTACTATATTGGTAGGTAGGTTGGTTTTGGTGAGTGTATTAAAATTGGTAGTCATCAGTCGCAAATCGCAAATATGAAATTAGACGAGGGTTTGTGGCTTCATGCTTCAATATGTAGAATGACAGAGATAAGTATCTACACTAATATTATAAAGGGGAAAGATTTGATTGTTTTTAAACAGGGCCACTTGAACCAACTTCTTAAATATGTTTAAATTGTATTTAAACACAAAATTACAATGGAATATTGAGTTTAAACACATTTAAGAAGTTGGTGCAAGTGGCCCTTAGTCTGTAATAAAACTAGTTCACAGCTTTGCTAGTAAAAAAAGAATATCTTAACAATACTTAAAACCCAAGTACCTAAATTAGATAAACATGAATAGATACCTAGGTATCTTAAAAATACTTATAATAAATACTAACTGAAAAAACTGTCAATTAATGCAACTTTGTAGTTGAAAATAATTTGTCCTTACATCAATCAATATAAATCATGGTTGTTTTGCCAACTGCAACTATATGTTTGTAATCACAATAAATAATGATTTTAAAAGTGACAATGTTAGAAAGTTACGATTTTTTTATATTTTCCTTTTCTCGTGCTTGACATGACCTTGCTTCTGCCCAAATTCCATGTTTACAGATCAATGGAAACTACCCTACAGTTGTTTATTTATTCTCTTTTTAATTTCAACTTGATACCTCAACATGGTCTCAATGGACAGACAACAAAGTGATCCGAATGGGTTAAATCATCTAACTACCAGGAACTTTTTAGTATATTGGTGAGCCAAGCAAAGCAAAAAAAGCAAGCAGCCCAAATAAAAAAATATGTTTACCTAGCCTTACGCTTCTCCAGTGTTTGTGGTTTGTCAATGTCATAATGTGGTATTTCCAAATAAGAGTAGTCAAAATCAACCGGTTTTGATGTGTCACTCATATGAGCTACACTTGGAAGATTCTTCACTAATTTATAAGCCTGAAAAGAATACAAAAGTAAATATTTATAAGAAATAGCTTCCACCCGCGACTTCGACCATGTGGAATAGTTACTTTACTTAGTCTTAGCGTGATGATATATAGCCTATGTCCTTTCTCAGGGTCTCAGGGATTGTCTGTGCCAAATTTCATCAAAATCGGTTGAGAGGTTTAAGCAGGAAAGCGTAACAGACAGACAGACAGACAGAGTTACTTTCGCATTTATAATATTAGTAGGGATTGGTAACATGTTGGATATTTTACTTCCCCGATAACCTCCTGACCCATTCTTGTTATTGCTACATTATGATGTAATATAAGAGCAATGTATATGGGTACACCTCATTCCCAAGAAATAAATGTGTAATTGTTACGAACAATGCTTCTTCAATAAACACTGTAAGAACTTACAGTCGTTGGTTATATTTAATGTGTGTAAATATGTTAATAGATGAAAGTTGAAACCATCTATTATATATTTGCTGGATAGATTTACATAACAGTCAGTTGGTGTTTAAAATAGCCAATCTGGAAATTCTAGAATTGCAAATGGGACATTCCCTAAAGCGGCGCGACTCTGACCAAAAATAGTTCAAATAGACAAACTATGAGTACCTAATAATAGTAACATGGCAGATTTTATGAATCTGTAAATATTTACTTATTTATACTATTCAGGCATTACTTACTGCATTAAAGGATCTTATTGGTCGAAACATTTTGAATTCGCTTTTGAGTAGTTTCGAGGGTTATAATTAAAATAATTATTTTCAATGTCTCCGAATAATAACAGGCTTTTTTTATTTAGTTTCCAGGTTTAGTTTTTCAAAATGTTATTGTAATTCGACTTATTAAGCCAGATACATATAACACAAGTTCTAAATTATTCTCATGAAATCTTAAGCAAACAGAATTACAGATGTTGAATACGTAGCTGAAAAATGTGAAAAACAAAATGAAAATCTCGATTTGTCGAACGAAAAATTGAAAGATTGACAGGACATTTGTATGATTTGTGACACACAACGAGTATTGCTTGTCTTACAGTCTTACTTCAATGGTGACACTGACTGGTCACTGTGACAGCTCGACAGTTTTTTTTTACCACGACCTTCTCTCACGACTTGACTGACAGTGACACTTGACACACTTAAAATTGCCAAATAACGAAATACGGTACAAGTTCTTGCCTTTGTATTATTTTATTAAATTATTCAAAATCTATTTAAATTATTACTCAATTATACTAATAAGTTCAATTTATGATACCACGTATTATTCACCATCTTCTTTTACAGCAGTGTTTGTTTATGCTTCACAGCATCTAATTTAGTCTGCATACAAGCTAGATTACGGTTGCCATGACAACAGTGTTTGGGAAAATTCAAAAACAACCAACAAAAACCTGTGCTGTGATACACTTATTATACAGCTATTATCTTCTTATTGTTGTTGTATAATTGTATTGTGACTGTAATTTACTGCAGGCAGGAGTGATGATGATGGTATTTGAACTGTAGTGCAGTTGGATTTCTCTCATTTGCCATGATACCTACACGCGACTTTGTCTTATCCGCTATTGGTATGCAGTTTTCGGTGTTTATATTTGTATGTTATACCTTATCTTAAACTTAATCAAGACTATCTACAGAATAATAAAGTTAAGTACTAAAAGAAATGAAGGAAAGGTCATGATGAAACTGTTGCACGCACAAAGTTCTTGTAAGTTATAGTGGAGCTAGTCTCGCCACTTGTCGCTACAAATTAGTACAAATGTCTCGAATTCCATGGCCCTGACGAAAAAGGAAGGCAAGTGCGGTTTTTAATCGGTTCAAGTCCGACTTATTTGCTTCCTCCTCAGATAGTAGATGATCTGTGAGGATTTTCGGCACGCTAACAAATCGTACCTATATGGAGCCTGCTAACCCGCCCTTCGCCTGCGTAAATATCTGACCTCAAAAGCACCACTCTTAATAAAATTTAAAGGGAAGACAATACCAGATATTTATCGGTGAGATAGTAGGTATGTTACATTGTATTGCAACCTACAAAGTGTCTAAATTGTTTGTTGGTTCCTTTCAGAGCACTTTTATAGCAGATCAGATTTTAAGTTAGATGAAAAATCAGAAGATGCCTTATCTGATTTCATCAACAACCAACAGATACATATAATACAAGGCTATATGAATAATGAGAATATTATTCTTCATACTAAAGTGAGTATTTTTTTTTGTAAAATAAGTAAGAATTAACTATTTATCATTCATCCATCTTTTTAAAATAATAAGTACTTAATGGCAATAGATATTGCATTTTCCAGGGCATCTACAAACATACTGGTATCATGTGTATATACCAGTATCCCTCTGGCCACAGATAATAGAATACTACTGGCTTACCCTTTCTAATATAGGTGTGATGGTATACTATAGATGTAATAATATTGAAGGGAAAAGTAAAATACTTAACTGCACTTGTACAACAACATATATCTGGAGTAACTACCTACACTAACCACTAAGGTATCCCTATTTCCAGATACAGGGGGATATAAATAAATCTATTATATTTTACAAAACATCAGTGCAAAACTTGGATGATGCTGTACACAATATCAACATTTTGACTCTATCAAATAACACTGTGGAATCACTCTATCAGATTTGGAGACAAGTGTATACACCCCTATTAGCTGCAGTAAGTACTTGCACAATAAATTATTATTATAATAAGCCTGATTTTTCCCACTGCAGGGCTAAGGCCTCCCTTCCCTCCTTCCACTCCTCTTGGTTCATTGCTTTTTTGGCCCAATTTCCCAAATAGGAGTCCAGTTTGTCCCGCCATCTCTGCCTGGGCCTCCCACGTCGTCTTACGCCTTAAATTAATAATAATAAAATATTTGATTTTCTTTAAACCAATACTAAAGGTATTTCTTTGTTTATATTTTATATTTATATGGTATAAGTTTTACCTACGTACCTATATAGCTCAAAATAATTATTTTAGACCAAAAATATATTTTGGGTTTTTCTTCAAATGCTTCTGCACATTTTCTCCCTCTTATTTATTTTATGACTTTCATCATGTTTTTTTCAAAAAAAATATTATTTCACAGGGTACTGATTTATATTCCAATAAACTTCAGAAGAACATCACTGAATTAGAATCTAATTTAAGGATTTTGGCTCATGGAAGAGGTCACCCAAGTAATGTAAATGGTAAGTTTTAAGAGGATCTTTGATGTTCAATTAGTGATATTTAAAAGGTTAAGGCCTTACCTACCTACTTTAACTTCCTTATGGATTATCCACTATTTATGCCACATCCTGTATGATCATATTTTTTAAATCATATTTTGCAGTTGTTTTATCAATACAAGATGAATCGGAATATTGGAAAACAATACTACAAAAAAGAGATGTTAATAAAAAAGAAAAAGAGGCAGCATCCAACTTTTGCGAACTTTTTGAAGATGTTATAGAGGAAATAAGGTAAAAGAACCACATAATTATTTAAAAATATTTAAATATGGGGCATTTCACGTCTAGCGGACAACCAAAAAAAAAATGAGGTCGTGAATTTTGTTTATACTCTAGTCAGTTATACGTGTAGACGTGGATGTGTACACCCAATTTTTTCTTCGTTTGATGCTTTATTAAAAAAACATATTTTTTACATATTAATTGATACAGATAATAAGCATCCAAAAATTCATGACTTCATTCTTAGTAAATTTTTAAAAGCGCATAACTCAGCAAGAAAGCCTCACACGAAAAAAACATTGGGTATACACATCCACGTCTACTAAAGGTATAACTGACCAGAGTATAAACAAAATTCACGACCTCATTTTTTTTGGTTGTCCGGTTGACGTGAAATGCCCCATATTATTTTAAGTACAAAAGCGAAATGCCACTCACTCACTGATTAGTAATAAAATCTTACAATTTTTATGGTCTAGAAACCGCCTTAATTCAATAGGTTCTTAGCCTCAATTCAATAGGTTTTTAGCGCAACTGCTACGCTAGGATTCCTGGGTTCGGTTTCCCGACCGAGTAAAGTGCTATTGGGTTTTCTATGAAATCCTCAATAGCAGCTTGGAGTTTGGATTTGTGCCAATTTATTGCAACAGGCGTGCTCCCTATAACATGGAATTTGCGCATACCGGCGAACTGAGGGTGTACATTAGTACACCTCTGCTTTGTTTTAGAAACTTGTCATGTCAGCTAGGATGATGTTTTGGTAAATTCCCACAGTATTAGGAAAATCTGGATGAATGCATGAACACCATGGAGTACAGGTAGTATTTTATTCAGCATGGAGGCCACAGCGGCTAGAGTTCTATCTTCGATATTCTACTGTTTGACCAAAATAAAACTATTTATAATTTTGTCTATGTAGTCAATTTTAACTTTATTTCCCTTCATTACATTTTTCCAGAACAATCCAATCTAGCCCCATGGATGAAATCAGAGAATCAGCTGAGAATATAGGTGGAATTTTAGATGATGTCTGGCGTATTACAACCACCCCTTATGAACAGGACAGGATGGTTCATGTATTTGATATTATTGGTATGCAACATACACACCTATATTTATGTAATTACTAGCTTCTGCCCGCGACTTCGTCCGCGTAGCGTGATGATATATAGCCTTCCTCAATAAATGTGCTATCTAACACTGAAAGAATTTTTCAAATAGGACTAGTAATTCCTGAGATTAACGCGTTCAAGCAAACAAACAAATAAACTATTTAGCTTTATATATTAGTATAGATACAATATATTTTTACATATAAAAAAATACTTTTATAAGTTTTTATCTGCTCTATCTCTTTTATCTGCCTCATTAGCCAAGTGGTCCTGAGCGTGACTGCTACGCTAGAGGTCCTGGGTTCGATTCCCAGGTCGAGCAGTGTTATTGGGTTTTGCTATGAAATTCCCAGTAGCAGTTTGGAGTTAGGAATTTGTGCCCGGTTAATGGCAATAGGCTCGCCCCCTATTACATGGGACCTAAACATACCGGCGAACTGTAGGTGTACATTAGTACGCCTCTGCCTAACCCTTCGGGTAATACAGGCGTGATGGTATGTTATAAAAAAGCAAAATGAATTGACTTTGTCAATTTTTGTACACAACATTGAATTATTAGAGTGTTTTTATATATCTTATTTATCCCGAACTATTAATGTGAATGCTTTCTTTTATTGACTTCCCTCATACATCAAAATAAGCCACAGCCAAGAATAGTCGGATTTAGCTATTTTATTCAATAAAACAATATAATTTATTGATATTCCAAATCATCATATCAAACCATATGTTTGTAGGACATGAAATATGTTTGATTATACAAAAGACCGTGTCTACTACCACACTTTGGAAAATACACAATGGGGGCAAGGATAGTGAAGTCCTGAATCTTTTATCTGAGAGTTTGAAAGTGGTTCAGACATGGAATAGCGCTTGCGAATCATTAACTGAGACTTACTGGCCCAATTATGCACTGCATACATGGAACGGAAAACCCTATGTGCCACCATTTTGTGTGAACTTTCAAACTAGGCTGAAAGAGGTATGAACTTGTTTACATATTTTACAAATCGCTTTATATGGTACAACCACAGAGTAGAATAACTAACTGTGTAGCATTCTGCCAATGTGCGTTTTTTAAAGTTCTTTGTTTTTATACAGACCATTAGTAATGCACAATGTATGTAATTATAAGTCATTATTATTAATTGTAATTATGGTAAGCAATACTATTCCTCACTGCCATCCAGATAGGGATCGCGTAAAGGGCGAGAAAATATCTCCTCTGACCGGTGTTAGGACCTCTTTAGATCTGACGGGCTGGCGACCACTCTTATGTTGGAGCCTCTCGTAAAGCACCTTAGTATGGGTTTCGACTTTTGCGCGTAAGAATCAATTTCCTCTTAGTTCCTGTGGCCCTGCAGGCCGTAGGGGCTCTTAAGGGTCAGCAATGCATCATCAGCTCCTCTGGTGTTGCAGGTGTCCATGGGCGACGATGACTACTTACCACCAGGCAGCTCATCACCTTGTTTGCCGACTTCATCAATAAAAAATAAAAAAATTAATTCTAAACCTGTTTCAGATTTACAATATTAGGTCAACACACTGTCAATTGAATAAATTGCTTTCAAATACTGAAAGAATGGAACTACAAACAAATGATTTATTTGAGCCATTTAAATGTAAATATTCATTTGGTTTCATTTATTTTATTCAATTCTCCATAAAAAATTCTTATGAATACAAAATTTGTTTTGTAGCTATCAACATCTGGATGTGTAATGGGTCAAATCCTGGGTGGGAGGCAGCTGTTTCTAGATTTTCGACTAGTTTGCGTCCTGCTGAAACTAAAGTTGCTGAAAAGCTGAAACCTAGATTGCATAATATGTCCACTAAACAGGTATTATATTCACAGGAAATAGCGAAATTGTTCAACTTTTCCGTGTGAAATGAATGATTGTCAATGACTTCTGTATGTCAATCATTTCAATATCTGTATTTTTAGATGCTGTATGAATTTATGAGATATAGTGCTCTGATAGAGCGACCTCTCGTTAAACATGCACTTAACAACGAACTAGAGATATTTGTGTCATCTCTGATATCAATGCTCAAGAGTATAAAAACTCAAATGGATGCAGACGAAATGGACGTCAAAATGTATCAGCCGCCCGAAATGTCCTCCGTCGTACATCAAATACAATGGGCTAAGCTGACGGAAGCTAAGGTAAGCAAACACGCTAAAACATAAGTAAGTTAGCGTTGTAAACACGTCGGCTTGAGTTGGTCACATGACCCTTTAGCCAACAATAAAAGATTTAGCTAGGAACAAAGCAGCTCTAATATTTATGCTCGATGACATATTATATCGAAATAAGTGGCAGTGCTCAACTCGTATGCCTCCTATCAAATATAAAGCATTATTAAACGAGGTCACTATTCGGTCGGTAAGATTTGAAAGTCGAGTCGACCGAACAGTTCCTGCTCGGTCGACTCGACTTTCTCAATCAAGTCTTATTTAAAAACATTTAGTTACTTAGTTATGTAAACTGAACGGTGTGGCGATGATGGAAATAAAATGGTAATACATAATTTGTTTAAAAATGTAGGTGGAAGAAATCCAAATGTGTGCAGAGAAGTACTTGAAAGAATTTGAGGGAAGTGCTGAGTTGCAAAATCTCGCTACCAAGGTTTTGAAAGATCTTAAAACCATGTATACACAATTGCATGAGGAATGGTGTCGCGATTTGCAGGTGACTACAAACACTATGTCATTGTATCGTAGTTCCAAGTAGCCCCTATATGATAAACTCCAACTGCAGCCTATAAATTCTTCAGGCTCAAGCAAAGAACGGTTCCCTGCAAATATCAACGGATAAGCCTGTGGTAGAGTTCAGCGGCAGTAGTCGCCTGATGGTGGTGAACTTCAACCCCGGTCTGGTCCGCGCCGAGCTGGAAGCGCGCGCGCTGGCCGCCATGCGCCTGCCGCCGCCGCCGGCCGCCGCCGCGCTCGACGCGCTCAGCAGTGCGCTGGCGCATGCACGCCCGCTGCAACAAGTACTACATCGACATTTGTGTTTTATGACTAGCTTATACCTATGACGTCATCTAAGTGATTAATAATAATAATGTTGAGGTTTATTCTCAAAAGATGATGTAGTGACACGTATTGAAAGGAATATGCTGAGATGGTTTGGACATGTTGAGAGAATGAATGAAAGACGATTAACGAAAGGAATTTATAAGGCGCATATCAGCAGTAACGTCAGAAGAGGTCGACCTAGAAGGACCTACACCGATGTTATTGGCGAAGTCCTTCAAAAAGGTCAGGTGCGTAGTACTCGCAACCGGCGCGTATGTATGAGAAGATGTATGAATGTCGCAGAAGCAAAAGAGGCATGCAAGAATCGTAGCAAGTGGCAGTCTATAGTTTCTGCCTACCCCTGTGGGAGAAGGGCGTGAGTGTATGTATGTATTCTCAAAAATCGTATAACAATTTTATAATTAAACAGTCAAGATATGTATCTGGGAACATGGCAGTGCCCCCCCGCCCTCCAAGTCGAGCAAAAACAAGCGGCACGGCCGTACCATCCTTTTCTCGAGGCATTTCAGCCCATTTTCGAGTCCCTTTAACTTCGTTGTGGATTAAACTAGAAGCCTGAATTTTCAGTACTTTTCTTTTTCAGAATTTTCAGTTTCTTTTTACGATAGAAGAACTGAGTTGCGAGACTTGGTTTTTTTACAAGTTATATTTTTATTTGCATTTATGTTAACAGGTGGCGTCATTCCACAATACGTTAGGAGAGCGCATGATCCCGTCGACCAGGCCGATGATGTTACAAGCGGCGCTCGACTTGTCTAATCTGGTACAAGACCAAAAGGCAGTGTACTGGGATGACGTTGAGCAACTATCTAATTATACTAATAAACTCAAGAAAATCGTATTGAAATTAGAGACACAGGTATATATTTTTCGAATTCTAGACAAATATGTGTAGCTGCGTTTACTGCTTCCGGCAGTCCCCAAATCTACATATTTAAAGAAGAGCCCAGTGTAGGAGTAGGTACCGATTTGCCGGTTGACTAGAAACCAGGTACAGCGTAGTACAAACGCTTTCCCCGCTAGTTGGCCTGATGTTAAGCGACACTGCGATCTACGATGGAGCGCGCTTGCCTAGAAGCAACCAATTCACTCGTGATTTAAAGACACCCAGATTATCTAAGAAGACCTACGTGGGAAGCGCACTCCAAATTTCCACATCAGATTTAACCGTTTCGTTCGGGTTTTTGGAATGTCCACTATGAATCGATTTCGCTTTTTCGCGCTTCTTGTCCTCCGATAGTAAAAAGGGGGAATAATATCATAGAGATATGATACGCTTTGCTTAAATAATGCGCCATCTCGAATAAATCAAAAAGTTAAAATTGAGCCTATTGTAAATTACTATAAGGTTTTGGGATTAGAATAGACATAAATAGGTAGTCAAAGCGGGTGTGGTTAAAGCGCAATTTTCTTTATAAAGTGCTAAATTAAGTCGTGATCATTTTAATATTTCAGAACACATACCTAACGAGTCAACATGCAGCTATCAGGAGTATTGTCGAGAAGCTGATCGAGACTGAGCTCTTAGTCCAACAATCAGAATGGAAAAAAGGAGTTAAAGACATCAGAGATATTATAGATTCGGTGTGAACATTATATTGTAGTTCTTAATTGTTAAATTTGGATAACTTATAGGTATCAGAATAGTGGCTTAAATTTAGTTCGGTCACGTCACTAATCAACATATTAGTTATATTCCAATTAGCGGCCCGCCACGGCTTCGCACGGGTGGAGACATCCCTAACTTTTTTCAAAAAATTATATAGCCTACGTTAATCTGGTATAATGTAGTAATGTATCAAATTTTGAAAGAATTTTGGAAATCGGCCCTATAGTTATTGAGTTTATTCGTTACATACATACAAATCTTTTCTATTTATAATATTAGTATAGTTATAGTTTACTTCTTCAACTAATTAATGAATAAATTAAGCACAATATTGTTTTGCAGGTGGAATCCAATGGTTATAAGAACACAGAACTATGGCGATCTCACTGGGACTGGCAGCTTTACAAAGCTCTAGAATATCAATACATAAACACGTTACTTTCCCTTGATAAGCATTTCCCTCACGTCAAAGTTGATTTGGTGTTGCGGTAAGTTTAACATTTTATGAACTTTGATACTAGTATACTATTGATAAAGTATATCGACATAATCTAGACTCATACGAATTATAAATTAATTTAAAATGAATCTTATTATACAACTCGTTTTTGCGTATAACGTAGTGATCGAAAAGCCATTGCAAAGATCTTTATATTAGACTAATCTCCATAATGGGAATAAATAAATTAATTATAAGTGTATAATAATGTGGAACCTAATATCTGTAGTATTTATAAGTATTTTGAACAACAACTTTAAAATTATTGACCTATTTTTAACTAAATAACATGTAAAATGAAGTAGACAGGTGACCTCTTTATCTGGACTCGATAAAGTACGAGTAAGTACGTATCTTTGTGTTATTTTTTGCATGTTTCATGAGATTATAAAGTTATTTTAGTGAAGGATAAATTCGACTCGCAGGCTGGACTCGAACCTGCGTCTTCTGGTTAGATACACACGTACAAGTTGTAAAAGATCTCTGAGCATAATAATTTGTTTCTGGTGTTAGTGGGCACATGGTGCGCGTGCAGCCAGCCATCGAGGAGCTGCGAGTGCAGCACTACCATCAACTGCGGCGCCTAGTGGCTATGCCCGCGCACTTCGTCGGCCTCCACAATAACATCACAGATAAACAGACCATTTTCACCGCTATAGTTGACAAGTTAGTAATATTGTACAAGATTTTCATACATAGAATAATATAAAATTAAATTATTTATTCACTCAAGGATTTGTACAAAATAGAATAGAATAATCTTTATTGTACATCATAAGAGAAACAAAATTAAATATTTCTTTATTGTACATCATAAGAGAAACAAAATTAAATATTTTTTTAAACTAAGGGTAACAACAATGGACAACCTTTGGATGGACACGAAAGATAATTATGAAACAAGAGGGGTAAGGGTAGTACAAGGTTGCCATGTTAGGTAGGTAACTAGGTACTAACATATAACATACCATAACGCCTGTATTCCCCGAAGGGTTAGCCAGGGGCGTACTAATTTATACTCACAGTTCGCCGGTAAATTTAGGTCCCATGTAATAGGGACCCTATTGCCATTAACCGGGCACAAATTCCAAACTCCGAGCTACTTCTGGGAATTTCATAGAAAAACCCAGTAAAACTAACGTACCAGTCGCGCTGAGGACCACTAGGCTAATGAGGCAATTAGCTGTGTTAAGTACTAACAATTCTAAACTCATTAGCTGTAACAGGTTAACTCAAGCCTCAAAATTAGAATGAATGTCGATTCGCGCGCTTTGAGCGCATTGTCGCGGGCTTTGTTATTGATTTTTATTTTTTGTGATTTGTAAAATATAATTAGGTAATTATTGATGATGAAGGATATCACATAGCACACAAATAACACCTTCATGACTGCTAAATCGAAATACATAAGTATGCCGAGTATTTAATGATAAAAGTATGTATGAATTGATTAGATAGGCCTGTGCAATCAAAGTTTCATAAAGAGAGCTCTAATTATTTTGAGATATGTTTATGCATATTTTTATTTTCCTTGAAGGTGAAGTATAAAGCACTGCTTCACTTGGGGGAAATATACATTACAAACTCGTGTAGTTGGCTCAAATGCACATTCGTTAGTAATGTGTCACTTTCTTCTCTTGGTGAACAATCTACTATTCGCAATCCTTATGCTCAAACCGCTTTAGAATAAAGATGTAGGTTAAAGTAGAACCGTGTTGGGTGGTCAGGCACGGGTGGCTCGGCAACAAGGCGGTGCGGTCGGTGGAGCGCGCGCTGCGGGCGCTGGAGGCGCGCGGCGCGGCGTGGGCGCGGCGCGCGGCGCTGGCGTGCGCGCGCGACCTGCCCGCGCTGTGCGCCGCGCACCTCGCGCTGCCGCTGCACTGGGAGAACAACTTCAAGGCCTGCAAGGCCTACGGACAGGCCGTCGCCAAGATGACCTTGTGAGATTATGTTCATACTTACCTATATACATATAGATAACTGTGCTTCTTCTCTCACTTATAATCTAACTCTCTTCTCTCTCTTATAATCTTTTTTTTTTCTTTCAAAAACATCGGTACTCGTCTCACTCGATAACACCCGATTATCGCATGTTGTTCTTCATTAACACTGCCTCGTTAGTCCTGTGGTCCCAAGTGCGACTACTACGCTAGAGGTCCTGAGTTTGATTCCCAGGTCGAGCAAAGTGTAATTGGGTTTTTCTTTGAAATTCCCAGTAGCAGCTCGGAGTTTGGAATTTGTGCCCGGTTAATGGCAATAGGCTCGCCCCCGATTACATGGGACCTAAAAACATACCGGCGAACTGTGGGTGTTACGTATTAGTACGCCTCTACCTAACCCTTCGGGGAATACAGGCGTGATGGTATGTTCTTCACTTGATTTTTAATGTCAATTCAAAAGGACACACAAATAACATTATTTTTAGTAAATGCGAAACCCGAGACACGTGTCAACATTTTCATTGAAATGAAATGAAATGAAATGATATTTATTTCTGTAAGTAGATCATTATAGACACTTTTACAAGTCAATGTTTTGTTTTTTTTTTACACTTTACAACTACACATCTTCTCACACATTTCATATATCTAAATAAAACTTTACCCCCGCCCCAAAGCTCGATGGTAAAATTTCTTACCAATATTGATCTTCTTAATCTTCATGAATAATTTTGGTTGCGCCAACTTTTAGCGAAGATGAAAAGATAGAATGGATAACAGTCGGAACGGTAACATTGCGACGCGAATTCGAAGCCCAAGCGCGTAATCTCTGGGCATGTCTGATGACGTCACTGGTGGCCAGTTGTCGATCAGACGCAGCTAAAGTTGACACCTTCGTAGCCTCTGCAACTGTTATGTTAGAAAATCAGACCCTACCTAAGAATGCGAAGGAACTTGCTGAAATGAGCGCTACGCAGCAAGCCTTGCAACAGCAGATGCCTGAGGTACGTACATGTTATACGGTGCCACGTCTTTTTATTCTTTTTAAGATTCGTTTTGTTTTATTAGAAAGTATTACTATTTCAATGATTGTACACTCAGCAATTCAGCGTCAGATTTATATTTGAACGTACAAACTGTTCAAATTTATCTGAAAAACTAAGGAAATTAATGTATAACTCAATAACAGGTGACAGAGATGTTCTAGAAAGAACACCGTACACGGCACGTGTCATTATTACATGTATTTTATGCCATTAATTTCTTTAGTGGGTATTGTAGTTATGTTTGTTCCGCTATAAGTATTTGGCTGTACCACCATGACCAAAAAGGCTAAAAATGACTATTCCACGAAATATCTTGCGTGCTCTAGTTGCCCGAAAGTTTCATAGTCCGTAGTATTTACTTTTGTGTTGTAATCCACTAAAATTATAGTCCATTTTATTGAAGATGGAGAAAACCGTAGAAGCGTTAAAACGGAAAAGTCATATGCTAAGAACTTGGGGTGGAGATACTTCCGTGGACGGGACAATGACAGAATGGCAGAAAATACACGAACTGATGCTTAGTCAACAGAAGTTGTTCGAACATCAGGTATGATAATAACGTTTCATAACTTAATAGCAAACATTACTTCTCAAATTGTTGCTTTTTCAAAATAATCAGGCTTCTTATGTTCACGATATATTTCAATTGTTTTCAATTTACTTCATAGGCTGAAATTGTAAAGTCGAGCTTGAACGGTGAATGGGAGAATCTAAACACAAGCGTAGAAGCATGGGCGTCGCGATGGAGTCAGGCTAAGCCTCGGTTGGAAGACACCCACGGCGTGAGTTACGCAGAGATGCTCGGTAGATGTCGCTCTGTGTTTGAAGCGCAAGCAAATTGGAACAAGTTTGTCGCCGATAGAGATGAACTTTTGTAAGTTGCTGGGACTACTATGTACTAGTATTTATTCAGTATCTATACCATGTTTAAGTATTATCTTCGATATGATATTTCGACATGATTGTTTTTATAAGCATAAAAAACAGTATAAAAGAAACAAATGTGAAAATAAACATGTCCTTATTTAATGGATAAGATGAAGATGGAGAATTGGAGTTCGGAACACTTAATGTTGAAATAAAAGTTTATTTGTTATAAAACATTTTAAACTTTGACCGTAGATGCTCGAATTAAACCATTGCATTATTTTAATATCGATTTTTACAGACAAGAGTGTGACAAATTCAATATGAAAATAAATGTATCTGATACATGGGATGTAGCTCAAAAATTAATGGCTGATTATGTGAACTTGTGGACATCACTGAAAGAATACCATGATGGTATGTGTTACCACTCTACTCTAAAAAAAATCTGAATTTTCCTCAGATTTCCAGATCTTAAGATATTATAGCGAGTCTGATATATCTGCTAATTATTTTTGTTAATTTAATATCAACGTGTTTCCTTTTAGAATTCGAATCTATCGCAGAACAAGAGTGGGTAGTGTTTCAGAAAAAGATTCATTTGATAGAAGAGTTTACAGTTAAATGGAAAGGACGCTTAGAACCATTTACTGTAGTGACGTTGTACATTCAGCAAGAGATAGAAAAATATTCGGTAAATTAATTACATTTATTCCCATTAATTTTGACTAAAACTCACAAGCACATGGACTGGAGCATAAATACATAATGTATCCACTGCGAGAATCGATCCCTCGACGACTCACTGTGGCCAACGTATGTCTCACCTATATGTATAATGAAGCTAGATTATTTCCGACAGAATTCTAGCTGTTTCAGTAGAGTGACTTGTGTGCCATTATTTAGTAATACCCGGTTATTTATATCAAGTCATGCAAGCAAATATACATTTGTACTGATATAGTGACGTCATTACCCAAATGTTCACACTGAATAAGCAATGTAAATTATTAACACGTGTACTTTATTCGTAATATATTAGAGAATTATTATAAATAGCTAGTTAAGCTATGGACGACAGGATGTCTTTTAATTTAACGTAAAGGCGAAGACAATAGTAAATTTTATGAGCCTCATAACTTTTTCCATCACAGGCAATGCAATGTAATTCTTTACGTTTCCAATAATTCCTTAACTGTCTCATTGTAAACTATTTTTTTTTCTTAACAGGATTTATCTCCGCTGCTAAAGTATCTCCGAGGTACCGACTTTACTGAGCGTCATTGGCGTGAAGTATATAGTCTTCTAGAGATAGACTATAAAAAACCGGAAACACTTCAAGTCGGAGATCTTTTAGGTGCTGCATTGAATATCAAAAAGCACATCAAGTCCCTACAGGTAATCTATTCATCTATTCTACATTACAGAATTATATCAACTAAGGATACAAATCATACAAATACCTACTGAAATGCAATGGAAAACGCAGCATTGTTGTCAAAGACAGTAAGTCTGTTGGCATTTGTAAACAATACAATGAATATTAAGTTAATTACATCTGCCCTTTATCCTTATAGAAAATTTGCACATCTGCATCCAGTGAATCCGCGGTTAAAAATGCTCTCAATGAGCTAGAAATTTGGTTTGCGGGCGCTCGGTTCAACATCACTTACTACAATGATAAGGCTAAACGACCCACACCTATAGTAAAGGACTTCAAAGATATACTGAGTAAGGTGAGTTTTAAGGATGTAAGAATACGCTAAATCTTAGTAATCATATTTTAATAATTAATTACTAATTCGTTTCTTGCCGGTTATTCTCCATAAAACCCCCTTTTGAAAATCAATTTTTAAAGTAGTTGTATCCATTAGTGGATACCTTGGTAAATATTTTAATAGTATTGCCTGCTGTCACCAAGTCTGGGCAGTCGCTTTCCCCCGAATAAATTCAAAATAGAACGGATTTTTAATTTTAATAAAATTAACTGCTTAGTAATTTAATGGGAGATTTCACGGAGTTGTTATAAGGAGGCCTTATTGTAATAAAAACTTTTTAAACATTGAAAGTCAAACAGTGAAAACGGAAACACTTTTAAAACGTGGTATTTTTTATATCATTCACAACTTTTTAAATTACCAAGTAATGTACGAGATATTCATTTTAATTTTATTTGGAAGATACAATCCTGCTTTTGAAGTTTTACAAAATATTAGTAGGTATTCGAGTTCATTTAGTTTATATAAACTAAATGAACTCGAACTATTCTACGTCAAATAATGGTTTGGATAAAAAAACAAAGCTTGCGTTCCTGTGGCCCAGGCTACAAGTCCAACAGCTGGAGACTAAAATTACTGTAGATCACAAAAAAATGTGAAACCGTATCTATTGTTACTCTTTTCGTGCACAAATCCACGGAAATCTTTGTTCTTTTATTTGCCTTTAATAATTGTAAAAAGCACAAAGTTAATAGCGGTTCTGATGAGGATGGATTTTTTCCCTAACAGTTTCTATCTTTTGTAACTTTCGTCATTCTGTAACTTTCATTTTTTTAAAACGTTGCCCCACACTAAGATTTTTTCCTGTATCATGGGTGCTTTTACCAGACGTGTAGATCATACAAATATTTGCTCCGTGTGGAGATTTTTTATTTTATGCCCTCGCAAATATGTATATTTATTTTCTTTCAATTAAAAGTTTGTTGCTGCTCATTAGCCAAGTGGTCCAGAGCGCGACTGCTACGCTAGAGGTCCTGAGTTCGATTCCCAGGTCGAGCAGTGACTATGAAATTCCCAGTAGCAGCTCGGAGCTAGGAATTTGTGCCCGGTTAATGGCAAGAGGCTCGCCCCCTATTACATGGGACCTAAACATACCGGCGAACTGTGGGTGTACATTAGTACGCCTCTGCCTAACCCTTCGTAAAATACAGGCGTGATGGTATGTTATGTTTATGTTAAAAGTTAGTTATAGAGCTTTCGAAAATTCTTGAGCTAGCAATTTTTTTTTTGCGCATTACCGAGAGGTATGTTTATTGTATAGACTTTACATCAAAATTCTATCTCTAGTAAGCAAATTTATTGTCTAATCTGGTAACATCAAGCAATGATTATTGTGTAACTTTGTTACAATGGTATTGTTGTATGTGTTGTGTAGATCGAGGAGCAACAGTGGGTGGTGTCGTCGCTGTCGGTGGGCGCGGGCGCGGGCGGCGCGGACGCGTGCGGCGCGTGGGAGGCGCGCCTGCGGGCCGCGCGCACGCTGCTACGTGCCACGCACCACGCGCAACGCAGGTCCATACCCATATCTTGTTCATCATCACCCTATCATAACCCATTTATTTACCAAATTTGAACTCGGCTTATTAAATAATTAAAAAAATCCAGTCTTAAAGAAATTAGGGAAATTTCCACAGCATTGAAAAAAATGGGATAAACACGGATAACACCGAGGGATACAGCTAGTGTATCAATAAATACATAGAACCTCATTAATCTAGTGGATCTACGATCATCAAAAAATTATTCCTTGACTCGTAGAATTTGCTCAATGATCGATTTATCATTGAAGTGCAAGAATGGTGATATGTTTGCCGTTGCAAAACTGTTAAAACTAACTATAAAAAAATGCAAGCATGCCTTTCACCTGACACAGTATGTATATGCAGTGCTAAGGGTATAGTAATATGCCTGCGTGTGTCAGCGTGTTTGGTGTAGCTGAAATAGGCACCGCACCGTTGCGTTGTTTTGAATATTCGAATAACCATAGATAACTAAGTATACTAAAACGGTTATATAGAAACTATTTCATATACATAAAACAGTCAATTGTTCTAGATAAAAACGAGTAGAGTTGCTGGGTGCACGTTGGCAGATTTGATTCACTATAAACATATGGACGACAGATGTGCTAGCTACTCGTATTTTGACCAACAATTCTGTGTTTGGCCTGGTCTTAAATTTTTATATTTATATGTACTTACTTTGTAATAGATTCATTAAAGTTATAATAGCTAAACCATTGCAATTTCTAGATACATATAAGAAGGTATTCTTAACTGTCTCTATTTATAGCGAATATAAGTGACGAGAAGCTAGTTTCTAATTTCAGTTAATTTAATTATTGAAAAGTACCTATCTACCATTATTCTCTAACTTGGCAACCTTTTTCTAATTGGGATTCCCCTACTTTTTATCATTTTATTATTTACAAACCAACTGAAATATAACCCATGACTGGCGGGCGTGTAAGCTTACATGCTCGGATTAATAATGATGTATGTACAGCTACAGCTTGCAAATGATATGATATTTTTTCTTGTGTAACGAATTACCAGTATTGAATATGCGCAATAAACTAACTGACATCACCATGAGCCCTTATAAATTATAATACTTGCTATTTAAATACTGAAACGATATTATATTACGATAAACGTTAAATTCAACGCGTTTTCTCAGTATCATTATGTTAACCTATTCCTCAGCGATGTTTGCGATGAGGCGTATATTTTGCCATTTTAGAGTACTTATGTAAGATGAAACCGAAGTCCTCATTCGTAGACCTGTGATCTCTGAAATCTTATCATAATAATCCGCTTTGGCACACAAATTAGTGGCCTCCGTGCTATTTATGTAGCTATTATTAGTGTCGTAGGATGAGCCTATATTCCTGACATAAGTAATAACTTAGGTAGTTAGATAATTATAATACTTTACCCACAAAAAATTATTCAACGAATAGATTTTTTACCAACGGTCTTGGCGTCATAAAACAGCCGTTATTGGTGTATTTTGTACAGAACTATTGGTAGAGTTTACATGAGAACTTACACTCATGGTAAATATTAGTAAACACTGTGCATTTTGAATTTTTAGAATGCCATCGATAGCACTTATGTTTGGATATGGATTCTCACCTCATCAGCACTGTGTTGTGACGTAACTTACCGCACATGACTCATCACGAGTCATCACTTTGACTTTCTGATCAAAGAAACTACAGCCATTTATTTCCCGGAGAAATTTGGTTGTGTTATCAAATGTTTGGATTTTAAACTTTATTGTTATCTGAAGAACTTTTTGGTTTTAATACATCAGAAGAAAGCAGATAAACTCGACATGTTTTACAATAAGAATACAGAAAAATACTGATTTTATAAATACATTATTTTTATGAATGCTACCACCATTGATGCGCACGCACCAAGCCTTATTATAAGTTTGTATAATTATGTTTGTTATTTATGATGAAACACAAAAGCAAGCAAAGTTTAATACTGTAAGCTCAGATTAGCTACTGAGAATGTAAAGCTGTTTCGATAACACGGGGTCGCTGTCCTGACTCCAATATGGCTGTTACAAAATTAGGCGACATGCTATAAAGATAGCGTGCGATTTAATTGCCTACTGAAATAGTCAATCTGTGCTGAATATAACTCTAAAGACATAATATGTTTGTTTAGAGTTATATTATGCCAGATTAAATTTAAGTACTGTAAATAACTAAGGAAAACCGGCATAATAAACAGATAGAAAACTTAACGAACAGGCACATTTTATCGAACTAAATAACAATGTACAAGCATGATAGTTTTTTGGACCGAAAACGTCCCAACTGACTCTTCCAGGAATTCTGCTACTTATACCCGAGTAGCTGTATTTATCACATTTAGAAGAGGTCAGGAATCTTGTATCTATGCTACTTGAGGTATACAAATATACTTTTATTTAATGAAAACCTATATAAATGAGCAAAACTAAAGAAATTAAAACAGAGATCGCACATTATGTTGCTTTTTTATCTCCATAGGTAAGGTTGTTAGGAATCGGATAGGACCTGTATTGTAACAATTACGATAAGTATAAGTACTATAGCTGTAATTTTATCTCATGAAAGTATTATTATATTGCTAGTGGAATGCGACGCGCTCCATAGAGGCCTTTCTTTGGCTTCGGTCAACGACGTACGCAGTTAGGTAATACGTTAAACGAGAATTTTATGATTATTCCCTTCCTCGCCGCATCATAAACCTATTGGATAATTTTGGATTCGCCTTCCTGTTTACCGCCGCCTGTTTTCTGTTAAAATTTGATTTTCACATAGGTTAAAGGTGAGTGGTTCTTGTCACCACAGTAGCGTCGTGTAATATGCTAGATGAGCTTTTGTTTAATGTCTAATTTAAATAAATCATTATGAAAGAGTTATCTTAATACAAATCGGATATTGTCTACCCAGTAACGTCTAAATTACAATAAAATTCTAAAAGTCCATCTACGTACGGCAACAGCAAGATAATGAGTTGGATCAGTAGCATTAGTAGCCTATTGTTTATCTTGTATGAACTTTGACATCTTAACCGCGTTTTGAGAATGAACTTTATCGTCGGGAAACCGTTCATTCACAGTAGCACAGTCTTGTTCCATATTGCTATAGGTATTATTGTTTAACCGAATTTGTCTTTTAAATTATTTCTTTGTTTTATTTTACACTAACCTCAATTAAGCTTACTTTTGTTCTAAAGTTCCTAGTACATTTTTTGTTGACTGATAATATCTTTGGAAACATTACTGCTATTATTCTTACAATTATAGAGATAATAATCTGTATTAATATACTTGTTCTTTGCTAGTACTTATGCATGCGTTGCGGTGCGTTTTTTTTTGTGAAATACCTTTGAGGCGTAGATAGAACAACTCACCAAAGTTCAAAATCGGTGGATCCTACTATCAGTAAACCTACCACGGGTCCACGGCTTAAGTACCTACATTATCAACCCATTTCCACGATCCACGAATGTCTCTTGGAGTGAGAGGGGTTAGACACGCTAGCCTAGTGCGCGTTGGCAGACTACTGATGCCGTCGAGCAAATCATGTTTCATCGCGATTTCGTTCACCGTCACGCACATGATTACGAATAGTTAGAGGTCTGGGACTCGAACTCGAGACTTAGCTGATCACAGCTGTAGGCTCCAGGGAGTTTAATTATATAGTGAATCTCCAGCACGAGTCCTATTAGCAGTCAGTAAGTATTGATGTAGGTAGGTACATAGGTACGTTTCATTAAAGTAGGAGGGTAGGTAGGTACTTATTTATTTATGATCGTCTTATGATTTCTTTTTAATTGGACAAAGCGTTTCTAGTGTTGGCATTGATAAGAGGTTATCGTTGAAACTGTTGAAATTGTAACAAGTTATCTGACTAGCTAAGACGCCGTTGGCTATTCATTTTACTCGCCAGTAAAGACGTCATTTCATAATGTTAGTGTAAGTAGGTACATCTTATTGTAATTTTTTAACATCTGGTAATTCAATTGATTTTGAAACTAATCTATCCTTGTTTGAAGGAGTTCTATAAAAACATGTTAAACAGAAGGTTTGTAAAAAAAAATTGATATGGCATTTACAACACCCTGCAAGCATTAATATAACCGATGTTCCGTCCTATGTTAATGGGCCGTGGGCCCCGAGTAGTCTCGAAATCACATCATTTTGCTTTTTTGCTCAACATTTTTGCCGCTTGCTAACGGAAGCAAAAAACTATAGTACAGTAATATTGAGAAAGATCTTTGCGTGATATTTAAAGTCCTTAGAGATACACATAGAAGAGTCTCCTCAATAACTGCCTCGTTAGTCTAGTGAGTTCGATTCCCAGGTCGAGCAAAGTGTTATTGGGTTTTTCAATGCAATTCTCAGTAGCAGCTCGGAGTTTGGAATGTGTGCCCGGTTAAAGGTAATAGGCTCGCCCCCCTATTACATGGGACCTTAACATACCGGCGAACTGTGGGTGTACCTTAGTACTTCTGTGCCTAACCCTTCTCTCTTCTCTCTTGCCTAACGAGGCAGTATGGAGCATTAAATATGAGTACCTACCTACTTTTATGGGTTTCAGATCATTCTGAACATGAGAAAAGGTTTAAATAACTGTAAGAAATATTAAAATAGTTTCTTTCTTTATCAGTACAAATATTCGTCCAGCATAATTACACGCATATTATCGACTCTACCGCTGCTCTATTTACGAACATTTTATACAGCTAATTGGTACGTACTTCAGGACATGTACCTACCTATGCCTAGTGAAGATTTTAAACTAATTGTAAAAATACATAGTTACAGTTCATTGATGTTCACAATATATTCTGGCAATAAGTAATTCCTATACAAATCTATTGTCCTCATTTCACTGAGCAATTTGAGGGCGACCCTTCGCTCTTTTGTTTTGAATTGCACACATAGTGACCACTGCGTTACTACGTTAGTTTACAAACTTAAAAGCTCTATAAAATGTGCTCTTTTAGAGTATTTTGCAAATGTTTTGTAAAACTTGTAGGTATAATTTCGGTCTGCGTGGTCGGACATTTAAATCGCGAATGTATTATCAGCGGCGGATGTGTAGAGCGGAAGGCCGGCTCTGACGAACCGAGTGGCCGTATCGGGCACTACTTATGTCGGGCACAGCGTAACCTAACCAAAGGGATCTCTTAAGTACGCATTTTATATTCCATTTTACTACCACTAACACCTCCAAAAATAGATTATTGACTGGTAAAAAATGTGCCTTCAATAATCGTCCTATTACACTGTACAAGGAAGCTTGTTGCCATAATAATAATTACCAAAACAAAGAGTTCATCCCGAAATGCAGTGTTATTTTTGTTGCTTAGTTCCCGTTTCGGAGAACGGCACGAGCGGGCGCGCGGGCGGGAGCGGTCGTCGCCTCGCACGGGGCCGCATTCTATACATAATCATAATATACCTGTTTATAAAAGCATCCCTTTTGCCAAACCTTTAACGCGACACGTACCATTAAACCCGTAACATTAAAAAAATCAAGAAAAAGAAACAGTAACTAAATTGCAGTAATTCGGTAATTATGTGATTATGTGAGTTTAAAAATGTTTTTAATTAAATATGAAAACTAAAATTAGTTTGAGCTATACCCGTATTGAAAATTGATTCTGTATGTTTTTTATCATTTTACCACTGCCTAATAACTTACCTAAACAGAGAGTGCTTTAATAAAACAATATAAAGATAACTAGCTGCCAGCATTCGTTGCAAAGCCTCTATTTCTGTTTTTTTTTCTTTTCATAAACTTGAAATTGAAATATACCTTCCAACGTGCCAACGTGTCATCGTAACCGGATGAAGGATTTAGGAACTCATAGAGAACAAATATACGAATATTCACTTGATTTATACTAACATGTAAATATCCGAAGTCGGTATCCGAGGTCGCCCCAAGTCCGTGCCTGTATATGTAGGACAGCGGGGTGGGCGGGGGGCAGTGCGAGAGTTTCTCGGTCCAAAGCGGCCGACAGTGCAGTGAGCGGCGCGCAGAGAGCCCGGACCGCGCCATGGCTCTGCGCGCTTTGTTTATCTTCTCGGCGCTTATCGCAAGCGGCGCCGCGGTGTACAGTAGGGAGCGCGATCGTCTTCGCGCTGACCCCCGCCTTTACGACCGTTCGTGTGAACTCAGTTCATGTTACCCGGCCACTGGTAACCTGCTCATTGGCCGTGAATCGAGGCTCTTCGCATCCTCCACGTGCGGGGAAATGGGACGTGAACGCTACTGCATTGTGTCGCATTTAGAACCGAAAAAGTGTTTTTGGTGCTATTCGACCAACAGCACGATTCTGAACCCTCATCTCAACCATCGAATACAAAACATTATCTACAAATACTATCCGGGAACGCGAACGAAATCTTGGTGGCAGTCTGAAAATGGCAAAGAAAACGTAACTATACAACTTAATATGGAGGCGGAATTCCATCTTACCCATTTAATAATACAATTCAAAACGTTTCGACCAGCGGCTATGTTAGTAGAGAGATCTTTTGACTTTGGAAAGACCTGGCGCGTTTATCGATACTTTGCACACAACTGTGACGATTATTTCCCCGGCGCTCCGAAGCACACGCAGCGTTCTCTGACGGAAGTGGTTTGTGAATCACGATATTCCGGTGTATCTCCATCCACTGAAGGAGAAGTGATTTTTAGAGTTTTACCACCCAATATAAATGTTACAAACCCATACTCAGAAGAGGTACAAAACTTATTACGTATGACTAATCTTCGAATAAATTTTACCAAACTACATACTCTTGGTGACGATAAACTGGACAACAGAGCGGAAATTCAGGAGAAGTATTACTATGCTATTTATGAAATGACAGTGAGAGGCTCCTGTTCCTGTTATGGACATGCGTCGCGTTGTTTACCAATGCCAGGAGTGGAATCAAAAAACAATATGGTTCACGGGAGATGTGAATGTACTCACAATACTCGAGGATTAAATTGTGAATACTGTGAAGACTTTTACAACGATCTACCATGGCAACCGGCTGTTGGAAAAACATCTAATGCTTGTAAGAGGTGTACATGTAACAATCATGCAACAACTTGCCATTTCGATCCTGCTGTTTATAACAAAACCGGTAAAATCAGTGGTGGTGTATGTGATAACTGTCAGCATAATACAATGGGCGTGAATTGTGAACGTTGTAAGCCCAAGTTTTATAAAGACCCTAATTTGGATATCCAAAGTCCAGATATATGTAAACCATGCGATTGTGATCCAGAGGGCACAACAGATAAAGAAATTCTTTGCGATGATGAAACGGACATTGCAAATAATAAAACTACTGGTCGTTGCCTTTGCAAGACAAATGTGGACGGCGCCAGATGTGACAGATGTAGTGATGGATTTTGGAATTTTGATCCACTTAATCACGATGGGTGTGAATCTTGCACTTGTAACAGCTTGGGTACAATCAACGAAAGAGGATGCGATGCTGCAACTGGAAATTGCTTTTGCAAACGTCACGTTACTGGAAGAAATTGTGATCAGTGCTTGCCAGAATTTTACGGTTTGTCTGACAGTGATGACGGTTGTCAGCCTTGTGACTGCGACTTTGGTGGTTCGTTAGACCGGGATTGTGATGTGATAACAGGACAATGTAAATGTCGACCAAATGTTTCGGGACGTCGTTGTGATCAACCTATACAAAACTTTTTCGTCGGAGCACTCGATTCTATTGTTATTGAGGGTGAATCGAGTCAGTGCGATTCTCAAATCGATGATAATGCTATACAAAGTCAACTATGTCATGTTGTCATAAGGGAAAATTATCCAGACGGCAGGAAAGAGACTTGGACTGGACCAGGTTTTATGAAGCTTCCTGAAAGCAGCACACTCGTATTTGTAGTAAATAACATAGAGAAAAGTATGAATTACAATGTTTTAATTAGGTACGAGCCGCAATCTCCTATAAGTTGGGAAGAAGCAACCATATTAGTTAAAAGACCATTACCGATTGATTCAGATTCTCCATGTGCCAATGTTCGACCGGAAGATGATACTATATCAACAAACCTACCGGCTAATCAACGCAGTGTATTAGTGTCACCGCCAGTGTGCTTAGAAAAGGACAAGGAAACTGAAATTCGTATTTATGTAGGACGTCAAGACAGACGCACTCCGAATTCTAGAGCCTCTATTTTAATAGATTCTATTGTTCTTATTCCTTCCTTTGATGACCTTCCATTCTTGGCAAATAATAGTTCGATGAGGGAAGAGTTTGGTCGGTTCCACTGTGGAGATCCCTATTATTACGACCTTAATAGAGAAAACGTTCCTGAAATCTGTAAGAAATATCACGCGAGTATAGGTTTCTATATCAGGAATGGATCACAGTCTTGTCAATGTGATCCTACAGGATCTAAGAGTCATCAATGCGATCAGTACACCGGTTATTGCCAATGTGTCAAAAATATTGTTGGATCGAGGTGTGACCGTTGCGCTCCTGGAACATATGGTTTTAACAAATTTGGATGCAAACGTTGTGACTGTAATAGTATAGGGTCTTTGGATAACTTTTGCGATGCAACAAGTGGACAATGTAAATGTAGAGCCAATACTTATGGGCAAGCATGTGACTTATGTCAGCCTGGATATTTCAATTTCCCTAATTGTCAACAATGCGACTGTAATGGACATGCAATAGAATGTGATGACAAGACAGGTGCTTGTAGAGAATGCAGTGACTTCACAGAAGGACATCGTTGTGAAAGATGTATTGAAGGATATTACGGTGATCCTCGACTTGGTATTAATATACCCTGTAGACCATGTCCCTGTCCGGGAATAATAGGTGATCCGAATAAGAGTAGTCATGCAGACCGCTGTGAATTAGATCCTGAAACAAAAGATGTAGTCTGTGAATGTAAAGAAGGATATGCCGGTCCCATTTGCGATGTTTGTGCTGACAATTATTATGGGGATTCAGTAAAAGGTACTTGCGAACCGTGTGAATGTAACGAAAACATAGATATCACAAAACCCGGTAACTGTGACGCTTATACAGGAAAATGTCTACAGTGCCTTCATAATACTGCTGGTGAACATTGTGATGTATGTGCTGAAGGGTATTATGGAAACGCTTTAGAAAAGACGTGTTATCCGTGTAACTGCTCTGAATTGGGCACTAACTTCACAATAGGTAATTGTGATAGAAATACCGGTCAGTGTCCTTGTTTTAAGAATGTCATGGGTGTAAATTGCGATCAGTGTACAGAAAATCATTGGAGAATAGCTTTAGGAACCGGTTGCGATCCGTGTGATTGTGATCCTATTGGATCTTTATCACCACAGTGTAATCCATACATAGGTAAATGTGAATGTAAACCAGGTCACGGAGGCAGACAATGTGACCAATGTCAAGAAAATTTTTGGGGCGATCCTAACGTTGAATGTTATGAATGCGATTGTGATTTACATGGTTCAATATCACGTCAATGCATGCGGGAAAATGGATCCTGTATCTGTAAACCAGGCATCGGTGGATATAAATGCGATATGTGTGCTCGAGGTTACTTGGGTGAAGCACCAAGATGTTACGCTTGTGGTGAATGTTTTGATAACTGGGATCGGTTAATTGACGATTTACGCATACAAACAGAGTACGCTATCGGCAATGCTAGTAAAATCAAAGTAGTTGGTGCTACAGGAGCATACACAAGAGATTTCGATGAAATGACGAGGAAACTGTCTGAAGTAGAAAACATGCTTGACAGTGCCAAGCAGGGACAAACAACTGTTAAAAACTTATTGGCTAATGTCACCAGCTTACAAGATTTATTAACTGCAGCTGATAAGAATGTAAAAGATAGTAATGAAAATCTAAATGCTCTTACATCTAAAATCAGTCTTGGTAATGTTACATTAGATGGTCTTAGAGTAAGTATCGAAAACCTGAAACAAAAAACTACTGACTTAGGCAATAATGCAACTAAATTACAGGAAGCTAATTTGGAGGGGGCTCTTAATCTGACCCGCGAAGCTAAACAAAGAGCCGTTAAAGCTGCAGATGACGCTGAAAACGTACAAACAGTAATCGCAAATACAGATAGACAAATAAAAAATACTGACCGTCTGATTGAAATGCAATACGCGAACTTTAACAGCACTCAAAATGACAATGATAACAAATTAGATGATATTAGAGATCAACTATCACAATTAGAATCCCAAATACCAAAATTAAATGAAAAAATGTGCGGCCAAGAAAGTGATTCTTGTGACATTTGTGGTGGCGCTGGATGCGGAAAATGTGGAGGTATATCCTGTGATCAGGGAGCGGTTACAAAAGCCGAACAAGCGTTAGATTTTGCAAATAAAACCGAATATAGAATAAAAGAACACGAACTCACTGCTGAAGACCTATTCAAGTTAATATCTCAAGTGAAACAAGAAACTATTGATGTCAGATCAAGGGCAAAAGATTTATTCAGTAAAGCATATGACTTTAAAACCACAGCAGAGAGAGTTACCAATGAAAGCCAAGACTTGACTGCTGAACTAAAAGAATTCCTATCGAATACCTCTAATACACCAGCGGATGTTAGAACTCTAGCTAATGATATACTAAATCTGTCTATTAGTATAGAGCCAAAAGAAATAACAGAATTGTCTCAACGTATCAACTCGTCAGTATCTCAGTTAACTAATATTGAAAATATCATCGTAGAAACTAAACCAGCCTTAGAGCGGGCTAAGGCTCTAAAACTAAACGCCACTACCGTCAATAAAGCAGCAAATTTAACATTAGAGATGGCAAATAAAGTTTTAGACGCTTTAGATGAAGCACAAGCAGCCCAAGATGCTGCAGAAAATGCAATAGATAAAGCCAATAATGATATCGAAGCTGCCAAGAATGATTTAGTTCCAATTGCGACAGAAACGGAACAAGCACAGAAACAAGCAAATGAAACAAAAGACGAAGTTGAAGGCTTACGCTTACGACTCTCCGATTTACAAAAAGATATTTTGAAAATAGAAAGTGATGCGGAGCAGGTGAAACAAGAAGCCAGTGATGTTGTTAGTCGCGCTGAAAGTGCTGAGCAATCGGCAAGGCTGTTAAGACAGGAGTTTAAACAAACTAATATGTCTTTAGCTGAACGTGCAAGCCAGACTTCAAATTCAAGAGAAAGAGCGCAGTTGTTACTAAAACGTGCAACCAAGTTAGCTAGTGACACACAAATGCAACTTAAACTTCTTACTAACATGGAAGTATTGTATAACGATAATAATGAACAGTTAAATAATTTAGAAAAGGAAATAGGCGAACTCAATACGCAAATGAACTACTACCTATCTGAAATTACAAAACGATCTGATAACTACAGGTCTTGTACAACGTAAACGAGCGATCTAGTATGTTAGCCCTCTAAATTGTAATTTTACATAAACTGATAATTATTTTCCTATTGTTACTGTTTCCATTTGTGCCATAATTCTGTGTATTTTACAGTGATAGTCATTGTTCATTATAATTCTTAAATATGTAGTGTAACTACATTGTTTCTTCTGATTATTTTGCAAGGAAGTGTGGGTTGTAAACGACAGTAACAAGTGTCTACTCCTAATTCTTTATTTAATTTTGTCAATATTATGTACCTACCTGTTTTGAATATGTATTCACTACGTACCTACTACATTTTGGTCAATTATTGAATTTGCTTGCATTTTATACATATGTGGCATATCATTAAATACCCCATTAAACTATACTCTATCGTACCACTTTTCAGGATTATGTTATTATTAAGGTAATTCAATAGTGAGTATAAAACAAAATTGTAACTTTATTCAGACAAATATTCCAAAGAATTATTACTATATGAACCCTATATGTGGTGACTTTGTATTCATGTAGAAAATGTAAAAATCAACATAAACATAATTTATAGGGTTCTTTATCACTATCGTTAATAATAGGTAATTTATGAGCATTTATTATGTTTTGTGCTGTTTTGCCATAAAATGTATTTTCGTGTGTCTATAGGAATAAGTACCTAGATTTATAGTTTTCATTTACAATAAACTGCTTTTACTGCCAGAGTAAGTAGTAATACGAAGTAGATAACATATTTGTAACATCATAAGTATTGAAAATGCAAAACATTGTGTAAACTTAATGAGCTTTATTTCAATTTCGTAAATACTTTACCTCTGTAATCAGCTCGCTATATGAAAACCTATATCTTTTAATTAACATTGGTTTTTTCATGAGTCATTTCCAAAATTATGTTATCTAAGTATCAGATGTGATGGTTGATTAACATGCATTTAAATTTCTTGATTCCATTTATGTAGTTATTCTTTAAAATTCGAGACGCTATTTTTATTATTTTTTTAATATCAATAATTAATGTAATATACGAGGCACCAATACTTAATTGTTAATAAAACTTTGTCATAAATTGTTTTGAGTTTTTATTTACAACATATTAATCTAATACGCAATCTTATCTTGTCTCATAACTAAAAATAACGTTACAAAATATCTAATAAAGGTATTCCAAAATATATTAATGTAAATTTAATCTTACTATTGCTACTACAATAGCAACTGATGATTATTATTTTATACCTATCACAATAGGATTCAGAAACTAAAAAATCATTTGTTTAATAATTGTAACATTTAGGTTTTAAAGAGCAGTGATCAAGTAGCACTATAGATAGTAATAACTTGTTTTTATAATAAATTAATAGCTCTCCTTTATCTTTCCTAATTTTGTTTCATTAATTGTAATTTTAACATGAATATAATTTTAGAGCTAACACAAGTATTTTACTTTTTACTTTAAAATCTTAAAGTTGTTACATCGTGTATGTTAAAAATTATACTTTCTACCTTCAATTTATTGGCTTTACAAAATATAGGTATCTTATATCCAAATTTAATAAGAACTTATCTAGGTTCTGATTAAAGAAAATAAAAGTAGGTAGCACTTTTTTTTCTTTTACTTTAATGGGTATTATAAAATTATCAGAGATTTAAAATGGTAGCTATAACTTTATACAACAATTAAAAAAGGTTTAGGCACCAATTAATTAATGAATGAATTGTTTGTGCTCCCATTAGCATTAAAACAGTGATCTCATGGAGGGCCGAATTTGAGATAGTGAAACGGTAAAGACAACAGTCCAGTACAGTGTAAATGTCCAGAGTATGTTTAACTAATCACCTCTCTAGCCGAGGTTCCTCTCAGGAGTAGTAGGTACCTAGAAGGCTTTCTACTTCCTGCTTGCTGACCTCGAAGATAATGAATAAATCAAATAGTTTTAAAATCGGTACTTACTTCATATTAGGTAATATTAAGTTGATTAAGTTGACTAAGCTGATTCTACTCTACTACTACTCGCCGCGGTTAGTGTGTGGATGGGTCTTCATTGGACATCGAGACCCCTCCGTGCCTCGGAGAGCACGTAAAGCCGTAGTTCCCGGTTGTCATACGAACATCTATGACAATTGTTAGTGGCAGTCAGAAGGCCAAAAAATAGCCTGACAACCTGTCTATCCTCCGAATATCGGAGAATAGACAGCCCAGATAAGAAATATTGCCCAGAAATTGGGTTGCGGAGGTCTGATGGCAGTCGCTTCTTGTAAAATTCTGACATTCAGCCGCATCTGGATAGACTGGAAGCCGACTCCAACATAGTTGGGAAAAGGCTCGAAAGATGAAGATGACTTTAAATTAAATTGGTAATACGGTAGATATACCTATAGTACATAGTTATATGAAAACACGCACTGGTATCATATTTTTTATATTAACTATTATACTAGATTGGGTACCTACCTACATAAAGGGCTGCCCCATTAACCCCCGACAAAAAAGAGAGGCCTGTGTGTTTGTGGCATGAAAACCCCAAAACGGATATTGTTGAGGTAGACAATATTTTTATGCCGATTTGGATGCTATTAAGTATTTAAAACGACAAGAATATGGTTTTATTTTTATGAAATTAAAAATGCGTCAATTTTTTTCTTATTTCAGATGGTTGTACTTGGAACCGATATTGTCAAATGATGATGGAGAATTGGGGAGCAAATTTAGAAAAGTAGACCAGGGTTTCCGGCAAGTGGCTCGTATTTTAGAATCAGATCCTAGACTTTCTGCACTGCTGCAGTCTTCAAGACTTCAGCCTATGTTGGATTCAATATCGGAGCAGCTTTTATGTTGTCAGTCGGCTCTCAATCTGTATATTGACGTAAGTAAAAATAAAACATTTTAAAATTGTTATCGTCTGCAGAAAGAGACGTTCATTTCTTTATTGTGTTCCAATTCTTTCTACTACTAATTATGGTTTCAGCTTCTAATCCATCCCGAGGTGGCCTACCTATCAAAATTTTACACAAAGCTTAGGAATACCCATAGCTTAACACGTTCCCTGTCCCAGAACAATGGTTTATTTCATCTTCATTTAATAAGAAACTTGCGACATTTTACGGTGGCTCTTTTGAATTTTTTCTAACCTTGTTATCCAACCATACGTCCATGATAATGGTTTCACTCGTAGTCATACGTCCAATGAAATATAAAGCATCACATTTATCTTTGGAGTATGACTCCAACTAGAGTCATAGACGTACGAGTTTGGCACAAGCGTGACTCTTTTTGGAGTCATTGGACAGGGATCGTGTTAAGGAGTTAAGGCTGTTAAACTCAAGGGCTTCTGTGTACAGTCGTAGACTAATTGTCACAAATATTCGTATGCTAATTCCAAGACCGAAAGTTTAGTATGAAATAGGAATAGTCATCTACCTATTCATGTTCCATAGTGATAAGCGAAACATACTTTTAGCTACACGTCTCGTCTCCTTATAATCCTTCATAAGTTGTGGTTGCAGTATGTAAACTATAAATAGTTGGTCAACAATTATAACCACATGATCTTAATAGCCGATGGATCAGGTTTTACCGTTTGTATCGATACAGTTTTTATTTATATGACATCATCTCATATTATGTTGACTCACTAGATATAGGTACATCTGATATTATAAATTTAAAGGATTTATTTTTTTACTCTGCTGCTAGGCGGCGGCGGCGGCGGCGTATTCAAAAATATGCACTAGACTTTAAGTTAGCATTCAATTTCATACAGTAGTTGTTTGTACAAATAGCATCATCGCATACAGACAGACAAACAAAAATTCGAAAGACATTTGTTTTGGCTTGTATTATATAGACGCCTCAATCTTTTGTCGTGTCGTCACTGTCGTTTATCGTAGAGTACATGTAAGTGTCTGAACTTTATACGTATGTAGGTATTGAATAAGTATAAAGTTAACTGCCTCATTAGCCAAGTGGTCCTGAGCGCGACTGCTACGCTAGAGGTCCTGGGTTCGATTCCCAGGTCGAGCAAAGTGTTATTGGGTTATTCTATGAAATTCCCAGTAGCAGCTCGGAGTTAGGAATTTGTGCCCGGTTAATGGCAATAGGCTCGCCCCCTATTACATGGGACCTAAACATACCGGCGAACATGTGGGTGTACATTAGTACGCCTCTGCCTAACCCTTCGGGGAATACAGGCGTGATGGTATGTTATGTTATGTTATAAAGTTATCAGTACCATGAAGGTACTGATTTTTCGGCTGAAAGGATGATAATATAATGCTAGTTGTCATAAAATGGTGACCATAAATAGAGCCGAACAAAATTACAATAGGATAAAAAAAATTAAACGTTATAATTATTTTAAGTTAATGTCGGACAGAGAGAGTACTATAGCACGTTGTGACGTCAAACCGTAAGTGCGCTATACAAAACCTACATCGAGACCAATTTTGCGGGAAAGAGACAGAACATCCCCTCTCAATCCCCACGAAAAACTTTATAAGCTTATATTTTGAAATTCTATTAATGAATTACTACTACTTCGAGTATTAAGTACCCTATTAAGTCAAAGTAACCCTTTTGTGTCACTTCTAGGCCATATGTTATCTTCTATACTAATATTTTAAAGAGGATAGATTTGTATGTATGTATGTTATATGTATGTGACGAATAAACTCAAAAACTGTAGGTCCGATTTCAAAAATTCTTTCACCCATTGAATGCTACAATATTCCAGATTATTAAAGGCCATAGAATATTTTGAAAACAGTTAGGGATATCTCCACCTGTGCGAAGCCGGGGCGGGCCGCTTAGTAATTTTCTCTTATAAAAACAAATTGTCAAAGAAGAAGTGTAGATAATCTTAAATCTAACTTGTCTTTGAACGAAATAAGCTACCAGGTACAAACCTAGAACCCGACTTAAAAGTGCAGTTTTAGCAAAGCAAAATCAAAGCTTTGTCTTTATAATTTATTTCCAGGAGAAACGGTCAGTATTTCCGAGACTTTACTTCCTGAGTGACGATGATTTGTTGGAACTACTCGGACAAGCTCGAGCAGGGGCTGAAGGAAGAGAAGCTGTTATGCAAACTCATCTCAAGAAACTATTTCCAGGCATCACTGGGGTGCGCCTAGGTCCCGGAGATATGTCCATCACCGCATTCTGTAGTAACCACGAAGAGACATTCCAATTAGACCACCCAGTTGATATTGACTGCCCGGTAGAGGTAACGCGTTCATTACATTACATATATCTTGTTCATTACATAAGATTTTTTGTGTAATTGACAAATGTACAAATAACTTTATATTGACAGGTATGGTTAAAAAACTTAGAAACTGAGATGCGTTCATCACTCAAGAGCTTGACCTTAAAATGCATAGTATCAAATTCACTGGAGGGACAGGATCCATTCTCGCTCCCCACGCAAATATTATGCCTCGCGCAAAACATACGCTTCACAGAGCAAGCAGAAAGAGCCATAAACTCTAAAGAATTACACAAATTAAAAGCAAATGTTGAAAAGGAGAGTACATACTACTCTTCAGCCGAAATAGAGGACGAAAGTGAACGATGTAAAAGGCAGGCGCTCATATTACAAAGTGCTCATTATTTGTCTGTCATCAAAACTTTGATAGCTAAGAATATCGTGTCAACTAGCGACTGGTACTGGCAAAAACAGTTGAGGTAAGCAATTTGTTGTTTGTATATACCTATAATTTTTAATATAAAGGGATACTACCGGTTATTAAAATGTTCTAAAGGTAGCTGTACATACCTAAGTGTTTATGTTAAAATGTAAATTGTTTACAGGTTTTATTTGCTTAGTACAAAAGAAGTGGTAGCTAAAATGGGTATAGCTCAGATATCATACTCTTATGAGTACCTCGGTGTTAACACTGGGCAGTTCGTGCGCACGGAGTTAGCTGACGACTGCTTTTTTATCCTGACGCAGGTAATTAACCTGTTTGCTGCTACAACCTTGTAATCGAAGCGCGTTATTTAAATAATATATTATGTACCTAATTCAACACAACAGTAGTTGATATCATAATTGTGTTTTTTTAGGCCCTACATCTTGGATTAGTGGGTAACCCTTTTGGTCCGGCAGGCACCGGAAAAACGGAATCTGTTAAAGCTTTGGGCGGTCTTGTCGGCCGTTTGGTGTTGATCTTCAACTGCGATGAGGTAACACAATCATCCGCATCATCATCATTTTGTATTATCGTCTACTACTTAGTGTAGAACAACACCCACCGTCGTCAAATTCAAATATTTGGTTATTATTATTAGAGATAACCCAAAAATTATGATTTTTCTAGCTTATTTGGTTCATTATTCTTCTATGTACCGTTAACTGACCTTGCACATACATGATAATTACATAAAGATAAATACTATATGTATTGGAAATTAAATATAATCATTACCAATATCCTATGTAAACAGGACTAATGCGATAATTCAATGCATGTAATCATTCTCATGATGTAAATTCGGAAAGTATCTCTGGCTGTTTGTTACGTTTTCACGAATAAAGTGCTGGAAAAATTTCCTGATCAATTTTGGTATATACTAGAGAGGTAGAATTACATTGAAACTTGGAAAAGAAGATACTAGACTACCTTTTGTCTCGAAAAGTTTTTTGGATGCGAGTAAATACGCTATCCCCAACAGTCTATCTTTGCTGTGCTAACTTGTTTTCTAATCTACCATGTATTGCTAACCTAGGCGATGGACGCAGAATGCATGGGTCGTTTACTGAGCGGGCTTGCACTATGTGGTGCGTGGGGCTGCTTCGACGAATTCAATCGCCTGGCCGCACACACGCTTGCGGCTGTGTCCCATCAACTGTCGTCGCTACTCTCTGCCACTACTGAACGAACGTCTAACACAGAATCTACAGCGTTGCTTAACGGAAAGCATGTGAGTATTCTACGTAAAGAGATATAAAGGAGTCCGAGCACAGCAGGCAGCAGCGTCATAAAATTTACTATCTCGATTCGTGATGCTCTATCACTACAGAGCACTGGTGTACATATTTAAATTCTGAATTGCTAAATAAAACTTACACTAGGAACTTAAGACAAGCGCAGAATCAACTATTTAACTCAACTGGAAATAGAATGCTGATTGCTTACTTATGAACCATTCACTCCACGAGCCATATCGCACGAGCTCGCTTTACTACTTAGTAAACGAACCGGTTCCAGACCTACTACAAATGGCAAAACTATAGCAGTGGTTCTCGAAGTTGGAGTGCGAGTCATCTCACAAAGACTTACGTTACTTAAAACGTTTTCACGGTTTGTCTTAATTATAAAGACTTAATAATAACCTACTAACTAATAGATAACTAAGAGGTTTAAAATGATTAATGTCTTTGTTTAGAAGATAGCAGGTAGTTCGGTGCGTATACAACAGTTAGAGGGACTTAAGGAGAAATTCCTTAAGCAATTTTGCAAATTTACTTTTTTTGGTTTCACTTCTAAAGCTGGAAGGCAAACTATTGAGAAGGTAAGATATTCGGTTGTTCAACGTTGCGTCACCGTAGTAGTTCCCTACTCTGGGGACTTCAAACTTAGCCGCTCGCTGTTAGGGACCTGGTGCCATGTTTATGCGACACTAACGAGTAACGCTCCCAACTGCCATGACTGTTTACAAGCAGAAGATATTTATGTTTTAAACTTACAGGTAAGGTGTTTTTTTTATTTGTATTTAGATCATTTTCAACTAAACTTACTCGCAGGTTGGTAAAATCAACCATCAAGTAAAAAAAAGATACAACATGGTTATTACTATTATATAGAACATTAACTACCATAAAAGATCTGTTTACAGAAAAAAATATCACAGATGTGCCGACTATGACTTTGGCCTACTAGCCGATTACTCAGTTATAAATTGGCCGGCCTGTCGACCAAGCCGATCACAGTTTTAGCAGATCACTGCAATTTAAGTGGCACCGCATTTGCAGCTAATTAATACAATAAAAAATAATCATCATAAAAAATATCCAACATTTATCCCATAGATATTTGAATTTTTTCTTTAAAAGTATGATAAGTACCTAATTTTTGAGGCTGATAAATGATAATTTCCAAAGGAAAGGTTGCTTTGCATTTCAAGACTGATTTTAAAATGAAAATATTGTTTAACAATATTAATGTAATTCCTCCTACTTTTAAACATTTTATTGAAAACTAGCGGCCCGCCCCGGCTCCGCACGGGTGGAGAAAACTCTAACTTTTTTCAAAATATTCTGTAGTCTATATTAATCTAGAATATGTAGCATTCAAATGGTGTAAGAATTATTGAAATCGGCCCAGTAGTTTTTGAGTTTATTCGTTACATACATACAAATCTTTCCTCTGTATAATATTAGTATAGAATTGCGAAATACAAAGTGAGAAGCTGGGTTATCGGCGCTCTTTACCGCCTAGCCTATATACATAACTAGGTTTTGCCCGCGGCTTCGCTCACATGATATTAGGAGTAAAAAATGGAAAACCAACATTGATAATCTCTTCTTTGTATTGATCTGTAATTCTGTATACCTATATCAGAGAGGTCAAGCTGTATCTCAGGATCCGTTCAATTAATAAGAAGTTCACCAGTTTTTAAGTTGGAGCATATAGGTACATACTTTTTAACAGTGATAACAAAAATTAAATCTATTCAGTAGTTTTTGCGCCAACCCGTAACAAACAGACAAACGGACAAAAATAAAAAAAATACATTTTTGGGTATGGAGACGTTTATACATCCTAACCCACTTGTATTTTTTTAAATATCTTCAATGTACAGATCCAGATTTCTTACAATTTTATAGTAAGTAGAGATATAATATAAGGACACTAGTCATTGTAACTGCTAAGAAATAGGTCTGTATGATATTTTTATTTTTAAAGTTTACTAGCAATTTGGGTCGCACATCACTAGTATTATTGTTAAAACCTCGTGCTAAGCTAAAATGCTTGTGTTACGAGTGGGTTCACGTCGGTAGTGTAATCGGTAGGTTTCGAACCGGCAACCACATGATCGCAAGTCCGACGCCTTAGCCATTAGGCTACCGCCGCTTTTTTTAAATATATAGTCTGTCACTGTTATGTTATGTTATTTAAGGTGAGGGTATCTGAATGGTGCGGGGTAGCAGCGACAATGAACCCCGCCGGGCGCGGGTACGGCGGGCGGCGCGCGCTGCCGGCCGCGCTGCAGCGCGTGCTGCGCCCCGTGGCCATGCTGCGGCCGCGCGCCGCCGACCTGGCCGCGCACCTGCTGGCCGCCGCCTGCGTGCCCGACGCTCAGCTCCTGGCGCAAGACTTGCATAACGTATTCACTCTTGCCAGGTACATACCTACATAACATAAAAGTCAAACACGGTGGTTCGCGAATGTTACTGCTGTTTTATACATACCTACACTAGCTTCTCCCCGCGGCTTCGCTCACCTGAAGTTATAGTAGGATTAGAAATGGATTCCAAACATAATTTAATAAAAACCAACAGTGATGATCTCTTCTTTGTATGGGCCTCTATACATTAGAGAGGTCAAGCTGTATCTCAGGATTCTATAAAATTAAGATAAGAAGTTTACTAGTTCCTAGTTCTTAAGTTGGAGCATATCTATACTAATATATAAAGCTGATGAGTTTGTTTGTTTGTTTGCTTGAACGCGCTAATCTCAGGAACTACTGGGTCTATTTGAAAAATTCTTTCAGTGTTAGATAGCTCATTTATCGAGGAAGGCTATAGGCTATATATCATCACGCTAAGAAAAATAGGAGCGGAGCATCAATGAAGAATGTTTCAATATCGGGGTTTTTCCTTTTGAGAGCTTCCGATGCATGCGCTGCGTAAACGATTAAAGTTTCGCAAAAATCATATATGACAGAATTGTTCCTCTTTAAAAGTTCTAAAAAAAAGTCCGCGACAGCATGTGTCTATCTTTTAAGGTTGGCTCACTATAACCGTTTTTATGCTAACTTTGTTCTAAAATTCGTTGTTTTTCCTTTTGAGAGCTTCCGATGCGTGCGCTGCGTAAACGGTTAAAGTTTCGCAAAAATCATATATGACAGAAATGTTCCTCTTTAAAAGTTCTAAAAAAAAGTCCGCGACAGCTTGTGTCTATCTTTTAAGGTTGGCTCACTATAACCTTTTTTATGCTAACTTTGTTCTAAAATTCCAAATGCATTATTTGCGTAGGTGTTTTTTATAAACATGATATGAATCCTTATCCAAATAAATACGTTATTCATCAGCCTTTAGAGCTTTTGTTTTGTATCCGCGTGGACCGAGCTTGGTTCCGCTCGGACCCAACAAACGCTCTAAAAGACATACCCCATCCTTAGACATATTATTCCTGTTCCCGTGACATATTTTACTAAAGTTCCGCTCGGATACTCAATACTCAATTATCAACTAACAATATTGTCTATATCTTGAAGTGAGCTTCAATCAAAACATACTACAAGCCTCTGAAGGGGATCATCATCTTCTTACCACCTGTCAAGTGCCACCTGCCAGGTTTGCTTGAACGCGATAGTTTCAGGAACTATTGGTCCGATTAGAAAAAATCTTTCGATGTTAGATAGTCCATTTATATAGGAAGGCTATAGGCTATCATCCCACTAAGACTAAGTAACTATTCCACGCGGACGAAGTCGCGGGCGGAAGCTAGTAATATAATAAGATACTTTCTAACAGTGATAACAAAATTAAAATCTATTCAGTCGTTTTTGCTCCAACCGTAACAAACAGCTTTTTTACAATTTTGTAATAGTAGCGCAAGAAACTTGAACCAAAATGGCGGATGCGCAGTAGCCGTTTTTAGTACATTTTGCTCACAAATGTACTGCGCAAACGTTCCCCCTCATTTATTTATATGAATATTAATTTGTAAAAATTAATTAAAGGTGGATTTAAATGTAATTTAAATAGTTAGTTAGTTATGGGTCAAGTTATTTTGCGCGAACTATACATACTGTATTCCCCGAAGGATTAGGCAGAGGCGTACTATTGTAGTACACCCACAGTTCACCGGTATGTCTCGGTCCCATATAATTGGGGGCGAGCCTATTGCCATCATCGGGGCACAAATTCCAAACTCCGAGCTGCTACTGGGAATTTCATAGACAAATTTCATACCAATAACACTGCTCGACCTGGGAATCGAACCCAGGACCTCTGGCGTAGCAGTCGCGCTCAGGACCACTAGGCTAATGAGGCAAATCAATATTTTCAAGGTAAATGTCTTATTAAATGAGCCAGAGCGCAAGCTGTATTTGCTTGAAAGTTATGACTTGTGATATGCTCCTCCATTCCTATATTCTTCTATTTTTTATTTAAAACTTTTGTTGCTACTCCATGAAGCTCTCTGCTAAGCGATCAACGTCACTACGACTGGGGTCTCCGCGCTTTGAAAGCTGCCGTGGGCAGTTGCGCTGCAATGTTACAAAAGCGCGTTGGTGATATAACAACACACCGCGCCGTTGCGCGTCGCGTGCTCACGCTCAACAACCTTTCCAAGCTGACCAGACATGACGCTCAAAGGTACAATAACTTGCATTTAATTACTTTCGAAATATTTAGCTTTAAGTAGTCTATGTAACACAGTTTATGTATGTATGTATGCTTTTCACATTTAAACGCATTATATTCTGCAGATTTGAAAATATTTTGTCGCTGGTCTTCACCGATGTACCGACCGAAGTATCCAGTTCAGATCCCATAAACTCGGCTCTTGAAGCTACTGTTGATAATCTCAATCTAGTGCACAATAAATTACAGGTAAGATATTATAACCGATAATTATTTTCTTATTTTAAATACATCGTCTTGCGATCCACTCTAACCAGGATAACATTTTATCTTTCTGGTGATACACTTCTCTACATCTCTTTCTTTGGCACTATTTTGGGGACTGCAAAAGCGAATTGAAATCTTGTAACTACCAAATTAATGTGGCGTTGTAAAAGAATGATTTATAAATTCCTTTCTTCACAGATACAAAAGTGTGTTGAGTTGTACGAGCAAATGCAACAGAGAATGGGTGTTGTGATCGTTGGGCCGCCAGGATCCGGCAAATCTACAATCAGGAGATTGTTGAAATCTGTGAGTCATTTTAGTTTATAATAGCTTAGTTAGATGAACGGTATATTTTCAAGCCCTTACCTATATTTACATAAAAATATTATAGTGTCAAGAAAGAAATTCTGCTTTAGTAAAATCCTTTTTAAAAGACCTTCAGAAAATCGTATTATTTGTTTTTAGGCCCTTGCCTACCAAGGCAAAAACGTGAAAGAATACATCATTTGCCCTAAGGCAATGAGCCGGGAGTGGTTGCTTGGTAACATCGACCATGACACGCGACAGTGGACCGATGGCGTTATATCTTCCACTGCTCTTGAAATATCCAACCAACCAGCCGGTAAGTATCAGTAATTAATTTTCGGAGTAGGTCCTAAATCAAGCGATAGTGCTTCAATGATTCGACGGTTAACACCTATTGTGCAAACATATCGAGAGTTGTTAGCAGCCATTTACAGCCCAAATTGTCCTGCACCGAGTTTCATTCAAAAATGATTTACTGTGCAGCGCAACCGCCATACAAAAACCACCATATAATAATTACTGTGCCTACAACTTCATAGAGACACAGTAATTATTATATATTCGGTACTTAATCTTCTATCAGCAACCGTTAATTCGTACGTATTTAAGATGTTTGGTCGTGGGTGGTTTGCGACGGTGACATCGACCCGGAGTGGATCGAGGCGTTGAACTCTGTGCTGGATGACAACAGGCTGCTCACGCTGCCGTCAGGGTGGCGCATTCAGTTCGGATCTAACGTCAACTTCCTGTTCGAGACGCACAGTCTGGAACATGCTTCACCGGCAACCGTGTCGCGTATGGGCATCATATTATTGAGGTGAGAGTCCACTCATTAAAAACGGTCTTGTCATAATTTAAACGGCATTCAATTGGCTCTATGTACTTCACAGGATTCAGCTATTTAAATTTTAAATTTGATGACGTTAAATAGTTAGTGATATGACCAAGGACATGAAACACATATCACAAGCCTTAAATAAAACTATATCATCCATCAGTCAGTCAGTCCTCAGTCCATCTACTGATCAGTCAAGACTAACTCAATGGTATTTTTTATATCCTGGGCCTAAGTCTATTTTATTGTGTGAAAGTAGTACCTACGTATTGGACGACCATTCCTGTCTGCTTTGATCATAACATTTTGAACTTTACAGTGATGATGTTAGTTGTGATCTTGATGAATTAGAAAGCTGGACGCGGAAAGCCGATTATGACAATGAAAATGTAAAATTGGCACTATCGATGTTACAAGAAGTTATCAAAAAGTGCATCAAATGGCTCAATGAACACAAGTCTGATCTCACTCTGAAAATACACAACATTACTGTGGTGAGCAATTTAAATACAATAGCAGAGTATATCGTGTCGTGGGATATAATCATACATGACTTATCACTGTTGTTTAATTTATCAATGGTAAATTTTACAACGGTGTATTTTTCTTACAAAATATATTTTCAGGTTAAACAAATATTAACACAGTTTGAATACATAACTCAAGATACAAATTTAAACATAACACGCGTTAGTCCTGAAGAAATGGTTCATCTTGCAATCATGCGAGGCGTCGTCGATTTAATTAAAGAAAGTGCTATGGATAGTTTTCATGATGAAGTGAGTTATTTACAAACAGTTTTTTTGTATGACTGGGCGCCGAATGCCTTACTTGCCAAAGTATCTTTCACCTGGAGTAATGGCTATAACAATGACGTATTTGTCGTTTTACAATAAAGTTTTGAAGCTTTTACCGTTAGTAAATGTTGCCCATAAAGATCGTTCGATAGGTTTTATAATTTATTTTAATTAAATTTATATAATTTGTGAGTCACGCGAATAGTCGACATACATACATAATCAATCCATTACTGTCTCACTGCTGGGCACGGGTGTCCTCTCAGAGTTAGATGGATTAAGCTGTAGTCCACCACACCGGCTTAATGCGGGTTGGCAGACTTGTCACGCTGTCGAGAAAACTCTCAGGCATGCAGGTTTCCTCACGATGCTTTTCTCCCCCGGTTAAGCGCGTGATAATTAACTATTAATAATACGCACATGACTTCGCAAAGTCAGAGGTTCGTGTAACCGATCCTGAGTATTGCAGCGACATCTAGTGCTACTTGCACCAACTTCTTAAATGAAATTCTATTCAAAATTTCTTTGAAAAATCGTGCTTCAATACAGTTTCAATATAATCTTGAAGTTTGTGTAAGTGGCCCTAATATATTTGACTATGTTTAAATACAGCTGTCAACCCTGATGGGTCCGCCGGTGTTAGCGCCACTGAGCTCTAGCGAGTGGGTGACGGACACTTTACTAATGTCGCGGCGCCTAGTCGCCTGTGAGCCGACTCTACGCGCTTGTGTCATATCTAATACAGCAAATCTTCTCCTCGTGGGTCCTGGAGCTTGTGCTAAAAAGTACGTATGATCAATATTTAAAAAACACTGGAATTCCTACTTATTTCTGTTATTTGCCTTGAAACGGGAGCATATAAAAATTACACTGTTTTAATTTCGTAATCAAAACCAATTCCTATGTTTGTTTTTAACCTTACAATTATTATTTCAGCCTTCTAGCTGAATACATTGTAAAGGAGTGTAATTCACCAGTCATAACAATAGACTGTACGCCGATATTAGAACCCGCTGACATAATCGCAGAACTGAAAAGGGTAAGGACTTTTTCGAATCTTGTCTGTAAAACAATATTCATTTGGATAAAGAGAAAGAAAGAAATAAAACTTTTTCTTGTAACTTCCTACACTTATAAACTAAAAAATATAAATTAATTAAAAAAGAAAAACTACAGCTACGCTGTACAAGATCGGCATAATGCTACGATATTAAAAGCATAATGCCGCAGCGGTGGTTTTCAGATAGGACCATTTTTGTGATACCACAGGCAGCTACGACCACAACTGAACGAATTATATATGAATATATACATATATAGTTATAGATTTTAAATAACATAACTGTGTTATAAATGTACCAAAATAGAATAAATATACCTACGTAATGTTTGTGGTCAGAACAACATGGTGCGGTCGGGCGGGCGCGGCGCGAGCGGTGGCAGTCGCGGCACTCTGTTGGTATGCGCACTGCATCGCGCTCGCACTGACGCCTGGAGGTCTAGTCCCGTTCACTCTTTCTTGCTGCAGGTAACCCACTACAACTGCTATAAAATGTATAAAAAAATAACTGCCTGCTAGACTCCTATAATTTTGTTAAAAACAATTAAAATGATACCTAAAATAATGCTCACGGCAAGTAAAAATGGCTGAGCTGCTCATATAATTGTATTAACAAATATTATTTTTATCAATTATAGAAATATATTTTATCTTTTGTTATGATATAAATAAAAACAAATGCCCTGGATGAGACCAATATCGATATGATGGTGGATAACATGTTTCTTGTAGAATTAACTCTTCGAACTTGGCTTGAGATGCTGCTGCGTGTCTCGATACCTAACTTAATCCTAAACAAATTTGATTATTAATTACAACAACTAAAGATAGTTCATTTCGTCTACTATGCTGGGGATAATCTATATAAATAAAAATTAACCGCTGCAATGTATGTACGCGCATAACTTCCGAACGACTGCTTAAAATTGACCCTATAACTATTTTTTATTGTTAAGTTAGTATCAAGATTTGTATGAAGTAATTTTTTTTAAAATTCTACTTAAATTTCAAGCAGGCGAAGCTGAGCACGCGCCATTAGTCGTGATATAAATTTAATTGTTTTCCAGTTGATACAACACAACGGTTTCTGGACGCGAGGCAACGACGAGGAGGGAGGTACAGGCACTCAGTGGTGCCAGGTGTCCCGGCTGCGCCTCGTGGCCACTGCTTCACAACTCAACGCCATATCGCCCAGGCTAGCCGCTGCGCTACAACTGAGGGCTTTGAGGTAATAATAAAAATGTTAGGTATGCAGGCAATTAAAGCCAGGAAATTTTGACAAAGAATGTGTAATAGTAGTAGCTAAATATTTGATCAAATAGACAATCAACTCATCGTTCCATGATCCCTACTTATTATAATTTAGAGTAGTTACCCGCCACGCTGAGTTTGTGTTTATCTGGGCAAATTTTAGTACCTACTGTACGCATTTTCATACGAGTTCACCAAGCTGGGCAGGTCGCTTTCGGAGTCGTTTAATGTTTCATTTACAACCAGTTGGTCCTGCTTTCCTTTTTCAGTGAGCCGGACGATGAGGAACTGTTAGAATTAGCTACGTATTATTTAAGGAGCAGCATCGACAGAAGTATACCAATAAAAGAAACATCAAACCTAGCTGACACCCTACTCTCTATGTTTAAAGAGGTAACTGTTCATTTAATTATGCTAATATGAAATATAGGTACTATAGTATTTTTACGATAACTAGGTACATGTTATTGTTGCAGTTGACCGAAACATTTTATTCGCAATCACATTACAAATGGACTGCGTCGCATCTTAAGAGATTGTGCGAAAATGTAAAGTGGTACACGCCAGCCAACGTGGAACAGCTAAAAATGGTAACATTTTCTAGAAAATTACAATGAGTTGAGCTTTTATAGGTTTTGCTTGTTTGTCAGTTTATATCGTCCATCTTGCCACTTGCCTGTTTTTCTCTCTCAGTAACTTTCCCAAGAGTTTTGTGAGTAACAGATGCTATAGCATCTCTAGTATTTTTGTAATTTTTATCTTTTACCCTATCAGTTACTGAATTCCTGATCAGGCTACATATGCTTAGCTCGTGTCTCATTATAAGGACATTTGGTTGTTTCTCCTTAGGCCATCAGTGCGGAAGCAAACTTTATATTCCGCGAGAGATTAGTATCTGACGAAGAGAAAGCTATTTTCAACTCTATATCCAAGAAGTATCTAAAAGTGAACAATGAGGCGATGCACTTTACGTGCAAACTGCGCGGCAACGGAGTTTACCTGGAGCATACTGACTATAATGATTGGCATCATAGAATAGAGCAACTAATTAACCAGTGCTGTAAGTATTACCTTTTGGAATTCTCATTTAATATTAAATCAACTGTATTTGTCCGCGTGTTTTAAAACCCCATATAAACAAAATATGCAATTTGGCTGCTACTAACATTTAGTTAGTAGAGCACTGTCCAACCCGACGAAATAACTACATATAAGATACTAATCCTTAGATAAGCCTAACTATTTTAAGCAATTGTAAAGGAGCGTTATTTCGTTACACATCATATATTTTTTCAGTGTCAGAACATGAACATAATGTTTTTGGTGAAACTGGCGCGGAGGTTTGCTCAGAGTTAGCAATTCTATGCCCGGCGATGGCACGAGCGGTAATCTATCTATCTACATTATATTTTGTTAAATTAGGATCATAATTTCATAGGTTAGTCACGTCAACTGCAAAGTTCTAACAACTTTTAGTGTCGCAGATTATGTCGATAAAAAAATCATGTTGAAGTCTTAAATGTATGTTGGTTTTGCAGACAAACGGCGGTTTACTTGTATGCGTGGGTTGCGCAGGAGTGGGGAGGCTGGCTGCCGCACACATCACGGCGGCCGCGCTGCCCGCCTCGTTGTTCATTATCAATGACGACACTCAATTCAATACACAATTTAAAAATGTAAGTTTAACAAACAAATTGTAATGCGATTTTTTAGTAGACCTAATAAGATAACAAACGAGCATACGGGACTTTGAAGTTGTACAGACAAAATGCTGAAATTTGGAACATAAGTAGGTTTATTTATAACGTAAGCACCTGCTAAGAAAGGATTCTACTGTATTGTGGGTAAATGGGGGCAGATGTTTTTAAGAAAGCAATGAATTACAAATAATGACATGTTTCATGATTTTTCGAGTTTCACATTTTATGGAGGTAAACGGTTAGTTTGTATGGGATATCCGGTTTTTTAAAGATAGTAACTTGAAAATTGGGATTGTAGCTATTAATCTATAATACCAAAATGAATCGCCAAATGTGTTTCTAAGCGCAAATCTCGAGAGCAGCTGAACCGATATCGCTAATTCTTTTTTTATAATATTCCTTGCAGTACGAGGATGGTTTTTACGGAGAGAACAAATTAAAAAATTTGCCTGAAAAAGTCTAATAACAATTCTTTTCTATATTCCCATATAAAAGATCCGTTATAATACTTAAAATTCATTTTGAACTATAATATATGGTATAAGTAAAGTTAAGTGTTAGTGGAGGGTTTCCGGGAAAGCAAAACAATTGAGTGATGTTAGTTTCAGAATCGACTGTAAGGCGGTACGAAGTTCGCCGGGTCAGCTAGTTATAAATAAAGACGGTTTTGAGAGGGAACTCTAGTCGCGAGGAATTTGAAAAATAGGTATTAGAAGAAACTATTGCTGTCGTCGTTACTCCAACCTGCAACCGTAAAGTGGGAAAGGGACAAATGCAGCTCAGGCTGATTTTACCTACAAAAATCTTGACTAAACATCGTTTCGTATTCCGCTGTTTTCTCGATCAAAACTGGATCGATCCAAAAAAAATTTATATCAAAATTTAGAGGAAAAGTATATCTATGCTTCTATTTTTTTACTTTTTGTTAAAAACTTACCAAATTTGTCTGATAGTCGTCTGAAAATGGCAGTAAAAACGGGTCTTTTTTTCGAGTTTTTGGATTGTTATAATTCTTTTAGTAATAATCTTTTTGAAAAAAGGAATTAAATAGGGACATGTAATAGCAAGCCCTAGATTTTTTGGGAAAAAATCATTGCTCTAGAGCCATTATCCACAGAGAAAACAGCGGAATACGTTTGTATTGAGAAAGGCCCACTAGAGTTCCCTCTTAAGATTTTCACATTTTAAGGGAGTGAGAAGAAAGTTCACAATCACTTTAGGTCGCGAGTGGAACCGCGAGTACAGTATATGAGCACACATGACACAAGGTTCCAATTCAATTCCCGCAGGCGTTATGTTCGGCGGATGAAGGCAGGCGCACGCTGGCGCTGGTGAGCGCGGGCGCGGGCGCGGGCGCGGGCGCGGGCGCGGGCGCGGGCGGGCGCGCGGCGCTGGCGGGCGCGGAGGCCGTGCGGCGCGCGCGCAGCCCGCACGCGCTGCCGCCGCACCTGCTGCCCAACGCTCAACACAACTCGCTCAAAAGTAATCACCACTTATTTATCACACTGCTGACATTATAATAATATTAAACCTGCTCTCCCTCAATCTCTTTTTATTAATGTAATCAAAAAAACTTACACATCAAACTGCACAATTCTCAGCAACTATTTAAAACAAAGTTGTAAAGCTTAATATTGTAATTGTGATTATTTAAAAAAAAAGTAGATATCTATGTAGTTTCTTGCCGGCTCTTCTCCATAAGACCCACTTTTTGAAACCGTGCAACTAGTTTTGACTTTTCGAAAGTACCTTCTTTAATGGTCTTATTGAAATAAAATATTTTGACTTTGACTTTGCTGTAAAAATGGTTTCCGGTCGCACTTGCACTGCAAACACATCGGAAATCGAAATCATGGCAGCACTAACGACCTACTATTACGCGTCCAATTAATGATGATCTTTGCTCTTTCGTCTAGGGCCATTAGAACATGTCCTGCCTAATCTTACTTACCTAACTGTTCTTAACGCCAACATCCATAGAGTTTCGTACATATTCAGAAAGTCTTTATTATTATAAATACGAAAGTAACTCTGACTGTCTGTATCTGATGTTACATTTCAACTCCCCTGCTGAACAGATGAGAAGGAGAAAGGACGTAATTAACCTTTGTCTCAAAAAATCTATTAGTTCATTAGGATGGATATGAGGGAAACCGCGAGCTGAATCTATATGAAAAAAAAAGCCCTTTCTAACTTCACAATATTAATTATACATAACCTTACAGACATAAAAGATAACCTCGGTATCGTGATATGCTTAGACAAGAACCAAGAGGACCTGGCAGACCTTATGGAGAAATATCCGTTGTTGTATAACGATGGAGATTTGATCTGGTTAGACCGTTGGTCTGACGAGACACTGCGCGAGATGCCACGCCTGATCGTGCAGAGGTATAGGCCAAGATGGTACTGCATCACTTTGCACTTAGACCCCTATGTACACATCACATTGCACTTGGTACCTGATTAAACAAGGTTGGTAGTTGTGTCGCACCATACTTAAGTAATTAATGCAGACAGTTTTCAATTTAGGGCCACTTGCACCAACATTCTGAAATGTTTCAATAGGGTATTTTACACCATGTAAAAATAAATATGAAAATGCATTTTTATGATAGATTTTGAAAAAAGTAAACGAGAAACGTTAGTATTTATTAATAAAAATGCAATGTAAATTTTATAATTCAATTTCAAAAATCGTCTTTTTTAATCTGTTTTAAAACGCCATCCGCCATATTGGTTATCGACGTGACGTCACTCATTCGATCGATGACGACGTTTGTCGTCTCAGAGTCACAATTCAACAATCATTGTTTGTCGTGCTGTGTTAGTTTGATTAAAATCGCATCATGGAAGACGGTTTTGTGAAAGCAGAAAGTACAAATCTACCAATGATCAATACGTTGATGGTGGCAAATTTTTTTGCATCCAATCCCGATTTCTGTTCTGCCGAGTTGAGAAATATTAAAACAGTAATGTAAGTACCTACCTAACTATCGTATCAAGTTTTGTCTAACAATAAGACCCAGTTTCACCAATTTCTATGTAACAAGGCAATAACTAATCAGCATTTAAAATTAACAAAGCTGTTAAGGCTGATCGTTCACCTGAGCCCGCCAAAAATTGTGAAAAACCAATTGAAATTTAATTGGTTTTTCGCAATTTGTAGGTCTATAACACATTCTAGATTCCTAGCTGTAGTAATTGCGGCATTAGCTATACAATATTCACAACTGAGCATTAAAAACTTTGCTTAATAAACGTTATAGAAGCTAAAATTAGGTACAATCGTTAATTTTGGCCAAAAATGACGATTGTACCTAATTTTAGCTACAATATCGATTTACAAGCAAAGTTTTTAATGCTCAGTTGTGAATATTGTACTTATAGCTAATGCCGCAATTACTACAGCTAGGAATCTAGAATGTGTTATAGACCTACAAATTGCGAAAAACCAATTGAAATTTGAATTTGGCGGGCTCAGGTGAACGATCCGCCTTAAAATAGGATATGTCCCATGACGAAAATGTCGAAAATGTGCGTTACTAAATCAAGCATTTATTTAATGATACACAAAGCAATTGAATCCACAATTTTTGTGGAGCTTTTACACTTGTATTATTGCATTCAGGCACAAGACACCAATGATAAACATTATAACTCATTATTTTCACAAATCGTGTTACTTGGTCTTTGGCAGTAGTGACGTCACGAGCCGAAGTAGCATGGCGGCTAGCGTTTTCGTGCGTGAATTCAAAATCATAAATTAAAAATCGTTTTTATGGCATTTTTTGGTTGTATAAAATTGAAATAAAAATTCTACTGGTTCATTACGATCTAAGGATTAATTTAAAACAGTTTTCAAAAAAAGGTGTAATACCCTATTGTATTTAAACACGATTTTTGATTTAAGTCAAGCATTCGTTTTGTACCAAAATTATTTCCGTGTTAAATACGTTTAAAGACCTGTCAAAGTTAAATACGCTGAAGAAGACTGTATTTAAATCATATTTAAATACGAATGGCCGCTTGTTCGAGCGTAGCGCCTGCTCGTTTGCCAATGACATTTTGAAACACATTTAGTGAACTGTCATCTGACGATTGGAGGTTATTTTGAGATAAAATACTACTAGGAGCCTTGTAATAATTTCTATGAGATTATTTTTTCATATTTATCAAATAAAAACACCAAATAAATACGACTTTGTATGGATTGGTTGTCATGGCAGCGAAAAGTCAAAAACATGGCGTAAGTTACGTAATAATGCAGACTTGTTTCAATAAAAATTGACGATTTATCATTAATTAATTATAATAATTATTAAATTTGATTTAATTTTATATCTATTAATCTTATCATATTTTTTTATAGGTTTTTCTCATTACTATGATGTAATGTAGATGTCATGTAAAAACGGAACGTAGAGAACTGTTTTATCGACATGTTAAATTCATTTAAATAAATTGAAATAAGACAGACTTGGTGCAAGACAATCATAAATATGTTTAAGCTAAATCTGTTTAAGGAGTTAAACATATTTAACTAAATGCATTTAAGAATGATTTAAGTAGGATTTGGTGCAAGTGGCCCTTAATGTATTAAACTCAACTTACTCAAATTCCATTGTTTTTTTTTCACAGTTTTCATTTTACTTATAAAAACACACGGCTACGTATAATGCTATAAATAGCTAGTATAAGCTGCATAATATACTTTTGGTACACTAAGAATTAGCTTATACTATAATTTATGGCACGATGCGTAGCGGTGTGCATATCCTGAGGTCCAGGATCTTCTGAAATAAGAAATCTTACTTTGTAGTTGCACTAGTCGAAAGCACATTTTTCTTCTCACGGATGATATCCAATATGCTCAAAGGATTGATATACTATAATGACCATCTTATCTCATAGGTTGCAAAAGGAAAACGCTGTGGATACGACAAAGGAACTAATAGATGCTTTACCAATAGACGGGTTTGTTAACATTCACAAGACTATTGACGAGGAATGGAAACGTGCTCCATGCCGATACGTCAATTTTGTTAAGACGTACTACAACATTATCACTAGGAAGAAAGACGCGCTTGTACAAAGGGAAACTATGCTCTCGGTGAGATATTATTTTTATATTAAATTTTAATCTACAATTTACAGCCTGTTCTTACGCGTTGTCACATACACCTGTGCGTAGTGAAAAAAAGTAAATAGTAGTTAACCTTTTCTCCCATTATTTCGTCCTTCCGTCTTACTCTCTCCAGTTCGCTCTTTGCATTAATTCGTTTTCGGAAACTGCAGTCTAAGGCGAAGCCTCCGATTATTTTTTCATTTAAACAAACGGTATACACTATAATAAAAAAAATTAAGATAATAAAGATATAAAAAATGTATACTTACTACATTTTTACTTCATAAAATTGTTATGATGTTGGAATAGAGCCACGTGTTCATGGTAAACAATTTTAGGTGTCACTTTATAATTGACAACAGCTCGATGTATTGACAGGGTCTCGTCATTTTTTATGTTAACAATAATGACCTGATACTCACAATACACATGACATGAAACAGTGGCTTAAACCAAAAACATTTATTAAAACAATTGTTTCTGAACTTTTGGGATTGGACAGGATTTGAAAGATAATAATTAGGTCACTGCGTAGCTAACGCAGTGACGTCATATCATATACTCGCCACAGTCGCAGTTGTCAGGTTTGTTTCGTACGGCAGGCGGGCGTGCAAGCGTTGCGTCGCGCGCGAAGTGACGTGGCCCGCTTGCAAGCGGAGGCCGGCGCGCAGGAGCTGGCCCTGCGCGAGAAGCAGGCGGCCGCCGCGCATGCGCTGCAGCAGATCAGCGCCACCGTGCGCGCCAACACCGACCACAAGGACGAGATGCACGCGCTCAAGACGAACATCGAGATCGAGAACGAGAAGCTGCAGACACAGTCAGTGCATGTTCAAAGTTCAAATGTTTTTATGTCAAATAAGCTTTTACAAACGTTTATGAAACGTTATGATTCTAGTTGCACGGTTCCAAAAGGTCGATCCTATGGAGAACAATCCGGCAAAAAACTCCATGGACACTCTTTTAAAATAAATTATGTTACATGCTCTTGTTTATGAAGCTAACTCTTGCTGCTTTTTATGTTTCACGCTAATATAGCATCCATTTCCAGTTTATGAAGTCAGCTTTGTTTATAATTTCAGAAAAAAGGAAATAGAAGCTGAGTTAGCAGCTGTTGAGCCCGTCATAGCAGCAGCTCGAGCGGCTGTAGGAGATATTCGACCAGAGGCTCTAAGTGAAGTAAGTATAATTACAATACCGTAGAAAAAATCCTTGAATCCTCTCTTATCATGTTATAACCAAGCTACCTGCTAAATTTTAAGTTTGTGGAATGCATTACTGTATATATTCTAAGATTGTGTTATTTATTATTATCTTTCAAAATTGTATGAGAAACACAAATTGCGAAGTTTACTGGTTAATAATCATAATATAATATTTAATGGAACTGTGTTTACGCGTGATAGGTTCGTTCATTGCGGGCCCCGCCAGAGGTAGTTCGAAACGTGTTGGAAGGCGTACTGCGACTCATGGGTATTGCGGACACCTCGTGGCATTCCATGAAGAACTTCCTGTCCAAACGAGGAGTTAAAGAGGACATAAGGTAATTGAACGCAACTTTATCTAAAACGATAGGTATTTATATATTTTTAAGCCGACTCCATTCAAACTTCCTTGAATAATTAAACTAATTAAGTAGTTGTCGAACTCCAAATTATACTATTTTACAGACAACAAGCGCTTTACAACTGCTTCATTAGTCTAGTGTTCCTAAACTTGACTGCTTCGCGAAGTCATGGGTTCAATTCACAGGCCAAGAAGTTATAGGATTTTTCTGTAAAATTTTCAGTAGTAGTTTGAAGTTTGGGATTTGTGCCCGGTCAATGGCAATAAGTTCGGGTACCTTATATGTGGGATGTGACCTAAACATTTTGGCGAACTGTGGGAGTACATAAAGCTTCGGGGATTTTGTGTGGGCCTCCGATATCCTCACTCACTCGATGAAACGCAACTTAAGCATTGTTTCACGCCGGTTTTCTGTGAGGCCGGTGATCACTCCGGTCGAGCCGGCCCATTCGGTTACAGGCGTGATGGTTCCATATCATGATAGCAGATATCGCCATCCACTGTTGAACGTAAGCTTCCCCCAAAGAGCGCCAATCATCCCGGTCATGGGCAGCTTAGCTGGCAGGGGATGAATTTCCCTGCCAGCCCTCATCTTCTCCAAATCGTCGGTCCATCGTGTCGCAGGGCATCCCACACTACGCTTTCCTAAACACAGTATCCACTCTAACACTTTAGTGCTCCAATGGTCGTCTGTTCGTCTGCAGACATGGCTGTCACGCTTTCACTTCAGTGTGCTTATTCTTCGCGCAAAGAGTTCTTTGTAAAATAATAAATAATTTCATTGCAAATTCTATCCACTAAAAAACTCCCAGAATTGCTCTCCCCATTGCACGCTGAGCAAACTTGAATTTGTGAATCAGTCCCATGGTGAGTGTCCATGTTTCGGATACGTAAGTCATCACGGGTACGGCGCATTGGTTATAGAACCTGGTCTTTAGGGATTGTGGGATCGACGATTCAATAATATAACGCATGGTACGATATGTTAACATATATTTTGTAGATGTCTGGACGCTAGTCAAATAAGTCCGGCAGCGGTGGCAAGCGTGCAGCGGTTGCTGGAGAGCCGCGGCGCGTCGTTCGAGGCGAGCACGGCGCGGCGCGCGAGTGCGGCGTGCGCGCCGCTGGCGGCCTGGGTGCGCGCCAACCTGCACTACGCCGCCGCGCTGCAGCGCGTGCAGCCGCTGCAGGCGCACCAGGCACTACTGCACAAGTACCTACACATTAAGCCGGCTACAGATTTGCGAAACGTAGCGTGCAATGTAACCTGAAAGGAGCATGTCATAAGTGTGGACGCAGGGCGCGCACGAACCGACCATGTACGTACTCTTTTTTTTATGGGATAGGGGGGCAAACGAGCAGACGGATCACCTGATGGTAAGCGATAACCGCCGCCCATGGACACCCGCAACACCAGAGGAGGCACAAGTGCGTTGCCCGCCTTTAAAAAGGTTTTGGGCCTCCGGTAACCTCATTCACTCGGCGAAACACAACGCAAGCGTTGCTTCACGCCGGTTTTCTATGAGGCCGTGGTATCACTCCGGTCGAGCCGGCCCATTCGTGCCGAAGCATGGCTCTCCCACTCACATCTGTTTCCAGCACGCGCGCGGCGAACATAGCTCTACTGTAGCCTCTGCAGTAGCTGTGTTTTGTTCCATGGTTCGCGCGCGATCTGCAGTACAGACACACACAACGCGTCCACACTGACGCTCCGTGCACACTGCGCGCCCCTTTGTGTTCGGCGAAAAAACCGACAAATGGCGGATCGTGGCTCGCACGAGTTGAATTGCTCTTTTCGTGCAAGCCGTCTGGGAATTCTGTTACATTGCATGATACATTGTGGACGGCAAATTCTTTCATTGCATGATACATTTCACCAGTCTGTACGTGGCATTATACTGCCGTTCTAATCGAGAGGCCAGTAAGTCACCTTGTGGTCACCTTTGACTTACTGCCCTATCGATTACCACGGCAGTATACCACCACTTACATTCCCTGATTCATTTGCATTACGATCTTTATAGAGCCCTAGGAACTGTGTTGTATCGATATTATTAAAGTGATTCAATGTAAAATTGTTACATATTGAAACTCCAAATTCAGCACAATAATAATGCCGTCAACTACCTCATTAGCCTAGTGGTTTTGAGTGCGACTGCTACGCAAGAGGTTCGATTCCCAGGTCAAGCAAAGTGTTATTGGGTTTTTCTATGAAATTCCCAGTAGCAGCTCGGAGTTTGAAATTTGTGCCCGGTTAATGGCAATAAGCTAGCCTCTATTACATGGGACCTAAACATACCGGCGAACTGTGGCTGTACATTAGTACGCCTCTGTCTAACCCTTCGGGGAATACAGGCGTGATGGTATGTTATGTCACGTAATAATTTATCTACAGAATTTTAGTTTTCTATCTAACGTTTTGAAGCTCATACTTGCAAACAGAAATTTGACGGATGCTGAGCAGCAGATGGCAGCTCTATCGAGCGGACTGGCCACCGTAGAAGAACGTGTCGCAGCACTACAAGATCAACTGGGGCAACACACGCGCGACGCCGCTACACTAGAACTGAAACTTACGCAGGCTAATGAGACCATCTCTGCTGCCACCAGTCTGATTGATCAGCTCGCACATGAGTACACCGCGTGGGAAAACGACGTACGTGGATAGAAATATAGTACAAATTTATTCTTGTTCGACATCAAGCATAACTAGTAACGTCAAACAAATCGAGTAATGCTTTCTTTACATATGAATGATGTGTTCGCAACTCGTGCCCCAATTTATTTTACAGCTCCGATATAATACTGTGATGACGAAAGGAAGTTCCTTCTGTCTCTGTCACAAGCTATATATAAATGTTACAAATTTTAATTGAAGTAGGTACGATACAATACCTATAACTTCATTTGAATTATAACTATTTATCATTAACGACATTTTTGTAAATACACAAACAGTACTGGCCACAGAATAGTGGTTCCTCTGCACACAATATCGAGTGGGAATATTAGTAATGTAAAGATTATTTTTTCAGTTAGAAAATATATCAAAAGAAATATCGCAACTGAATCAAAGGTCGTTGCTGTCAGCTGCATACATTGTATACTTGCCTGATATTACTGAACCACAAACCAGGTATTATTCATAAAAGCTGAATAGAAATCTATAATTTATTTTCTAATTACTGTAATGACTAATATTGATTAAATTTATAGGAGGTATATCAAAAAATGGAGTGCTCTCATTGGATTTGAGGATTCTTCATTTTCTGTAATAAACTTTTTATTACCTACTGAGAAACAGTTAAAATGGGAAGCGGACGGCCTTCCCTCCGACACTTCAGCGATAAAAAATGGCGTTTTGGTAGATCAGGTAAAAACAAATACACGTTTATGTTAGAACTAGGTACAGATGAGTTTATGCTGAGGTATATCGGGCAGAAAAAAATAAGTGCCTGGTCAAAAACACCACTATCCTAACCCAACTAACTCAACTACCAACCAAAACCAACGAAATAATACCAATATTAATATAATTTTGTGTTTTTATATTTTCGTTTCGTCTATTTAGCGCGAGAGAGAGATTTTACTTGTATTATGGCTTGTAATATGATTAATCTTTATTATGACTTTATTGCAGTATTTGGAAAGTCAAAAGTGCGGTTTTATGCCGTTGATTGTGGATCCCGACGGTGAAGGTTTGACTTGGCTGAAGAACACTCTCGCAAACTCACATTGCGACTTCGTGTCACAGCGCAGTGAGAAATTGATGACCACTGTACAATATGCAGCCAGGTAACCGTGTCTGACAAAAAGTTTTAGTGCTCCATACAATTAAATAATACTTTTATAACTATCTATCATTCTATTATTATTATTAATCATGATCTTCCTAATAAGTTCTTCCTAATAACTGTGGGATCGCAATGGAAACGCAAGAACAGTTATGTTTTTTAACAATGAACGTACTTAGACAATTTAACTCATGCTCAGTGTTTGCAATTCAGACTTGGCCGTACGCTCGTGATAAGCGACGTGGACGCTGTGCACGAGTGGTGGTGGCGTGGCGCGGGCGGGGCGAGCGGGGCTGGCGGGGCTGGCGGGGCGGGCGCGGCCGCCGGGGCAGGCTGCGCGCGCCTGCTGCTGCAGTGCCGCGCCGCGTCGCGCCTGCCGCCGCACGTCGCCGCGCGCCTCTCGCCCCTCAACTTCACACCAACATTGCATGCTCTCACTGGTAAGGGTAACTATAATACACTGCACACGGCTGTAGTCGTGACGTCATAGTGTACAATATTCAGACTAGCGCTCAGACATAGTGATGAGTGCGAGCCAGATAAATTAACTGGGTACGCCCCGACAACATACTTATTTACTTGCTATATTTGGTGTATAATTCTCATCCAAGGACGGACAATTCATCCCATGATGCGGCAATATTCTGCTAGCCTACGAATAATTTCTATCTAGCCAGTTTCAGAAATTTATTGACAGTACGACGTAGCATGATGGTCTATTCTACATAAGCATCAGAAGATAAACAGTTTTTTTTTTTGTTTTAGACCAACTAGTCCATTACGCTTTACAACAACAAAATCCAGAGGTCGATGAAAAATCTAGAGAAATCAAACTGAAAAAAGCTACTCTACAGAAGCAACAACATGAGTTACAGGTTTGCAAATTCAATATTTTTCCTCATTTTGATTCAATAGATTTCGAACGAAAACGTACAATATCTGTCACCAGGAAAACCTTCTCCGCGAGCTATCAAACAAATGTGACATCCTACAAGACGCTGGCGTTCTCGCCTCTCTAAGCAAGACCAGAGCCACCAACGACACCATAATTGAAGCTTTAGCGGCTGCCAGAGAAGTGGAACAGGCGAGCCAGGCTGCTTGCCAGATGTACGAGGTAGCGGCACAGCACGCGGCGTTGCTTGCCCTAGCGACAAACGAGCTGGCTGCACGCTGGCCGCTCATAGCGCTGCCCGTTGACTCTGTGCTTGACATCTTCGTTGACGCCGTGCGTAGACAGCCAGTAAGTATACTTGACAAACGAAATTACCTAATGTCAAAACTGAAACACGGTGGTCTCCCTTATGCCTTTGATCGTGTCTATGTCCATAAAACACTACAAGCTCTAGCGGTCTTAAAAAAACATGTTTAGAATGAGTTGGGTCACGTTTCCCCAATCAAACAAAATTTATAAAATGAGAAAATAGGTGGACTAGCCAAAATTCATTGATGCGCCCGTAACTAATACATCGCGTTATTATTACAGGACCAGAAAAACATAAACAATAATGAAGTTATCAAATTTGTCACTAGAAAGATTGTAGAGAGAGTACTGTTGAGTCTGCACAAGAAAGACAAGTATGTGGTTGTTTTATATATACTGAAGCAGGTTTATGAAGACTTGATACCAAACGAGGTAAGACGAAACGATAAACTTTTCTCTATATATCAAACAGTACGCAACTTTGTAAATATATTTCGTAATTGTCATGTTTTCAGTTGTGGCAAATATTTATCGGTAACTACGATATATTAGATGATACTAATAATGTCAATGAAATAAAAACCGAGTATTCCTGGATACCGCAAGATTGTATCAAGAAAGTTGCAAAACTTAAGGTCCGTTCAAGTATTATTACATATTTTATTTATTTTAGTTTAATAAAAGGTTTAATAACCACTGCTGCCGTCTATACACTATATAATCGTTCACTATTTAAGTAAATCGTTTATTAATTAATGTAACCTTTCTTTTTTTTTCGTTGAAGCTGTCGAAATAAATTTTTAAACAATTATTCATCCTTAGGAACGTATAAACCTCTGTCACGGTTGTGGCGAATGTCATGAATCCCATCTATAGGACAAGGCAATCGTATATACGATTTTTAGTCGGTACAAGTCCGACATTAGATCCATGAGCACTTTCCGTGTAAAAAAATAACGTAGAAACCTACTTTCTTGCCTGTTATTAGAGTAGTAAACTATTCACTTTTCGAGTATATCGAGTAAAAAAATATTTTTTGATGGCTTATTTTAAGGTGGTGAATGAAGATTTGTACAACAGGTTATGCCTAAAAAACGAAGATATTTGGAATGAGTTTTTTCAGTCGGGCGAAATAAATATATTGAGCAAGCTAAGATTGAGTCCTTTTGAAACTATCGTAGCAGTGGCAGTGACTCGACCAGACAGCGCGTATCGTGCTATTGTGGCTTTCGTCGATCAGTTACTCGGTATTTTTATTTGACACTACGTACATGTCCGTATTACTAATGAACATATAATTATTTTGGATATAAAAGTAACCTAATAATTTGATTGACAAAAATAAGGTTGAGATTGGTGCATTTAAATTTTTTAGAATAGATATTATTTGATTCTTCAATATTTACTTGCAACAAAATTGTAGTGGTCCTTAGCGACTGATATTCTAGAGGTTTGATTTTTAGTACCTATGTGTTTAAAGTGCGATGGTGTTTTTTCAATGAAATTTTCGGTAACACATACAGAAATTGAACTTGGAGTTTTATTTTTTCCCCGATTTTTTAAATGTACCGGCAAAGTGTCGGTTTTAATTAGTACACCTCTGCTTACCCTTCGGGGAATGCAGGCATGGTGTGTTTAGAAACCGTTATAGCGTTTAGTTATATTGTACAGGTGCAGGCGTGATGCAGGGCGGCGAGCGCGTGGGGCGGGCGAGCGCGTGCGCGGGGCGGGCGGGCGCAGGAGCGGGGCGGGCGGGCGCAGGCGCGGGGCGGGCGGGCGCGGGCGGGGCGCGCGCGCGTCGGGTGCCGCGGCCCGTGCTGCTGCTGGCGGCGCACGCGCACGACGCGCTGGCCGCTGTCGCCACCACCCGACAACTCACACATGTACCATAACATTATTATACACATACCATATACCATAACATTATCTTCTTACATGAATATCTATCTATAATATAAAAATGAATCGCCAAATGTGTTGCTAAGCTCAAATCTCGAGAGCAGCTGAACCGATTGCGTAATTTTTTTTAAAATATTTTTTGAAGTACGAGGATGGTTCTTATGCAGAGTTTTTTTTTAAATTGCCTGAAAAAGTCTAAAAACAACACTTTTCTATATTCCTATACAAAAGATTCGTAATAATACTTACAAGTCAATTTGAACTTTAATACCATACCATAAAGTTTAAATGTTAATAATGGGGTTCCGGGAAGGTAAAACAATTGAGTGACATTAGTTTCAGATTCCACTGTTAGACGGTACGAACTTCAGCTAGTTATATAATAATAATAATATAATAAACTAAACATTTCTAATATTTCGCGCAATTCTTAATTTTTTCTCTCATAAGAATCTTCCCCTTATAATTCATGGCGGATGGCACCCCAAAGGAGCCATCAAAGCCCCTGGCGATTGGCGCCCCAGAGTAGCCACGAAATAATTGTTCGCCGCCAGTTACAAAAGTTGGTTAAAAGGCCATCGCATTGAATCAGTTACGGGTCGGCAACGCATCTGCAATTCCTCTGGTGTTGCAGCTATCTATGGGCGACGATAACTTCTTACCACATGGATGGCACGTCAGCTCGTTTGCCGACTTAATCCATAAAAATATAACTGTTTATAGGATGTAATTTTATTTTAACCTAAGGTGGGTATAGAAGAAGGAAGGGCGGCCTGGGAGGCTGCCTTAGAAACATGTCGCGGTGGCAACTGGCTGGCAATCGTTGTGGGAGCTTCGCCCTTCACAAATGACCTTCAGGCATTTATAACATCATTCCTTGAATCGTCGGTATGTATATTTTTATGAGTACCTAACTAATATTTAATGCTATCCACTGACTAATCATAATCACAATGGTAAATTCTGTTTGTTATTATGATCAACCTCTAAAGAAGTTTCGCATTCCCGGGATTTTCATTTAGTAGTCATAACCCATGTTTAATAAATAATACTGTTAATGAACTTTTCAGGCTGACAAGTTCCACGAGGAATTCAGACTGTGGATACTATCCGAGGACCGGGAGATCCCGCCGCTTATATCTAATGCTTGCGTTAACGTTATACTTGAGGTAAGAAGACACATTATCTAGACACAAAAATTCAGTCTAAAAAATCCGATTGCTGTGAATCCAACACACAACCCCATTACATTAGTATAAACTGTAAACTGTATGTAACTGTAACTGCCATATTAATCTTGTAGTCCCGGACGCGACTGTTCCGCTAAAGGCCCCAGGGTCGCTTCCCTGGTAGATGTTATTGAATTTTGCTAAGAAGCAAGTGAAGTCTCGCACCCTATTACATACCGGTGAACCGTGTCTGTATATAGGTAATATACCTCTGCCTAACCATTCGGGGAATAGAGGCATGATATTATGTAGATCGTAGCTGTATAAAATACAATGTGGTCAGGCGCCGGAGGGTGTGAAGAATAACGTGATGAGCACCCTGTCAGCGTGGGGCAGTTACTGCGCAGGCGCCGACTTGGTGCGGCTGCACGGCGCGCTCGCGCTGTTCCACGCGCTCGTGCAGGAGCGCCGCGCCTACATACCGCAAGGTCAGCTCAACTGCTTGTAATTAAATGAATATGAATGAATGAATATGATAATACATACACACATCAACATTTAAACATACCCACTCAACCATACCATGTTGCAATCTTATACAAAACTATCACAATTGTTGTAGTTACAATACGTAGTAGTTGCATGTCGTTCGGAGCCCGACATAACCCTTCTTGGGTATCTATGAGGATTTTCACACGGGCTATGGTAGTAGTTGTGTTTTAGTTACACTCGTGAATTATTCTAATTTGAAGTTTATCATATTTCATTGAAGTCATACGATTATTGCAATATTTATTTTGCAGTTTGTGTTAATGAAACCTATACATGTAGACATTGATTGATGAAATTATATATCAGAATTTTATCATTTAAAATAAAATCTAATATAACACTATTACAAGGAACACATTGTTATTGTTTTTGCAAATGTGATATTTTGTATACTTACAACTGTAAAAAGTAAACTTATGCTAGTTCGGTAATTTTAATACGACAAAGATTATTTTAAAAGCGTTTTTAAAAAAATTACGGATGTCTGGATAATATTATTTTTTTCCAATCGGTGTATCGTGACTTTTGACAGAAATATCCGAACGGACGCATCCTGTGGCACTTTTTGATCAGTATATTCGTATAAAATAACGCTACAGAACGCGGTCGTTGAGATTTACTAACATTAAAGGGTCATCAAAGGGCTATTCATATTAGCACAGCGTAGAAGCGGAATTTTAAATTCACCCTTATCTTTACAATTTAATGCAATTTCTGTCAAGATAAACTGCGGCGTTTAATCTAATTTTTATTTTTATCTCGGCAAAAATATCAGCATTACTTTGTTGAGATAAGGCTGAATATGCTATATTAACTTTTACAATTTTGCTTTACCTGCGCTAGTATAAATAAATTGAGCCTACGCAAGGACAGCGAGATGTGAGGCTTGATTTCCTCCTGCGCTGACGTCGGTCGAGCGTGCGAATACACAACATCTTATGAGACCCCGCACAGCGACACCGACGTGCGAGATTTTCTGTGTACGACCGACGGTCAGCTCGAGACCGACGTCACGTAGGAGCAAATCAAGCCTCAGGGTAAGGCCTAAAACTGCGTAAAGCGGACGCCCGCGCGACTTCATACAAAAGTGGTCCGTCGCATGGGGCTTTTGTTACGGTGTGGCGGGTCCCGCTCCCGAGCAACAAAGCATTCGTGCATCGGAAGGCACTGCGGGACCCGCCAGCGGTAACACGTATGGGCTTGCTTAGTCAATAACGCTATGTGCTAGTCGACGTTTTGCTACGTAATAATATATAAAGTTCTCCATCGACACGACTCACGACTGTATATGCACATGGTTAAAATTGAACTAGTGACACTGCATAATCCGGTGTCCGCGGCGGGTACCCGCGATTGACCCCGTTGCGTAACCAAGGAGATCATAGACACGCGGTGGGTAAAGTTTGCGCAAAATAACTTGACCCAAAACTAACGGAGAGGGGGAAAGTTTGCGCAGTGCATTTGCGTGCAAAATGTACTAAAAATCGACTACTGCGCATCCGCCATTTTGGTTCAAGTTATTTTGCGCCAACTGAATCCGTCGCGGGCGCCTTTTTAACTCAGTTTCAGTTCTAAAGCTGGGTACTCACTTATCAGTGTTGGATGTAACGTATCAGATACTGTATCGACCTGCAAGTGGGTACGGCTCGTCCACGGCCCACCGCGTTTCTAGCTACGAGCTGCCGGATCCGCCTTCGAGTTCGCAGTGATACCGCCACTCGGCGGGTCACTGCGAGCTTACAGTGCTCCACGCGCGAGCGGCTCGCAGCGGGCTCGTGCTTACGTACTCACTTGATACCGTATTCTGATACATTAAATGCTACACTGCCAAGTGAATGCCCAGCTTAATGAAATGTGTCTTCTTTTAATATATCCAAAAACAAATTGAAACTTTACCTTATCGGAAACGACAAGTTTTTGTAAACACACATGTTATGGACACCTATGTAATGTTCTTACTTCATATCCACTCATTTTCTCCCAGCTAATTGTCTATAAAAAATTATGTAATCTATTTCAATGTATAACGTTCGCAATAATATACACATACCATTGTATTTATTCGTAAGTGAACATTGTTCTTTAGAATAAATAAAGAATGTTTAAACCGAATGTTTCCGGCGCGCGGTGTCACGGCGCAGGTTGGTCGCAGTGGTACGCGTGGGAGTGGGGCGACGCGCTGGCGGGCGCGCGCGTGGTGCGCGGCGGCGGCGGCGCGCGGGCCGCGGCGGCGCTGTACGCGGCGCGCGTGGCGGGCGCGGCGGACGCGCGCGTGCTGGCCGCGCTGCGCCGGCGCGCGCTGCCCGGCGCCGGCGCCTGGCGGCCCGCGCCGCTCACACAGCCGCTGCCCTACACCACCTCGCTCACGGTACACTAATCATACTATTTCAAAACGCTCAATTATCAAAATTCATGCACAAGTCTTTCCTATAGTACATACATATTATAGTACATTACTGCCGCGGTCTATAATGACTACTTTGCTGGTCGCGCTGATGATGGCCGACAGCGCAGCGTAGCGCAGCTCCAGGCCGACACAGCGCGGTCAGCGTGCAGCACTTGATGGACGAGCTGAGATTGAGAGACGCCTTTACAGCGAGGACAGCAAGAGCTGCAATCATGGCCAAGCTGAAAGGCCTAGAGCGTAGCTAGGCTAGCTCGAGGCAATAATAGCGTGACCAGCGAAGCAGTCATTGTGGGCCAAGGTTTGTATAGTGCTTTACTCAAAAATGCAAGTACCACCAGATTTTCCACTACACAAATGTTTCATATGCAAGCTTATATTTTTCCTTTGCGTTTCGCGGTATCAAATTTTCAACCACTAATTTAGCTTCATCTTTAATGTCTGGCGGTGTTAAACGAATTGAATCGGAATAATTTTTGCTTTGAGAGCTCATTTGTAGCAAAAAAGTCACTAAATAAAAACAAAATTTTCGCTGAACCGCATTTTTGTTACTTCTTTGTTTTTTTTTTAGCAATGGTAGTTGGAACTATACAGCCAATATATAATATGGAATAAAATCTTTTTGTACCTATCTCTATAGATACAAACAGCTGTGTTTTAATTAAATCTTTTTGGATTTGATTTTTTAAAACGTTGAAACGTCATAATAGCGGCCGGCAAAATATTGCCGGCCTGTTAGAGCGGCCAGCGAAACTTTTCCGGCCGCTCCTTGAAACAGAACGGCAAGGTCGACTTTGCTCACATAAGTTTGTCAAAATAATGACCATATTATTATACAATGCATTTTTGAGTAAAATAACTTTATTAAGTTTTTTTATTCTTGATAGGTTTACGTTTAATCGCCAGTTTTCCTGATGTTAAGCGACACTGCGACCTAATATGGAGCGCGCTTGGCTAGAAGATACCGATTCACTTGTGATCCAAAGACACCCAAATTATAGGTATCTATCGGGGAAGGCCCACTCGGGTAACGCACCTCAGCGGTATGCACGTTAAAAGTGGACTTAAAACGTTTCGTTCGGGTTTCAGTATTAAACTGTTTACTACGCATTTTGAATTAAAGCCCTTCAATAACAGCTAATTTTAAACCCCAAAAACTATAGATCATTATCACTATCCTTTATACCAACACACATGCTTTTTAAGTTCTGTATAATTTTTAGTACTTCATCTCTCTATTACTTACATAGATATTTATATATCAGTTATCAACGCATCGCTTAGTACTAATATTACGAAGTAAACTAAGAAGAAATATCTTTCATATATAAACTGTAAATACTGTACTTATGTTTTGTCACATAACGTACAGGACTACATGATAGCATTCGACGCCTTGCCAGACATCGATTCACCGCAACTTTTAGCTCTGCCTGAAAACTGCCGTGTTGCTTGGGAGAAGAACGCGGCAAACGATATTGTAACCCGACTAAAAGGTACATATATTATCTTATACCTACTTATATGTGACATTTATATTATTGTATCTTGTAATAATTGCCATAAGGTCTAGCTTATACTTTTATTATATTCCATACAAGCTTCTGCTCGCGACTTAGTCCGTGCGGACTTCAGTATTGGGTCTGACATGCATAAATAGTAACCCAAGTGTTATTCCAGACTACAATCTATCTCTGTGCCAAATATTATCCAGATCCGTTCAGCCGTTCTGGCGTAAAAGAGTAACAAACATCCATACATACTTTCACGTTTTTAATATTAGTAGGATATTGGCTAGTATTCACAAGCAGGGCCGCTGAGCTAGAAGTCTTGGATTCGATTTTTTAATCAAGCAAGATATTTATTGGGGTCTGAAATTCGCAGCATCAGCACGGAACTTGGATAAGTGCCACTATTACGTAGGACTCATAACAGTTACTATAAACATGTTATATAATATCTACAATATGAATAATGTTTTATTCCAGAGTTAAATTCAACGGTAAGCTTGATAAACAAGAGCGATAACGTAACCCCACTAAAGTCCCTTCTGTCGCTGTGGAAGAAATTAATGTCAGGCAGTCCATTCATAAAAGGAGAGTACCAAGTTGAACAGGTCAGTCCAAAAGATACATTTATTATCTACACATATAGCTAATAATATTGTTAAAGCCGATATCCGTATCTACATTATAGATAATAATAATATATAAACGTTTATTTTCTCGCCACAATACAATGGTTATAACAAAATAGTTGAACATCGATTTTACATTTCATATTGTGGGAGACTGGTGCCTAAGCTAGGCTCGAGGCCTGTATTTCAGGACACCAGGCCTCCTTCTTTGGTGTTTACACTTAATTTGAGCACTCATTTTCCACTGTAGATTATGGTCAGAAATTACAAAATCAAAATAACATTAAACTTATCATACTTTTATCTACTCATCTACTTTTTAGGTGTGTGTGTTTGTGTGCGTGTGTGTGTGTGTGTGTGTGTGTGTGTGTGTGGGTGTGTGTGTGGGTGGGTGTGTGTGTGTGCGCGTGCGTGTGGAGGTGTATGTGTATGTAGAAAACTATGGTATAATAGGGGGGTAACTATGATATAAACTATAATTATATAATATGGAGTCTTTATTAGAGCCACAGAAGCCAGACTACAAGTTTAGAATTTTTGTCTGTCTGTATTTTTGCACGACACGGCAAAAATACAAGACAGAATTGGATGCAGTTCTCACAGTCGTATTACTGGAGGTCAAGCAGGTGAACGCGTTTCATCTTGATACGCCTAAAAGAAGCTGAGTTATCTATCTATACTAATATATAAAGCTGAAGAGTTTGTTTGTTTGTTTACTTGAACGCGCTAATCTCAGGAACTACTGGTCCGATTTGAAAAAATATTTCAGTGTTAGATAGCCCATTTATCGAGGAAGGCTATAGGCTATATAACATCACGCTAAGACTATAAGTCACTATTCCACGCGGACGAAATCGTGGGCGGAAGCTAGTAGTAAATAAATCCTTTCAGGATGAGAGTGAAACCGCGGGCAATAGATAGTTAGGTATAGATACAGATAAAAGATAACGGCCTGAATAGTAATACCTAGCACATCAAATGTATATACAGTGCGGCGGCCAATTAAGTCGCACTTCTTCATAACTTCTTCTGATTATGTTTATTGTTGGTAAGAGCCCGGCGCCGCGACGGTTACGTTTCGTTTTAAGAGACGGAGGACATCATAATTATCAGGATTTTCGTACAAAAAAAGAATGCCATTTGAGGGCTTAGTTAGATAAAAAAGCTTACTGCCGCAAATATTCTACCCAAAAGTCATACAGCGCCAATCGCGTCTAATTTAATGATGCGTTCAGGGTGCTGATAGGGCTGCCCCTTTACTGGCGCGTTTCGGGTATGTTTGCAGATGCTATTGACGGCTTTTATGCGGTCATGTGGAAGCGATGCGCCTCCTTGGTGCGTAGGGTGCGGGGCAGCATCAGTATCCCGATGATGATAAGTAACAGACTTGACTGCACTTTTATGAACCGCTGCTCTAGCGTCTCTGCTGCACCAGTACTTAGTGGCTTTCAAGTGGTGAATAAATATGTATAATTATTTCTGTACTAGCTATTGCCCGCGGCTTCGCTCACCTGAAGCTATAGTAGGTGGATTCCAAAAATAATTTAATAAAAAACCGACGGTGATGATCTTTTCTTTGTCAAGCTGTATCTTAGGATCCGATTAATTAATTGTGATAAGAAGTTCACCAGTTTTTAAGTTGGAGCATATACTTTCTAACAGTGATAATAAAATTAGTGCAATAGTTTTTGCTCCAACCCGTAACAAACACAACTATTTTACAATGTTATAATAGTAGAGAAGATAATTTAATAAAATAGTTTGTAAGATAGTGTTTAAAATAAGATAGATACTTAAGTATTTTTATTGTATTTTTGTGATAATAATGTTTTATATTGCAACTGCGCAGTTGGGTGTGGGGTGGTGGCGGTGCGTGTGTGAGGGCGAGGCGCGCGACGCGGCCGCGGCGGCGCGCCGCCTGCACGCCGACCTCGCGCGACACGCGCATGCGCATGCGCACGCGCAACGTCACGCGCCCGCATACGTCAGTACTTGCCTTTATTTAATACATGCATCACTTAGGCAGATAGCAGACAGATTATTAAATAATGCTCTACGTAGGACTTTTTTTTTCACGAGGTAAATAAACATTTTATATAACATCGTGAAAAAATATATGACCTAACTAGAGCAAATCAAGAAAAACAAAATGAAATAAAGAAAATATTTTACTTAATCATTTTAATTTTATGCTGAACAGAAATCACTCGTTAGCACGTTGTGGCGTCTAACTAACCCTGCGTGTGCCATATAAATTGTATAATTACGTATATAGCATTTTCAGTTTCCCACCCTATGCCCACCAAAAACTTTAAACGCTTTTATCAGTCGACTACCCTATTGGTTACTCGATATTGTCGGTTTTTAAACCGCTCTACTTTGTAACACCTATCGTCCTATCAAATATTTGTTGTTCAATCGAAACCATTGTATCTTTCAAATTATCTTCTTACATACAGAGGCTCCATACTATGTATTTAGGTAAGCGAGGAATGGCAGATGTTATGGTCAGGTCCGACCTCAGTGGACGCGTACGTGCGTGAATTCGGCATGCGTGCGCGTGCGGCTCTTGCTAGACTCGACACCAAACAACTATCACACGATTACATGCCTAAAGGTAAGTACCACCTACCTCTTAAATTCTTCTTTTTTACTAGTTATCGACCATACGATCCATTCATCACGCGACTCAAATAGTAAATTGCTAATATCTTATTAGAAATTGCTTCGTTTTTATAAAACGCAATTACAATCGATCGAACTAATCACAACAACTCATCAACTAGTTTGAATTAAAATAAATGAACCGTGATTAGAATTGAAGATTCTGTAAGTAATATTGTGAATTTTATAAACACGGGTTAAGTTGTCAGTCTGAAAAGTTTTTTCGATAAAAGTGTTTAACAAATGTAAGAATAGGCATCATGACAGTAATTGAAATCACTAAAATATCGTATTTTCTTAGTGAAATTGTAATAATAGAATTCTAAAAATGCTTATATTTTTTATTAAGATATTATTTATTTTTTGGTAAAATTTGATATGATAAACACCAATCAGAGCGCATGACGTCACAAATTGTTGTCACTTGGTGTCACGAATTGTTTTCTGTTGTGGAACGACCACAAACAACTTATCAGGTGCTTTAATTGATGTGTTACCACACTGAGGGGCCGCGCAAGACTTGTAAACTTTTGAATTCATGTTTATTCAATAAGCAATCGAGCCTCTAGGTAGCAAACATCAAAGGTCTGCGTTCTGTTTATACAAACGTGACATCACTGGGGACACTATGACACTGACAAGCGTTTTAGCGCCAATTTTAAAATTAAAAACTAAAATGAATTTTTTTCCCTATTTAACTGTTATTTTCTCTAGAAAAATCTTATTCGTTGTACATAATAAATGTTTCTAAACATTATAGAACAGTTTTTCAAAATGTGTCATCATGCCTATTATGATAAACAGAGGTGGACTTGCGCTCGTTCGTGCGGCCGTCGCGTGTGGTGTGGTGCGTGCGCGCGCAGGCGGCGGCGCGCATGCGCTGCGCCCTGCACCAGCTGCTCCTCATCGCCAACTGGAACTGGAGCGAAGGTAACTAATATACCCACTGAGTATGAAGGTACTATATAATATAAAGATGGTCTAGCTAGATCTGTTTCCTAAGTGGTGCAAGATAATCATCAGATTTTTTTGTTGGTTTGGTTTTGGAAATATGGTAGAATGTTAATAAAGGGGGACCACCGGAAACATTTAAACTGAAATGTATAAAAAAAATCATTTTTTTATTCTTTTCTTTTTCACATACCGCTATGATCATCCGCATATGACCACGGTTATAAACTGGACACCACCGTTTCTGAAAATGGGAAAATTGTCTTGTTTCATACTTTTCAGTAAATTTTTTTCGTTGTCGGGTTTTAGTTTTTGAACTTTCGTTTTATTTGACAATTATTGGTGACTCGTGCTTACTTCATGTACCAGGAAGCAAAATTTTCAGTTTATTTCAATGGGTCATCGAGTAAAATACAAAATTAAATAGCACTTCCTCAATTAAAGAGACGGCGCTAGAAGTTAGAAATTCACAGACCGTACACTTTCCATTCGTCTGTTTACTCTTAGAGGATTTCCTATAATACCTTAAGATACTGATTGGATTAAGACGAACCATTTAGGTAGTCAAATTTAATAAATAGTGTCTTTACACTATTTATTAAATTTTACTACCTAAATTTTATTATTTTGGTTCCCTTTGGTATGGTTTATCGTGTACGAAAAAAGAAAGGAAAGTAGCTCCTAGAGTGATATGAGTGGAACGTACAATTAGTGCGTAATCTGCTGTAATTGTGCGCCGCATAAAAAAATTGTGCGCTTTGTAGTTTTGGAAAAAAACGAGAAAAACTATTCCTGCTGGAGTAACGTTCTTCCAGCAGGAAAATTCTAAACGAATGATCGGAATTAAAAATATTGTATATGGGCAGAAAGCTTATATTTCTGCATAAATGTGCGCCAAAAATATAATTTGTGCGTCTTCAGGTTTTCAAGGTATTGCATTTCCTGCTGCAGGGCTAGCATGGGCTGGGGATAAACATTTTATCCACCGGTTATCTCCACTGACAAGGGACAAAATTATTTTATCCACCTGCCAAAGCACGGCAACTGGGGGAAAGAGAATTATATCCCTTTTTGACGTTAGACGTGGATATTCATCCCCCGCCTATAGCATGGGGACTAGTGGAAGAGAAAAATTAAAGTTATTTTGACATAACAAAGGGACAAATTTATCCTCTTCTTTAGAAGGTGGGTTTAAGTTTCTCTCCAAAGTAAACTTTGTAAAATAATATTTTTAAAATGTCTCGTGCTTACTGGAGCTTAGTGTTGTCGTCGGAAAGGAAGAAAATTGAGTGAAAACTGCACCGGCGTTCGGTGATGCGATTCGAGCAATCCATTTGAATTACCCGACACAGAATTCCGCCGGCTATTTCGTATGCACAAGGATTGTGTCCATTATTTGTGCCAAGAACTAAACGAGGCTTTGAAACCATCAAACACAGCAGATGGACTACCAGTCACATCAAAGTAAGAACCCGTAATCGTATCGTATATTTACCATAAGTAGGTAGCAGCTACTGCACCTTCATAGTTTCTACATTTATACTCACCTACTTACTTGTATTTTAGGTACTCACAACCATAAGAATACTGGTTTTCTTATAATGGCAACAATTTCGGGGATAAGCGTTTCCCCTGTTTTATCCACCGTGGATAGTTTATCCACCCATGTCGCCATGCTCGGAGGGTGGACAAAACTGAGAGATGGAAATAGCATTTTGTCCTCTCCCCGTGGATAAAATGTCTCCGGCCATGCTAGCCCCGCTGGAGTAATGTTTTGCAAAATCGTGTATCTCTAAAACCATTGCATGTGCTTCTGTAGAATAAACACACACGAGTAGCTCTTTATTTGTGCGTATTTGTGACAGAATTAGATTTAAGAAAATATTTATAATTTTCAAGTAATAGCCCTTTTTTGAAAACTAGAAGAAATATCGCAGCGCCGAAATTAGTGAACTTATAAGCCAACTGAAAACTGTATTCAGTTCTTCTTGACGCTTATATTAACCATAAAACCAGCCACTGTTTACATGTTTAATTTTTTGCTTATATCTACATAATGCGAAATATTCCAAGCTGAATATTTTCACTATATATTCTTGAATAAACGCACTAATTTTTGGTTTACACCCATATATCTTCGGTTGAGCCGGTTTCTCGTATTTTGCCGTCAAAGTTAAGACACCATCGTTTTGAGTTTTAGCAATATTATTTAGTAACGCATGTATGTACACTTTGGATACTTTTTATGGTTAATGTAAGCGTCAAGAAGAAGCGAATACAGTTTTCAGCTGGCTTATAAGTTTACTCATTTCGGCGCTGCGATATTTTTTATGGTTTTCAAAAAAGCGCTATTACTTGAAAATTATAAATATTTTCTTAAATTTTATTCTGTCACAAATACGCACAAAAAAGAGCTACTCGTGTGTGTTTATTCTACAGAAGCACATGCAATGGTTTTAGAGATACACGATTTTGCAAAACATTACTCCAGCAGGAAATGCAATATCTCGAAAACCTGAATACCTATGCACAAATTATATTTTTGGCGCACATTTATGCACAAATATAAGCTCTCTGCCCATATACAATATTCTTCATTCCGATCATTCGTTTAGAATTTTCCTGCTGGAAGAACGTTACTCCAGCAGGAATCGATTTTCTCGTTTTCTTTCCAAAACTACAAAGCGCACAATTTTTTTATGCGGCGCACAATTACAGCAGATTACGCACTAATTATACGTTCCACTCATATCACTCTAGGAGCTACTTTCCTGCTAGGGTAACGTACACTGGTTTATCAGCCATATTGTTATATTATCTCAAATATTGATAGACTATAGCCATCTTACTGTGAATTGACACCTCATTTATGTATCATCATTATAATCTGATGAGTAGTTTTTGAGCTAGGACCATGAGTAGTTTTTGTTGGTTTATACATACGATAGGTACTTATCTAGACTGCTAAACTCATTATCCTTCCTTTTTTGTAGTCGGGTAAAAACAATGTTGTTATCTCATTAGCCAAGTGGTCCTGAGTGCGACTGCTACGCTAGAGGTCCGGAGTTGGATTCCCAGGTCGGGCAGTGTTATTGGGTTTTTCTATGAAATTCCCAGTAGCAGCTCGGAGTTTGGAATTTGTGCCCGGTTAATGGCAACAGGCTCGCCCCCTATTACATGGGACCTTAACATACCGACGAACTGTGGGTGTACATTAGTACGCTTCTGCCTAACCCTTCGGGGAATACAGGCGTGATGGTATGTAAAAAAATGTGTTGGGGTTCATTGGCCATCCCCGAAACAAAAGTAGGTAACTCTTTTTTGGATTTGTGATTATTTTTAAAGTGACATGAAAAAGCTTAAATTACCGTGTCAGTATATAGGCCGTACTATGACGTGTTATTGCGGTTGTTTTGCGAAGAGAGAGAAGGATGCCGCTCTACAGATTGAATAGTGCCACCTCTTTCTCACAACCCAAAAATGATCGCTATAACAGGGTGTAGTACGGCTGTAGGGGGTAAGATTATTGATTAAAAGTGTGACATGATAATGTGGCGTGGTGGCACTGACACACACAGGCTCGGAGCAGCAGGAGGGGAGTGCGGGGGCGGAGGGCGTGGTGGTGCGCGGGCTGCGGCTGAGCGGCGCGGAGTGCGCGGGCGGCGTGCTGCGCGCCTGCGCCGCCGCCGCGCCGCCGCACTGCGCCGCGCCGCCGCTGCTGCTGCGCTGTGTGCTGCAGGTACACCTACACCTACACCTACACCCACGCCTACACATACACTGCGGCTGAGCGGCGCGGAGTGCGCGGGCGGCGTGCTGCGCGCCTGCGCCGCCGCCGCGCCGCCGCACTGCGCCGCGCCGCCGCTGCTGCTGCGCTGTGTGCTGCAGGTACACCTACACCTACACCTACACCTACACCCACGCCTACACATACACTGCGGCTGAGCGGCGCGGAGTGCGCGGGCGGCGTGCTGCGCGCCTGCGCCGCCGCCGCGCCGCCGCACTGCGCCGCGCCGCCGCTGCTGCTGCGCTGTGTGCTGCAGGTACACCTACACCTACACCCACGCCTACACATACACGCCAACACAACACAACACTCTACTAGCGGGTACCGGAGGCCCAAATCCTTTTACCCACTTGCGATTCCTCTGGTATTGCATTGATAGTCCATGAGCGGTCAATCGCCTACCATACGGTGATCCCCCTGCTCGATTGCCCTCCTACCTCATAAAAAAACCATCCTATAACCTAAGACCACCTTGCTTACTATATTATCTACCCTTTTCGACCAGTCCAACTATGAAACCGGTTAGTCGTCTCTCGTCTGTAACTTTTTTTAATATTTTTGAGACAAAATACAATATGGTGTAAAAATTGGCATCGATTCAGTTACTTATTCTGAACATACTATATTCAGGGTTCTCGTACAGTAAAAATAATGTTGTATACAGGAGAGTGAAGGCGCTGGCGTGTGGGAGCGCAGCGCGGAGGTGCCGCTGTACACGAGCGAGGCGCGCGAGGCGCTGGTGTGCAGCGTGCGCGCGCGGCTGGCGCCGCACTTCCCGCCCGACACCGCCACGCTGCACGGACTCGCGCTCTTCATAGCCACACACGACTAAACTAAACTACACAACACACCGTGGACACACTGAATAGCCCAGTGTTCTCACACTTGTGAAGAAATCGTTAAAAGTTTCTAATGTATTATAACGAACCTACTTAACGAATTTTATAATAATAAGTTGATATAGTTTGTAAGTTGATTGGTCTGAATAAATTACCATACCGCACAAAATCTGCTTTTTAATTTGCTGATTATACGAGATAAACCAAATAGATATTCGTCAAGACTCCTACTTAGATCGTTTAAAGTTATGTACTTCCTTATTTTTGAATGAACGATCATTTTTTGCTGCAATACTTTCATGTACTTACTCTCCTTATAATAATAATATACCATTAACAAAACGATTTTAATGTTATTGAAATATTTATTATTATTAAAACTCAGTATAATCGGAACATACTCTATTAGGAAGACATCATGTCAAAAACACAGTAACTAAATTTAATTTTCATCATTATTCAAAGACAATAAAAATAATATTTTTGTGACAAATTACAAGGTAAATAATTAAAAATCAAGACGATCACACGGGTTAAATAAAAACGTAAGTAAAACGATGGATAAATCGTGTCAGAAATGCAATAGAGAAATTGTACTGCGGCCGTCAGAGGTGGTTCCTATCGAAGAAAACCTCAAGCAAATAGGAATGCGGTCGGGAGGATGAATATTATTTGTTGTCCAGATCCTGAAAAAAACATATAAGTATTATTAATTGGCTACCAAAACAATTTACTAATCTACCTTTAGAATTTTAGTGAAGGAAAAAATCGACGTGCGGGCAGGATTCGAAGTATTACGTCTTCTAATTCGAATTTGCCTTCACATTCTGAATTTACGTATTAAAGGTGACGTCATGTCATTTCGGCATGGCGGTTGGGACTCGCGGTGGCTTAGTAGTCATAGCGACTGGTGTATCTAACCAGAAGACGCAGGTTCGAATCCTGCCCGCAAGTTTATTTTTTCCTTCACTAAAATAACGTCATAATTTTAGCATGGAAAATGCAAAAATCACAACATTACATAACATACCATCACGCCTGTATTCCCCGAAGGGTTAGGCAGAGGCGTACTAATGTACGCCCACAGTTCTCCGGTATGTTTTTTAGGTCCCATGTAATAGGGGGCGAGTCTATTGCCATTAACCGGGCACAAATTCCAAACTCCGAGCTACTTCTGGGAATTTCATAGAAAAACCCAATAACACTTTGCTCGACCTGGGAATCGAACCCAAGACCTCTTGCGCAGCAGTCGCGCTCAGGGCAACTTCGCTAATGAGGTAGTCATTAAATTTACAAAAAGATACTTATTACCATAATCATTTTCATCAATAATCATACTTATTTTTCGCGTGGGAGAGCCATGCTTCGGCACGAATGGGCCGGCTTGACCGGAGTGATACCACGGCCTCACAGAAAACCGGCGTGAAGCAACGATTGGGTTATCTTTCGCCGAGTGAGTGAGGTTACCGGAGGCCCAAACCCTTTTAAAAGGCGGGCAACGCACTTGTGACTCCTCTGGTGTCCATGGGCGGCGGTTATCGCTTACCATCAGGTGATTTGTCTGCTCGTTTGCTCCCCTATCCTATAAAAAATAAATATAATATGTGCTCTGGCCTTGTACCTTTTCGAAATGCAGCAAGTATTTGAGCAGATGTTGATATGATAGGGCAGTTGCGGGCATTACATCTCCAGGCTGTGTTATGGTTGCCGGCGCAGGGTTGTCTACAGTTAAGAATTAATAAACTAAGTTATTTTATATTCTTAAAAGTATGTCTGTAATATTCAAATATTTCCAAGCCGCAAATGACAGAATATTAATGTCACCATAATTATTCTCAAAAATAAATTGTATTAGGTATACTCTAAAGACTAGCTGTACTTTTTAAAAGTTAAAGTCAACTGTTTCGGCTTCTATTGCTCTTTGAGAGACCTTAAGAATAAGGAAATCACGATAACATTATTCTATAGAATTCTAATATTTAGGGGAACATTGACTCACATGGCAATACTGCCGAAGATGTCGCATTTAAAAAATCTGCCAAATTTTGGGGAAATATGCAGCTATAATTTGGGCATGAATAAAATTGGCAATGGACAATATTTTTTTTTTATTTACCTACAATATTATTAATTGGTAATGTGATGGGTACCTATAATAAGCAACGTTTCAGATCGGGGAGGTCTTTTAACATAGGTAAGTACCTACTTGTACCTACGTAGGTACCTACTTATTTTATAGACAAGATAATACTTACAATACGCCACGATTCTGAACACATCGGTATGTCTTAAAACATAAACAAATCCAGCCACTATGAGTACACTTATGAATGCAGCAATCATCCACACGAAAGCGTAACGCAGTCCAGTTCCAAACTCGAAAAAATTTGACAGCACGCATTTGCCTTTCGTAACTTTTCCATAGATATTGACGTAACTGAAAATGGTGACATGGTAATAGTACATTACTGCCGCGGTCTTCAATGACTACTTTGCTGGTCGCGCTGATGATGGCCGACAGCGCAGCGTAGCGCAGCTCCAGGCCGACACAGCGCGGTAAGCGTGCAGCACTTGATGGACGAGCTGAGATAAAGGCCGAGACCGTAGGTCAAGGCCTTTACAGCGATGACAGCAAGGGCTGCAATGATGGCCAAGCTGAAAGGCCTGGAGCGTAGCTAGGCTAGCTCGAGGCAATCATAGCGTGACCAGCGAAGCAGTCATTGAGGGCCAAGGTTTGTATAGTGCTTTACTCAAAAATGCAAGTAGGTACCTAATCTAAATAAAACCAGCGTTAAATTATGGTAATTTTTTATGTTCAAATTGTGCTTTATCAGAACATTGAATAGGTATTCCAGAGAGACGAAGGCTTCATTTAGTTGGAAAGATCATCAATTGAAATACGCAAGAAAAACATTTTCGGATAAAGATTTAGATCTGCTACTGATTTTCCACTGCACAAATTTTTCATATGCAAGCTTATATTTTTCCTTTGAGTTTCGCGGTATCAAACTTTCAACCACTAATTTACTGGCGGTGTTAAACACATTGAACGGAAGAATTTTCGCTTTGAGAGCTCATTTTTAGCAAAAAAGTCACTAAATAAAAACAAAATTTTCGCTGAACCTCGCTTTTGTTACTTCTTTGTTTTTTTTAGCAATGGTAGTTGGAACTATTCAGCCTAATATGGAATAATCTCTATAGATACCTTTGACTATCTATCTATAAGGACCCGCCTCTCATGATCATTCCCCTCTGTCAAGGTAGTGGATTAAAAAATCTAACGCGTTTATCAAAACTGTTTCCGAAATCGATTTTTCATTAACAGAATCGTTTCCGCTCAGTAAGGTCATCATAAATGCTCCGTGTAAATACCGATATACGTGCAGTTAATGTATGCAAAAAAATATCTAATATCTTATTTAGATAAAGATGGAGTTATTTTCCATAAGTAAGTATTAAAGTTCATTTATTTCTATTTAAATCACATAATACAATTTATTAATAAAGATCGAGGACGTTACCGATTCAATAATCGAGTATAAAATAATCGTTTAGTTCAAGCATGCACTCCCCACGAGACTACCCGCACTCCCCACGAGACTATCCGCACTCCCCACGAGACTAGCAAATTTTTTTTACTAACAATATCAGCCTTCTGCTAATACACGTAAGATTTAAATTTGAAATATCCATCAAAATGTCATTTTTTGATTTCAATTATATATCATCCAATAGGATGTCACCGTTTCTGATTTCCAATTATAGGTCTTAATGCAGAATTACCGTTTTTTGGCAATTATAGGCCTTATATATATTATGACATAATGCATAAAACTCGAATTTTAAAAAGTGTAGCGAGACTATGTCCCTCTTTTGTTTTGTCATTTTAATTAATGATGTGATAGTGTTTGTTTACGATTTCGAATCGATATCGATATTATTTTCGTGTTCAATGTAAGACCAAATTATAATAATTGCTAAAGATCACTAAAGATGAATATCTTGAATTTATGATAACATAACATACCATCACGCCTGTATTCCCCGAAGGGTTAGGCAGAGGCGTACTAATGTACACCCACAGTTCGCCGGTATGTTTAGGTCCCATGTAATAGGGGGCGAGCCTATTGCCATTAACCGGGCACAAATTCCTAACTCCGAGCTGCTACTGGGAATTTCATAGAAAAACCCAATAACACTTTGCTCGACCTGGGAATCGAACCCAGGACCTCTAGCGTAGCAGTCGCGGTCAGGACCACTTGGCTATTGAGGCAGTTTGAATTTATGATATCACTATATTTTAATAAAATAACATTTTTGGAAATGACGTAACTAAGATTATTGATTATTTTTGATATCCAGTATTAGATATTTTATTTGTTACTTTTTCAGATCTACAAAAGACCTTCATTTAAAATGATATAGGTGTAATTGATAAATAATAGCTTAAGCCGTTGCGGATAAATTTGTTGACAAAAGAATTTATAAATTAACACATTTAAATCGTATTTCAAAAATCATTGAAAATGATTTCTAAGATACGGTATGGTTAGAAGGTCTGGGGTTTCTTTTACCGCTTAGGTGGAAAACCAGCACATGTCCCGCCTGATGGTAAGTGTATATATAGTGTTAATGTACCCTATTATATGAACGCTTGCAACACCTGGGGTATCACTCGCCCGTTGCCGAACCTGTAAAAATCTTTTCACACCCGGTAGACAACCCACAACACCGGTACCCCCACTGCCAACATAACGCTTCCTCGCGGAGCTCTGGCGATCTTGCTCACCGTTAGGAACACAACATAGTACAGTCACAGATAATAGAATACTAGTAGTACAGTGCTATGTTATTTGGCTACTATTTTCTGCAAAGTGTAGGTGTTTCCCCAGTTGGGCAGCTCCAATTGTAAGTGAGTTATTCAATTCCACTATGCCCTGCCTCTCGGGGTGTTTCTTCAAACACATTATTTTCTTTTTTCGATATCCGGCTCAAAAAAATAACGAGAGTACGGAACACGACATACCATCACGTCTTTATTCCCCGAAGGGTTAGACAGATGCGTACTTAGGGGGCGAGCCTATTGCCATTAATCGGGCATCAACCCTTAATTTTGTAGAAAAACTCCAATAACACATTGCTCGACCGGGGAATCGAACCCAGGACCTCTAGCGTAGCGCTTCTGTTCATATTAACGCGTGACATAATGAACAAAATCGTATTTACTCCTATTTATATCTCGTGGGAAACAAAATGCTCTGTCTAGTGTTATTCCTAATATATCAGCCTGCCAAAGAAAAGAAAAAATCAAAATGAAAGAATCAAACTAATTGGTATCAAAGTATTTGTAACATAACGTCCCCAATATCCGCTCTATCTATACTAATATTATAAAGAGGAAAGATTTGTATGTATCAATGTATGTAACAAATAAACTCAAAAACTACTAGGCCGATTTCGAAAATTCTTTCACCATTTGAATGCTACATTATTCAAGATTAACATAGGCTATAGAATATGTATTTCAAAAAGTTTGCGATTTCTCTCACCCGTGCGTTTATTTTCCAATTACATAGTATGTTACACCTATTTATCTATACCTAAACAGTTCCTTTGTTTTGTATTTCATTAGCATGCAATGAGAGCATTGCATTGAAAATGATTATGACGCAAGATATTAAAAAGGTGTGTATGGATGATTTTAATTTTGCAAATAAATAATTACATATAAAAATAATTTGTAATGTTGTTACGTTTTTCTCCATTCTTCCTAAAATAATCTATCGATATAAAATATCGACATAGTAGCTTCCTAATTATTTTTATTGTATTATACGTTCGTATTGTCGTCAATTCTTGTATGTTGACGTATTTGACCTCTATGTGTGCGTAAATTGTGTTAGTGGGAAACATTTTGATATGTGTGAGTTCGTAGCGATACAAAATGATTTTGAGAATGTGTGCAGCAATGTCTATGTAGTGTTTCCTCCCCCCGCACCAAAAGTGACAGACTTTTTTGTTCGTAGAATTAAGCGCGTTACTTGTCCAGGGATAGATAGTCAAAGATAGATACAAACAGCTGTTTTAAATAAAATCTTTTTGGATTTGATTTTTTAAAACGTTGAAACGTCAAAATAGCGGCCGGCAAAACATTACCGGCCTGTTAGAGCGGCCAGTAAAACAACTTTGCCGGACGCTCCTTGAAACAGAACGGCAAGGTCGACTTTGCTCAAACAAGGTTGTCAAAATAATGACCACATTACATGCATTTTTGAGTAAATGTAATGGATAGTAAGTACCTGGTTGCCTGGTTGGCACGGTACGGTGTGCTGTCTTTATCCTATTGGAGTCCATGGGAACTTTAGATTATGGGGCCCTTATGACAAGGTACTTTTTTTTATTAACAAGTGCAAAAAAACAAGACTTACAAATTGGGGGGTCCCCCATGGATCTCGGGGCCCCGGGTACTTGCCCATAATGCCCAGTTAGAAAGAGGGGCCTGACAGTACGGTACTAGTATTCTGTTATCTGTGGTACGGTTGAAAAAAAATGTGCACGGCTGAAGTTAGCCGTTCCGAACCATTTAAAATCACTTAATATTTTGTGCAAAAATATTGAAATCAATGAGGACAATCTGAACTATACAATCAATATCTAGGTAAGTACCTACCTAAATACATTTACGACCCCAATTTTCATTACACCCATTTCACCCATTTGCCACTGCAAAACCACTCGCGGATAACTCCAGACGCGCAGTTATTTCGACTGTATTGTAAAGTTAGTAGGTAATAGGTATAAAAAATGCCTTGGCAGGGTGTCCGAAGTGCAACTCACTTACCCATCAAAACAGGGCCCACAATTCCCAATTGACTTTATACAAGCATTATTTATATCTCTCTTTGGTGGCTCCCGCTTATGATCGCTGCATTGCAAACACTCTCGGCACACATTAGCATGTTTTTCGCAAAAATATCCTCCGGAACAATGTATATCCTCTTTACATGATAACGGTTGCGCATTTGCAACCATCACGCAAACTATTATTGATACACAGAGAGACCTGAAAATTGATAAACCTGTAGGTACCCGATTTCACAACATTAAAATGAAACGAAATGTCCCAGAATATTTATTTATTACCTAGGTACCTACATATACTCTTTGTAGGAGCGTACCTAAGTTATATGGGCCGAACATGAACACAATGCCTCACCGGGAGATTACATGGAATTTTTGAAAATCCTACCTACCTACATGCTTTATTATCCTCAATATCCTCTCTCCTCCTCATAGGTAGGTACCTACTCCCAAACTTAGGGAAGTAACATTGTTATCAACTTACCAAAACATTTTCACGTGATTTTTCGGTGGTTCTCCTTCCGTCAGTACACGCACAGTAATAGGTACCTAAATATAATACAGTGTTCACACTGCACACGAAATAGATAATTGGTGGTATTTAGGCACCTATGCAAAGTATCTATAAGTATGCACAACGGACGTAATAGGCCCAGCCTTTTTGTTAACTTGAACAACAAATCTACCTTTGACTATAGGACTGTAGTACTGTACGCACGTAATGTAAGGAACATCTAGAGTGAAATGAACTAAGATACTTAGTAAATTCTTAAAAAAAACAAGTAAGAACTTGTACATTACAATCAAGTTAGAGCACGTCGCGGGTAACAATGAAGAATCTATTCAAAACAATGAAAACTTCCCAGAAATAGTACTTACTTACTTACCTATTGTAAAATCCGATCGTCCTATCGTCAAAATGCTTGGTTATGCTGTACTAGAAATATTAGGTACAATTTAGAAATAAATAAAATTGGAGTCTGTTTGTAATCCTTCTAATATTATAAATGCGAAAGTTTGTGAGGATGGATGGATGTTTGTTAGGTACTCTTTCACGCCAGAACGGCTGAACGGATTTGGATAAAATTTGGCACAGAGATAGATTATAGTCTGGTATAACACATAGGCTACTCTTTATCTGAAATTGGAGTGTCTGTTTAATTATCTAGTTTAATAAGCGGTTATTTAATATTAAAATAACCGCTTTTTACTAAGTGCTTGGGGCTTAGTGGTCATAGCGTCTGGTGTATCTAACCGGAAGACGAAGTTTCGAATCCTACCCGCAAGTCGAATTCTGCCTTCATTAAAGTAACTAGGTATATTTAATTAAAATCGGTTCACTCTATCAAGAGTTATTAACATTTTAACCATTGAAAACGTGATGACGACCTCTGTGGTTTAGTGGTTCGAGTACCGGACGCGTATTTCCATTTCCGTGTTCACTAGGAGGCAGTACTAGGGAGGTTTGTCGCGCTAACTGCCTTTACAAACTCGTGTTCAATTCAGGTTACGCGTCCTCCAATCGCGCACGGGTTTGCAAGGACTATGTGCCTTGAACTGCCTTTACAAACTCGTGTTCAATTCAGGGTACGCGTACTCCAATCGCGCACGTGTTTGCAACGCGAACTCACCAACTGTTCTTCTAATCACCATGTTCAAGGCGATGCATGGAACTTAGCCATGAAGTTTGCGCGTACACTTCTTTCGCGTCTCGCTACCTAGTACCTACCGCGTAGTCGACGGAGCTCCTATTTCTCTGGGTGGTTTACAAAAAAATAACCACGAAGGGGATGGCGGGGTCTTGCAGACCCCGCCCTCCCCTTCTAACCTAATCTATCCGAGTTGGGGTGCCCCAAGTCTCGAATTCGCTTCACTTGCTCTTGCATCGTTAATTCAGAAACCTAAACATTGCTTCATCATATTTGATAAGATTTACCTATCCAACGGCCCCAGTGTAAAAACCTAATTTTTGAGTACAGCTAAAAAAATATTGAAAATAATAGGTACATAAGTATTTTAAAGGTGATCATGAGATCGTGAGTAAGAAATAAGGTATTAAGAGGTCAGTAGCGCTAAGAGTATTTGAAATATGGAAAGACAGAATCCTTTTTTCTATGAGATTTTGCAAGGTACTTAGTTGAAACTGGGACACGCCTGTAGACAGGAGAACATCTGTTGGGTCAGATAGTTTATAAATAAATAAAAAGACTATTATATTTACATTCAACTTTATTTACAAGAGACTTAAATCTCAAATTAACTCATTAATGAATAGTAGGTATATATCAAAAAACTTACAACAGTTCATTAATGATTTAACATTAACAAGTAACAAAAGAGTTCGTGTAACTTTAATGAGTGCTTCACAGCCTTTAGTTACATCTCTTAAGTATGAGCATAATAAAGAAATTAAGAATTTATGAGGCAGTGTAATTATAGCGAGTATTTTATATTCATGTCGGAATAATTATTACATTGAATTATTGGGTGGTAAAATATTTAATACAATCGCACAACAACACAGTTGCTATTGAAAGTTGTTATTGATAAGTGTTATTGATTAATTAGTGTAAAAAAATGCCTTTGAAATTACATTTTGCTCATAAAATCTCCATATAAAAAGATAATCTTCCAAAGTTAAAATTTTATCCAAAATGGAACTATGAACTTATCTCTAACCACACAAGATGGATTAAGTAAGAGGGCCTTCAAGTTACAAGTGAAGGCCACATATTGAGCATCAGCCGAGCGAGCACCTGGTTTATCTAATAGCACATGGACACCTATTCAGTAGTTCACACGACACAATATGACGACCACACAGAGAATACAGGTGCCGACTTGCATTAAACTTCTTAAAACAAATAAACATGCACAAAGTACTTAACTAAAATGATGAAAACATAAGCACATTTGATAGCACACTCAATTATATCGACAGTAATTATAACCACCGGAATTTATTTTTTAGGTCAAACGCTAACGTAAATAAAAGTAGATTTTGCTTAGAGCTCCATTTCTTTAATTGAATTATCACGATTAAAATCTATGACCGGTGGCAAGGCGTTATTGTTATTTCGCTTTGTCTTAGTTTTAAGGATGATCAGAACATATGTACATAACTATTATGATTAAAATGCGAAATTAGTCATTACTCTTCTTATTCGGTTGTATTCAAGAAATCAAAATAAAACACAGATGACATGCAAAGAAAATGAAGATAATCTAATTATTTTTGGCAATAAACCAGCTAATAAGCGTTCTAGCGCTTCTGATCTTCTGATTTCTACTCGTAACCAATTTTTCAAGATCAAGTTACAAACGCGAATTCATGCAAATATGGCAATGTACGGACGTAATTAAATGTGACAATAATTAGCTAATGCGCTCACACAAAATGCAGATGTTATGTGAATAGAGTAACGTCTCAGTTTCAATTATAAATGTATAGTTAAAGCCCACAGGCGTGCTATGGATTACTAATAAAAATCGATAGCAGGGACAAACAGACAAGTTATGATAAAATAATAATAATAAAACACCTTTGTAGCAAAGTATAAACTGATAATACAATTCATAAAGATTCACAATGATTAAGTTAAAAATCAGTTAATTAAATTATAATAAGCTGTTTTTTTTATTACACACACAGTCGCCACCGTAACGTTGTGCGAAACAATGGGGACTATCATTGCTCCTTATGGCCCGCGAGTGAGAAATAAAAAAAAACACAGTAATTATAGTAAAAGCGAAAAGGTGTATAGGATCTCGTGCATTCAGTTGTCGTGGTCAGATCTCGTCTACACGGTTAAAAAATACGCTCTAAATAGTGAGAGTAAAGCGCAAAATTGATTACAGTTATCAAATTTGGGGAACATTTGGGGCAAAAATTGTAGTCTAACTGGCTTTTCATTGCGGATTTTCAGCTAAGACTATCTGTACCGTATTTATAATAATGTCGTTAGTAAGATAATATCACATTTCATAAATTATTCGACGTATGATTTAATAGTTTACCCTCTGTTAAAATATTTAGTGTGTCTGGTCCAAGAAGGGCCATATATTTTTAATCCAGGAATGTTAAAATATTTCTCTAGACTGATTAGGAAAATATTTTATCTTTTCTTTAATCATTTGAAAGTATTCAAATCAAGATATTATGCATAACAAATAAATTACATTTGGGGCTTTTTTTTATCATCCCTTAATATTAAGACATTTTAACAGTTTGTATAAGAAAATCTGTGAAAATATCTATAACTATCTTTGAGAACACTTTATACATTAAATTCCCTATATTTGATAGCACATTTGAATTAATCATAATATCTACAAGCCTGGTTTCTTAAACGATTTAATCATGTTGAAGACAGCAAGCCAAATATTTTACTAAATTAATGTTACTTGAGCAATCCAGCTGTAAATCTTTCGTTTCCTACATCGTTTAAGCTACCGACTTCAACTACCTACGGATCTAAGACAACTAATTGTTACATAATTATGTTACTGAGTTCATGAATTGATCATACAGATCTCGAACATGACTGGTTTATGCACAGGTATAAATGCACATAAAACTACATCACAGTAAAATGGGTAGGAATCATCATAAGACACCTTTAAAACATCAAACTAGAATAAAATGACATTAAACTAAAATTCTTATCTAGTTTCTTTTTTTTTTCATTTCTATTATTTTTTAATTTTACTAAAATTAATAAAATTACTAAGAATAACCACAATTACACGAATCTCAAATTATAACAATATTTATTTTAGGAAAAATGACAAGTTCCTTAGAAAAATTAATTTTCTCTATATCTCACTGCAAAGAAAAAGCTCAAATTGACTAGTTTACAATTTTTTTGCCCTCAGCATGAGATATCATTTCTTGTAGATTTGTTCTAGGACGTTAGAATTTGGAGATGTACCTCAGTGCTAAAGACCACCGTTTTAGCAATTAAGTAATTTTTCGTTGGCTTCGCTACGAGATTTTTCCTCAAGTTTAGTATTACCTATAATTATTATAAAATAATGTAATTCACATTACGGTGAAATAAAATAGTATATCGCCAGAAACAATGTTATTAGCACTTATCTACAAATTGTGAAGGCCTAGACTAATTCCGTTGCCGGATTTAGATTTAGCATAAAAAATCAAAATCAAAGTTTTTTTTGTAAACTAGTATTAGATATGTGGGTAGTAACGTCGTCATATTTCCATAAAATTATGTATGTATTACGTACAATGTAGTAAGAAGTGGAAGAACATTCGTTTAGGCGGTTTAAGACGTCATCATTTGGTGGTGTTGATTTGCACCACATTTGTGATCTGTGTGATGAAACTGAAGGGGCCCCCTCCTTGGCTCGGCGATGGTGACCGTGGAAAACTGTTTTGACTGCTCTCACCACAAGAGTTGCTTTCACGGTTCCGATTGTTGTTAGAATCCTGGGAAATATAATCAAAACAATTTGATTGCATCTAATAATACTAGTCTGTAGACAAATAATTCGGAGGATTTTATAATTAAACTTATTTTCGATTCAGCATCGCTCGATTCGGACGCGTTTATTGTTTATTCACGAGCAATATAAATAATTTTCATGACATAGTAAAAATATTAAGTGTGTCACGAGTGATCTGTAATTCTTATGTGCATAAACATAATGTTTATTGCTTTAAATTTTATAGTTTAAAACAGTGAAAATGTCGAACTTTAGCCCTTTTGGGCGCAGTGAATTATTGAGGAGAAGCCCTCCGCCTTCACCGATGCCGTCACCTCGCCCTGATGAAGCCCCGCCCGCCACTACGGCTGATCCGCCACTGGAAGTGATCGCCACAGCGGAAATACAGAGATGGATGAAGGTGATAGATACCCATCTGAGTGAGGTATCTACTATTGCTGCAGAAAGTAAGCTGAACTCTGAGCTTAAACTACGGGTCTCAACTCTGTGCCGAAAAGTGAACAATGCGGCGTCAGAGATGGCTGTATATTACCAGTCGTTGAAGCAGAAGACCATCCAAGCACATTCCACTATTAAACACCTACAGGAGACTAACAAAATCACTAATGCTCTAGAGGACATAAAAAAAGTGGTGGAAGGAAATTGCAGCCCGACTGAAAAGTCCTCATTTGCGGATATGGTAAAGAAGGGTAACAATAGCTTTGTTCGCCCTGATAACATTAGTGCAGTAACGATTTATCCGACCGACAAAAATAAAAGCAGTGACGACACCAAAGCTTTGATTCAGAGCATAATTTCGCCAGAGGAAATGAAATTGCATGTACGTGGCGTCAGGAAAATAAAAAACGGCGGTGTTGTCATCAGCACGGAAAACAAAGACGATATCGAGAAGCTAAAAAGCTCCACTAAGCTGATATCTTCAGGCCTTACTGTAGAAGAGCGTACCAAGCGTCGTCCTAGGATAGTCATAGTTGGTGTCCCTACAGCACTTAGCGAAAAAGAGGTCTTTGAGTGTATATTTGCGCAAAACTTGGCACAAAAATTCCCAGATAAATCCCGTGAGTCCTTCGTAGCCTCCATTAAACTGAGCCACAAATCTGGTAGGAAGAATACTACCACCTGCAATTTTATTCTAGAAGTACCACCTGGCATTAGAAAGGCTCTTATCAATCAGGAGAGAATTTTCATCAACTGGACGTCATGCTTTGTAAGGGATTTTACCCTTGTTACGAGATGCTTTAACTGCCAACAATACGGACATGCAGCGAAGTTCTGTCGCGAAACAAACCCCACCTGTGGGCACTGCGGTGAAACTGGACACACTATAAAGGAATGTAGTAAGAAGACATCTCCACAATCATGCGCTACGTGTACAAGATTCAAAAAGCCCAATGATCACCAAACTGGACACGAGAGCTGCCCTGCCCGAAAGTATGCTGAAGATAGGTACCTAAACTCAATCGACTATGAAGGCGCCTAAGAGCGCCGATAACTAAAGGTAGAAGCACATTTATTATGGCTAATGAATTAATTAGTGAGCTAGATGATTTTTCTATATCGGATTCAAAAGTGTGTAAAGTTGAAGATTGTAAAACATTATTACCACCCTATGATAAAAGCTTAACTATTATTACGCAAAACATTCGTAGTATCTATAAGAACTTTCAGGAACTAGAAATACTGCTGCATACTATTGAAATAAATTGCGATGTAATAGTGTTATCAGAATGTTGGTTGTCTAAAAGATCGGTTGGCCTACCATCTTTAGATGGATACAGATCGTTTTGTACTGAAAATATAATCAATCAAAACGATGGTATAGTAGTATACATAAAGAATCATTTGCATGCTGTCATAGAAAAACCCCATATTAATGATTGTAACTGTTTGATGCTTAAAATCAATAACGATACAGCCATCTTATCAATATACAGGCCGCCATCACTAAACATAGATAAGTTCCTTAGTTCACTAGATGTAGCCCTAAATAATTTATCATCCTATAAAAATATAATTGTAACGGGTGACATAAATATAAATATTGTAACGGGACGGAATGACACCCGAGGACATGACTACCTCAACATCTGCTCTTTTCATGGTCTCTTGCCAGCTCATGCTTATCCTACTCATAAAAGTGGATCATGCTTAGATCACTTCATGATTAAAACAAAGCTACCGTCAACTACTCTGGTGACTAACTCAACAATCACCGATCATCATGCTGTTGTACTATCATTAAAACTATCACTTCCTAAAAATAAATGCACACTTAGCTATACTAAACTAAACATAGAGAATCTCGGAGTTGATATGTCCAATATAGATCTTGCCCCCGTTTACTCTTGTGCTGATGCTAACATTTCGCTCGATTACCTCATAAATGCAATACAAAGTGTGATTCATAAAAATACATCAACTATAAAATTAGCAAACAAACATAAAACTACAAAGCCTTGGATTACACAAGGTCTTTTGCGTTGCATTAGGCATAGAGATAAACTACATTTGAAAACTAAAACTTCACCTAACAATGAGATTATTTCTGTGACATACAAAAGGTATCGAAATTACTGTAACAATCTCCTAAAAAAATTAAAGCATCAGTACAACAAGGCTGAATTAGAGAAGGCGGGAAGCAATAGCAAATTAGTTTGGAAATTTATAAAAACTTGCACTTATACGGCTAAAACTCATGAACCAGCAGTAGTTTTACTTCAATCAGAATCAAATCCTACTCTAGCGCTAAATAAAGTTAACCATTTCTTTGCCAACGTCGGTAAAACATTAGGAGAAAACATGCTACATCAAAAAGACCTTTCGTCACATCACGCATCAGTCATAACATCCACATCTAGGCTTAAATCATTTGTTTTACTAAATACCGATGAGGAAGAAGTCATACAAGTCATAACAGGCCTCAAGGACACCTCTGCGACAGGATGGGATAAAATACCCACCAGCATACTCAAAAGGTTTAAGCACTTCCTTGCACCTCCACTAACGCACATATTCAAAATATGCCTGTCTGAAGGTATCTTTCCCAAATCTTTAAAAAAAGCTATTGTAATTCCAGTACATAAATCCAGCGACAAAACTCTGGTAAATAACTACAGGCCGATCTCTATCTTGCCTGCATTATCCAAAGTTTTGGAAAAAATAATAAATAGTCGATTAGTAAACTACCTAGAATCGAACAATATACTTTCAGATAGGCAGTTCGGGTTTAGACCACACAGATCAACCAACCAGGCAGTTCACCTATTAACTGATCAGATAGCATCAAATTTAGACAATGGAATGCATACTATTGGGATATTTTTAGATATTGCCAAAGCTTTTGACTGTGTTTCAATTCCTCTTCTACTAAAAAAGCTTGAATATGCGGGAATCAGAGGCACACAATTACAATTGTTTACTAATTATCTTAGTGACAGGTCTCAGTGCGTAAAAATTTCTAGCAATTACAGCGACGACATCAACAATGCTCGTTTTGGAGTACCACAAGGAAGCGTCCTTGGAGTTACTCTCTTTTTGATATATATAAATGATCTATGTAACCTAAACCTAAGCAATGGTACCATAGTGTCATATGCAGACGATACAGCCCTGTTATTCACGGGGAAAACACGCACTGAGGTAGATAGAAACGCTCAACTTGGTTTCAATACGGTTAGTAACTGGCTTTTTGGTAATTTACTAACCCTAAACTCCCAGAAAACAAAATATATCCGCTTTTCATTACGCAATAATAACGTATGTGAATCACCTAACAACACCCTAATTGCTCACAATAATAAATGTCGTTCATCTGCTGACGCTGCATGCACTTGTCCTACTTTAGAATCTACACACTGCATAAAGTACCTGGGCATTACACTTGACGCTAACCTTAATTTCCGCAACCATATTGATTTACTGTGCAAAAGAGTACGTAAATTAATATATATTTTTAAAACCATGCGTGGTGTGGCTAACTTTAAGTTACTCAGACAAATGTATCTAACACTATGTCAGTCGATCATATCATATTGCATTACGTCATGGGGTGGAGCGCCGAAAACGATCTTGTTGCCACTAGAACGCGCTCAAAGGGCTATTCTAAAAGTGGCAACGTTTCGACCATTCATGTTTCCAACCTATGAATTGTATCAGTCCACTAACGTCCTAACTGTCCGTCAATTGCTTATACTGCACACTGCACTAAAACAACACGACTTACTTCCATTTAAACCATCCCCTCTCGACAAGAGACGAAAAGATCTAGTATGTACTAAACTTTATAGCAAACATGTTTTTGTAAATAAATTCTTTTTATTCTTAGGCCCGTTTTTATACAATAAATTAAATAAGATTTTAGATATTTATACATTAAGTCGCAAACGATGCAATTTAATAGTTACTAAGCACTTAAAAACACTGACCTACTCCGACACGGAGAATCTGCTAGTAGTTGTAAAATAGCCGTAAGACAATATTAATTTTATTTTCGCTAAGTTTATGTATATTTACCACTTAAATATTGCAAAATTAATGTATAATTTAAGTACAGAAATCGCCTGAAATACAGGTCCAAGCCTAGTTCAGGTAATTCCTCTATAAATCCTAGATTGTAGTAAGCAAAATATATAGGCCAAGTAACATTCTAAGTTAACTACTTATTAACTATTGTTATAATTATTTTACTGTACATACAAATGTATTAGCTAGTAATTACTTGTAAGATTGAGTATGTATTTGAATTTTGAATAAAGAATTTGAATTGAAAAAAAAAAAAAAAAAAAAAAAAAACTAGCGGACCCGACAGACGTTGTTCTGCATGATATACCAAGCGATTAGGATATTAAACAAAGTAAGAAATGATAAATAACCTAGATACCGACTGCAGCGCCATCTGCCGGGCTTATTTGTGAATCTAAATCATCCTAGAATCCACTTGAACACACACAAAAAAAAACATTCAAATCGGTCCAGCCGTTTAGGAGGAGTTCACTGTAAACACATGTACAGAAGAATCTATCTATACTAATATATAAAGCTGAAGAGTTTGTTTGTTTGTTTGTTTGTTTACTTGAACGCGCTAATCTCAGGAACTACAGGTCCGATTTGAAAAATTATTTCAGTGTTAGATAGCCCATTTATCGAGGAAGGCTATAGGCTATATATAATCACGCTAAGACTATAAGTAACTATTCACGCGGACGAAGTCGCGGGCGGAAGCTAGTTATACATATAAGGAAGATAGACGCGGTAAGTACCTGGCGCACACATCGTTTCTTAGGGGCAGAGTGCTCGACGAGCGTGGTGTCGCGCGCCGCGGCCAGCAGCGCCGGCAGAGGCGCGCCCGCGCTCTTCACCTCAGCGCCGCCCGCCTGGCTGCTAATTCAAACATTATGTAAAATACAGTAACAACAAACTAATGCACTCAGTGTTATATTATATGCAAAGTTAAATCGCCCCTGCCTTAAATTTGTATATAGAAGAATTTATGTTTTTAATAGACACAATCGGTAGGAACTAGAAATTGATGAACGTGGCATACAGAACGTGACCCTGAAATAACAATGCGCATCTGAAGATACGTTTTCGTCATTGACGACGTCATTCGACAGCATAGAAACGAGGCTAAAATAAGAAGAGCCTAATAACTGCCTTTAGTCTTGTTCTATCTTATAGAATGAAAAGTATGTTAGAATGAGATAAATTAAAATTATTCACTCTTTGTTCGCAAGGAGAAAAAGTAAATGAATTACTAAACTATTGAATGCATTATCATTTGCTTCAAAATGATTAGTAGTACATACATTGCTCCAAAGTCTGGCAGTTCACTAATTTCTAACCTCGCAAAAAAAAATATAAGTTTAACGTGTGTATCTGTGTCTGTATGTGGTCTCGTAGCTCCCAAACCGATGTACTACCGAATTTGATTCAGTAATTTTTTGTATGAAAGATGACTTGAGAGAGAGTATTCTTAGCTATGACTTAGAAATTCTGGCCAGAGCCATTTAAAGCTTTTCTAGATGATGAAGGGATGTGAGCAAGTTTCACCGGACTGATCGATTTAAAATTTGGTATCCTGTTACTTAAATGATAATATTGAAGATTAATAAAATAATTATATAAAACATGGCATCATTACTTAATACTCAATACTTGATAATGATAATGTAAGGCTTAAAATTCATGTTTCTATCTTCAATTATGGACCCTGGTGGGTATAACAAAGTTTATACAGGTTTATAGAAGAGAGGAGTGTTTGTCGGAAAATTGTGAATTTCATTTATAGATCGCTACAGGTTTTTTTTTACCTAATAATACTAAATAATTTACTAATATTATTTAGTATTATTAGGTAGTTAGGTAGGTATTCTTTATTAATTTATGGTTATTATTTAATGGTTATATTATGTATTATATGATTTTTTATACCAATTATATTAGGTAGTATATTATGTATATTTAATTTACCATTATATTTATTTCGAAGTAGTAATTAATAATGAGTCTGTTGTGTATAATGTATGAGTTATAGGGATTGAAACATAGCTGAGAACACTCTCGAGACTAAGACACCTTTCAAACAAAAAAAAATAGAATCGGTTTAGCATACGCGTAAGGCAAATTGTTCGGACGGCCGTATCTATATTATTATTTAACTCAATGATGGACATACTTCGCATTAACATCGCCGTTGCCAGCTGGGTCGTTGGGCATCCACGGACTCGGCATTGTGTCTTCATCGTGAATAGGCAATGTCATGTCTTCGTTATACTGCGGCGCAGGAGATTCCGGACTGCAAGCCAAGTAATGATTAATAATATTTACTTCCTGGGATTAACAATACGTATTATAACAAACAATGAGTTCTTATTAAATAAAAATATGATTTACTATATGACACTTTAGAGTGTTACATTATAAAGACAGAACATTATATACAGATATAATAACCTGATAGTGATAATATAGATAATAAATAAATTATCATTATTATCTGTTGTAGCAAGGACAACCGGTATCTGGCGAAATTTAAATGCGTGTGTACATGATTGATACAAGATTAACAGATGTAACAGCACCAGTGAGAGGCCTTATCATGTGTTAATAGTTTTAACAAAATTATTTGCATGTGTTATTGTACATTTTTAGGTGTTCCTACACCTAAAAATGTACAATAACACATGCAAATAATTTTGTTAAAACTATCAATCATAATCAAAATCAAACAATCATAGTATATTATGAGGCCATAAAAACTAAATTAACAAGCCTAATATATTAAACATGACAGATGTGTGGTATATATGGGAAAGAAATACAGCTCAAACTATATACAAGAATGCAGGAAAAATAGCGTAAGAACACTTGGTGAAAAAACCTCACAGACTGACCTTTTTAAAGTTTACTTCAGGACAGACCTGACATGGAAATAGTTCAATAAAAAATATTAATAAAGAATCCTTTAAAAGTTGCTGATCCGGCGGGATGGATAGAACTGCTTTTACATTATGATGATAGTAAAATAAATAATTGACGGCACGATTGGCGTAGTGGCTGAGCGATTGGCTTCCAAAAAGCGCTTCTGAGCGAAAAGCTATGTTCTGGTTTCGATCCCCACACGGAACAAATATTTGTATGATCTAGGTACAAGTAGATGTTCCGGGTCTGGGTGTTTGTAGGTATATAATGATAATATGTGTCTGTAAACGCACCTACGATACAAGATAAAATTCTAGTGTGGAGCAATTTAAAAAAAAAATGTCATAATCTTGATTTCACGATCAATGTCTCGCACGGTCTCACAGTGAATCCAATAGAACAAGTCAGGTGGACAAAATTCATAATCAGATTCCCGGAATGATGATAGGTTATCGTCAACAATGCCTCCAAACCTTCATTTCCAGGAATTGTTTGCATTCCACATTCCAGATTGATGAGACATCGATGCCCGATAGTAAGTAATAAGATAATAACAATTTTAAAAAAATAGGTCTGTTTCATTTCGCGACAATTGCGACAACATCTCAATGAAAAGTGTTTAGTGACGGATCTTATGTCGAAGGTATGTGTATTATTTTTAACGTAGGTAGGTACTATAAACTTGTAACATCAGTACAATATTAATTTTTAAAAACGCAATAAAATATATTTTACTAACATCTTCATTTTAAATTTTTGATAGCCCGGGAAAGCATTGTAGTCGCATGCCCGTTAAAATTTTTGATATATGTAATATATATATGTTAGATACGTCATTCCTGATAAGAATGATACCTTTTGTACTCCGTACATTCGAATATAACATTGGTTTCTATTTACTTTCAGATGGCCTCCACTCTATCATTATGACCGTATTCCATCTAAATCCATTTTGTCGATAGTACGAGTACTGAAGAATCTCAAAGGGATATTAAGATATATTGTCAAGCTTTTCTTCGATCTCAACGAAGTAGGTTGCTTCTAAAAATCGAAAGCTTTTTTGAAGAAAATTACGTATTTGGAGGGTAAAGTTTCATGTTACTTGTGTTCATCTCACTGAAACACGATATACATCAGCAGGAAAATCAAAAAGATTTTCACGAGTCATCAATTAAGACAAAGAAACGCAGAGTCGAAGACCTTGTTCAATCGCGTAGTTTAAGGGAGTTGGTGACCGCTTCTGAAGTAGTACCGCGTTTATCTGGACGAATGAACGCGAAAATTAAATTAATCTATAATTATTATTCTAGTATATTATAATTAGTAGATAGAACTAATAACGAAAAATAATTAAATCAGGCTTGTTGTTTGCTCTACGGGATTTTATGTGTCTGTCTGTTTGACTAGCAAGAGAAGAACCACATGAGCACCGCCAGCAAATTTGTAGTTAAGTACCTGTCTTGCTTAATTGCCAGTCAAAAACGGACGTGTTTGTTAATTATATAATCTTTAATGTAAGTGAAATATCCTGCCTGATTTGTTTCTCATTGTAGAGCCTGATCTACTAAAGTTATATAATTAAATTTACACGATAGGGTATTATTATAACCCAAAGTCCATCTTCACAGTACCTGCTTGGAAGCATATTGGAGATTATACCGCTATAAAGGGCACGCAAATTTATATCGTATAGTACTGTACTATACCAGTATAATGACCTTATACCGGACAATCATATTATACCTGGGTGGCCGTAGCTCTCGTTCATAAAAGGGTTTATCGTAAACTCTGGCGGCCTGGTTGCCTGCCGACTCCCGGGCATCTTGCGGACGAGATGGCGGCGACCGCTTGATGAACTGTTCATCTGGCAACAATAATTACTCATCAAAATTATTCAGCGTAATTATGATAGCAAATCAGCTTGTATACGTGGAATTGGGCTGAACTGCCCTAAATTTTGAAATGACGTAATATGTGCAATTCCAATGACTTAATTATTTTATCGCTCCGGATATAACTGAATTAACCAATCGCCGTATCGCTTGGGTTTGTTTGAACTTTCCTTTAGGCTAATGGGAAACTAGCACTTATAAGGCTCCGGCTGCGGAGCTTGAATTACCAATAAAAACGTAATACCAGAATAAATCGTAATCCAAACAATATTTTATTAAATTGTGTTATTGTTCGCATTGAAATACTGTTAATCTAGGTTCCTACCGTACCTTTTCGTCTACTAATTCTTCAAAGGAAATAAACGACCCGAAATCGTTCTAAACTTGGTAAAGTTATTAACAATTGCATTCGCTTAAATTTATTTTAGTAAAGTATTTTGGATGAAGTTGTAGTGCAGGAATCTAGATTAACACTAACAGTATCGGAATTCAAATAATAACACACTTTAATTAAATTGTGTTTGAATTCCGATTTATTTGGGTTTTACGTTTGTATTGTATTGTATATTTGTATTAGGTCCACCAGACTCTATAAATGTTTTAATGAAATAAGTTAACTGAAACGTCATTCGAAACACTAATCACGTCACTCCATAAGTCAGTTCACCCGTTCAACAAAATAAACATGAAAATTATCTATAGTAATGGAAAAAGACCTTGTTACAGCCAACTCGTATGTTGATAATTATTATGGACATGATGTGATGGCTTTTTAAGAAAAAAATATGTTTTTCACGTTTTTAATAAAAGCCCAGTTTTTTTGTCGGATCATTCAACACACTTCTGCAGTAAAGTACTAAGTTCCTTACTTTCATTATAAGCAGTTGCATCCACGTTTTGGTACGGCGGTGAGTGGTACGGAGACTGTGGCAGCGGGTTGTAGGGCGGCGGCGCCTCTGGGGCCGTCGCCGTGATACGTGCAGTCACCGTGCTCGACGGAGCCGAACCTGGAACAAATTATCATCTTACATACATTTAGTGCCACTTGGCGTTGAAGTTCGTGCAAGTGGCGCTTAGGACTGGAACGTGATGAGTGAAAGAGATGAAGTATTATGACTGGTAAGGTGTGAGTGAGATAACTAATTAATACTGGTTTCTGACACACGCGAATATTAGACATTGAAATAAAACTATTTTAAACGGATTTTATCGCGTTGTATTAAATTTTATTATTTCCCGACGTTTCGGATCCTTTACAGCATCCATGGTCACGGGTAGACTGAGGTGTTGGACGTCTTAATGTTAAAATTACTAACAGCTACCTTACAATTTTGTTAATTATTAGTGATGCGATTCACGCAGAACGAGCTCACCGTATCCTTTGGTCTTGCAGTTTTGGGCTTGGATTTAGATTTAATAGATTCTATAATGTGACCATGGATGCTGTAAAGGATCCGAAACGTCGGGAAATAATAACATTTAATACAACGCGATAAAATCCGTAAAAAATAGTTTTATTTCAATAACTAATTAATGTTAAGAATGTATGATTTAAAAGATGATTGACAGATGTCAGTTGATTGCTTGAACTTGAATGACAGATGAGCGACAGACGACGAAGAGCAGTGAGAGAAGACGATCACAAAAAGGAAGACGTTGAATTTTATTTGGAAGACTAAAAACAAAAAGCTAAAGAAACTCACCATCTCCGGAGTTTTATTCCAGCCTGAATAGTGCATATCCCCACATACATATAAATCTTACATATAACAACGCTATTGTGATTGTGAACTTTCTGTTATATTCACAAATGGGAATAAATAGGTGCTCTTCGCCAGGTTTTCAAAGGCATTTTTATATTTGGCCAGTATCAAAGTGATAAAGAACATAAAAAGGGGCTGCAATTACAGTTTATAACTCTTACCAGCAGTCTTAAAGATCTCAGGGTAGCGCAGGATATATGCGATGATGCCGACTACGAGCGCCAAGAATAACAGCACTCCTATGCCGATGAGCACCCACACGTAGTTGGGCGTGGGCGCTAACTGTGACGCATCGGGAAGGACGCACTCTGCGTTCACGTCGACCAGCCTGTAAGTAAGTGCTAACGTAAGTATGAGTAAATAAGGAACCTACCTTATAGGGTATAGATATTATTTGAGAATTGAAAATACGAGATCAACATGAGTAACATTGCGAACATAATAAAATGGATCTCTTTTGGGCTTTTTGTATGATATTTAAATTACAGCTCACTAACGGATTATTTTAAGAAACGCATTCTTCCTCGTAGTCTTACGCAGAAAGTAATTTTTTCTCGTAGTCTTACGCGAAAGTAATTTTTTCATCAACTCATATAATTTTGTTTAACAGGAAATATGACGATATCACCGCGTAGATACTCATCGCTCGAAATGGATTTTCCTCATAATATCTCTTAGAACAAGGTATCCTGCTCATCTTCATTATAAAATACATGATTTACTAACATTAATTTATTTAAATAATGATAATATTTGTTTAATTGTAACCTGCTAGACAATTGAGAGCTAATGCCCAATAATCACACTGGCCTAAGTAAATTATAAACATTGGTGGGTACTAACCCATCTTTACAGGATCCGCATTCAGCAACGGACTTGATGCAGGTGTTGAAAGATAGTGGCTGTTCCCGCTTCAGATCCTGGCAGGACAGGCACTCGCGGCAGACGTTTGCCTCGCAGTAGTAGTCGACGGGGCACTGCGTGTTCTCCCCGCAAGATGCCGGCTGAGCGTGTACCAGCGGCAAGCATAATACCGCCACACACGTGATCGCCGCCCTAAGACAAATAAAAAAATTACACTACGGATTTAGGGTTTCTGGGCGAGAATTCTCGAAGCAAGAATTCCCGGGAAATTTGTCCTTACTCGAGACGAGAAAAAATGGGTCTAGAACTCGAGAAATCTGAAGACCACAAAATTAAGTAAACAATTTGTTAAGAAATATGAATATATCAAGTTTAGTGAAGAAAAATTCAACTCAAATTGTTTAGTATGTGTTATTGCCATATGTAACAAAAAACACTAATATGAATATGAGCTTTGAGAAAAATAAGCGGGGGAAACACAACGTCCGAGTCGTAACTTTGCTCTACAGAATAAAATCTCTATAGAACATTGAAATGAAACTACTTTTTACGGATTTTATCGCGGTATATTGATATTATTTAGTTCCGATAAAATCCGTAAAAAGTAGTTTCATTTCAATGTCTAATATTCACGTAAGTGTCAGAAATCAGTATCTCTATAGAAATCTAAAATAATCTCAAAATATAAATTCAACCTAATTCGTTCTTTAAATCTAAGAATCCGCGAATTTTCTTTGTTTTTACGAGTACGGTGAAGAAAGAGGAAAGCACCTTAAAGTCGTTTCTGACTTGCTGCGATAATTATGTACCACGTTTCTTTTTTCATTCAAGGTCCAATTAATGTTATTTTGTCTGCAATACCGTAAGTGGGTGTTGTTTAATTTTTTATTAAGTTTAAAAACAAGTTGTTGCATTTATCATGATCATCACTTATAGTGAACTTGAGATTCATTCATTATTTAAATAATTGTTGAAATCTTGATATTGTCGAGATTATACCTCGACTAATTACACGTGATTTCCAGTTGCTAACTAGACTCGAGATTGCATTCTTTACTTAGCTCCCTCCGTGCAGTGCGCAACCATAACCCTACGTCACACGATTTGGTATTAACGGTTGCATGGGCTATTAGGATGGCTTAATTTTGTATTTCAGCTTAGGATGGTCCTAGGCAGATGGCCTGAAGAACTGAATGAAATAGCCGAGATGGAGCTTAGAAGGCACATTGACACTCGAATGTCAATCCGAGTGTCACAAGCCGTTCTTTCTTCAAAAGGCTATACGGAAAATTGTCTTAGTCTGTGAGTGTGAGTGTATGAGTCTGAATGGACTGAGACTTTGATTTACTAAGTATGTTTCGGTGTGCTTCTCGGTGGTTGTCAGTTCGAAATCTTCGACGCTTTCTAATAACAACAATGAATTTTTTTTTAGATTCATACTGGTTTCTGACACTTGCGAAAATATTAGGCAGATATTGACTATAATTATCTTGAAATGTGTTTCAATCAAAGCTTACTTTAAGCCTATGAAGAAGATCAGTCAGTTCTTACCGCCTGTCAACTCTCATATAAAAAAGAACACATTGCCGATCTCAAACACAGTTCTTCCAGGATGACACCCTACAAGGCCCAGTACTACAACAGATTTAACAAACTGCAAGTGCTTGCAAAATGCCATTCACGCGCAAGCTGAATTTCACTAGACAAAATAGCTGCGGAAATTTAATTGAATTTAAAATGTGGTTAAGGGTTAAACCCCCAACCCTATATTAAATTCAATTAAATCTAAATCCATGACCAAAGGATAGGATGAGTTAATTCTACGTGAATCGGGTCGCATATAATTAACAAAAGTGTAAGCTAGCTGTTAGTAATCCAACACCTGAATCTACTCGTGACCAAAGATGCTTCCGAAGCGTGGGGAATTAAATAATATCAATATAACACGATAAAATCCGTAAAAAATAGCTTTATTTCAATTGTAAAGATGCTTGAAGAGACTTTATAGTTTTTCTCGAGTTCCCGGGAATTCCCGGGAAATAATGGTCAAGAATACTCGAGTCCCGGGAAATATAATAAGTCGAGAACGGGTTGGAACTGAGAAGGTACACATAAATAAGTACCTGCGCAATCATCAAAAATCTGAATCAAAAACTACCCAGCCGAGCCGGATTCAACGAGTGACCTCTTGCTTGAAGTTGGTACCCAACTAGACAGTTTGGCCCGGATAGCTGATGTATTCCTTAACAACTTCAAGAACAGAGTTCCCAACGGATACTGGGATGGACAAGACATGGGTGTTTGACATGACTTTCGTCACAGTAAAAATTGCATTTGTCTTGCACATTATAAGACCCATCTGTTGGTAAACTGTCGTGGTCATTGAGCATTATGCTGAACTCTCTCTCTCTCTTATAGCGAATTTGCCATGACCATAATATCGTCGGCGAGGGGCAATCGAAGGTGAGTGATATACTCGCTATTAATGTTAATGCTGAATCCTTTCCACTTCAGAAGCTTAAAGGCATCTTCCATTGCAGAAATAAACAGTTTTGGGGAAATAATATCCCTCTGTCTAGCACCTCTTAGCAAGGGAATTACTCCCGTGCACCGATTCTGGACTCGGACCAACATAGTGGCGGTATCGTAAAAGCACTTTAATACTTTGATATACGGTAGTCGATGTGGCACCGCTGCAGAGATTGCAGCACTGCGCAAGTTGGCAGATTATATTCCTTGGTCTTCTATATAACTTGCCGACTGAATGGGTATGTAGTATGTACTTACCTATTGTAGGGTCCGCATATAATATGTTTATTACACTGGCTCACCAATACACCAAGCACAGCCTTCGTCCCGTCCCAGACTACCGCTGGGTATGTCTCTCGGAACATAATTATATAGGCATGGTCTCACTGCCAACTTCGTAACTACACCTATAATAGTATAAACCAACTACATACATAGATATAGACGAGCTCCGAGGCTCGAGAGTAGCTTATTCATCGGACTATTTTCATTTGTTCTAAATACAAAGCACGCCCGCTACGAACCGACCTACCTTAAACTCCTAAATAGAGATGATGCAAGCATGTACAATTTTATAATAGGTAAGTAGGTACTGCGTTAACAAACATCATTTTATGCACGTCGCGTCGGCGTTAATTAATGAGTACCTACAGTAAATAATAGTTACCTAATCAGTATTCAAATTTGTTTAAAAGTGCGTTTAAATTAAACCATACCTTAGTACATAGATTTATAGACTTATTTTTATTAAAACAATACAGGGAGTTAATAACCGAATGCCTGCATTTTCCTAATAGGTAAACATATTATTATGTTAAGATTCCGGCGGCGACCGAATTTCCCATACAAACGTAATACCAAAATAAATCGCAAATAATTCAAACGCAATTTAATCAGCGTGTTATTATTTAGATTCCGATACCGTTAATCTAAGTTCCTGCTTTACCATTCCATCCAAAATACTTCACTGGAAATGAATGTGTGAAGTTTGGAACGATTTTCCGGTCGTTTATTTCCAGTGAAGTAGTAGTAGACGAATTGGTACGGTAGAACCCTAGATTAACAGTATCTCAATCCAAAAAATAACAGAATTTGATTAAATATTTTAATACACATTACACATTTAATTATAATATGTAGCTGGTTTTAAGTTTTACTATGACATGGTAGCTGCACTCAAGGAAGGCTCCTACAGAGAGAACTGCTTGGCGGTAAACAGCACAGGCACGAAATGTTGCATCTATTTATAATAGCCGGTTTACAGTTGTACCACAACATGGTTGCTGAACTAAAGTTAAATCCTGTCTGAGGAACTCCTCAATGATTAACAGCATAGACACGAAATGTTTTATACGCATTTAATTATGGTAGTCGGTTCTAATTTTTTCCATGGCATTGTTGCTGCACTAAGTAATTAGTCAAGTGGTCCCAAGCGCGACTGCTACGCTAGAGGTAGCGTTATTGAATTTTTGGGTTTTTTATGAAATTCTCAGTAGCAGCTCTGATTCTGAGATTTGTGCGCGGATAATCGCTATACGCTCGCCCCCTATTTCATGGGACGTAAACGTACTGGAAAACTGTGGATGTACATTCGCCTCTGCCTAACCCTTCGGGAAATAAATCGTAATCCAAACAATATTTAATCAAATTCTGTTATTATTTGGATTGAGATACTGTAAATCTAGGTTTCTGCGCTAGCTGCAATCGAGCAATTTGGTACACCGCACATCTTTGGAACAAAAAAATGGAGCTTTAAAAATTAATAACAAAGCACATTGCGTTTTTAATGCCAGCACGTTTATATCGATTCAAACGCGCGTCTGGTCAGCTACACATGCGCGTCTGTATCGATTAGAACGCGTATTCAGGTAGTGCAAAAGTTTACGGGCTGCGTCTGACTCGCGTGAGAATGGTGTCGCTATAAACGCGCGTCGACGGCGCGTTTAAAAAACGAGTTATCCCCAGTTTTCCCCACCGTCTTCAAATAAATTTGTCACCAGTGGTGGCGTCCCCAGTGGGGACCAATGGGAATGGCCACTCCTCTTGTTCCCAGTTGCCACCAGTGGTGACAGATGGGAAAAATGAATAGATACGTCCCCAGTAAGGCGGGCCTAGAGCTGAATATATAGTGATGCGAATTCATTTTTTTTCACGAATTATTTTAATTAGATTATATATTCTACTAGCCTTTTTTTGGTGCCTAGGTCTGTGTACACCTACTGCTCGGGTCGCGGAGGAATGAAACCTCGCTCCCGTAACCCCAGCAAAAAGTGGTGATGCGAGACACCCGTGTGGTTTTTAGTCGGTAGGTCACCCACTCTGGTTGGAGTCCGACACGCCCCGTCGCCGGCGTCGGAAGTCCATGAGGATTATCCACACTCACAAAAAAAAGAGCTATGTGTACCTATAGGTACCTACTGACATGAACTTAATTTATAGTGAGTTCAATCTTTGGGAAACGGACGGCCTTGATATGACGTATTTAGCATGTAGGTAGGTATGTACCTATTATTGAATATGTAGATACCTACGAACTTACATATTTCCCCTGTGGGAGGGCGATGGGCTGAAAATAACACGCGCAGCCATGTAATAAATTAAGTAGGTAAGGAGGTACGTACTTACCTACTTAGACTATTAATATTCATATTCATATTTTTATTTGCAATCCATAATGTAATACAGGTGTTAAGTATAGTAGTTAGAAACAATTATGGACCCTGTCGGGCACAGCAACATTAATAACTATGTAGGAGAGAGGAGCTCTTTAATTCTTATTTCCTTAAGTTTTCATTTATTAATCTATAGTAATTAGTGTCTAAAAATGTAAAATATTTAAAATATCTATTATATTATTAGGGGAGACCGGGTACAAAAGTAACACTTTGTACTTTTACCTAGATTGCTGGCTGGGTGTTATTATTGTCATTAAATTAATATATACATATATAAATTCAGTTTATGTTCTTTACATTGGTAACTCAATTTATTTTATTATGGTGTGTTTTATATAAAAATCACGGGGTTAATAAAATATTGTCTGTTGTTACTTTCGACCACGGAGGCAGGCCGAAAGTAACACGTCGTGGGTCGAAAGTAACAAGACAAAGGGGTTGGTAATTAATAAAATAATACATGTTGAATCAACAATTTATTTATTTGAAGACTTTGTAATAATAACACGAATAAAATTCGGCATTTTAAATGCTCAAAAATTATATATTTTAAGATAAACTCAGAGCACTTGATTAAATGTTACGTAGGTTACTTTCCTAGTTAATAGTAAAAACTCGGTTGATCGGAAATAGGTACTAGCGCATTTGTGGGTTACCGTTGCGTTACCCCACAAATGCGCTAGTACCTATTTCCTGCTTTAATTTTGTTAAAATCTATAATGTTAATTGGCAAACAGAAAACCACCGTGAAACAACACTAATGTTGTGTTTCGCCGAATAAGTGAGGATACCGGAGCTCTAAACCCTTTTAAAAGACGGGCAACACACTTGCGACTCCTCTGGTGTTGCGGATGTCCATGCGGTGGTAAGCGCTTACCATCAGGTCACTCGTCTGCTCGTTTACCCCACAAAAAAAACAATAAGGTTATTTTTCTGCCAGTGCTCTAATTTTTGCACCATATTTGCTCTTCAGCCGCTTTTTAATACACTACCGTGTTGATAGTTCTTCGTGCAGTAGTTCTGATTTGTTCATTGTCGCGGCATTGTGTTGAAGTAAAATCACATAAAAATATGATGTAGGTACCTAATTAAATCATTACGGGGACAAAAGTAACTTGTTACTTGTGTACCCATAGGAATATGTTACTTTTATACCCATCCTCAATTTTGTTAAAACGTGTAATATAACTTTAAAATGGAAGGTGCTAGACAAAAACGAATCTAAACAATATATAATCCATCTAATCAAGTACTGATATACAAAGACTCGGATTACTATCATCCTTTTACGACTACGTAAACTTTAAATAAAAAAACGTCGAAAAACCTACTTTGGGTTTGTGAAAACTCGTAGCATACTGTCACACCAACTAACAGCACGTGGCGCACGCGGCGACTAAATGCAAGTGAGGGGGGCGCTTTCGGCTATCACCTGACGGCGGCTAAGCGGTTTTCGCCCATTGGATAAATCTAGAGAGCATTTGTTACTTTCGACCCGTCGTTACTTTTGGACCCGGTCTCCCCTACTTTCCCTTATCCTTCTATAATAATATTTATTATATTCTTTTACTTTATATTTATTTATTCATATACCTAGTTTTTGTGTTGTAAGTAATTATTATTATTTATTTATATTTAATAATTTTATTATTTAAATTATGTATTAGTTAGTTTTATTTTATTATTAATTTTATTTAAGAACAATTATTTATGATTGTATAATAATATATTGTAATATATATTTATTCAAGAACAAAAATTTATAAATACGGAATAAATACGGAATATAAAAATAGGTACAAAAAAATCCTGGATAGGTACCTACCTATTCTCTATTCTGTGGTACCTACTTACCTACCAAGTGAATATATATTTATTCAAGAACAATTATTTATAATTGTGTCAAATAATCTAGGTAAGACATCTAGTTCGTGGTTCCTGTAGAAAACACCTGACATAAGACGCTACAATCATATAATTAGTTAGGTACCTAGCTATTTAGGTAATTGTTTTTGTATCTTGGTAGGTAGGTCAGTCTGTCTGTGGGACTTTTTATGAAAGAAATTTTAGGTCCCTTTGAGATAGGTAGGTAATTATTATTATTTATTTATATTTAATAATTTTATTATTTAAATTATGTATTAGTTAGTTTTATTTTATTATTAATTTAATTTAGATTTTAATATGTTGGTTTACTTAAATAAATACCTATCCAATTAGGTACCTACCTACTTGCAAAATACCTAGGTCCTAATAATTCATCAATTATTTTTTAAAAGGTACCTAGTAGGTAGCTACTCACGGAATATAAAAATAGGTACAAAAAAATCCTGGATAGGCAGGTACCTACCTATTCTCTATTATGTGGTACCTACTTACCTACCAAGTGAATATATATTTATTCAAGAACAATTATTTATAATTGTGTTAAATAATCTAGGTAAGACATCTAGTTCGTGGTTCCTGTAGAAAACACCTGACATAAGACGCTACAATCATATAATTAGGTAGGTACCTACCTATTTACATAATTGTTTTTTGTATCTCGGTAGGTAGGTCAGTCTGTCTGTGGGACTTTTTATGAAAGAAATTTTAGGTCCCTTTGAGATAGGTAGGTAATTTACGTGCATTCCATTCGCCAGCCAATCAATTGCGTCTTCAGTTGTAGGTAAAGTAAGGTGCCTTACTAAGTAGGTACCTACCTATTAAGATTTAAGTAGTTCTGTTCTGATTCGCTAGTCTATAATGGAATAGGGAATGAGTCATGGTCCGGTTTGCGAGTGCCAAGCGCGGTGTGATACGATTGAAAAGCAAAACGAACGATATTAAAAATAAAAGCAGCGCAAGAGCAGGATGGAGATGGCTGCTGTGGCGAATGTGGCGATACAACATTCGTAGTGGTCACAAAGATAAAATGCATTATGTGGCAAGGACGAAGGATAGTGATACTTATGTCAAGTGACAGAAGGTGTATAATAAAGGGAATTGCGGATGACGCAATACTGTGCAATAATTTGTTTTACGTTAATTATAAGTACCTATATATTATTAAAAAGATATTATTTGAACACACAAATTAATCCGAACAATTAAAAATATTCTAGACCTAGGCCCTACAATATTGACGGCACGTTTGGCGTAGCGGCTTGAGCGATCGGCTGCGACACGTGCTGTGGGTTCGACCCCCATACGCAGCAAATATTTGTATGATGTACAGGTGTTGTTCCGGGTTTGGGTGTTTGTGGATGTGAGAATTTGTGTTTGTAACTGCACTCACGATCAGGGCCGGACCGTGAGTTTTCGTTAGCAATGTCTATGTTTACATATACATTTGAGGTCATTCATCCTAAATGTCACTACTTCGCCGACCACTGCTCATGAACCACTGTCTATTGGTGAAAACCGCATGAAAATCTGTTCAGTAGTTTTTGAGTTTGTCGCGAATAGACGGATGCAGTGAGGGACTTTGTATATCTGTTATTGTGTTATTATTCAGTCAACTTGAGCAAATTTGTATGGGGAACAATTTATTATTAACTTAAAGATTCCAAACTCTCAGTATAGGTAATTATATAACATACATAACATACCATCACGCCTGTATTCCCCGAAGGGTTAGGCAGAGGCGTACTAATGTACACCCACAGTTCGCCGGTATGTTTAGGTCCCATGTAATAGGGGGCGACCCTATTGCCATTAACCGGGCACAAATTCCTAACTCCGAGCTGCTACTGGGAATTTCATAGAAAAACCCAATAACACTTTGCTCGACCTGAGAATCGAACCCAGGACCTCTAGCATAGTAGTCGCGCTCGGGACCACTTGGCTAATGAGGCAGTTATATTCTCTATCAAAAATAAGAATACCTAATTAGACACAATTTTTTTACTTTTCAATATTACCCCTATAAGTGATTAAATGGGGTTGTTATAAGGTAGGGTTGAGAATTTTTGGAACTAATCAAAATGATTGCTATGTCTTTAGGGCCATATTGAAACTGTGATTTCACCTGTGTGTTGATAGATCAGTCAGTGCATCAGTTTTATAGACATAGATACCTAGAAGATAAATAAATAATTAAGCACTTTCCTCTTCTCTCCTACTGAACTGAACTGTGCTGTGCCCGACAGGCTCCATAATTGCTCCTTTTATATTTAAAACATCTCTAGCAACATTATAGATAGAATGCAATAAAGTATTGAGTATTGAGATTTTACAAAATTTGTGAATTAAAATAATAAATAAATATTTATCTATCTATACTAATATAGAAAAGCTGAAGAGTTTGTTTGTTTGTTTGTTTGCTTGAATGCACTAATCTCAGGAACTACTGGTCCGATTTGAAAAATTCTTTCAGTGTTAGATAGCCCATTAATTGAGGAAGGCTATAAGCTATATCATCACGCTAAGACTAAGTAACTATTCCACGCGGACGAAGTCTTGGGCGGAAGCTAGTGTTCCATTAATGTGGTAATCACATAGCTGTTCGAAAATTTTCAGTTCCGCAGCATTGTAATCAGCATTATACATAGATACATTGGGTAGGTTGCTGCTATTGGCTTACACAAAATTTGATTATATTTTGAGATTTGAAACAATTATATACTTACAGAAAAGTGCTTGAATTGAATTGAATTGCTTCAGAAAACATAGAACTCAAACAATAATTACTAGAGGATTCCATGTTTACTTACTAGATATGAGTCTAATGTTTAAAAACATGTCTCAAACCCAGTTTTGATACCATCATAATGTTGAAATGGAACTACTTTCTACGGATTTTGTTTTATTACATTGTATTGAATATTAGAGGATTCCATGTTTACTTACTAGATATGAGTCTAATGTTTAAAAACATGTCTCAAACCCAGTTTTGATACCATCATAATGTTGAAATGGAACTACTTTCTACGGATTTTATTTTATTACATTGTATTGAATATTCGCTAGTGTCACAAATACAATCAGTACAATCTTAATGTACATATGATAATCCAAACTGAACAAACTGACAGAAATTGGACAGAGCTGTTGCCATTAACTAGGCACAAATCCAAATTTCGAGCTACCAAGAATTTTAGAGAAAAACCCAATAACACTGTGTATAATCTGGGAATCAAACATTATTTAAAAAAAAATTGTTGCTAATAAGTCTATTGCAAAGGATAATATGATAGGTTTGACAGATATTTTTAGAGATGGATAACAAAATTCATGAATCATTCAATGCCATTTGTCAGTCTCTCTCAGGTATTGAACAATAGCAATAGCAATGTAATGCTATCCATAAATAATCGATAAAAACTACCTTCAAACCCAAAAAATTTTTGGTAAGTAAAATTGTTTATAAAAATCAAAGTTTTTTTATTTGTGATTCATGGGTAGTACTTAAGTCTTATTATACTGTTTACATAAGTTTATTATGTGATCAGCCACACATAGGCATACAAATATCTCAAAGAAATTATAAGCACTTGTTAATTACAATGTCATATGGGAAAGTCATACATTAAATATTCATTTAAATAGAAATAGCAAACAGTCAAATGGATGTCAACACGGACACTAACATTTTTATCATACTCTTTTACTTATTTAAAAATTTGTCAACAGTGTAGAATGAATGTTCAATGAGGTATTGGAAAAATTTACTTTTGAATAGATGATTATCTCTGCACTCCTTAATATTACTAAGGATCTTATTATAAATCTTTGGTGCCATAGCAAACACACTTTTACCATACAAGGCAGTTTTATATTTCCTACTAAGGTTGTACCTAATAAATTTTACATCTAGTGTGAGACCGATTTTCAAATATAAATAAAGATGGATAGTGCCTGATAAAGAGAGCTATTTTAAATATGTACAGTATGGTATGGTATGGTAAGTAATTTTAAGTTTATAAAGAACTCCTTACTATCTGTTCTTTTTAGACCACACATAATAGTGACCATATTTATAATGTTATTGTGTACTTAGGAATGGCTGGACTGGACCGATTTGCCAATTCTTTTTATGTTCGTGAAAGTGATAGGAAAGTAGTTCCATTATAATTTAAATGAAAGAAGAGCTGGAAGTTCCACGGAAAATTTTAAATTCAGATAAAATCGCTTTGTTATTGTATATGGTAGTAATGTACAATAATAAATAATAATACGTAATTTGACGACCTCTGTGGTTTAGTGGTTCGAGTACTGGACTGCAGACTATGAGGTCGTGGGTTTGATTCCCACAGGACACAAACATTTTTGTGATGAATATGTGTTTGTGTTCGTCTGGGTGTGTCTTATCAATTATAAGTATGTATTTACAAAATAAAAGTATATAATGTAATATATCCATTGTCTAGTACCCATATTACAAGCTCTGCTTAGTTTGAGACTAGATGGTGCTGTGTAAAAATGTCCCAGAATATTATTATTTATTATTTATATATAATTTATCCTTGGGATTATTTTATGAAATTTGAACGGGACAACGGACAATATCTATCTGGTCGGGTAAAATAAAATAACTCACCAAAACATTTTGTTTACGTTTGTTCCTGTCTGATCTAGTCACAACACTGTCAACAGTCTCGAGATGGTGTAATTGAGCAAAAAAATGCTAGGTAACAGTTTATTTTTTCTTTCAAAAACTTCATAGGGACTGAAAACTTCAACACTGAATCACTGTTATGAACAAACTTGGTTGTTTCTAGGAATAAACAAATACATGACACTATTGATCGTCCAATATTTTTCTTATGAAAAAGCAGTCGTTTTCTTACTAAACACTGGGCACCGACTTAAAAAGCTGAAAACTACGCACGTTTCGCACTAATGAAGTAATGATGAACATGAGATGTACAAGACAGACACGATTTTGCTAAACAACTGACCGGACTATAATAAACAAAACGCTGAAGGAACAAGTTGCGACTTGTTATACTTGGTTTTCTGTCTTTGTTTTTTTAATGACATAGAAAGAAATAGCGAATCAAAACTCTGTTGACATATACGATAGATTGCCAGCATTGAATATTGAATTTGCTCCTTCATGCTTTTGATGACTCATGCTAGAAAGAGTCCGATATAGATTCGACCGTCCGATATAGAGCCTGAAATTGATTATAATTATTATAATATAACCATCCTATTCTTTTCAATAACTCCATTGTAACAGAAGTATTGAAAAGAATAGGATGGATACACAATTGGAACGTCAAAGTTTACCTCTTTTACCTCATTAAGGCTGATCGTTGAGTTTAGGCGGGAAAATGAAAAGTGCACATTGTTGATTTTATATTATTTTTCAAAACTTGAATTTCTCCGAAGTTTAATGTGTAATTATGGTGGATAATTAACCATTAAGTGTTCGTGAACGTGTGAGAGTGTAGGCGAATGATATAGAATTGAAAATCGTGACTTTTTGGGTTCACACCTAAACTCCATCGAAGCCTCAATAAAGTTTCTACCGTTTTATTGGGGCAACTGAACATTATACTTGACACTGGCGAACACAAAAAGTGTGGTGCCATAATACAATCCCATGATGGGAAATAATTATTACATACTTGATTATTCTAATACTTGACACTGGCAAATACACAAAAAGTGTGACGCCATAATAAAAAAAAAAAAAAAGGCTGATCGTTTCGCTGAGCCCGCCAAATTCAAATTACAATTGGTTTTTCGCAATTTGTAGGTCTATAAAACAGTATAGATTCCTAGCTGGACAATTATTTTTATCAGTACAAGAATGAATACATAAACAATTTTATATAATTTTATTACTTTGCAAATGGAATGTTTTGTTTATCCTGGTATGGCTTTTGTTTTGTTTATCCTGAAAATAATTGTATCAATAAAACGTCTACGTATTCATATTCAATCAAATTGAAAATTCTTTTATGATCAAGTATGAGTGTGTTGTTGTACTTAGGTATTTTTCCTTTTTGTGAAATAAAAAAGTCCATTACATCTTACGACTAAAATTAGTCACCGAGGACAAATTCTGGTTTTTTTTTTTTTTGTGTATATCTGCAATCAGCCCCTAGGCTATGAGCAAATTTGTTGCATGTCATCCTTGTCGTGTCAAAGAGGCTCCTCAATAGGAGACTCTTCATTTTTCACCATCTGTCACCAACTCTCTGTATATCATGGCGCTTCAGTCGCTTTATGTAGCTAATTTTTGTCAAAACAGTAGCTAGGGCGTTTGGGTGATTTTCCAGTCGAGTTCTGTAATGAATCCCTGTCAACTTTATCTCCTCCTGAACAGTTCTTATGTTCATAGCTTTATGTATCTCGGTGTTCGTCACAAACCATGGCGCGTTTGCTATGGTTCTTAGGATTCCATTTTGCATTCTTTGAATGATATTTAAACTGGAGTTGCATGCACTTCCCCACAGCTGCATTCCATATTTCCATATTGGCTTCAGGATCATTTTGTAAATTAGGAGCTTAATGTCAGTGGATAGTTTGGAGTTACGTGCCATCAGCCAGTAAATGTTTTTGAACCGCAAGTTTAGCTCATCGCGTTTTGACTTAATGTGTTTTTTCCAGGTCAATCTTTTGTCCAGGTGCATACCAAGGTATCGGACTGTATCACACTGTGGTAGAGTGATGTCACACATTTTTACCGGTGCGCAGCTTCCCTTCCTGAGCGTAAATGTTATGTGCACGGATTTTGTAGTACTAGCCTTTATTCTCCATTTCTGAAGCCATTCAGTCACCTTGTCAAGGTTGTCCTGCAAAATAGCAGAGGCTACAGTTGCATCACTGCTGCTTGCAAGTAGTGCGGTGTCGTCGGCAAATGTAGCCGTTGTAACCCCTTGTGCTTCAGGTAGGTCAGCAGTGTAGATGATGTACAAGATGGGTCCCAGGACCGAACCCTGTGGAACTCCCGCCAGTATATCGTGGATATTGGATAGGTCTCCGTCTTCTTTCACCTGGAAAATTCTATCTGCCAGGTATGACTCCATCAATAGATAGAAGCTATGGGGTAGGGATGCCTTTATTTTGTATAGTAGGCCTTTGTGCCACACCTTATCGAACGCAGCCTGGACGTCTAGAAACACAGCAGAGCAGTATTCTTTGTTTTCAAAGGATGATCGAATTTTTTCACACACACCCTATGCACTTGTTCTATGGTAGAGTGCTGTTGTCTAAAACCAAATTGATGTTTAGGTACGACTTGGTTTTCGTTGAGTATAGGCAATATTCTACTCAAGAGGATCCTCTCAAACATCTTGGACAGAGCAGGCAACAGGCTTATGGGTCTATATGATGTGGCTTCCTCCGGGGGCTTTCCAGGTTTGTGTATCATTGTCACTATGGATACCTTCCATAATCTGGGAAAATATTGGACTCTAAGCACACTATTGAAGAGAGTCACCAGGAATACTAGTGCCTTTCTGGGGAGTTGTGTGATAATTTCTTTGGTGATGAGGTCGAACCCAGGGGCTTTTTTATTTTGTAATCTATTTATGGTCTTTTTTAGCTCCTGTATCGTAACTGCCCTGGGTGGGGTAGACAATTGTAGATCTTGTTTCAGTGTGCTTTCAACTTCGTTTTCAAACTCCACATTACTGCTTTCATTCGGTGTAAAGGTGTTGGCTAGATGGTTTGCAAACATGTTCGCTTTTTCTTTACTTGTCTTTGCCCATCCAGAGACAGTTCTAATAGGACATTTATATTGTTGGGGCCTGATCAGCGCCTTTGTGAATTTCCAGAGGGAATGGTCTGTTGATTTTGTGGCAGTTAGGTTTTCCAGCTTATTTTGTAGGGTAGCATTATTCGCATTGTCTATTAAATTTTTCAATTCTTTGATAGCTCTGTTAAGTGCAGTCTTGTCACTTTTGTGTCTAGTTTGATGCCATATTCGACGCAAATTTCTTTTCTCTAATATTTTATATTTTATTTCGAGAGGTAAATTTCCAGCCACTTGGCAATTTTTCGTTGGAATAGGTGTGTTAATCCAGCAGGCCTTTTGGATGAGGTTGGTAATGTATTGGGTCGCTTCATCTATCTCTTCAGGTGTTTTCAACGATACTTCCAGTCCGATATTTTGATCAATGTAATCTTTGAAGCCTTCCCAGTCCGTGAGCTTGCTTACTAGAGTATCAGGCTTGTCATGACTAATGACCATCGTACTAACAGTTAGGAAAACAGGTGTATGGTCAGAATTACTGTCCAGGCAAGACTCAGCCTTGAGGTAATTTCTCGAGAGTCCCTTTACTATGAAGAAGTCCAATAAGTCTGGTTTTTTAATTGGATCCGTAGGCCAGTAAGTTGGTTCTCCAGACGAGATGGAGTTGAGGTTGTTTTCTTCGAGGCTTAGCATTAGTTGCCTGCCTCTAGTTGTCGTTAGCCTTGAGCCCCAATATGTATTCTTGGCGTTCCAGTCTCCACCAGCCACAAATTTTTCCCCCAGTGTGGCGAAGTAATCTGTAAAGTTTGTGGCGCTAATTGTAGGTCTTGGTGGGCAGTACACTGCTGACAAATTCATTTGCCCACATCGTGTTTGGACTGCAATCGTGGTAGCCTGGATGTGATTTGTCCTAAATTCTGGTAGCACTTGGTGTTTAATTGACTTTCTTATCACAACGGCTGTTCCCGCATGACCAGTTCCATCGGGATGGTTAGTCACATAGGTGTTGCATCCTTTGATGTTGATTTTGCTTTTAACTGTACAGTGAGCTTCAGAGACGAGTACAACATCAAGCTGATGATTGTGTATCAATAGTTCTAATTCAGCTTTGTTTGGGGAAAGGCCATTAATGTTCCAGGTGCCCACTCTTAGTGCAGTCATTTTGATATTTTTTCGACTAGGGTGGCTATGAGCCTCATGAGAGTGCTCATCTGTTGTAGGATTAATTCGAATTTCTCCGATTGTTTGATAAGTAATTCTTCTATTTTGTTATTTAAACTAGTTGTGATAGTCGGCTGCTTGCTTTCATTCTTTTTAAGTATTTCCGAGAAGAGAAGCTTTTCTTGTGTTTCTTCAAGATGTTGTGATCGAGAGTCTGTTGTGGCAATTCTGTTTAAAACTTCTTGTGTTTTAGTTCTGGGGTTTAGATTCCTAGCCATTCGTCTTTTTAAGATTTCTTTATAAACTTCGCAACCTTTATAGTTGGCCGGGTGTGCGCCTTGGCAAAGGGCGCATTTCGCTGGTACGTTGCGGTCTTTCTTTGGGCAATCTGCGGTTTTATGTCCCTGTGCACACTTTACACATCGGTATGGTCTCATACAGTAATTTTTAGAATGACCATATTGCTGGCACCTTTGGCATTGTGGCAATGTTGTTCGTTTTTTTGGGTCTTCGACTATAATTGACTGGTGGTATATATATTTAATGTCTTTTACTGCTGCGTTGTTGGGCCCTGGTTCAATATTAACAAAGAAAGTGGAGGTTGGTTTTTTGTCTGGTCCAAGTTTAGAGTTTATAATTTCACCGCAGACTTTGTTTCCCGTTTTTTCAACTTCTTCTTTGATTGTACTATGTGGAGTTGTATGGTGCAGGTTTTTTATGACTATTCTATAGCAGCGTTGGTCTTTTAAGTTAAAGGTATGTCCTATGAGGCCTTTACTTCGAACTAGGGTGATGACATTTTTGTATATTTCTGTGTCCACGCAGACTACTCTCAGTTGGTTTCTGTTGACAATCTTTATTGTAAAGCAGTCCTTATTTACTGCAGACTCCAGCAGTTCTACGAGTTTGTTGACATCTTCAACTCCATATAATATTATAGGAGGTGGTTTACTTGGTCGTTTTACTATTGGCTCATTCGTGACTTCTTTAGGATCAAGAGGTAAATCGCTATATCTATTGCTAGTTGTGATTTTTTCTGGCGAGGGGGACTGTAGTTTTTGCCTTTTTCGCTTTTGGTTTCTGGTTCCTGGAACCCTTTGCCAGTCTGGTGGCTTTGGTATAGGCGTATCGAGATTAATACTGCCTTGCAATGTTTCGGTTGTTTCTAGCTGGGAAATGTTTCCCAGCGACGAGCTTCTAGTTCTTGTGAACAGACTAGGATGGAAGACCTGTTGAATATATCGCTTTCCAGTAGCATTCACTAGAACAGGAGCCTGGTTACTCGCTCCTGCACAGTCTTCGGTAACAGATTTCACACCATAAGGCCCGGGTACCTCATGGCGCCGGGGGTTAGCCGTGGGGTTAGCCGCCTCATGGTTTCATAATTCATTTGTTTGATCTTTGGTTTGATCGTTTAAGCTATTGTTTGATGAAAACGTGAAGTTTGACCAACAAATTTGTCAAGCATATTTGATCGTTTATAGGGCGCTTTTCATCAAACATATCAAACACGTAGACTGTTTGACAAACGCGTCAAACAAAGCTGCACACTATCAAATAATTTGACAAACACGTAAATTTGTCAAGCATATTTGATCGTTTACAGGGCGCTTTAGATTGTATTCATTCTTTTGGTCATTTTCGGAAATGGGTTTTGAAAATATAATATGTACTTAAATTTTTGCATACCTATCTAAATAAATTAAAAACTCGATTTTCTAGTTTCTCTGTTTTCTAGATGGCCACACTGTTGACTTATTGAACTTGAGGGTAGGCTTTTTCTTTCTCGGACTATGACCGGAGCGCTCCGTACTAGTACAATCGTTCAAATGTACTAGTTCGGTCTTCTAGTACTATTAGTACAGTACAGTCCTATTAGTACAGTAGCTCACCGAAGGAAAAGTTAACAAAATTAATCACTGGGAGTAAAGTTAAAGTGACATAAAGTTCAAAATAGCTTTGTTCTTGCTAGTGAGCGACGGTTAATAGTACAGTCGTTCAAATGTACTAGTCGAGATCAAATGAGCGGTGAGCGACGGAGCGCTCCGTCGCTCAGCGCTCAGTTCGTAGTTTTTATTATTATTATTATGGTGCCACACTTTTTGTGTATTTGCCAGTGTCAAGTATAGAGTAATCAAGTAATATTTCCCATCATGGGATTGTATTATGGCACCACACTTTTTGTGTTCGCCAGTGTCAAGTTTATGTTGTTCAGTTGCCCCAATAAAACGATAGAAACTTTATTGAGGCTATGATGGAGTTTAGGAGTGAACCCAAAAAGTCGCGATTTTCAATTCTATATCATTTGCCTACACTCTCACACGTTCACGAACACTTAATGGTTAATTGTCCACCATAATTACACATTAAACTTCGGAGAAATTCAAGTTTTGAAAAATAATATAAAATAGACAATGTGCACTTTTCATTTTCCCGCCTAAACCCCTCAGTTCGTAGTTTTTATTATTTTATTATGGCGCCACACTTTTTGTGTATTTGCCAGTGTCAAGTATTAGAGTAATTAAGTAATATATCCCATCGTGGGATTATAATTATGGCACCACACTTTCTGTGTTCGCCAGTGTCAAGTATAAGTTGTTTAGTTGCCCCAATAAAACGGTAGAAACTTTATTGAGGCTTTCATGGAGTTTAGGAGTGAACACAAAAAGTCACGATTTTCAATTCTATACTATTTACCTACACTCTCACACATTCACGAACACTTAATGGTTAATTATCCACCATAATTACACATTAAACATCGGAGAAATTCAAGTTTTGAAAAATAATATAAAATCGACAATGTGCACTTTTCATTTTCCCGCCTAAACCTCCAGTTCGTAGTTCGTACAGAACTAGAGAGCCAGAGACTACGACGAACGACAAAGTACTAAAGGAATGATGTACTAGAAAGGAAAAGGAATAGTTCGTAATAGTCTGTGTTGGGAACAAAGAGTATAATAATATAGTTGTACGTTGGGAATCAATTCTTAGTACATGTACTACACAAGCTTAAAGCCAAGCTTAAGTACAACTATATTATTATACTCTTTGCTTAAAGCTTACTTGAGGGTGCGTATGCATCTCTTAGTAGTTTGTGCTTGAGGGTGTGAGTTGTGAGTTTCAGATAAGGTGTAAAAGTAACGAAAAAAAGCGTACCCGTACGTATTCGTTACTTTTACAATGAGTACTCGTTACTATCGTATCGTTACGTTACTCGTTACTTCTGATACCTCATATACGTATACGTAAACGCATACGTATGTAATGTTGATGCTATGATACTAGTATCTCTTAGTAGTCTGTGATGCTATGTTCGATTTAATATAATGTAAAGTGAAGAACTACAAGTGAACTGTAGACGGAATCTACTAAAATTCAGTGAAGGAATCTAATAAAATATTTTTTTCAATGGATGTACTATATTTTTTTTTACATTGAACTTATGTTATATCAAAATAACATCGCAATCTATTATCATAATATGTATCGATTATAATAAAAAAGCCCCAAGTAGATGTCTAAAATTATTAATAAAATATACTTATATAATATTATAATATACTTACAATAAAATTCACTGAATGCGCGTGCGCGTGCGTGAACCATACGGTCAGCAAACCTTTCAATATACGCATCAACGGTACTTGGGTGAACTGAATCAGTGTAGGTACCCATACGACGAAAGATGCGAGTAACGAAATGCATTCGTGAGTAACGTTTCGTTACTCGGTACTAGATGGAGCACCCGTTACTCAGTACCGAATACATACGATTCGCTACAGCTCTAGTTTCAGATCAATATACCCTCGTGAGTTTGACCACTCATGCAGACTCACGTAAATATTTTTAATCAATAAAAATCTATTTAGCCTTTTTTATTATAGGCTTAAGGGTAGGGTATACATAGAAAAATACCGTTTCATACCGTACATTCCGTTAGTCTGCAGATTTCATTTCCAACTAGTGATCCTGTTCCCGTGGACCTGTGCCCTGTGGTGAATAATTGGTGGCAGTCGGTGCTTATATTTATGGAGCTAAGCATAGAAGATACGACAGTGGGAGAAATGGCACAAAATAGGAAATCTGAAACGACACACTTGGTTGCCCCTAATAATGCTGATACATCGCCTAGCTACTTAAATATCTTGTCCAACTTATGTGGACTCATATTCCTGGGTATAATAGCATATTGTTGCTTTAAAGATGGTGTCTCCCTATTTTCGTTTCATCCCACTTTAATGACACTTGGGGTAAGTTCCAATTACCTACATAACAATTTGTCATAATATTATGAGACTGAAGAGAGTTGGCACTTGCCAGGAAGCTTCTCAATATAATGGGTTTTTTGTAAGCACAAGTTATTTATGCATTATTTTATATATATATTTATAATTTGGGGACGCTGGCAGGCACCAGGCGGGCGATCAGTCCACATATTGGGATTATTTCGCCCAAATAAATATAAATATACATAAGTATCCACAACAATATCTCTTGAGTGGTTTTTATTAAAGATATATGTATTATTAGTAGGTACTATAGATCATACTTTCTAGGTGTTCCCATTTAAATCTAGATGGTCGGAATTGTGGTAGCCTGAGCTCGGGGCTGTTTGTTTGATTGATAGAATGTTTACGGTCTCAACTCGAGAGTCTGTATTTCACTTTGTACAAATTGTTTTTAACTTTTAAAATGTTATCCTAGATGAATGTTTTATATTAATGAGCGCACCCGGCAACGACAAAATATGCACTGATGTTACTTATTACTAAAATGATAGAAGTGCAATACGGCGGCGCACAATGGCCTAGTTACCGCATCGCGCATGTTAGGAATTGCTTACATAGGTAAAACAAGTGTTCATACTGAACAGGAATATTAGTTACTATAATTTAAAAAAAACCTGTGACTAACAACATAATTGACCCATTATACTGCCCACTGCTGGGTTCGGATCTCTTCTCCAAATGAGAGAGATTAGGCTATAGGTCCATCATGCTAGCCTAATTTCAAACCCTTCATACACCATTGTGAAAATCTCTCAGGTATGCAGGTTTCCTCACAATGTTTTCCTTCTCCATTCAAGTGTGTGAGAAGACTTTTGACTTGGCAGTACAATGGTCATATCACTAGACTATTACTGCCCTCTCAAAACCTGTCACAACTGTTGTTTTTTTCAGTGGATGGTGTTTATGACATCTGCAATGCATGCTCTTACTCCAGGAGACCTAGCTACAGGATGGATGCCCATACGGCTAAAAAGTGCTCGCCATTGGATTCTTCAATTAATAGGTGGTATAATAATATTAGTTGGATTTGTTGTTATTGTCACAAACAAGTTTATTAAGAACTATGGGCATTTTGCCAGTTTTCATGGTAAATTTGGACTTGCATCTTTTATTTTCCTATTACTTACTATGTTAGGGGGCTTGGGTGCTCTGAATAGTTTGAAATTGAAACATTATCTTCCCCCTATATACACAAAACTGATTCATACTTCTGCTGGTCTAGTAACATTCTGTTTGGGAGTTACAACAATCCTGCTTGCTTTCTTCTCTAATTGGTGGCAGAATGATGCATGGTTGACAATTCTTTGTTTCACTTTGGTGTTACTGAGCATGATAGTCACAATTTTGAGGCCACTTTTAAAAATATATATCCGTTTGAGGGAAAGGCTTGACATCCAAAACTAATTAGTTCCACATTAATAAAATTGTTTTTAGCAAGCTTTATATACATATATGTTATTACATCTTTGTTATATCTTTGTTGTTATCATTTTAATTATTATGGTGCTTGTTTTTAGGTTTCTATCAAAGTATGAATACATAATATTTTTTTCATAACAGATTAACAATCTCTTTTATCTAGTGGTCTGCAGTGTCACTGATGCGCTAGAGATCCTGGGTTTTATTCCCAAGTCATGTAGTATTGTTGGGCTTTTCTATGAATGTGATAATTAATTTTTACATTAGAACTATAATCTAATTAAAGGCTAGCATCCACTAGGCTCATCGAGCCAAGTCAAATCGAAGCACAATAATTAGCTGCTAAACATTTCTGTAAGTACCTGATATATTAAACTGTGTCAGCTCGGCGCGCCGAATCTCGCAGTTCATGGCTTGCCAAGCGAATTCTGCAGCCAGCGCTTTTCGGTTTGACTTGGCGCGCCTCAGTAGAGGCGGTGAAGCAGATCGATCAATACCGATCATCATCTATTCGATGTTGCCTATGGTGGCCAAATGCCCCGTAAAGTTGTAAGGTTAAATTTAAACAGCATTATTTAATGAAATGAAAAGCATTTTACTTTTTAATTTTAACAATCCTACTGAAGCACTAGAAAATCCACCACTATATAAGCAACATTTCTCCATTAAAAAAGGGATTGAAACCACTGGTTGTAGTGGAGAATCTATTGATCGATTCTACTCAAAATCTCAATTCGTCTGTGATAAACGCATAACAAAGAAATTCAATATGATTCGGCGCGACTCGATTCGCCTCTAGTCAACGCTGTGCTTAAGCTTTACTTAAAAGCGTGGGTAAAATATAATAGCGTTGGAAATTTTACTTATAAAGTAGTAGATGAAATTAAAATGTTCTATGATTGTCGTATTTATGGAGTAAAAATGTGTAATCTTTATAATGGAACAATAATCATGGTGTTATTGTTTTCTATACATATAATAGTGATTTTATTATTTACACTTCTATTTACAATTTAATTATACCATAGATGTACAATACTCTTATCATCAGGATATCACAAAGTATTTAGATGTCCTGTACCATTTTTTATATTAAATTTTAAAAATAGAACTTATAATGAATAGGTACTTCATTAGCATATTTTCCCTGTAAAACTCAATATTATGAAAATCTATGTCATCATCTTTTAGGATGTCTGAATGAAGAATTTTATAATATTATCTATTGGGCACAAACACCTGTATCGTTGTCTATAGCAACTAATGTTATCCTAAATGAATAAATACCTTTAATCTTAAATATGTACCTATAATTTATTATGCTATTTTATATTATTTTGTAAACCTATTGTAGAATGTTTTAAGAAAACCCTGTCTGACCCCTGAAGGTTTTTGGGGAAATTTAGGCAGGACAATAGTGAATTTTAAATTTCATTAGGACAGTACCTATGTAGGTATGTTTTCGTTCAGTAACAAATTGTTCATATTTTATTTGGTGATGTGTTTGGGATACCCATGTGCCCCCTTTGGATCGGACAGGGTTTTTTTAACAGTGTGAGTTGTATACATTTCTATATAAATGCAACAAAAGCTCTAATTACCTATACATTTTATAGATATAAGTAAATGATGCCGTTAACATGATTCCTACCATATCTCGACCATTAAAACGTAGTAAGTTTATTTTTTTAAGAATCACATGAAATAGTAGACCTAAAAGTCACAGTTACTGCAAGAAAACCTTCAAACACTTGTAATAAATTCTTTGTTTTAAAGCTTCTGAGAAGTTGAGGCTAAAAATCTGGTAATAGCACAGTAATCTATATGTTATGTGCATTTACTAGGTAATTATAATAAGATCTGATTTTATATTGTTTTCTAGATATTGTAAGGCGGCGTCCTAATAAATATAGTGCCAAAAATTTATACTATATAATAATGTTAAGTACCGATGTTATTATCAACAATACTTAGTAAGTATAAAAATGCGTGTGTGTAATGATCTGTGTCGATATATATGTCTATTTAAAGAATAAAATAGGTATCTGTATATAAGCATAATTCAATAAACATATTTGAACACGTGTATAAAGGTAAAGCTTTCTTATTTCATTTAAGCCTTCGATAAAGCTATGTCTACAAATACCACTCAGGATTCAAATTACTGCACAGCTTTTCCTATCAACTAGGTAGTTAGGTAGGTACCTATTGTATTATTCTTTGACAACACCACCGAAAATGGCTTTCTCCACTCTAAACCATTATCCGAAAATGAATCAATCTCAGTCAGAAATAAGTCATGTCATGTCTCAGATTTAGGATTACTTTTCGGAAACAAAATATTCAAGGGTGTAGTTACTATGCCGAATCGAATGAAGACGAAGAGACCAACACTTTATATCGAAGGTCTATAATATACTCGAACGTTCATAATATCGAATGGTGAATAAATCGAACATACAATATAACACCGAGTGTACAAAATATCGAATGTTTGTTTGGTCGAGCGTTCAACGCATCGCGTATTCATTCTATCAAAAAACTAGCTTCTGCTCGCGACTTCGTACGCGTAGCGTGATGATATATAGCCTATAGCCTTCCTCAATAAATGGGCTATCTAACACTGAAAGATTTTTTCAAACCGGACTAGTAGTTCCTGAGATTAGCGCGTTCAAGTAAACAAACAAACAAACTCTTCAGCTTTATATATTAGTATATAGATATTTATTTATTTAATTCAAATATACATAATAACATGACAGCCGAAGCCAATGCGTTACAATGTTAATAAAAACACACATTGTTCAATAAAATATAAAAGACACAAGACAAGAAAAACAAAGCATGGTAAGTATACTTACCTACTTAGAATTTTAACTGACCATTCATCTTCTCACAAAACGACAAACATTCACGACACACTTCCATCCATCGCATCACAAACAAGTCACACTCTGGTGCTGATGTCAGGAGAGCGTTAAGCATCGCGAGAGCTCGAACCAGCGGTGAGTTGGCATGTGACACCGTGCGCGTTGACGGCACCGCCAGTAACGTGCGCTTGCGAGGTCTGAGTTGATGCTGAATGACCCTAGGTATGCTTAGCCTCACAACTTGTGAAACTAGATCTGGGCAATCGGATTTACCCCGCAAAATCTGACATGCACAAGTCAGAAGGAAGTAATTACGCCTTACTTCAAGAGATAAAAACTTGGTCGGATAAAGGAATGGGTAATAACTAAATTGTTTTTTATATAAAAACCTTAAAAATGCTTTTTGCACTTTCTCAAGAAGTAAAGCATAAGAACTTTCGTAGGGATTCCAAACGACTGATGCGGACTCGAGCTTACTCCTTACTAGTGCCATCGAACTCACGCATATTACGTATAACAAATCCAAGTATTTTATCGGTAGCTAGCTGTCTCATGTGTTCACGAGGTCACGAAATCTTTACATTCGTCCTCGTTAGTAGCTGAGTCTTTAACAAAGACTTTCTTCAACAGAGACATTCCAAATTTTGAATTTAGTAAAGTATCTCCTCTTTTGGTTATAAAAGCGTTTAAAAGTTTAAATATGAAAAACACAGAAGATTTATGGGGCATATCTGTTAAAGTACTGAATTCAATAATTAACAATATCGCCCCGATCCTTGCTAATATATTTAATCTTTGCATTAAGACAGGAACCTTTCCAGAGTTAATGAAACAAAGTAAAATCATACCAATTTTCAAATCGGGCTGTAAAGCGAATCCCTCTAATTATAGGCCCATTTCTATTCTTCCCGCTTTAAGCAAAATATTTGAAAAACTGATGCTTAATCAAATGATAACACATTTTAATGTAAACAAGATCTTGCATGATCAACAGTTTGGCTTCACGAAAGGTAGGTCAACGTCTGATGCTGGTACGAAGCTAGTGTCGCATATTTTAGAAGCTTGGGAGGGGTCACAGGATGCCATAGGCATCTTCTGTGATCTTTCGAAGGCTTTCGATTGCGTTGATCACAACACGCTTATCCGTAAATTAAACCATTACGGTATGAGGGGGCTATCTTTGGAGCTCATATGTTCCTATCTTTCCGAGAGGCGACAAAAAGTGGGCATAAATGGAGTTACATCTCTCGGGTCTGTTGTTAAAATGGGTGTTCCACAGGGCTCTATTTTAGGCCCTTTTCTTTTCCTAGCGTACATAAACGACCTTCCCTATATGATGTCCGAGTTATCGAATATAGTATTATTTGCTGACGATACCTCACTTATATTTAAAATCAATAGAAATGATAGCGATCTAGCTAATGTAAATGAGAGCCTAAAATCACTGTCTAAATGGTTTGCTGCTAATAATTTACTACTTAATGCTAGCAAAACAAAATGTCTAAAATTCTCATTACCAAATGTACCCCAAGCTGAAAGTAATTTAATTCTTGAAGGCAGCAAACTTGACATAATCAATGAAACTGTTTTCTTAGGTATTACTGTTGATTGTAAGTTGCAGTGGGGCGCACACATTTCAGCACTGTCTAGCAGGTTAAGTTCCGCTGCATATGCAGTGAGAAAAATTCGACAGATTACTGATATAGCTACGGCCAGACTAGTGTACTTCGCTTACTTTCACAGCATTATGTCATACGGTATTCTGCTGTGGGGATCAGCTGCAGAAGTAGATTCAATCTTCATCTTACAGAAAAGGGCCATCCGCGCAATCTATGATATGGGCCCTCGCGATTCCCTAAGAGAAGTTTTCAAGAACATCAATATACTTACACTGCCGTCACTCTACATTTTTGAAAACATCATGTACGTTCGTAAAAACCTGCAAAAATTCAGCATCAATAGTGACTTTCATAACATTAATACCAGGAATAAACACAAAATAGTGGTACCTAAATTTAGACTATCTAAAACACATAAATCATTTCTGGGAAATTGTGTACGTTTTTACAATAAACTTCCAAAATCTGTCACCGATCTCACTGGTAAGAAATTTAAAAATTACGTCAAATCTGTCCTTGTTAAGAAAGCCTATTATAAAATCAAGGACTACGTTGATGATAAGAATGTATGGTGTTTTAATACGAATGCACATGTGGCCTCCCTGGCAACCTGAGGTTATTCGTGAATACATTTTTTTTTTTTTTACAAAAATTTCATTGTGTCATCATTTAGTTATTTATTGTTGTCTCCAACTATTTATAAACAGGACTTGTAAATGTGAGTACATTGTAGCATGTCTAAGTGGACACCTAGTTTTATATACTTTGACGATGTGTGTGTTTTCCACATAGTTTATTTTTTATTTTTACATCGACCTCTTCCACTTAGACATAAACCTTCAATGTTCACACAAGCTGCTATCGTAATATTGTACCTGCGTGAAGATTGTAACCTTATTTATTTTAAAAGAGTGTCCATGGAGTTTCTTGCCGGATTCTTCTCCATAGGATCAACCTTTTGGAACCGTGCAACTAGAAGCATAACGTTTCATAAATGCTTGTAAAAGCTTATTTGAAATAAAAACATTTGAACTTGAACATGAAAAGTTAGTTGTGTATCAAAGTGTACACCAAGATCTTTAACTGTACTAACACGAGTAATCGACTCTGTTCCTAAAAAGTATTGCACATGCCTAGGGTTATGGGCACGTCTGAAAGACATAACACAGCATTTGGACGTATTGAAATAGAGCTTGTTGTCAATACTCCACTTATAGACAGAGTTTGTCTTCCTGTAGCGTCAGAGAATCAGCGGCATTTTCCACACCATATATTAATTTGAGGTCGTCAGCATACAGCAAACACTTGGTGTGCTTAAGAACAGATTCCAAATCATTTATCATGATACCAAAAACAGCGGGCCTAAAATCGAACCTTGACTGACGCCAGATCGGGTGTGATAAGGTGGGGAAATAAATAAGATAACTTGCAAAGAATCTAAGTAATTTAGGTGTAAAACATACAGTATACACATACAGTACCTATACTGAATACTGTAATTATTCATCCTGTGTGGATGAAATCCTTTAAAAAGTAAATTACTCTTAACTGCCTCATTAGCCTAGTGGTCCCGAGCGCGACTGCTACGCTAGAGGTCCTGGGTTCGATTTCCAGGTCGAGCAGTGTTATTGGGTTTTTCTAAGAAATTCCCAGTAGCAGCTTGGTGTTTAGAATTTCTGCCCTGTTAATGGTAATAGGCTCGCCCCCTATTACATGGAACCTTTAAACATTCCGGCGAACTGTGGGTAAACTATAATCCCTATTTCCCTTGGTCATGGCATCACGCGTGAACGGCTGGACCAATTTCGCTTATTATTTTTTTATATAAAACTAAGAAAGTTGCTCGGAACAGAAAATATTGTTTTTTAATGAATTAGGTACCTACCTACACCAAATTACCAATACGATCTTTTGAGGATCTTTTTGAATCAGAAAGGATAGGTACCTACTAGGTACTTAACCTAGTAGGTACCTATCCTTTCTGGAATCATTAACTGTCTGACTATTTTAACTTCTTATTCCACCAATGTTTAGCCTAGTGGTCCGCTACTGCTAATTTATAGGTCCTGGGTTCAATTCCCAGATCGAGCAAAGCGTTGTTGGGTTTTCCTATGAAATTCTCAATTGCAACTTGCTTGAGTTTCGGATTTGTGCCCGGTTAAAGGCAATATATACAGGCTCACCCCTTATTAGATGGGACCTATAAATACCAGCGAACTCTGGCAAGTACCTCCACGGTCCACCTTACAGAAAATCGTAGCCAAATAACAGCTCCGTGCTATGTTGTTCCTAACGGTGAGCAAGGTGGCCAGAACTCCGCGAGGAAGCATAGGTACTAGTATCTCTTAGTAGTCTGTGGAGGAAGCGTTGTGTTGGCAGTGGGGTGGACCGGATCACAGTTATCGTCTCCTATGCTGCCAGCTAGGCATGGAAATGATTTTTCATCCCATCTATTCGAAAGGACGACTTGGTTCGCCTTTAAGTGCACCCAAAGGTGGTGTTGTCTATATGAAAGTTTTAGCGGGCAGTAGATCATTCGGGTCAAGAGCACGCATTTTTTTTTGATGGTCTCCCAGTCCTATAAAGAATTATATAATTGGCATGTTATGATATTAAATCTGTAGAATATTTAATAAATTTTCACTATTTAAGAAAATTTTCCATCAAGATTAATTCGTTTTAGCCCTACATAGGCTTAACTGAAAACTTTTCCAATGCGTACTCTTGACCCGATGTGTGGGTAAAATTACGCAAGTCTTAGGGTAAAGTTACGCACGCGGGGTAAACGTACGCATTCAGATTTCTAAGAGAATACAATTAAGATTGGCAATAATCAACATTTATTAAATCTTATGAATAACATTATAAGAAAATTAACATTAAAAAAATTAAGAACTCTTTGTATTATATCTATTATATGTGAATCTTGTCTTAAATTATTTAATTGTTTCTTTTATTGTTAGTATAAGTAGTGTTTTTTAAAATAGTTAATATATAAGTAGGCTTAGCTATCGAATTAGGTTCCAAAACCTGTAATGATAGTTTAAGAGTTATAATAAATAAATAAATATATTGGCAATAGTCACACTTTGAGCACACAAAATAATTAGCAAATAATCCTTAGTTATTAATTTATAATCAAATTAAATGTTAAACCTAAGGTTAGATATTAGGTACATAGTAAGATTTACTCATTACAAAAGTCGCATCGAAATATTCCATTCGTATAGGCAGTACAATTTTCATGAAACCAGTCATTGCAAATTAAGCATTGGATCCAATCTTCTGTTAGTGGTTCTTCATATTTTTCACAACAAACTGGACAGCATATTAACTTATTTGTTTTATCAATAACCTTTTCATTTCCTTTCTGTTTCAGTTTCTGTGTTGACTGATTATTGCTGCGTTTTTTGTTTATTCCCGATGGTCCTGGTTGGAGTTGTTTTTCTTCCAACTGCTTTTTGTAAGGGCTAGAAGTTATAATTTCAGATTTTAAGCTAATTCTTGTTCTCTTTTTTTGATCAGTCTTTTTGGAAGTGGATTTAGCTGACCTATTGTTATAATTTGAGAGGTTGATGGTTGTTATGATTTCGGGTATAAGTACGCAACGGGGGTAAACATACGCGTGCGTACTATTAATCTCGTACTCTTCCCCAATCGGCAAATATACCAAATAATCAGTCACAACACACACGTTAAATACTTTTTACGAATATGATAAACTTACATAAAAACTACACTAAATGAACAATAGAAATATAGTATACTTACTGGCACAGAGCTATCCATTTAACTACAGCACACTTTTCCGTGGCACAAAAATTAAACGAAATAAGCGTGCTACAAGTATTCGGCGACGTTTCGCGACCAGTAGTAAGATTGCGTCGGCGCGGCGCGTGGCTCCTAAACGGCGACAGTAGCGCCACTCTGTTTTACAAACACAGACCTCGGCCCCCCCACCCCTGTCGGAGATCGGACCACCGCGTACTTTTACCCACCGCGTGCTGTTACCCCGAATGACCATAATGAGCTTTTCCGCGCACTTTTTAAATTTGAAGATATTCTTAGTGTTCAGCGCCAAAGAGATCAAACGCAAATATTGTTTGAAAGACTGGCTGGTACGACGACCTAAGGTCGCGCCATCGGCGCCGCCGCCGGTTGATGAGGCGCCTTTTATACTCTCATAGTGGGTGATGAAAAGTAGAGTGTATCACTCGGGCGTAAAATATATTTTCAGGCGACGTACTTCAATTTAAATCGGCTCGCTCGGCTCGTGCAGGGGGTCGCAGTTCTAACCTAACCTACTGAGTTCCAAATAAAAAGATTATGAAAATTTGGTAATAGCTTATTTGGAAAATGGGAACATACGATGGGAAACAAAAAAAAATCTTCTGAAAATCTGGTATTAACTAGGTAGGTACCTATATCTGGATTATGAGAATATGGGAAACAAAAAAAATCTTTTTGGAAATTTGGTTTTAGTGCACCTGGAAATTCATTCATCTGGGAATTTTAAAAAGTTGTCATTCATTACATCTGTCTTTGAAAAGTTCTACCAACCGTTTTCGGGGTTTTAAGAAGTGCGCCGCAATTTACTTTTCCGCGCACTTTTTCGCAGCCGGCTACTTTTTGACCGCAATGAATTTGCTTAACCACGCCCACAAATCTACAAAATATTTTCGAGGTATCCTCTTAATTTATATAAGTATACACTATTTGCATGATTTTATGTAGGTATACATTTTATGTAAGTACCTATGTGTATTAGCGATAAGACATTTGTTCAGTTCAGATCATTGTAGGTCGATTGTAGATTTGCGATTTTAGATTGTAGTTGATTGTAGGTCGATCAAGTCAATCAAGTCAAGTATAAGGTTAAGGTATAACCTTATACTTGACTTGATTGACTTGATCGATAGTCTGTCCGTCTGCAGACATGACCGGCCCACTTCCACTTCAGTGTGCTAATTCTTCGTGCAATGTCGGCAACTTTAGTTATTTGGCGAATGACTTCGTTGCGAATTCTATCCACCAAAGAAACTCCAAGCATTGCTCTCTCCATTGCACGCTGAGTAACCCTAAATTTGTGGACCAGTCCCATGGTGAGTGTCCACGTTTCGGCTCCGTAAGTCATTACGGGTAGGACCCACTATTATTATCGACCCGATTATAGACCCTGGTCTTTAGGGACTTAAAGACCAGGTCGACGATTCAAAGATGTCACGCAGCTTCCCGAATGCCGCCCAACCCAAGCGAATTCTTCTGGCCGCCTCCTTCTCAAAGTTGTGCCGCCCCAGTTGTATAATTTGGCCAAGATATATGTATTCTTGCACAACCTCGAGGGCAGCGCCATTTACGTATACAGGACTCGGGGTGACATGGTCATTGTAAATCACTTTGGTTTCATCCCGAGACCCACCCGCCTTGAAGAATCGCCAAGGCATCACCTCCAGCTCCTGCAGAGATTCTGCCATGATGACGATGTCATCCGCAAATCGGAGGTGCGAGATGTACTGACCGTTAATATTTATGCCTCGTCCTTTCCAGTTGAGCGTCTTGAAAACGTCTTCCAACGCGTTCGTAAACAGTTTCGGAGAGATGACGTCTCCCTGTCTTACCCCTCGACGCAGTTGGATTGGTTTTGTGCTCTGATCTTGTACTTGGACGGTCATCGTTGCGGCCTTATACAGACATCTCAGCACCTCCACGTATCGGCAGTCGACAAGGCATCTCTGCATGGAGTCCAGCACAGCCCAGGTCTCGATAGTATCGAATGCTTTCTCGTAGTCCACATACGCTAGGCACAGAGGCTGATTATATTCCTCGGTCTTTTGGATAATTTGCCTTAGGGTGTGTATGTGGTCCACGGTGCTGTAGCCTTTCCGAAACCCGGCCTGCTCCGGTGGCTGAAAGTCATCGAACTTTTGGGCTAGACGATTCGAGATAACTCTCGAAAACAACTTGTAAACATGGCTCAGGAGTGATATGGGGCGGTAATTTTTCAGAAGCGTGTTATCGCCCTTTTTGAAAAATAACACCACCGCGCTCCTGGTCCATGCCTCCGGTGTCATGCCAGTGTGGATGACGGAATTGAAGAGCTTAACAAGCTCTGTCAAGACAGGTGTTCCTCCTGCCTTGATCAGCTCCGTGGTTATCCCGTCCCGAGTTCTCGTCGTTTCTTCATCAGTTCCAGTCTCACTGGTGAGCACCGACTTACGTCCATTTCGCGTTGGTCGAAAGTGTTTATAGCCCACCTCGCGGATGACACCTACCAGGCCATTAGTGGCGTCGTTTATGTCCTCTGTGGTTTCCAACATGGCGAATCGGTTTTGTAGTTCCAACTGGAAGCTTTCGCAGCCAGCTTCGACCTGGAGTAGCGTTGGTCTAAGAGTCGACCTCGTTAGGCGCGCACGTTCGGTTTTGAACTTTATATCCAGAGTGCCTCTTACCAGTCGGTGATCACTTCCGGTATTGACCCTGTTGATCACAGAGACATCTCTGAATATTTGGCGCTTGTTAGCCATAACGAAGTCGATCTCGTTCTTTGTCACGTTATCGGGACTTTGCCAGGTCCACTTCCTTTGAGGCTTCTTGTGTAGAAGGAATTCATCAGAAAAAGCCCCTGAGCCTCGAGAAAGTTTACCAGCATTTGTCCCCTGTGATTTCTGCGCGAATGGACCCACCCTCGACTCGCCGCTTTCTTGTACTCCCACTTTAGCGTTGAAGTCACCCATAACAACAGTGTAGAATGTTTTGGTACGAGACATAGCTTTCACTATGTCTTCATACATGGCCTCGACTTCGTCGTCAGGGCTCCGGCATCCGACACATGGCGGCATAACCATGAAGTATGCTGGAATGCTCCCAAATGCCGAACCTGATAGTGGGCAGCAGTACTATCAGCGAAAGCATTCCAGGAACTGCGGTCACCAACCCGTCTGCCAAGCGTGGTGACTATGGCAAATCCCCTCAAAAGATGAGTCACATCCCTGATTTACGGCCCCCAGTTCCCGGTAACTGCACTATTCCTGGCCATGGTACCGGTCACGGTAACGGTGCGGTGGGGGGTGCTAAGAATCCCCGGGCGACGGCAGGGTACCAAAATCGTAACCTCAACCTGGCGACGTATAATGGACGCTCTCCGCGGCTTAACGAGCACCTCGTTGAGTTGGAAGTAGAGCTGAGTCGTATTAACTGGCACATCGTGGGTTTATCGGAGGTCCGGAGACAGGGTGAGGAAACGATAACCCTCGATAGTGGCCACTTACTCTACTTCCGAGAGGGATACCAACAATCCCAAGGTGGCGTCGGGTTTATGGTCCACAAGTCACTCACAAATGCAACATTGTAGAACTAGGCAGTGTGTCGGCAAGGGTGGCATACCTTGTACTTAAAATAATAATAATTATAATTACTTAATTAATTTTAATTAATGATAAATCGATGATTTTTATTGAAAATAGTCTGCATGTAACGAAACTTACGCCATTATTTTTACTTTTCGCTGCCATGACAACCAATCCAAACAAAGTCATATTTATTTGTTGTTTTTTATTTGATAAAATGAAAAAATAATCATAAATAGGTGAATAATCTCTCATAGAAATTATTACAAGGCTTCTAGTAGTATTTTATCTCTTGAGATAAACTCCATTCGTCAGATGACAGTTCAATAAACGGAATAATGTACGATTTAAATAGGGTCTTCAGCTTATTTAACTTTGACAGGTCTTTCAACGTATTTAACACGGAAATTATTCTGGTGCAAGACGAATGTTTGACTTAAATAAAAAATCGTGTAAGTATATACACAATTTAAACGTATGTAAGAAGTTGGTGCAAGTGGCCCGTAATGTTCGTGAACGTGTGAGAGTGTAGGTGTTGGGTTCACTCCTAAACTCCATCGAAGCCTCAATAAAGTTTCTACCTTTATAATGGGGTAACTGAACATTATACTTGACACTGACGAACACAAAAAGTGTGGTGCCTTAATACAATCCCATGATGGGAAATATTACCTACTTTTTTTTTTTTTTTTTTTATTATGGCGCCCCACTTTTTGTGTATTTGCCAGTGTCAAGTATTAGATTAATCAATTAGGTCATATTTCCCATCATGGGATTCTATTATGGCACCACACTTTTAGTGTTCGCCAGTGTCAAGTATAATATATGTTGTTCAGTTGCCCCAATAAAACGGTAGAAACTTTATTGAGGCTTCGATGGAGTTTAGGAGTGAACCCAAAAAGTCACGATTTTAAATTTTATATCATTTGTCTACACTCTCACACGTTCATGAACACTCAATGGTTAATTATCCACCATAATTACACATTAAACTTCGGGGAAATTCAAGTTTTGAAAAATAATATAAAATCGACAATGTGCACTTTTCATTTTCCCGCCTAAACTCGTATATTACCTACTTGATCTCAGGGAAAGGTCTAATATTTGACACTGGCAAAAACTTTGTTGTCTGTCGTAAATTGTCATTCATGACGTAAAGGTATAAGTTGCCAAGTTATAAAATACCAAAAAATAATATTGTCTGTACAATGCATAAACATACATATGGTATACATAATTCTTGTTTAAATCGATGTTTAGATAAACATACACACGTTTTTCTATTTCACTTCGTAATTGGCTGAATTGTCGTCAACGGCAAACTCGCCGAAATAAAAAGTCATGTTCTTGACTTACATAATGACTGATTTATTGTCTATTGTCAATGTCAAATACTATAAATAATAGGTCACCGTCACAGACTAATAAGAGATGCATTTGCATTCATACATACTACGCATATAGGTACTGTAATTGTATTATACAGTTGAGAGCTGAAAGAGTATAATAAAGTGTGAGAGCTGTTGAGATGTATAGTTATAATTGAGGTTCTAATGTGACGATAAACTCAGTAATATTGAATAACCTCCCTTACAAAAATACAAGGAAATAATGAAGTGTTGCCAGATGGTTAAATTTTTCATAACTTTTGACCTCCTCGCGTAACATGTGAGTAATTTTTATAATTAAGGCATTTTACGTATCTTTTGAGAACAACGAGTTTAGTAATACTAGATTTTTTATTTATTGCAAACAGTACTTAAATGAACGCATCCAAACTGAACTCACATTTTTATCAAACGAAAAAAAAATCAGCAGCTAAAAAAAAAAAGTCATTCGACATCGTAGATCCCAAAATGTAACTTTTGAAACAAAAATGTAACTTTTCAGGAAACGTAACTTTCGATTCAAGGGCCCTGGCAACACTGTATTGACTACCTATTTAATGTCATTAATGTCATTGTCATTGTCACAAAATAAAATTGTTCTACCGCCAAAGAAAGTACTGGTTGGTGGTGCATGCATGACAGAATAAGATTTTACTATTAGCATGGGTGCACGTTCTCTAGTGGTTTCATAAGCAGCACGTAACTTTAGTACTTATTCTAATCTTTGCAGGTAACTTTATTTTATTTTATTTTATTTGGATCTCCAACAAGAAGTACACCTTTAATTTTAATGAGGTATTTAACCTCAAATTATAAACATCACTAATAAAATAAATAACCCTATTCAAATGTACAGTTCAATTTTATTATTTGACGATTTTAATATTTTGTTTATCAATAAATATTCTTAATACATTCATTGTATCTAGTAAATTGTTTCCAGGTTTTATGATAAATAGGTACTCTAAGAACTGTGTAAAATGGCACATTCATCAGGTTCGTCAGGAAATTTAAAAAATGGATTCATTGATTTTACAGCAGGTTCATTGGGTAAGTATTTTTCTATTGGTTCATCTATGACATGAACATCTGTGTTCATTTATGTTTCACTTAGCATAGCATTTAGATTTATAGGTGTGGCTAAAAGCTACACCACACATGTATTATAAATATTTCTATAGGAGATGCAAAATTTTTAGCTACCCATCTATAATGCCCAAAATACTAACACAAAATAAAACAACATAAGCAAGTATTGTATTTTGTTAAATCCAATCTTGTTTCTTGAATATTAATATTTTAACTATTTTTTTTTGTAACAGTAGGAGGATATTATTGATTTAGGTATTATTGAAAGGATGGTGACATGACCCCTCGTTTAATAGCTAAGTTCTTCCTTTTTTTAGTAAATATTGAGATATTAAATAATATATATAAAATTAAATACACTTATGTTTAATGCCATACTGGATTTTATATTATGTTCAACCCAGGTTGTAACAGGGCCTGTTGGTAAATCTGGTGGTTATGCATACAATCACAACAGCATACAGTGTTATTATAAGAAGCTTTCAAAAAATTATTTGCACCATTGAATAACACGCTACAGCTGTTTTCCCTGAAGAGTTAGGCTTACATACTAAATGTATATCTATAATTAGCTGGTATGTTTAGGTGTATTGGGGCAAGCCTATTGCCATCTAATCAGGCACATGTCTAAACTCCAAGAAACTCCCAATATAACTGCTAGACCTGGTAATCAAACCCAGGACCAATTGGTAAAGGGTAGTAGTTAATGAATGCATGTAATCATTTGAAAGTGGATTATCGATTGTGCTATTGACCTACAATAGGGATGTAGAACATCTCCATTCCTATTTCAAGTGTTCATAATAAGTACTTACCTGAACTCATTCGTAATTTCATAATATTATGTAATGGTATCAATAATGGCCTTCACATGCACATGTCTTACTAAAATGACATATTTTAAACTATTGTTTCCCAAAGATGTAGGTATTAATAAGTTGAAAGTGGTCAGTTGGGGCACTGTAGGCTAAAAACAAAACACAAGATTTTCATCTGGAGAACACACTACCCAAGAGTGGGCTGAGTGCCACTGATGTTTGTAATATAAGCTCAGATTGTATAATAATGAGATTCTTTCCAAAATGCATATTATGTAGTTCTATTTATTTTATTAAATTTAATGTTCACAATTTATGCCACATATTTTTTAATTTTTGGATCAGGTGGGGTTGCTGTGGTATATGTTGGTCAACCACTTGACACAGTCAAAGTAAAGATGCAAACATTCCCACATCTTTATAAGGGAATGTATGATTGTCTGAAGCAAACATTAAGAAATGATGGTGTATTTAGGGGTTTATATGCAGGCACAACTCCAGCAATCATGGCTAATGTAGCAGAAAATTCAGTTTTGTTTGCTGCTTATGGATACTGCCAAAAGTTTGTCTGTCGACTTAGTGGAGTTGAGGTAATTTTTTAATTTTATATTAGTTTTTAAAATCATTATTATTTATTGTTATTTCATAAGACTGTAGAGGTTGTCTAAAGTGCTTAATGTCTTGTCTTGCTACTGGCCATCTACTCTTGTTGTCCCTTGGTTGTCTCTGATCCAGAGCGACTTCCCGGTCCCAAGGTCCCGACTGCTACAATTTTTCTTACAATAGGTATGAATTATGATGACCTTCTTGTTTTAGGGATTTTTCATTTCCAAATTACACAGGAACAGTGGTGTTTAAGTTTTTTATTTTGTTTTATTATTGAAGGAGTTTGTATAGTAACCTATATTCATGCGAATCTAAAGACACCTTTGAAGCTAAAATCTATCCAGCCGTGCAGGCTGCTGTATTAAATACGAATCTAACGACACGTTTCGAGCTAAAATCCTCCGAGTCGTTCAGGCCGCAGAGCGTGCCAAACATTTGAATTTGGCGCCAAAAATCCGCCATTTTCTTTTATTTTTATTATGATATACCCAGTGTCACTCTCACAGTAAATACGAATCTAACGACACCTCTCAAGCTAAAATCCATCGAGCTGTTCAGGCCGCAGAGCGTGCCCAACAATTATACATTCATACATACTCTCGAAAAACAACCCTCCTTCTGGCGCAGTCGGGTACAAACATAATCCTCCTTCTGGTGCAGTCGGATAAATAGCTCTGTTATGTAAAACACCTGTACTGCGTCCAGCTGGATTGTCATTGCAACATGTCAAATTGTCTAGAAAAAAACAATGTTAAAGGGACTTATAGTAGAATTAGTTTTTCCGTGCAGTTTGGGTCATAAATCATAGCTCGGCCTCAGCCCGGCTAGGGCGGTGAGCATGTTGTGCAGGCGCAACACCATTATCGATAAAAGCAAGTCATCGAAGGCAGGTACAAGGCCGCACGACGACGGACGGTGCGGTATTTTTAATTTACGAAAGTTTAGAATGTAACCAAAACTTAATTAATAATTTATTTTAAATCATTATTATTCTTATTTTAATAAATACGTTGTTTTATCTATTTTTATCTTTCATTTTTATCACTAACCCACATAATGACAAAACTAAATACACTATCAATAACGGTTATCGACAACAATAATGCGCATCACTATGCCCGCCCATAAGGCCCTTGAGTGGGAGAGAGAGCGGAATACTTCGATGATTTATGACCCCAACTGCACGGACAAACTAATTCTACTAGTATAGGTACTTAGGTAATATATTATTGTATTTTTTTTGTCTTATATTATGATATTATGACCCATCACCTCAAGAGAGACGACCGACGCTTCGCTTTCCTCGGTTTTGCAGTTTAGTGCGGAGAATGCTCCGCTCTATGGCTCTGTGGGAACCATTTTATTCAAATTATAGCTTCTGCCCGCGACTTCGTCCGCGTAGCGTGATGATATATAGCCTATAGCCTTCCTCAATAAATGGGCTATCTAACACTGAAAGAATTTTTCAAATCGGAGCTATAGTTCCTGAGATTAGCGCGTTCAAGCAAGCAAACAAACAAACAAACTCTTTAGCTTTATATATTAACTAGCTTCTGCCCGCGACTTCGTCCGCGTAGCGTGATGATATATAGCCTATGCCTTCCTCAATAAATGGGCTATCTAACACTGAAAGAATTTTTCAAATCGGACCAGTAGTTCCTGAGATTAGCGCGTTCAAGCAAACAAACAAACAAACTCTTCAGCTTTATATATTAGTATAGATTAAAGTATAGAGTATAGATATGAAATATGGTGGCCTATAGTACTATAAGCTGGGCTTAGATAGATAGGATAAGTTACTTATGATTATTTTATTTTATGTTTTAGAAAGTTGAAGAGCTATCAGCCCTGGGTAATGCGTCAGCTGGATTCCTAGCCGCATTCTTCTCGTCATTCACACTTTGCCCCACTGAACTGATCAAGTGTCAATTGCAGGCATTGCGGGAAGTAAATGTGCAAACATCACAAACAGTTGTACGATGATTATTTTGGGTATTTCGTTTGTCATTATCATAATATAGCTATCACTATGTAATTAGCTGTTATTTCCTCAATCAATCAATAATTAATTTTACTTATATTTTGTTTGTTCATCTAGCTAGAGCATTAGGGTAGGTTATATTATGAACTGGTTAAAATACAAACATTTAGGTTAAACATTCGTTGATGATAAACGTTTGCCTACAATTTTATAAATTACAGTATCAACTATGTTTTCTGCGTAAATAAGCAAATAACTTCTTTATCTTAATTGCGTTATATTTTTATTGTGACCTTCAAACTAATTCAATATTATTGCAATATGATGTTGACAAGAGATTTTCTTGGTAGGTTAAGGTGACGCCACTGCAGCTTACTCAACAAATATTCAGACAATATGGCATTCAAGGTCTATTCCGAGGGCTCGTACCAACTATCATGAGAGAAATGCCTGGATACTTTTTCTTTTTTGGAGGATATGAAGGTAATTTGAGAAAAAATCTTGTTAATGTTGTGTCCACCAAAAAAAGTAGGTACTGATCGTGATATCAAGTCGATAAGATGATAGACATCATGCAGAGTTGCCCTATTATATAAGGATTAAGGGCTCGGTATTTAAATTGCCATGTCAATTAATTGATAAATTTTAAAGACCAGAGTTGTCATTCATGGAAACCATTCCACTTTCAAAGTAGAAATGGAATAAACTAACATAAAATTAAAAGATACAGTAGTACACATCTATAAAAAAAACAGCTATTTCTTCGTAACGACTAACTTCAGGCGTAGCATATAATAAAGACCATAATGGTATGTATTAGATTTTTATTTTATTTAATATATGAGGACCAAATAATTATAAAGCATCAAAATATATAAAATATTTTACAGGTACTAGAGAGTTATTAAGAAAACCAGGGCAGTCCAAAGATGACATTGGTTTTGTAAGAACAATGATAGCAGGCGCTGTTGGCGGACTTGTACTGTGGACTGTTATATTCCCCTCAGATGTTATCAAATCAAGAGTACAAATATCAAATAAAAGTCAAAAGTTTCTGACAGTTGGCTATGAAATTGTGCAGAAAGAAGGTATGTCACAATGTCTTTATCTTGACTTTATTAAATAGCCTTATCTACACTGTTGTGTGCTCCCTAGATAGGGTGCGAATGTAGTTATAAATTGTTATTAAGTTTTTTTTAAACGTTGCCCCTCTTGGATTTTCTCCTGTATTGTAGGTGTGTTACAAACACAATTTATCACATAAACAAACAATCTGACCCGGAACAACTACCTGTAGATCATACAACCATTTGCTTAGTGTGGTTATCTAACCAACAAAACATGACGCAGAAGCCCATCTCTCAGACGCTACGACAAACGTCTCATCAATATATTATATGGTACGAGTGTAACCAGTGAACAAACTCCTAACTAAATTTATACATTTTAACGAAAAAATTCGATCACTGGCAGGATTCAAACCTGAGTCCCTCTTAAAACTAAATAAAGATTAAATAAACTTAAGCCCACATTTGTGTTTGCAGAGTTAGAATCTTGGCAATTGCATTGCAAAATTTGTAATTTTTCTATATTGTATGTTTTAGTGCGATCTTATTTATCGGTTAATATTTTTTGTACGTCAGCTACTTACGGATTTCATTCATCCGTTAGCTCATTCCATCATCCGTCGCACGATCGTATTCATTACATTTATCGCCGGATTTATATATTAGACGAATAAGATTTAACCAGACATTCAGATAATATTAAACGCGCAATCGTTTATATTCTTATCTCGCCGTTGTCTGTGACCTCGCCAGCATAGGAAGAGATAAGAGATATATTATTTTAGTGACATACATAAGACATTTTTCATCATTCACAAATTATTATGCAACCCTTCCAACATTGATCACATAAGGGACAAGTTATAGCTATGAAGCTGTTTCTTCTGCAGATTGTCAGCTGCGCCTATTTTGAAAAGGTAGAAAGTGAATAAGTGCCCACCTCATAATATAAAATAACATCCCCCCGAAGCTTGTAAATAGTAATTTACGTTTTCATTACCTATATAAAGGAGTAGTTTACTCCTCTAGTAGCCACAGCATCGCCATCATCAGATCCTATCAATTTAGAGTGGCCTATTGCCCCCTATATTTCGCGTTACGAAAATGTAGGAAGGAACCCGTAATCAGCAAAATTAAATACGGGGTAAATAAAGCTTCCATATTTTTACAATTTCCGTCATGGCTATATCTCTATCATTAAACCACCGAATCACGACACCGTGTCTAAACAACCCACAGTCGAGACTGACGCACGGTTAGGAATATAACCACTATAATCAATGATACCAGCTCGATGTCGACATAATTGATTCATGATTGTATTATCACTGGAATTGCTTAAGTGAAATCGATATGACGAAAAAAGATAAGAGCAACCCAAGTAACACAGAACTGCATTACAAATTTTCACATAAGGCCCACAGCGGTAATCTAAGCATTTATACCGACTTATTTAGGTTCACTCAGGCAGCAACAGCTGTTTAGAAAAAAGCGAGACTCACTATAACGTTTTATTCTGTACTGTAAATCTATTAAGCACCACAAACACGCCACAGATGTCACTGTTATTCAGCGTTTAGTAGTGCAGTACCCTATCAGCTGCAAGAGCGCATGGTTGTGAACACAAATAATGCATTTCTCTGAATAAAAGCCCAAGCGTGTACTATAAAATCGTTGCATTTTAAGAGAGAACATATGAACTACTATGAAGTACGCAGTTACTTTGTGACGTTATTTAACAAACATTTAATGCTATATTCTGCATACAAATAAACTTTTACCCCATTAGCCAGGTGTTACTAGACATTCGAATAACAGCATTTATTTAGGCCAAGACAGAACTTAAAGTGGACTTTTATGCAGATACATAGCAGCAAATCTGTCAGCCATTCTGTCTTCGGCTGAAGAGTCAGCAAGTGCGCATCGAATATTGGACGAAACGGGTTCTGTATGTAATATTTATGATGAAGAACGGGATTGTCCCAACGTTTCAGACAGTTCAGACACGGGTGATTGTGATATACATGATAAAAGACAGGAATTTCAATCAAAAATAAAAAAATGGGCCATACATATGATTTCTGAAGTTTACGCGAATATTACGTAGACATATTGAAATAAAACAACTTTATAGATTATATCGCGTTACATAATACAATACAAATCCCGACGTTTCGGATCCTTTACAGTGTGACGGGCAGAGTGAGGTGTCATGCGTCTTGTCGTTGTATTTATTGACAGCTCCCCTCCATTAACCCTTTCAATTATAATTTAACGATTCGTTATTCGTTACTCTCTATTGGAATTTGGGTGCTTTTTAATTTCAATGGCCCCACGAATAATCCTGGGTAGGAATGGATTTTCTTTTGCATGGACCTGTGGTGTTTCAAATCTGATATACTGCTGAGCCTTGTCAAGTGCGTGTTCACAAACTGCTGACTTCTTGGAACGGCGGTGCTTGACATCAGCTATGTGCTCCTTTACCCGGTAACTGACTGATCTTTTTCAGCGGCTTAAAATAAGTTTTAATTGAAGCACGCTTTAAGATGTAGCTACTCTTGTCAGTGACTCCTCGTACATATGGTAGTACAGCGGGTATGCGCTCAACTGTGGCACGTTTCACGCGGTTTCTGTGGCAGGCCCGTGGTATAGTTATCGTGCAGCACTTGCTTAACATGCTGAAGCTCCGCAGTTAGGTGCTGCTCGTCACAGATACCAAGTGCTCTCTGAAACAGAGATTTACTCACGGTAAATAACTGTGATGGATGGAATAAAATGGTTTTAGCAGAACCACAGCGGTACCCTAAACTAGTTAACTGGCGCAAAATGTGAACCACTACTACTCGTCATATCGAACCATGGCTGATTTATTTCTCACGAGTGCTTAACTACTTTACTATTTGCTGAATTATAGGCCACATCAGAATACCCGTACAACCCGTAGCATTAAATTAAGATTAGAAGTGTTCACTTGCCATCCGCCATATTCATTGCGTGACTGTGAATTATTGTAAAATTGAATCTTCTTATTTTGGTTTATTTTAGAAGATATCGATTGAAATTGATTTGGTCTACAAATTATTTATACGTAACTAACTATTAATCAATATTTTTTTGTAAAAAACTAAAACATTTATTTCGTTTACTTTCCATTTAAGTTAAGTTTTTTTAGTATTTAGCGGTATTATGAGAGCGCGTGAAAATTTTGAACTAAATATGTATGGTATTTCACAGTAAAGTTAACTCCCCAATAAGATTTCAAACATAAAAGGAAGAAATCGAAGTTTTACTTACCTTAAATTATATTCACAAATGGCACTTGAGATCTTGCACACAACACATACATTTCATGTTTAACAAATTGACAGTTCATATTAAAGAAAAATAAATAATAATGTTATTGCATCCCACAATTTTTCTCAGTGTACTTTCAACTGTGTAAAAGCATATAAAATGTACAAATTCGTCTTTCGTGCTGTATTATAGGTAACACATGCCTTGTTAATCAGGCAATTTTCAGCTCTTGGGGTGATTATTACACACATAAATGCTAATATAATGTTGATATAATTCAATTATTTGCTAATGGGAATTCTTATACAGCTATGTGCTGAATAATTTGTGCCCAAATTAGAGTTATATCAGCAGAGGATGCGCTGCCTACGCTGTTATACAGCAAGTTTATGCAGCCAATGCTTCCACGGTGCACTGTGAAAATGCTGTTATAAAGCACTTTTGTGCTACTTGGGAAGTGGTTAACTGTGATTAGCAATTAAAACGTTTCTATGATCGCCTACTTCCATTCTTATGATTAGGTACATTATGTTACAAGGAGTCACTAAGAAGCCGAACTGAGACGGGTAATTATATTATGCAGTTTCTTTGAAACTATAAAAGCCCATTTAGTAATTGTAATTTAACTCGGAAGCTCTAAATGGGCTTTAATTGTGTATTTATTTGCGATTTTGGTATTTTCAGGAGTGCTGGCATTGTACAACGGACTCAAACCGACATTGGTGAGGACTATCCCAGCGACAGCCGCGCTTTTCGTGGTTTACGAGTACTCGAAGAAATGGATGCACAAAACTTTTGGAGACTAATAGCACTGTTTTATACAAAATTAAACAGTTATTATGATTCGTGTTATTGGCAAAACACAGCACAAGACACTTTGTTAAGGTTTTTAGTAACATTTAAATAGGTAATATTGAAACTGTAAATATTGATTATAAATTTAAAAGTATTTTGCTTTTCATGGGCCAAAATTAACAAACGTTGGTGTAGGGGGGATTGATATTAATCAACCCCGAATACACGGTAATAATGGGTAACTAGCTGAATTATCAACATAACGGTAAACTTTTAGTTTAATTGTTCTAGAAAGACAAGATCAGTCTCTTTTCTTTACATACATGCCGTGTATTTCTGATAAGCATAATTATAATACAGTTTTATAAGGTGTAAGCCTTAGTAAGGTTAGGATAAAAATATACTGCGTTTACATACCTACATCTTACCATCAGGCGATCCGTTTGCTCGTTTGCCAGCTATCACATAAAAAAAAAATGATATAACTGTCGTGATACAATTCAATTATACCGTACTTAATATAATACGGTGTATATACCTTTGCATACATCTGCATATATGCATACGTATAGCAATATAATGTTTGTATCCACGCAGCTAAATAATTTTGTCCTTTTAGTATAATCGATTTATAACACAACGAAAGTTTAAAAAATTAAAACCCGACAAGCAAAATGTAAACTGAAAAGTATGAAACAAGACAACTTTCCTACGTCCAGGAACAGTGGTGTCCAGTTTATAGCCGTCCCGTTTATTAGGCTTGTTCCTGCTCGGACACTGAACGGAGCGCTCCGTACTAGTACAATTATTCAAATTTACTAGTTCGGTTTTTCTAGTAGGTACTATTATTACAATAGCTCACTGAATGAATAGTGAACAAAAATAATCAGTGCAGTCATGGACATACAGTTCAAAATAGCTCACTCTTTTGTGTGCTGTTTTCATATCATTCCCGCTTGTTCTTGCTAGCGAGCGACAGTTTGTAGTTCGACACCTCATTTGTTTAAATCTGATGAGTTCATATTGAGCTAGGTTCGACCATCCATACATCCATACACACAGACTGTTAAACTCATTACTTACCCTTCCTTTTTCTCAGTCGGGTAAAAAATATTGATAATAATTAAGAATATTGTGAAACAACTCGAAATCTCTCTATAATAGTAATATCTCGCGATTAGTGATGGGAAATTGTTGAGAACAATCTAAAATTATGAATTCTATTTATTTCTAATATCATGCAAAAAAAAAATTAAGTTTAAGTAGTACAATCGGCTGTAGAGCCCAGCGTTGCCAAATGGTTACATTTCTTACATTTTACATGTAAGTAATTTTTATATTTAAGGCAATTTTTGTACCTTTTGATCACTACGAGATTTGTAATACTAGATTAATAGATTTTTATTGCTAACAGTTTACCGAACGCATCCAAATTAAACGCATCTAAAACTGGCGCTCTCACACTCAAGTATTTCACTCTTCACACAACATGGCTCTGCACCAACTACTAAGAGATGCACTGGCTTTGAATTGAAAAAGTGTATATTAAAAAAAAACAATAATGTAACTTTTGCAGCAAAAACGAAACATAACTTAGGTACGACTCAAGGGCCCTGGCAACACTGGTAGAACCATTTATTTTCTCAATATATTGTGAATTTCTCTGATAAATTCTCTAGAATAATATCGTTGCTTTCGTACTCGTACTATAATTATGGTTTAAGTTTTTATGACTTCACTGTAAATATTACTAAAAAAATAATCAAAAATGGATAGGTAAATTGAAAATAAAACTTATAATTATGTCTTAAATTGCAATCCGCAGCAATTGCAATCCCTAGTGCGAATGTTTGCAGGATTACTGACGAACTGAGCGTGCGGCAGCCTTTGCTTTTGTAGGGCGCGCTGTATTTGATGTTTAACTCTTTATTTCGATAGTACTACTGAAAGTAAATCGTACTGCTGCAGAAAAACCACCAATGTAATTAAATAATTAAAAATAATTTGGCCCTTTCAGCTAACCGGAACTTTTTTTTCAACATCAATAGGGTATTTTACACCATGTAAGAAAAAATATAAAAATGCATGTTTATGATAGATTTTAAAAAAGTAAACGAGAAACGTTAGTATGTATTTATAAAAATGCAATGTAAATTTTATAATTGTATTTCAAAAATAGTCTTTTTTAATTTGTTTTAAAACGCCATCCGCCATATTGGATTCCGACGTGATGTCACTCCGATAGTAACTTGTCGTTACTTGGTCTTTTGCAGTTGCATTGTTTACTAATGAAGTGACGTCACGACCCGAAGTAGCATAGCGGCTAGCGTTTCCGTGCGAAAATTCAAAATCATAAATTAAAAATAGTTTTTAAGGCATTTTTCGGTTTTATAAAACTGAAATAAAAATTCTACTGATTCATTACGATCTAAGGATTAATTTAAAACAGTTTTCAAAAAAAGGTGTAATACCCTATTGACTAAAAGGAACAACAGTTTCTGTTACAAGCAAAGAGTATTATATGTACGGTGGTAGCTTATGCAGCAGAGTATCGCGACTAGGTACATGGTTAAGATGCTCAAAACTCGTGTACTGTGAATAATAGTACCTACCAGTTTTCTTAGTCAATTGACTTTTTTATTTTAAACTTTTCGAGTTATTAAAACCACTATTTTATTATTATTCTTGATAAGTTTACGCTTGATCGCCAGATCTCCTGATGCTAAGCGACACTGCGACACTGCGACCTCCGATTCACTCGATTATTATTCTTGTTTGAGGCATTTTATGCGTATAGTATACAATAGGTATGGCCGCTCTGAAATTGTGCGAGGATGTGTTATTGCAGCAATAGGAAGTACTTTGTTGTGGTGAATTGCGTTACGTTCAGGGCGGTAATAAACATACTACGTAAATACAACTAGTATGTAATAATATGTTTTATTGTAATGTAATTAAAACAACAAAAATGTAATTAAATTATGTGAATTAATATATACTTAAGTACTTATTCTTTTTTAAATATGTGTTGACTACGAGTTATAATAAGAAGATATATATTTTTGTTTTAATAAATGTACGTTCAATTTTAAATATGTTATGCTTTTTTATTATTTTTGTTCATTTATTACTTACTATGCTTTCAAGTTTATTAGGGATGGAAAGATTGATGCAGATGTGGAAAGGAGAGTGAATGCGGGAAATAAAGTGAATGGTGCTATGCATGCGGTTGTGGCTAATCAGTCTGTGTCGAAAAAGGCACGGTTGGCTATCCACAATGGTACCTACACTTATGTATGGAAGTGAATGTTGGGTGTGGCAGAAGAGGCATGAAAGTAGAATAAATGCGGTGGAAATGTGTTCCTTGCGTGTGTGAAGTATGTGTGGTGTAACTCGGAATGATAGACTGAGGAATAGTGTGATAAGACAACGTTGCGGATTGAAAGATGATGTAGTGACACGTATTGAAAGGAATATGCTGAGATGGTTTGGACATGTTGAGAGAATGAATGAAAGACGATTAATGAAAGGAATTTATAAGGCTAATATCAGCGGCAACGTCAGAAGAGGTCGTACTAGAAGTACCTACACCGATCTTATTGGCGAAGTCCTCCAAAAAGGTCAGGTGCGTAGTACTCGCAACCGGCGTGTATGTATGAGAACATGTATGAATGTCGCAGAAGCAAAAGAGGCATGCAAGAATCGTAGCAAGTGGCAGTCTATAGTTTCTGCCTACCCCTGTGGGAGAAGGGCGTGAGTGTATGTATGTATGTATGCTTTCAAGATTTATCGCCACGTACCTATTGTGTTTGATACATAACCAATATTTTTATGACCTACAGTTAGACTAGTGTGGAGAAAAGTTTTAAACAGAAAAACCAATCAGACAATAGTTCCAAACCGTTTCACGTTTATTAGAAGCCGATCTCAACAGGGATACGGGTCGGGTATAGTCGGAATCTAAAATTCAAAGCGATTGACAAACTATAATCATCATTAAAACATTTCGGAGCTAATGGGTAGATATAATCGAGCGTATATTCACGTTAGGTACCAACAGCGGTAACCAGAGACAAGACAACAAATATTGCGAAAGAATATTGATAGAACTTCTGAAGTTTAACCTCTTGAAAGAGTTGACAACTTCAGTTTTCAATTTAAAAAACCCATTAAAGTTTATAAATTATACATTTTCTAATGTCATCAGACGATTATCAAGTACAGAACATTTATAGATACTCTAGGAAAACATACAAAAAGAATAGAAGAGGTTCACATGAAAATGATATTGGTCCTCTGGAAAACACAAATTTTGAGGGGGCAGATGCATCACCTAGAAGTGATGATGTTCGAAGCGATGGGAGAATGGATAGTAACGTGGATTCTCCCGGATGTAGTTGTGGTTTAGACCCCGAGGGCGAAATCGCTAATATACTTCATAAGAAATGTCCAGTTATTTCATTAGCGCAACAGCAACTGCAAAGATTGCTGGATGAAACTGACAAACTGCTGTGCGATAATACGAGATGTTGCAGGTTGGCTTTATTTACGAACCACTTAGTCCTCAGTAGTCCTCACTGAATCATATCACTTGTATTGTTTAGCTTTTACTATTTAAATTGAAATATGTTTCTTACCTAATAAGTACCTACACAGGGGAACTGGGAATTCAACCCTGTACCTAGAATTCGTTTTCAGTTGTAGGAAACTAAGATAAAAAATTTTGGAAAGCATCCCTGTGAGTGTGATGAGGGGCTTACGTATAAATTTTTGTAAATATCTACCTATATAAATATACGTAAACGTTACATTTGTCGGCAAACGCTACCTACTTATTGTTTCTGATTCAGAAATCAATACAAAAAAAATAGTAGGTATACTAAAGTAATTAGTCTAAATTTTGTTTCAGATCTGTATATGACTTTGTTTGTATCTGTAAAGAGATATTCATGACACAGGATAAGTGTCGTGCGATTTTAGCGCTGTTAATTGGTTTTGGTTTCTTTATGGGAGTCCTTGTTGGTGCAGCATCGTGCGGATCATACCTCGGACGTTTTGATAGTCCAATCCTCAGTTGCGTCGACAATTATTTTGCTTCTGACAAGTTTTCCAATGTCGAAGACACATATCGTAGTATAGCGTAGGTAGATTACAAAGGGAAATTTAGTATTTATATCATATAGACCTTTACAGATCGCAATGTACCTACCTACCTACTTACTTTCGTGTACCTAATTTAATAAGAATATTTTAGATGAGATTATAGAATAGAAACTGACCAATTATTTCATTTACCTATAGTGGAATCTATAGTAGGCGGTACCTACGTATTTACCTAGGTAGAAAGAAAAGACGACACAATAAGAGTATGCAATTTCCGACAGACTCGCGACGTTGTGTTTGCCAGCCACTGCTCCAAGAGATGTAATGTAATGTTTTAAATAAATGGGTTGACTCGGCAATCGCACTAGAAAATCTAATTTTATATAAGATGTATTACACTTGTGTGATACATCTTATACTATACTATATGGGGGTAAAGATTTTTCACAAAAGAAAAAAAATATTGTGAAAAGAAATATTTATTTATCATAACATAATTTAACCATTTCACAAATAAAAATCAAATTTTAAATATTCACTCTCCTTGCCATTTAATATCGATCGATCGCGATATCGATGAAGGATTCCCCGCTGAGTTGAAGATGAAGTAAGTAAAACGGGGAAGTCCCGCAGCCCGCCATAACGATGTAGAGTGTTGCCAACTTTTAACGCACGCTTAAGGCGGGAAAAAAAGTAATTGCTTTATACAATTTTGTCATTTGTAAAATAAAATAAATTTAGAAAGTATTTTTTTTCCTTACACACTTTGGGGGCCCCGTATAATTGATACGGCAGATACGGCGGTAGCTACGCCCCTGTGTACCTATGTATCAAGAAAACTGGAAAATTGTATTTTTTTTTAATTGCGAAATTGCGTAATGTTTTAGTTTTTCCTTGATCTATACACTAAACACTAATTGTATTCTAAATTTGAAGCTTCTAGGTCTGCTAGAAGTGCCTTAGAGTTTACCTAGCTATATGATCGGTCAGTCAGTGAGTGACAAAATTAAGAAACTTTGACTAGTTATAATTCTTAAATCTTAAACTACTGGTTCAAATTCAATGAAATTTGAAATATACCGTGTCTATACCTGCATGGTTACTGAAAATTCAGGCTTCTAGTTAAATCCACAACGAAGTTATAAGGGCTCGAAAATGGGCTGAACTGTTTCGAGAAAAGGATGTTATGGTAGGTACGGCCGTGCCACTTGTTTTTGCTCGACTTGACTTGGGCATTGCCGTGCCCCAGACATTTTCTCGTTTCTTATCTACCTATAGGTAGGTAGGTACACCAATAGAATTGCCTGCTGAAAATATGGCCTCCGCAAATGCCCTGCTGATCTGGTATTGCCGTGCAGCGGGTCGTTGATCTCCCTAAATTATGGTTGAGCTACACGATGACTGGTGTATGCGTGCCGTCAGTTAGGACAGGTCAACTCAAGACTTCTATGGCTCTTTCTTCAAAAGGCCTGTTCAGATTTTGACCTACATCGTAAAACACATACTTAAGTATCCTATAATACTACTACTACTACTACTGTCTGGACTTTAAAAGAGACCATGATTCTCTGAGTTTGTTTCGGCGTTTCTTCTCAGAGGTCGTCAGATAGGAAATGCCGACGCCATCTAGTAAAAAAAAATATGTAAAACGACTTGTAAAAGTGTATTTTTAAGATCTATTTACATAAATAAATATCATTTATCAAATAACTGTAACTCTTAATAGTAGTACCTTACCAGTTAGGTACCTATATTTTGGTTCCTAAAACTCGTCAGTCGAATCCATCGGCGCAATTAGTGATTGGTCGAGGGTTTAAACCCAGAAGGCTAAAATGGGCATAAACTGGGCGAATAGGGCAAAAACGATTTACGCCCAAATAAACGCCCAAATGCTGGTCAGAAAAAATAAACATATTTTTATAGTCTATCCCAGTTAACTTGTCTTTTTTGGTAAACAAATATGGCGTCCTAGTAACTAGAGACAATTGATAGTGGTTAGATAATGTTGGGAAATCATGAATGAATCACTGAACTAAATACTCTTAGCCAAGACTGAATGATTCTCACCTTGACGATGATTTGTTTTTTAATTTTAAATATGAAGTGAATGTGTTAAGTGAATATGAAGAAATAAAACGACAACTGCAAAACATTAATTTATTAGTAGTTCGGCGCATCTGATGCAGTATCATTGTAACGGATAGAGTAAACCCACCCCCACCAGGTGCCCGACAAGGCAGTCCACAAGGACAATTAGCTTGCCCACCTTGACGAGCAGCACTAGGATCGGAATGCCTACGGAGAATCTGCAGGGCGTCCCGGCTTCGCAGAGGATCTGCTTCCCCGTTTTCCATCGGAGTGGAATTGGCCCCTCGTGCGCTAAGGAACTCCCTCAATCGAGGCCCGAGAGCCGCCAAGGCCGGGGCCCACTCTTTGCCATGCAAGCCGTCGGGTCCTGGAGCAGTATTTCTGGCCTTGAGACTTCAACCACCACTCATTTCTACGCCGTTCACCTCGGGAACAACGTCGTCACTGTGGTCCGCAACGGAATGTCTGCCCCTTCTAGATTCTTTATATTCTTTTCTAGATTCTTTATATTCCTTCTAATATTTAATATTTTAATGTCAGCACAGGGTTCATGATTAAAAACGTAGTATGCTAAATAGCAAAAAAATGCTATGGATAATATTGTACATTAACAATATTATTTTTGTGAAGATACGGACTTTTTGCAAAATTGGAAAAAAATCTTGAATTTACAGTTCAGTTGCTCATTCACATAAATCAAAATCATTCATTATTTTGTCACATCCCCTAAAATTCGTAGATAATCCAGAGTTTTGAAATGTCAAATTGTCATGATTATTTTATTCTGTGAAAATGTAATTACATAAAATTTCGTTTTTATTAAAATAATAGACTTGTATAGTGATTTCGAAGCAGTTTTTGGTGTAATTTAAAGTGTATGTGTATAATGTAAGTGTTAATAAAATCGTTTCCTACATCAAGTGCGTGATTAAAGAAAAACTTGTGATTTTCGCATCGGGAAGGGTTTGTTTACCAAAAAAGACAAGTCCAAAAAAACGGACTGTAGTTACAATATGACTTTTCTTATAAAAATGACAGTTGGACCCATTGGTCACAGCATCAGTGGTCAGGGTAACCCGACCGTATGTGCCGATGAATTTGTAATAGTGTGATGATTTCGTTTGTTCCTCTCTAACATAAACAAATGTAATAGCATTATTTCCTACCCACGGCATGTATCTACTAGGTCGGTACTAATCCTATTATTATTTTTGTTAATTTTGAATAATAATTTAAGCCTTTGTTTGGTAAATAACTAAAATAACTCATTACCCTAGTGGTCCTAAGCGCGACTGCTACGCTTTGATTCCCAGGTCGAGCAAAGTGTTATTGGGTAACATAACTGCTATCGTAATGGTTTTGCTCGATAAGGTTTGTCAAAATAATGACTCACGGTATCAAGTTTGTTTATCTGCCATACAAATCCAAGTCGCTATCGAATTGCTTTCGATAGGTTTTTTACGCATCGAAACGCTGTAATCTCATACTACCGATTTTAGTTCCTTACGTAACCGCTAGAGGCGTTGGTGGGTTTTCCATACAAATATTTTACGGCATCGCTAGCGAGTTTACTTGAGAAAAACTCATGGTCGAGGTAGGTACTGTTCTCAGACAATTTGGCCGTCTTTGGTTGCCGAGGATTCTTATGGCGACGGAACTGGTTGGTGGTGCTCCTGCTTGCGATCGTCGAACCGCAGACATGCGTGGTCACTAACTTAACGGCAACGGAGCGCAGCAAACTAGTAGTGAAGCTTACAGATAGGAAAAGGAACTCGATTCCTACTGCATTCCAAAAAACTAGTTGCTGACGTGGGCCGTACGGCTACCAAGCCGTGGGCTAGGTAATAATAATAATTGCAGTTGTCACACTCATTATGCTGGTGCCTGGTAGTTCCATTTGATTTTCACAAGTATCATATGGAGATTGGAGACCATGGGTCATCAGGGCAGTCCCTAGTAGTAGTAGTAACTGGGTGCAATGACAATTGGGGTGTTAAATAATTCACATTTTTGATCATTGGCCTTACTGATTTCAATATTTTTGCACAAAACCAGTGTTTTCCTGTTCGGAACAGCTAACTTCAAACACAACTGTACCTGTATGAATCATACCGACATAATAGTAGGTGGATAGTAAAATAGCAGATGTAACAGGTACCTAGTAAAATTTGAGGGGTTATAGATTAGAATATGCAATTCAGATTTCAGGAAATTTATTCTTTATACTTACAAATAAAGGTATACTGCCAAAGTAACACAATCAAAAAAATTAGGTTGTTATTAGGAAAATGTTGTTGTAGTTATTACCATTATAGGTTTTTTCAATGGTCTTCCTTCGAATTTGTTTCAGAATTAGTTTTACACAACAGATGCAGGCTAAATATTAAATAGTAATAAAATTACAATAAAATTTAGATATCAATTAGTCTATATCTAAAGAGTAAAATAATAATACTAAAGCTGTCAATTACTTCTCCTCGCACCATTCATTTTCCTTACGCACTTGATCTTCTTCAGCTGCAGTAAAATCATTTTTGATATTGAATGTTTTGCGAATTTCCTCTGGAGTCTTACCCTTTATCATATTGGCTACAGTTTTGCAAGTTACATCCAGTAAACCTTTGATGTCTAAATAGTTGGCAGCTAAAATTAATTCAAAGAGTGTGCCTTGATCAACTTTTAGAAAATCTGCATCCCATGACGAAATATCATCTGTTCGTTTTTCTTTATTCTCATCATCTTCCGGCAATGGTGGGTCATCTTTATGATACGTCGCCCATTGAATCACTTTTTTCAGTATAGCAGAGTTCACATTGGGTAATGGAACAACCTCCTCCTCATCATCTTCCATTCCTAAATCTTCCAGCATAGTCTTAATTGTTACAGAACATTTCGCAATTTCAACGTCGACAGTAAAAATTTCACTGTCCGAAGACTGCAATTTAATGTTAGGCATCTAAAAAAATACATAAACATTAGTGTGGCACCAAAAATTGGACGCCATTTTACAATTTTCTCAGTTATAGTGCCTCAAACAAAGATTTTACAGTTAGCGATACATTGAACAATGAAATTATAGGTACCTTGAAATTTAAGATAGGACACAAATGGAATCAGACTGGTGAGTATCAATTCTCGATCACAAGTTTATATCCCAAATTGAAAAATATGAACAGAGAACGCAATGATGGCTATGCTATCTCATTCCCATTTTATTTTACGATTTTACAAACTGAACCTTAACTACTTGACGTATTGAATGACATAACTTACGTCAATGTCTCATTCATGTGACATATGCACAGCTAGGGCTACCAGGTGCAATTTATTAGTTCGACTTAGTCTAGTCGTTAATTAGTCGCTAAACTCGCTAAATTACAGAATTGGTCGGTCTTTTGTTCAAAAGTTATGAGAGTGGTCGGGAGCCCCGTCGGAAAGCACTCTTTTTGGCTGGGCCATTACCTCTATATCTCGAGAACCAAAGCACCTAGCGGTAACCTGTATAAAAAATACATATATCAGTATCTCTTCTTCTCTACTATTATAAAATTGTAAAAAAGCTGTGTCTACATTGAAGATGTTTAAAAACAAACAAGTGGGTTAGGGTATATAAACGACTCCGAATCCAAATGTGATTTTTAAAATTCTTGTCTGTTTATTTGTTTGTTACGGGTTGGCACAAAAACTACTGAATAGATTTTAATTTTTTTATCACTGTTAGAAAGTATGTAATCCACCTTAAAAACTGGTATACTTATCTCAAATAATTAAACGGATCTGAGATACAGCTTGACCTCTCTAATATATATAGACCCATACAAAAAATCATTACTATTGGTTACAAGAGATCATTACTGTTGGTTTTTGAACTTCAAGTGAGCGAAGCCACGGGCATAAGCTAGTTAATACATAAACATTTCTAGCTGAGCCCCCGGTCTATCCTTATAAATTTTCGAACCGTAAACAGACCAATTTTGAAATTATGCGATTAATTTCGACTAATTCTTGGTGCGAACAATTCTTTTTATTCTTTTCTTGTAAGCTTTCGTGTGGCTACCTATTATCTGGTCATAGAACTGAATATTTGATTATCTATCTCATTAGCTTAGTTGTCTTGAGTGTGACTTTAGCAGTCACACTCAACAACTACAACTCTCAACGCTAGAAGTTCAGGGTTCGATCACCAGGAGCAGTTTTATTTAGTTTTTTTCATGATATTTTATATGAAATATGGTATTACATGGGAGCTTAACATACCGTCGAAGTGTGGGTTTACATTAGTACACCTTTACCTAACGCTTCGGAGAATACAGGCGTGATGATAATTATGTTACATTGTATTTGATAACATTTATAATGCCCAAGTGAAATTAATGAGGATAATGTTGTTAACTTTAGTTTCACTAGTTCCATGGAACAATTACGGTAGACCTAATAACGAATACGATTCCGAATAGGTTTAAGATTATGGAACTAATTACCGGGGGAACTAGTGAGAATGATCCTACATTTGCGCCACACGGAGCCAAAATGCCGCATACCAAAGGTGGCTCAGATATTGTCCTATATTTATTTCAATATTTATTGTTGAAATCTGTTTATACTTTCGATAAAATGATGCGAGAAACAGCTCCTTTTTGAAATCTCATAAAATTTAACTTAAAATGAAACGTAGAATTCAATGATTTATGAATAATCTATACTAATATATAAAGCTGAAGAGTTTGTTTGCTTGAACGCGCTAATCTCAGAAACTACTGGTCCGATTTGAAAATTCTTTTAGTGTTTTTCTATACTAATATATAAAGCTGAAGAGTTTGTTTGTTTGTTTGTTTGCTTGAACGCGCTAATCTCAGAAACTACTGGTTCGATTTGAAAAATTCTTTCAGTGTTAGATAGCCTATTTATTGAGGAAGGCTATAGGCTATATATCATCACGCTACGCGGACGAAGTCGCGGGCAGAAGCTAGTAAAATATATAATTACTAGCTTCCGCCCGCGACTTCGTCCCCGTGGAATAGTTACTTAGTCTTAGCGTGATGATATATAGCCTATACTATAGCCTTCCTCAATAAATGGGCTATCTAACACTGGAAGAATTTTTCAAATCGGACGTAGTGTCGAGTCGGTGTAGACTAGAGGACTCCGACTCACTCAGGCAGGACAGTGACTGGTACATCACTACTCTATCTACCTAATGAATGGAGTGCACGAAAGAAAACATGGTTGTTTTTCAGCTTTCTTCGGAGAATAATTTGAATAAGATCAGTTTGCTTCAGTTTTGATTACTGTTTAATTATGAAGTTGTTTATTTATTTCAATTTAAAATTAAACAGCAATGTATTATACATGTAAATAACCTAGCAGTTAGCGTCTGAAAGTGCTTCTAGTTAGTGAAGTTGTTATTAAAATAATCATGAATTTTACGTACATTCAATGATAGAAGTAAGTGAATATAATAGCTGAGAAATTGCTCTATTAAATTAAGTGTTTTTTTGATATTTGAGTAATTCCAAACGATAAAAAACAGTGTCAACATTTTGACGTGTCGGTTTTTGGTTTTCGTGTTCGGCCGCCATGTTTGTCCTTTTATAATTTAGATATTGAGATTGTATTGGTAATAGCATTATACTCTATATTGCCAATGAGAATGCTAACATCTAGATTTGCATTTAATAAATAATCTAAATATGAAGATGCTCACTACGTGAAATTTCATGAAAAAATATGGTGTTACTAAGTTATTATTATTATAGCTTTCGCGTCCTTTGTTGTTCAGGTATTTCAGGATGGTTGTCGGATCAGCGACTTATCCAGGGAGGCAAGTGCTCCACAAGATGCAACCAATGGGTATGACTCCTCGTGAGTTGTCAGAGTATGATGACTTGGCTACAGCACTTATAGTGGACCCTTATCTTGGGATCACGACACACAAAATGAATATACGCTATAGGCCTTTAAAAACAAATAAAGAAGAGCTAAAGAGTATTATTAAAGAATTTATGCAAACACAGGATTACAATAAAGCATATACAAGTCTAGCCAATGGTGAATGGATGCCAAGACATTTTAGCAAAAATAAACATCAACAGAGCAAGCTGAGAGAACATGTTAGTATTTTATTTTAATAAACTTGCTGTATTATGTACTTGTTCAGTTATAAAATACCTACTGACAATAATTTTTTTAACTGTTATCCGAAAATATGATGAAATATTAATTTTTTATGCTATTCTATAATGGTGGGTAAGTAGCATTATGCTGTAGTTTATAAAAATATTTATTTTGTTATTCTGAGATAGATATTATTGTTTATTTAATATTTTATTTTAAAGTTGATTTCATAGAATTTAATGATCCATTTTTATTTCAGATTTATCGTTACTTACGAGTATTTGATAAAAAAGCAGGCTTTGTTATTGAGCCCTGTTATAGGTATTCTTTGGAAGGTCAGGTAGGAGCCAAGATTTCAACAACCAAAAAATTTTTTAAGCATGAAAGAATTGATTTTCTTGTTGGCTGTATTGCTGAGATGACAGAAGAAGAGGAAAAACAGTTACTTCATCCAGGAAAAAATGACTTTTCCGTAATGTATAGTTGTAGAAAAAATTGTGCACAGTTGTGGCTTGGTCCTGCGGCATATATTAATCATGACTGTAGACCTACTTGTACATTTGAAGCTACTGATCGTGGTAAAGCTTTTGTTCGTGTATTAAGAGATATTGAAGTTGGAGAAGAAATTACTTGTTTTTATGGAGAGGATTTTTTTGGAAATGGTAACTGTTATTGTGAATGCGAGACATGTGAGAGACGGGGTAAAGGTGCATTTTCAGTTCAGAATGAACACAATGATGAGCAAGCTACTAGATACAGATTTAGAGAAACTGACAATAGAATAAATAGAACAAAAGCGAAACAAATACAAAAAAATGTGAATGGCAAGAACTGTGACAAATCTCGAATATCTAGTAGACAAAATTCAGATATACTTTCTCCCCTTAGCATGAAGGAAATGAAGCAAAAAGGTTTGACAAAATATGATGCTGAACTTTTAATAGCTCAAGGTTGTATTGCAGATGTAATCGATGGTTCGGTGAATAAAGAGGCCCAGGGTAGTAGAGAATCTTCTGCTTCCAGTAGAGGTGAAAGATTACGGCGACGGACAGATAGCAATAGAGCAACAAATGGTATCACAATGGTATCTGTAGCAAATGTCAAGCGGCGAGCGCGGCCTTCTCGCTGCTGTAGCACCACCAGTTCACGCAGTAGTCGCGACTCTCATACAGGCATCGTTTTGCGAAGTCACAAACGCTTACTTGATACCTGCACTCAGTCTACTTGTTCGAAACCTAAAAATACTTCAAAAGCAGACACTGAAGTTAAATTTGATAGAAATCTATCCATAACCAAACCAGAACCAGAGCTGTTAAATGCTTTAGATACAAATAAAGTTCATATTAAAACTGAACCTTCACATGACAGCCAAAAAGAAAATATTGATTCTGTTGATATTACAGATACACATTTAGAAAAACCAGAAAATGATTGTGATACAAAAGAATCTCTATTGCAGAGAACAGAATTGGTTAATCCTTCTCCTGAAGGAAAGATTGAAACCTCTGTATGTGGCTCCAATGTTCATGAACAAACAATTGATGAGAAGTGTGTAAGTGCTAGTGTAAAAAGTGAGATATATGATTTTAGAGAAAATGTAAATCCAAGTGAATCTAAAGATAGTAAACAGACCAAGAATCCAAAAATAGATGTTACAAATAGAATTGAAGAGTCTAAAAAAGAATCAGACTCAGGACCACCATGGTTGGCAGATAACTCTAATAAAAGTAGTGAATGCCCATGTACACCTCCACGTCGGGGTCTCAAACTTACATTACGGGTGAAAAGAAGCCCTGTAGTAGAGGAAGTAATGGATTGTGGTAATACAACAGAGGCAACCGAGTATGAAGTATTACGACTAGAAGGCGTTGACCCTGAGACCGCACGGCGTCTAAAGAAGCGACGTCGGTCTAAAGAGCGTCACCGTAAGCACAGCCCTATCCGGCCTCTGCCTCCAATGAAACGCTTAAGATTAATATTTGGCAATGAAAGTCGTACTATTGATTTGCCAACTGCTATTTCAGCAGACTGACAGCCGCAATTACCTTATGGTTATTTTTCCACCGTTATTATTCAATTACTTAGTTTAATTGACACTGATTAGGATTATTTTATCTAGTATTTATTTTGGTAATGTGGAGTTCTGACAGTGTGATATGCATCAGATGTTCATTATAATATGATTCCATGAAATATTTATTATAATGGATTTTTTATTGATTTAATTAACGGAAAACTAATTGCATTCTGTTTCCCATGTATGATGTCAGGCCTTTTATGATAGGCAAATAAGTTGACCTGGACTTATCTGTTATTAACAAATGATTACTTATATACAAAGGGTTTTGTTTAAGTATTTTAAACCAGATAATCTGGTGGATTTTAACTGCCATTTGTAAGAATAGAAAAATGTTTCTGGACAGTTCTAATCACTTAAATTAATGTTGACATTGAGGACTCGCTGCAGGTAGATCTCATTGCATTGTATAGGTAATTTATTTGTTCTTGTATCAATGTCATTATGAAGTGTGTATATTGAATATGGTATGGATTGTTGATAAACATATACTTAGTATAAATAAATCTAATTACTATTAGTAATACATAGTGGTAAATCTTGTATTTGAACAAGGATCCTTGAGGATCAATCACGTCCAGTCATTGAGTCGGAAGATTGTGCAGGTATGATTAGGGGACTTATCAGATGAATCAGAATTGTAAGTTCTTACATTGTAGTACCTAATATACCTACTTATTAAGAGGAAAGTAATATTAATCCAATTTGGTTCTAATATTGATAAATTTTCATGGGAAAGATGTGAAATGTTGTTAATATGTACAGTTTCATGTTGATTTATTATTAGTCATTGGAATGAAATTTAGCCGCGGCAAGTTTTATGCTTGTAAAATGCAGTTGTTGTAGGGACATAGTTTGTACATACAGTAAAATGAATAAGTAATAAAATGTTGAAGTATTTGGAATAACTAGCGACACATTTAGAGAGTGGGTACGTTTACGACTTTACATCGATTCAATCGAGTAGGTATTGAATGAAATCCACATAAATATTGATAAAACTATGATGTTAAATATTAAACCTTACTTTTGTCAGTTCTAAGACTAGTTCTTTAGACACGACAGACTGAATATTAAATAAATATTTAGCTTCAAAATTATAGGCAATTTCTTTTAAGCATTACAAAATTGAACAATTTTATGGAGTATTGTAGTTTAATGGACTATAGACTAACAGCGGACAGCAATAGTGGACTACTATTGACATCATTACTGCAGTTTTTACCCGAATACTTACCCTCTTTTTATCAGTTTGAAATATATATTTTTTACATTTAGTTATGTAATTTTTTTTACATCAAGACATCAAATTAATTCTATATTACCCTTTTACGGAAATCTGAAAGAGCTAGTTAAAACATAATTCTTTAAATTTCCTCTATAATTCTAATGCCTATGTACCTACCTCTAAGAGTGGTAATATTTACAAATTAGTAGAATAATTCGTGTACTTTAATTTACAAGTATTGGCTGTACCTATTAGAAAATGATGCACATATGCTGTGTGGCTGGATCAGTTATTCTGCAGTTATTTGTGAATGCTGGTTTCATGACTAGCTATTGTGATATTCCTCAGTGGAATAGTGTATGTAAGAAATCTGTAATTTAGACAAAAACGAGTTGCATATTGTTGACAAATATGAAATATTTTCATTTCAATAAATATCACACAAAATTGCCTCAATTTTCTTTCTAGTTTTGTTTATTTTTTTAACTTATGACAATTTTCTTTATGTACCTTTTATAACAGAAATCACCCTACAAAATAAACGTTTCATGGAAGAGAGGTAGATATTCTATTTTTATGGGTTTTTATTTTCAATACAAGTTCCATTATCACAATTTACAAATAATCGCGAAATTAATAACGAGAAATTTAGTTCTTTTGAGTCAGTTTATTATCAACTTAATGCAATATTGACATTGGTATGCCCATTCTCAATATGATAAGCTGTGACTTCTTGTGGAGGATGAGTGTGGTATATTCTGCTTTAGTGTCCATACCTGAAACAATAAAATATTCTTAATCTTCATATTCACTGGTAAAAGAAAATTGGGAGGCCCCCTAACATTTTATTTAATTAGTTACTTAGCACGTTGTTCGGTTTTGATTAGACCTTAGGTACTATTTGCTTACCTAACGAGACATATAACAATAAAATAAATTCAAATTAATGAAAGCAGGAAAGTAGGTAGGTATAGTATTTTGAAGGTTCTTGAACCAAGGAAATTTTTACTTCGTCCAAGACAATTTCAGGCTTCATAACGTTTTCTTGGAACAAGGATGTTTATACAGCCAAGGACATGGATTGTCGATCCCTGGACGTCCATTTTGGGTATCACTGATGTGGACCATAATGAATAAGAATAATATATCTCTACTATTATACAATTGTAAACAGCTGTCTGTACATTGAAGACAAAAAGAACGAGGTACCTATATAAAGTACTAGCTTCTGCCCGCGACTTCGTCCGCGTAGCGTGATGATATATAGCCTATAGCCTTCCTCAATAAATGGGCTATTCAAATCGGACCAGAAGTTCCTGAGTTTAGCGCGTTCAAGCAAACAAACAAACAAACTCTTCAGCTTTATATATTAGTATAGATACTAGTATTCTATTATCTGTGGTATAGATGTGAAGGCAAATTTCGACATGGCAGGTGGGACTCGCGGTGGCTTAGTGGTCATAGCGTCTGGTGTATCAAACCAGAAGACGCAGGTTCGAATCCTACCTGCGAGTCGAATTTTTCCTTCACTAAAATAACTATAATCTTAGCATGTAAAATGCAAAAAAATCACAAAAAGATATAAACGTCTCCGAAAACAAAAATGGGATTTTAAAAATCTTTCTTGTCTGTTTGTACGGGTTGGCGCAAAAACTAATGAATAGATTTTAATTTTTAACCGACTTCAAAAAGAAAAACGAGGATGTTCTCAATTCGGCCGGTATATATATTTTTTTATGTATGTACATCGATTTCGCCGAGGTTTCTGAACCGATTTACGTAATTCTTTTTTTGTTTGATGCAGAATAGTTTCGAATTGGTCCCATAATAATTTGATTCAGGTAGGCCCATTAGCTTTTATTTTTTATATCATCATTTTTTTATTTAAAATCTCGCAGAATTGACTTTCCCGTTTCTTGAGATCTGTATTTTTTAAGGCGCGCAGAACCTTTTGTTGGTCTACCCATAGCTAATTGACAATGCAGCAATAAACTAAAAAGTATTAAATAAAAATTACTACGTTAAAAAAAACCGACTTCAAACCTATTAGTAAATAGCAAATATAAAAGACTTATCATTCTTTTATAAGTTTGGGACACATTTTTGTCTGTCGCGCAAAAAAAATGATATTAGAAACCTCAATATCATTTTTGAAGACCTATCCATAGATACCGCACACGTAAGGGTATGATGAAAAAAAAATTGAGTTTTAGTTCTAAGTACTTATGGGGAACCCCCAAAATTTTTAGTTTTTTTTTCTCTATTTTTGTGTGAAAATCTTAATGCGGTTCACTGAATACATCTACTTACCAAGTTTCAACAGTATAGCCTTTGTACAATGTGCATAAAGTATTAAATAAATAAATAAGTAGGGTAGTTCTTATAGTTTCGGAAAAAGTGGCTGTGACATACGGACGGACAGACAGACATGACAAGTCCATAAGGGTTCCGTTTTTTGCCATTTGGCTACGGAACCCTAAAAACAGATATTTCCTGAAATCAGCTTGTGACTCATGGTCACTCCCACTAGAAGAATAACATACTGCACAGATTAACATAATATTAACACAGAGAATAACTCTTGTAGTTTGTAGATGGGCCAGGCTGAAATAATTTTAGGTTACATTTATTTTATCAGCTAATTTATTATTTTTATGTGTTGTTGTTTATTGTTTTATAGCAAACAAAATAATTTCAGCTGGGCCCCCACAATTGTTAATATCTCTTAGGATATTGCATTTAAATATTAAATTAAGTGGTATACATGCATAATTTACAGAGAATATTCCATCTGTAGCAATACAATATCAGTGGGTACTTTTTGTAAAATTCATATTATGGATGGGGCCAGACTGGAAGTTTCAGGCTGGCCCGGCCACCAAAAAGTGCTTCTAACTTCATTATAAAAGAGGTACATTGAAAATGAAGGTGTTACATATGTTTGTATTAAGGAGTACATTTGATTGATATAATATATTATGTCATAATCTAATTCCACAGGGCAGGCCAGTATGACTGACAAAGTTTAGTGACACTATACATTAGTGTTCAGAAGTGCTGCTGCTGAGTGAGATATTCTGGGTTTAATTACCAGATCCAGCATTATAATATACTACTTATTATCAGGTAGGCAGTTAAGAAAAATTATAACTGTCTGTAATTGGAAATTTGGATTCATGCATGGATTAAGGGCAATAAACATGTGTGTATTACACACACCTAATTGCTTAGGAAAAGCAGGTATGATGGTATATTTATTATATTAAGTTACAAGTTTTAAGAGTTCTGTAAAGCCTCATAAAACTTGGGAGTAACAATCATCATCCCAGTCTCATCTGATAAAATAATTATGAGCAGATAAAATAGACTGGACCTTTATAACCAACCACTAGCATTATTGGATTTTGGAATATGTGGTAAGGCTAGGGTTAAAAGAAAAATTTCAGGTATTTACTTACTTTTGAAATTCCCATTCTCTGTTGTCTAGGGGACAAACTTGCCTAGTTTTGAGCCAACGTGAGATACAATGGAAGTGAAAAGCATGCTGAAATAAAATAAAAGTACACAATATAAATCCCATGTAATATTTGAATACTGGATCAATTCTGAGACTGGTCTTACATTACAGACACCCCAGGCCACTGTGCACTCCTCACTTGTGGCTGATGCCTGATTTGCTTGGCATTCTATGCAGAGATCCATTATATGATTGCGGCAAATGGCACAGTTGTCGACAACAATATCTGCAACAAATAATACACAGGACAATGTAGGTACTTAGAAATCGATCATATCATGACCAATGTAAATAAGACTATTATTCTTCGACTTACCCCAAGCCCATAAAGCAACAGCATTCCACTGAAATTGAAACAAAGTAGATGAGATGAGGCAAAAATAACAAAGAAATTAGAGCGCATCGTTACAATGAGTTAGCGTAAATGCATAGTTACCTTTTTGACTTCAAATCTTTTCTTGTCACCTTTACCACTACTTGACGAAGCCATCTCAACCTCTTCTTCATCTACATCCATAACAGAAGCCATTTTTATATTTAAATACCTTATTTTTCAAAATCTAAAATGAGGAAATGATAGAGAGTACACAAATTTGACAGTTATGACATGACGATTTTGTGTTGCCATGTGAAAAATCTAGCTGATGGTGATTCCAGTAAAAAAACTGTAGAATCTATGAAATATTTTATCTATAAAATATTGAATATTGTAATTCAGAATATTTAGATACTTTTATAAAATTCATTTGATTCTGATACGATCAACTCATAATTGTAAATGTCCCGTTTCAATTGATATTATAAGCAAGAATTACATTATAGATATTATAATATAATTCTTGCAAAAACACATGAAATAAAAACGTTTAATACGGCATTCAAATTGGTTGTTACATTGCCGCGATTTTTTATTCTTCATAGGCTAACGCATGATCGCCAGGTTTCCTGATGTTAAGTTACTCTGTGACTCTGTGACCTATGATGGTGGTGGTGTTGTCCTACTGCTGCGCAAAGGCGGCCCTCTATTCCTTCCAACGGTCGCGATTGTGCGCTACTCCTACTTCTTTCCAATTTTACACCATGTAAGAAAAAATATAAAAATGCATGTTAATGATAGATTTTTAAAAAAGTAAACGAGGCACGTTAAGGCGGATCGTCCACCTCAGCCCGCCAAATTCAAATTTCAATTGGTTTTTCGCAATTTGTAGGTCTATAACACATTCTAGATTCCAAGCTGTAGTAATTGCGGCATTAGCTATACAATATTCACAACTGAGCATTAAAAACTTTGCTTAATAAACGTTAACGAAGCTAAAATTAGGTACAATCGTCAATTTTGGCCAAAAATGACGATTGTACCTAAATTTAGCTACAATATTGATTTACGAGCAAATTTTTTAATGTTCAGTTGTGAATATTGTATAGCTAATGCCGCAATTACTACAGCTAGGAATCTAGAATGTGTTATAGACCTACAAATTGCGAAAAACCAATTGAAATTTGAATTTGGCGGGCTCAGGTGAACGATCCGCCTTAAGTATTTATTTATGCAAATGCAATGTAAATTTTATAATTCAATTTCAAAAATAGTCTTTTTTAATCTGTTTAAAACGCCATCCGCCATATTGGATTCCGACGTGATGTCACTCCGATAGTAACTTGACGTTACTTGGTCTTTTGCAGTTGTATTGTTTACTAACGAAGTGACGTCACGACCCGAAGTAGCATGGCGGCTAGCGTTTCCGCGTGAAAATTCAAAATCAAAAATAGTTTTTAAGGTATTTTTCGGTTTTATAAAACTGAAATAAAATTTCTACTGGTTCATTACGATCTAAGGATTATTTTAAAACAGTTTTCAAAAAAAGGTGTAATACCCTATTCTCGAGGTCGACACAAGTTCCTCCCGCCACGCTATCTCCTTCTACAGTAAAATAGTTTTCACAAATAAAAGCAGCAAACGTTGCTGCGCCTAAACCACAAAGTATGCCTAAACCTCACATAAACAAAAAAAACTGAAGTGGCGCCATCTTGAAAGGAAACAGGCCGTCCCGCGCATGTCCCGCGAGCGTCACGCCCACGTAATCCCTGCAGTTCTTCATAAGAATAATACTAGATGGCGTTAATGTTCTCCATGGCCTACAGTAATCTCTACTATTATAAAATTGTAGAAAAGCTGTGTCTGTTAATTGAAGATATTAAAAAAAAAACACGTGGGTTATGGTATATAAACGTCTCCGAATACGAAAATGTGATTTTTAAAATTCTTGTTTGTTTGTCTGTTTGTTACGGGTTGGAGCAAAAACTACTGAATAGATTTTAATTTTATTATCACTGTTAGAAAGTAGGTATATGCTCCAACTTAAAAACTGGTGAACTTCTTATCTCAATGAATCCTGAGATACAGCTTGACCTCCCTGATGTATAGAGGCCCATACAGAAAAGAGGTCATCAATGCTGGTTTTCCATTTTTACTCCTGATATAGCTTCACGTGAGCGAAGCCGCGGGCAGAAGCTAGTGTATAATATATGTTATGCATAGATGCACCAGGTAGGTATTCTATACCTACATTGCCTAGGAATTGTATAGAATACCTGCATTATACAGTTCGCTGTATATCGCTTCGCTCACTTGAAGCTCATAAACCAACAGTGATGATCTCTTCTTTATATGGGTCTCTATACATTAGAGAGGTCAAGCTGTATCTCAGGTTCCGTTTAATTATTTATTTGAGATAAGAAGTATACCAGTTTTTAAGTTGGAGCACATAGGTACTTTCTAACAGTGATAACAAAATAAAAATGTATTCAGTAGATTTTGCGCCAACCCGTAACAAATAGACAAACAGGCAAGAATTTTAAAATCACATTCTTGGTTTCGGAGACGTCCACTTGTTTTTTTTTAAATATCTTCAATGTAAGGTAAACGTACCAGTTATGGACATTATAAGGTTCAAAACTATACATTTTAATTTATAAAAAAAAAGTTCTAGTCCGATTGTAAAAATTCTTACTGATATATGTGTACCGACAAATGTAGGTTCTATTGAACATTTACTTACGCTGAAAAATGTTTTTTAATGGTTAAAAAATCTATAAAGAAAATATTCATAAAATGAACTAGTAATGGACAAGCCATAAACTAGTGATGGACACCTAGTTATAGACATAATTATGTTCCGAAAATGGACACCTAGTAATGGTCACTTATTGGTAAGAAAACACACAGTTTTTATTTGAAATTGGTTTCATTTTAAGAAATAATAAAGTATTAGTCATCTAAAGCATCCGAAATCTAACAAATAATATTTAAATCTTAACACAGTCTTGTTAATCAGCCGTACATTATTTTTACATCACTAAGTATTTTCATTATCAACATGCTATGCATGCATGCACTTTAAATATTACAATTGCACAGGTATTATGTACCTATCTATTATTGAGATGGCATTACACATATTTTTATAATTATTCTTAAAAGTAATTAATATAATGATCTTATTAAATCAATTCAATTCTCTGACATCAACTACGTAGGTAAGGGAAAACAATATCATTAACTTAAAATATCATAGTTTTAAGGTATACACATTATTCTTTGACCTTTTAATTTTTTATGGATTAAGTCGGCAAACGAGCAGACGAGCCACGTGGTGATAAGTAGTCATCGTCGCCCATGTAGGTACACCTGCAACACCAGAGGAGTTGCTGATGCGTTGCGACCCTTAAGTGTCCCAATGGACTGCAGACTGCCAGAACCACAGCAACCGAGGGGGAACTGGCTCTTACGCGCAACAGTCAAAACAAATACCAACTTTGCTTAACAGACTTCAACGTAAGGGTGATCGCCAGCAGTGGCAGTCAGACCCAGAGGTCCTACCACCGAGGAAGTTAGATATTTTCTCGCCTCTTACGACACGCCTTAGATCCTAAAGGCAGTGACGAATAGTATTCTAACCCATCCCATCCATAATGATTTGTCCCTCAGTCACAGCTTCTCTTGATGTAGTCAAATTTTTTATAATTCGATCTGACACTTGGGGATAGCGTAAGAAAAGCTTGATACTATTTATGACCGGTCTACCCTGATTGATAGTAGTATCTCCTCCGTTGGACTTAACAATTAATTGAACACTGTCTAAAAGCTGCTCCTGAGCTACTCGATAGTGACTTTAAGACATTTCATCAATAGATATTCAACCAAAATAGTTTCCTTGTTATTATTCAGTATTGATGAAGGAATGGGTCTTTCAGGGAACATATTGCAGGACTTTTTCTAGTAATTTTATTTCTTGAAGTTATGCGCGGTACATCGGACTAGTGATGGACATCCCAATAATGAACACCCTTGTCCATAACTGGAAAAAAGCTTTAGAATATTATCATAACAATATAGTCCACTGCATATAGCATAGCAAGTTGGAATCTATAAAAAATAAAATAAAATACCATTTCACCAATTATGAACATAATGTTCATTACTAGACTACCTGCCAAACACGTGTGCCAGTAATGAACATAGCCTCTACTATCCCAAGAAACCGTTGTATAATATAGATTTACGCGGAATTGCACGGAAAAAGGGTTTATCAATATAGTAAACTAATCAACATTCAATAAAGCCTTTTAAATTTTTCATAAAAAAAAATATTAGCTACTCACCTCCTTAGTGAATTCACTAAAAAATCGTACCGTTGTCGGAACCTTCTTGTTGCACTCGCCCTTTGACTATCGCCACCATTTTGAAACGGATTTATTGACAAACGTCTACTGCCATACTTTGACAGCCAAATACCTGTTGTGTATTGTAATGTGTTGCAAAGTACCAGGAAAATGGTAGATTTCTTATTTTTATAGATTTTTCTATCAAAATGCATGATGAAAGTACTATTTATTATTTTAATCCACGTTTATTTTCACAATATTTATATTAGTACATTATTATTTATCAACTAGCTTCTGCCCGCGGCTTCGCTCACTTGAAGCTCAAAAACCAACAGTGATGATTTCTTCTTTGTATGGGTCTCTCTCTATACATTAGAGAAGTCAAGCTGTACCTATCATCCGTTCCGTTTAATTATTTGAGATAAATAAGATGTATATCAGTTTTTAAGTTGGAGCACATACTTTCTAACAGTGATAGCAAAATTAAAATCTACAAACCCGAAACAAACAGACAAGAATTGTAAAAATCTCATTTTTGGGTTCAGAGACGTTTTATACCCTAACCCACTTGCTTTTTCTTAAATATCTTCAATGTCTGTACATTGAAGATATTTAAGAAAAAGCAAGTGGGTAAGTACACAGCTGTTTTACAATTCTAAAATAGTAGAGATTATAATACGCAGTGAAATCTGGTTAAGTGAGACGTAGGCAATGTTGTTTCACTTATAGAGGTATTCCACTTATACAGTGTCTCAGATATCCTGGTACCTATAAATAAATATCTGTCTCATTTACACAGGTTCCATTAATAGAGGTCAGAATACCTAGGGTAGACCGAGGCGAATCGGATCAATGGGTGAATCGGATCAAAATAAGAAAACTGTTGATATTTTGAATAACGCGTTGACACTCAACGCAAGCGACAGGCGTCTCACGACCCTTACCCAAACCGCACCTCCCATCATAGGTAGTGTTTCGATTCGACAAGTACATCAATATCAATACTGCTCGCCAGCGAGTCGTGTATTTACGTGCGTTACAATTTTGGCGCTCATATACGGTAGGTACTCACTATTTCTTTATGGCATTCAAAAGATTTGTGTTAAAACCTTTAATTATATGGCATATATTGCTTGGGAAGGGGCCTCTTTTAGAAAACATTTTAGTTTTTAAGCAGAATATTACAGGTTTATTTGTAAAATATTTTTATCAGAACTCTTTAATATGGTGCTATTCGGATCGCGTCATCGGGGGCGAATTGGATCACATTTAAAAAAATATTTATCTTATATTTAAGGTTAGTTATTCATTTTTATTTCATTGTAGATGGTTCAAACGTACTGTTATGTATCAATCCTCCTTGGCGTGCCTACTGGCCGCCAATAAAAGATTTGATTGGAACATGACTGTGTCAATGTAGAACTGATTGTCACATTAAAATAATTTCTACAATGAATTTATGTATGTTTATTTAATTAAGTATAAACATAATAATGGCGACGAGGCAAGACGAACTGGCGCGATTAGTTCGCTCGCGCGCCGCTCTGCGTGGCCAGATTACCAAACTGAACCAAGTTGTGATACAAATGCAACACGCTTCGGACTTGGAAGTAAACGCTAGACTGGCAAGTCTAGAAAATATACAAAGGAAATTTGACAACGTACAAAGTGAAATCGAATTACACGTAGATGATGCAGACCTAGAAGGGGAAATAGAACAGCGACACACAACAGAGGAACATATTCTACAAATGCAGTTAACATTACATGGCTTACGCCCTACTACGTTACAAACTGCGACGCCGTCGGCTTACGTCACGGCGTCACAACTTACAGAAAATACACCCGAGGCTACATCACGATTACCGAGGTTCAACTTTCTACCACTACAAGAACAGGAAAGTTTCAATAACTTTGTTAAAAGATTACAAACATACATGAAGTTAAACAACTGTTACAATGGACATACGCAAACTCTTACTCTACTTAGTCTACTACAACCAGATTTACATAGACATACGACTTATGCGCACCGAATGACCCTTGTGAACTGGAATTTGAGTGCTTGGTTGAAATATTAAAAAACTACTTAGAACCAAAACCAAACATTTGGGCCCGTCAACATAAGTTTATTTCGCGACTACAAGAGCCAAACGAAACGGTTATGTCTTACTCGACAGAGTTGAAACATTTAGCCCAAGAGTGTGAGTTTACATGCCATAACTGTAAAGCATCAATCTGTGACAACTTCCTCGCGTTACAATTTATAAGAGGATTAAAGGACACAGATATTCTTACCAAAATATTACAAGACACAAAACTGATCAACTTTAAGGAGTTATTAAATGTAGCAACGTGGATAGAGCTAGCAAAATCTGACAGCAGCTATATATCAGTAGCTCACTCCTCACATCAAGATTTACACGTAATGAACGTTCAACCTAATAATTATAAACATCGACATCAACAGCAAGCACAGACGTTCCTAACGATTAAAGATTTGAAAAACAAATGCTATCGTTGTGGAAGTGAAGAACATCGAAGTGATGTTTGTAGAAGTATCAAAGATACGTGCAGTAAATGCAAACGAGTTGGTCACCTAGCGCGAGTGTGCCTACGGCGAATATCAGCGAGCAACCAACTGGATCGGGGACAGGTGGAAAGGCAGAGTGAGGATATCGAGTCCGATATCGTGCACGATCTAACCCCCTGGGATATGAATCTAATACGATCAAATAATACAGACAAATTTATGATAAACGTACGTATAAATGATACAAACTTGAAGATGGAAGTGGAAGTAGATACAGGAGCAGCTCTATCATCAATTTCTTACAAAGACTTCAAACATTTAAATATAGGTTGTAAGATTTATAAAACGAATATTACAATGAGAACATACACAGGAGAAATTTTCGCACCACTTGGAGTGGCTTACGTTACATGTAAATACAATAATCAGACACTAGACGGAAAATTATACATTATCAAGCAAGATGTTGATCCTATCTTTGGCAGAGCATGGATTCGAGCAATTAACTTGGACTTGGCAAATATAAACGCAGTCAATATCAATATACAGTCAAAAGTTGATAAGTTACTAGCTGAATACTCAAGGGTGTTTGATGATTCCCTTGGATGTATACCTGATTACAAAGCACATTTAAATTTAAAGGCAGACACAACACCGATATTCGTAAAGCCTAGACGTATACCATACGCACTGAAACAAAAAGTAGATGATGAAATAGTACGACTATGCAAACAAGGGGTAATTACCAAAGTTGAGAAGTCGGAATGGGGTACGCCAGTAGTTCCTATAGTCAAACCTAATGGCAGTATACGTCTATGTGCAGATTACAAGGTTACTTTAAATAAGGTGATAGCGGATGAACAATACCCTATTCCTATTATAGAGGACATTTTAGCAGAAATGAACGGAGGACAAATTTTCTGTACACTGGACATCAGCCAAGCTTATTTAAACATGATGATGGACGACGAAAGTTCTATGATGCAGACATTAAGCACACACAAGGGCACGTTTAAAGTAAACAAACTTAAATTTGGTGTCAAAGTAGCGCCGAATTTATGGCAAAAATTTATGGATAAATTACTTCAAGGAATATCGGGAGTAAAATGTTTTTTTGACGATATTATAATACAAGGATCGTCACAAGAACAGCTACTTACAAGGCTACGCCTGGTATTACAAAAACTACAAGACCATAACTTAAGGCTGAATAAAGATAAATGTCACTTTATCCAAGAAAGCATAGATTACTTGGGGCACACCATTGATAAAAATGGACTGCATAAAAACAAAATTAAACTGAAGGCTCTTCTGGATACAAAACGCCCCAGTAACATCAGCGAACTGAGGACATTTTTAGGTATGGCTAACTACTACAACAAATTCATTCCAAACTTAGCTTCAATATCTAGCCCGCTTAATAATCTCCTTAAGAAAGACATAACATTCGAATGGACACAAAAATGTACAGACAGTTTCAATAAAATCAAACAAGAAGTTCTCAGTGAAAGAGTGTTAATGCACTTCGATCCCGAGAAACCCTTGGTTCTGGCTACAGACGCTTCACCTTTCGGCCTTGGAGCAGTGTTATCACATCGTTTACTTGATGGATCTGACAGACCTATTGCCTTCGCATCACGCTCATTGACCAACAGTGAGGCTAAATATAGCCAGATTGACAAAGAGGCCACATCTTTGTTCTGGGGGTTAAAGAAATTTATCCATTACTGCTACGGAAGAAAATTCATACTTGTTACTGATCACAAACCACTTACAACAATTTTCAATCCCCACAAAACCTTACCAGCGATGAGCACGATGCGACTCTTCCATTATGCACATTTTCTCTCTGGATTCGACTACACTATCGAATACAGGACCTCGATGGAACACAGCAATGCTGACTATTTGTCACGATTTCCAGTTGATACAATAGCCACAAACCTAATTGACGTTAATTCTGCATTTCAACTGAACCAAATAAACACCATTTCCATAGATCGTAACAAAATTGCCGAAAAGACTAACAGCGATACAGAGTACAATAAACTGTTACAAGCTTTGAAAGACGGCGCAACCGTGAAGAGATACGGCTATAACGATAACGAATTAACCATTCAAGATGGTTGTATCATAAAAGGAACTCGAGTTATGATACCGACAGAACTGAGACAACATGTTTTACGAGAATTACATTCAGGTCATCTTGGAATCGTAAAAATGAAATTACTTGCACGCGGATACGTATACTGGAAAAATATTGATAAAGACATAGAGGATATAGTAAAAGGTTGCCGTGAATGCCGTTTGAACCAAAATCAACCCACACCCGAAACATTACATCATTGGGACTTACCATCAGGTCCATGGCAAAGAATTCATATAGATTTTGCAGGACCGATTAACGGACATTACCTATTTATAGTTGTAGATGCATATACAAAATGGGTGGAAATAATCCAAACGAAAACTACTACAAGCACATGGTGTATCCGACAATTAAAAGAACTTTTTGTGATCTTTGGCTTCCCGTTGACCTTGGTATCCGATAACGGCCGTCAATTCGTTTCAAGTGAATTTGAAACTTTTTTGAGGAACAACGCGGTGGTACATAAAACTACAGCACCTTACCACCCAGCCACGAATGGACAGGCAGAGCGTTACGTTCAGACCATAAAAAAAGCATTACACAGTATCCACGCCCAACCAGGCTCCATACAGGACAAACTACTAAGTATAAAGGAGCGGTTACGGAGAACACCCAGTACCAGCACCCATAAAAGCCCATACGACCTAATGTTCGGTAGAGAAATAAGAAATACCATAAGTGTTCATTACAGAGCGAGGACGAGAGACGGGATACGTTCCCCTAATACACCGATCACAGTCCGCACATTTTTAGTTGGCCAGAGAGTGCAATTCAGAGATTACGTTGATCCTCAAACAAAATGGGAGTTCGGTACCGTGACACAAGTCCTGGGCCGCTTACATTATGAGGTTACGGCAGACTCAGGTCGCATCTATAAGCGTCATGTCGACCAGATGCTACCCTCGCGTATCTAACGCATATGGCTGCACCATTTGGGACGGAGGTGTTATGTATCAATCCTCCTTGGCGTGCCTACTGGCCGCCAATAAAAGATTTGATTGGAACATGACTGTGTCAATGTAGAACTGATTGTCACATTAAAATAATTTCTACAATGAATTTATGTATGTTTATTTAATTAAGTATAAACATAATACGTACAAAAGAAAAAAAACCGAGTGAATGGTCCCAAGAAAAAATTATAGAAGCCATGAATAAAATCCTGACCACAGAGCAACATTACGTCGAGCTGCTGAAATGTATGCTGAAGTTTATACAGAAGATTTTCTTTCTCCAGAGGACACCTCTGGAGAAAGAAAATTTTCTGTATAAACTTATTAAGCTACATGTGAGACAACCAGCCTTATGTTATAAGAATGCTGAAAAGATTTTAGTGGACCGTATACTGCAATAAGCGAGTTGTGGCTTCGGAATATATGTATTTAAATTCGCAGAATGTCAAAAAATAAGCAAAAATTCAACAGATTAGTAGGAATACCTGGTCCAGACTGTTTTTATCGCTTTAAGGAGAGAAATAAGGAGTTAAGTATTCGGAAGCCAGAAGAGTTGGCAAGAATTGATGACATGAAAAGGGAAAAAGTGGCCGAATTCTTTAAGACTGGAAATAATAGTAGACAATAATAATTAAAGAGGAAGTCCTGAATGCGTATACAATGTGTAGGAAACGGCGATTCAGCTTTACTTTTTAATTTAGCTTTACGTTTTGTAAGATCCCATTCGCCCCGAGAATTGGGGCGATTCGGATATTTCTTTCTTTCAAGTTTTTAGTTAATATTTTGGAGAATTTATGAACAATTTAAGTTTCGAAATGTTTATTGTGTAGCTGAATTATTACTGGTTACCGTTTTGTTAATAAAATTTACATATATTACACTTTAATATGATTTTCATATTCCCAAAATAAAATTGATCCGATTCGCCTCGGTCTACCCTACAGGTTATTTCAGATAATGATGTGCGATTATTAAATAAAATAACGTGTTATGTAAACATTATAAATTAGTTTTAATCAACATCATTAACAAACAAAACGATGTTATCTCGGTTACAGAGGTTTATGCATAGATATAAAATTCACTCGCTGTCTCAGTTATAGAGGTAACTATGATGATAAATCGAAAAAACGAATCCCAGATATCCTCTATATCTGGGATTCGCTTCGTCCCACTAACAGGGGTAATTCATTACCAAAGTGTTGGGACCTCAGCATGAGTTCCAGTTATGGAGGTTTCTCACTTATCCAGGTCCCACTTAACCAAAGTTCATGTAGTAGAATATTATTATTAATCAGTTGTCAATCAAAATAACATTATTTCTTGCAACAATATCTGAGAACTGAGAACAATAAACAATTAAAAATGCTGTGACATTTGTCATTTAATACTAGTTAAGTACTAAAAGTAGTGGTCGCCCGGTGCTCGAAATTCGACCATAATATACTCCATTCTATGAACCTTCATACGTTAACCAAACAAAAGGTGTGTGTGTGAAACGCTTAGGTAATAGTGCGTGTAATGTTTTTAGGGTTCTATACCCAAAGGGTAAAACGGGACCCTATTACTAAGACTTCGCTGTCCGTCCGTCCGTCCGTCTGTCACCAGGCTGTTTCTCATGAACTGTGTTAGTTAGACAGTTGAAATGTTCTCAGATTCTGTTGCCGCTATAACAACAAATACTAAAAAACAGAATAAAATAAATATTACCATACAACAAACGTGTTTTTTTTTTGCTGGTTTTTGCTCGATATTGATAACGGCAACAGGTATATTCACTTTAAAAATAAATAATTAAACTAAAATTAGGTAAGTGGGGTTCCCATAAAACAGACATGTTTTTTTTTCCGTTTTTATAGATAATGGTACGGAACCCTTCGTGCGCGAGTCCTACTAATATTTCTTTACGCAATAATATAAAAAAATATTAGCTTCTTGGTATAACTTTAATGTTTACAGTCGATATCCATTTAAAAAATCCTACTTAATTAAAATCTAAGCGCTATGGTGGTTTTTCAGTGCTAAATTATCAGGGTCAATGTTATTGGCTTCTCTCGTCCGTTTGTATGAATTCTTCCAAATTTCGTAGAAACATACAGTGGCTTGAAACCTGTAGCAAACCAGAAGTGGGACCGATACGTGCGTAATGATAGTCCATGCCCAAACTCCATAGAATTCCATCTGTAAAAATACACCGTTTAATATTTTTTAATAGAATAGGTGATTCAACAATTTTAGGATATAAGACAGCCTGTATAAGGAACATTGTCATAGAGTAGACTGATAAGGTGTTTGCCAAAACTAGAAAGTGTCGGTTTGAAAGTTGAACCAAGGCTACTATCTGTTGTGCGTTTTTAGCAGCCTTACCAGTCTTTTATCCAAATTGAGGGGTTCGTCAGGGTTACCCAGGGCAACCTTGACTTTTTAATATTTCAGTGATGGTGGAACACATCGAAACTACTCAGGTGACTCCTTCTACAATATTCGTAACTACATTGGTACGAATATAGTAGAGGGTGTCTGGAAGTTGCGCCAGTTACAGAAAAGTTGACAGGGAATCGTTTGTTTTGGTATGAAGAGAGGGGGTTAAACGGACTAAAAGAATGATGGTTATAAATGTGGAGGGGTAGAGAGAGACCAAAGATGGAGTGTCTGATGTGGTGGCGTCTGACAAGCATGAACGGAAGGGAAGGACATGATTGTTGCGTCGACCCCGAATAAATTAGGACAAGATGATGATGACTATGTGAATACCAGTAACAATTAGGGATAATTAAAAGCTTATAAGCATAACAACCAGTTTATATGACTATTAATTAACAACCGTTAATAATGGGGATGCGGTAATCAGATGGTAATGGCAGTCGCTTTTACGAAAAGTAGCTTATTGCGTCCTTTCTTAGACCATAAAATATTCTAAGCGTCACTTATGTTGCCTCTAGGAGGGAGGCAGCTATATCTACTCACTTGTAGAGGATGGAACTCAGCTCGTGAATTTTTTACTCTATTTATAAGCCATAGAGCGAAGTTTCCGACCAAGAGGAATGTTACTAGTTGCCGTCCCGGACGTTGGCGACCCGTGCCAGCACAACGTCGTGACCACGAGTCCAAAACTAGAAGCGTCTGGCACGAACTTTGAATGACAGCACATAGAGGTGATATGATCCTGCAATGATAAGTGTTCAATAAGTAATCTCATTACTTATAAAATATGAATGTATTTTAAGAATTTACCTGGTTGCTTGTGATTCGCCAGGGTACTGTTGAATTAGGAACCCTGCTCCGATGATTTGAAACAAGTAGTATAAGTAAACTCCACATTGTGTTACCAATAGCAGGGCATGTTCTAATGGCATTGTTGAGACAGCACGCTTAAGCGGCAACGTCCGCATCCTTTGTATACATGCCCCTGATCCAATGGTCATTATCAAGAACAGGATCGATTCCCAAATATTTATCTGAATCAATCGTACATTGTCATTAATTTATAGTAAGGAAATTAGACATAAATTAAGAGTATCACTGAGAATATACCTGAAGTAAAGCTAAATTCATATGTTCTTGCTTTTGGAACAGACCGTTAAAGAGCATAAGACTAACGATGGTGCCTGCTAGGACTGCTACGCCCACGAACAGTCCCTTATGTGCACTGCCACAATCAACGGAGAAATGGTTGTTTGATTTAGCTCGAGCACAACACTCACGATCCTTAGTCACTACGGTAGAAAGAGGTGGTCTTATAGGTTTCTGAAAGAAAAAGGTCCAAACGATTGATATTTTATTAATAATATGTGTACCTACTTACGGAATTAAGGAAAGTTTACCGACTAATCACCGGGAGCCTATTCCTTAAGATATGCGTTACGAGATATGAGTTAGATAGTAGACCAATAAAATTACAGGTGTTTGTGAACATTGTAGTCTGGCCGTGGACTCCCCAAGTCCCTAGTCGCAGGTTGCCAGATATTATTTTATTTCTGCACTTTTTTCATCATCTTCAGAATCTTCATAAATTATACAAATTACTTACCGAACCAGGAACTGTACATATATCATTCCAGATTACAACTATGATGATGGAACACAAGAGGCTATATTCTACACCACACGGCCTCAAATACGGGTTGACACTCGTAATCAGAGGAGTAATCATATCAGACACTTTACAAGTCCATGTATCGTTCTTTGTCGTAAAATTTAGAACGTTTAATGTCAAATTTGATAAAGAATCTTCTACGCTACCAACGGAGAGCTCTTGACTGTAAGTAGAATTTTCATTATGATCCCCCATTGATAGTTTTGGATGGCTGGTTATGTTAGCATAACGGATGAATGCTGGCCGGTCGTGAGCCATTGTGATGATGTCGTCTCGTGTCTCCTGAACAACGACGTTCAGCCATTCGCACACATTTGTTGCTATTAAGTGCATGAGCCCGAATCTGTCGAGTACAACTCCTCGCATTGGGTCCAATATCTAGAAAAAAAGAATTAACCCCCAACTCAGAACTTATTTTTAAAATATGATGTACAAACATAATTTTGTATATGTAATGAAGTAACAGTATCACAAGCTGTTTACTCCATTATCGCATATCGAGGTACCCATTTCGCGATGCGGTTGAGCTCCAATTAGCAAGTGATTAGTATAATGAAGACTGTGTAAAATGAACTCAACTTTCGCCAAGTCTCAAGCCACAAAACATTACATGAGCTCAGAACGAAACTCTCAAAGCTTGCTACACTATTATAGTCAACTAACTAAGAAGGTAGATACCTACTTACCTACGTAAGGACTTTAAGATATTAACGTTCGAATATTATTCTTTTAATAATAATATTTTTCCCGGGCAGACCCTCGAACCCGGTTTGGGAATTTGCAATACTACTTATACAGGTGTGTGTTATATAAATTGTTATAAACTTTTAACTATTATAAAAAATGTATCATTATGTATATTGTTGATGTGCCTTATTAATAAATAAATAAATATTTTTTTGCATTTTGATTTTGCCGCAGTTTCAGCTAAACAAACTTACAATATATTCAAACTTTCAGACTTCCTCTTTTAATTAAATTATTAAAAGCATATTATATTTTATTTTTCATGAAAGCAATCCTTCATATTTTATATATGAGTTTTACTAAAAGTAATCATAAGATTTATCTTTAATAAAACAGGAAGTAAACGCACTACGGAAAATTGTTTGCATATTAGCGCTTTTCAAAATGTGGTCAACAACACAGTAGAAATCTTCGTGATAAATATGTTAGCAGCTGTTCAATCTATCAAGTTAATTATAACTAGTAGTATCTACACCTACCAGTCTTCACTGTACGGTCAAAGTCATGTGGTTCAGATGGTCAATATTTTGTTTCTAATAGAAGCAGATTATCGATATTTTAAATTTTAAGATGTTCAAATTCAGGTTGGGTAAGCAGTTAGAAACATAATAGTAATGTCGATGGGATAGTAGGAACTGCGTGAGTGACCAACATAACAATGATCCGGTTGTTCTCAAGAAAAAAAATATAGCTAGGTTTTGTTTCTCAAAATACTCAACCTAGACATTATCTAACAGAAAACGAAAAAGAAAAAATATTTTTCACCTCACAAGCTCGGGAAGATTCTGTTTGTCATTCGAAATCTGCGTGCAAAAGTGCATTTTGCCCCCTAGCGCGGAAAGAGTTTTAAAAATTCGAACCTTTCTATTCAATAATTTTCTATACCGCCGGATCCACTGATAATGCATAAATACTTACTATAATTATTTCATGTCAATGCGCCAACCACATTTTTAGAATAATCGCACTGGCCAGTCAGACGACTGCGTGAAAAAAAAAACTTATAATGTTCTTCATGCGTATGCATCTCTTAGTACAATTGTGTGTTCTTCTCGCTAATCAATTCACTTACCATCATTAATTATAGATTGTTTTTTAATAAAATCGTAAGACATCTCATAATATGAGTGAGTCCAGTAGCGACGAAGATATAAATTTAACACGTGCAGAGTTAGTGCAAGCGGTACATAATGCCGAATTGTACTTACAAGCGTACAATTTGTTCAATGTGTGTTCAAGGTGAAAAGTTGTGTGTTGCGCTCGACAGCAAAGTTATTCTGCGTCTCGTACCTTTGAAACCCTCGCAAAGCTCAGGATTCTATATTTGAACCATTCGCTTCGCTCATGGTTCAATCCTAGAATCCTTCGCTAGCTCAGTTTTCAATACAAGTACTCGCGCCAAAAACAACTTTGCAACCTTGCATAACAAATAACTATTTATGTTTGTGATATTCGTAACTTTTCGTGTATATTGTAGAACCCTTGGGCGAAGTCTATTTGTTACTAGTAAGGACTGCCTAAGGATGTTCATGACTGTTTAATGTATATAGGTATCAATCAGTAGGTACTTACATCAGTGTACGAGAATATGAAGACTGTCTGTGCAACCAAGTACAGGATCCTAAGAGCTGGTTTGATAGCTACAATAGCGAGCTGGCAGTCGCCCGACAGGTCGAAGTACCCCCCAAACTGTAAGCACGAGTAGATAATGGAACCTACTCCGAATCCTGCTACCCCCATATGTAAGTAGAAGCTACCGTATCGGGTGCGCTTTACGTTATCTGAAAACAGTTAGGTTACAGTTAGTTACAAGTTAGGTATGGCGTGGTGTTCTAGGATCATACTGCGTATGTACTCCTTTGTGAAGAAGGTCAGAGTTCTTTTAATACTTTTGTGTTCACAAACCGCTAATGCAAAAAAAAAACGCTCAAAGGAACTGTTTTTTTTCAGCGTTAAAAAATACTTTAATGATTTTAACATTGCTATCATGCTTTTTGGGGCTTTATTTATATTCAGATTCCATTGCACTTACCATCCTTCTCCATTTTTGCTATTCGAAGGTGATAGAAAGTGTAACCTAAGAATAGCATGCTGACGATGTATAAATACATTGTGAAGACCTGAAATATTTTGAATAACCCTAAAATTAGTTCATACATTTTTTAATAAAACCTTATTTAGTTCTATAATAAAACAGAGTGTGTTTTTTGTGCCTGTTAATCTTATTTGATTAAGCCACAAAAACTTACAGATTTGTAACTTTTTTATTTCGTAGTGGAGAGTGGAGTAAGCATACATACATTTGAGCGTTTGCGTTTCATTCGTTTATCGACCAAGCACACATTCATGTACAATACTACATATAATACATAATTCAAAATTCCCTCCTTCTTGAGTCGTTCTCATCACTGTCGAGGGTCATCATATCATACTTAATATGTAAAATATGATATGATGACCCTCGACAGTGATAAGATATGTAGCTCACACTGGACTCGCGTGTCAATTGAATTTGGTCAGACCTACGCATTGGGCTCCTTCCCCTTGGTCTTCCTTCTACGATCTTGCCTGATGAGTAGCTTCAAGGTTATCACCACGTTTTCTGGCTGTCACCAAAGAAATCAAGGATTTTTCGAAGACATGTTGTTTGGTAGTTATTTTTTAGCTCTTAGCTAATTCAAAATTATACAGATGTTTTGTGCATGATGAATAAAAGTACTCATATTTTTAATCAATAAGATTAACAAACACAAAAACCTGCCTCTGTTTTTTTAATCACCTCATAATTCCTTACTTACATCTGATATAACATTTGTATAAACTTCATTTTGTATAGTGCTGGTGACCGGCAAAGCTATTCCTAACACTATTAATAACTTAGCATAAAATGCTGACAGGACTACGGTCATCGATTCACTGGAACAATATGATACATTGAATCAATTAACTGTTATTATCCTAAAACACGAAGCTGGTGAATATTAATATGACATTCACACAATTAATGAAAATCGTTTGGGACTATTTTGCGAGAATGCAATTAGATGTCATAAGTAGGCAAAAATTATCTAATTAATTGTATCGTTGGTATACATATATTATTGCGATAGGGTAACTTTTGGTAATTTTTCTTGTCAATGTGACTTTACATTAGTAATTCATTATTAAATACTTAATTAAACCATTATTCTGTCTCACTGTTGGGCCACGGATCTTCTCTCAGAATGAGAGGGATTAGGCTTACATACATATAATACTTACTTATATAATAATAAATTCTAATAATAATTTTTGATATGGATTCAAACTCAGGATGACACATTAGGCAGCAGCCCTTGCAACGAGGCAGTTAAAAATGTAAATCCGACTCATAAAGTGTCTTCCTTCCAGTGATTAGCTCAACGTTGTCTCACGGTCACGTCACACATGGTTTAAGTAGTAATCGCTATTAGCGCACATAAGTAAAGTATCGAATTCGGAATCATCTAATATTACAATTAAAAAAAGGACTTGAAAAGATCTTATGCTGTTTTCCATTTATGTGCTCAAATTATCTAAAGACAAGATATGTTTGTAACTTTGACTTCATGCTCCAATCATTGCGTAAGATTCTTTTGAAAGACGTTCTTTTTCAGTATGTGTAAGGTGACCTTGCTTTTTGTACAGTGAGAGGTCAGCTTGTACTAGAAATATGTGCTCAAGAATCATATTCGATTCATCAAAATTATATGGCCAAATAAAAAATATGGCCATTTTACCATGCAGCGTAGCGAAGCGCTATGAGAGCTTAAAATCATATAATATTTATCTATAGGTAGTTTTAAATAGCTTTCGTTCTAGTTCTGGTTTCTTCGAAAAGAGGCTACCCTGTTTTTTGATGCTCTAAGCATAATACGAGTATGGGTCAAACGTATTCAAGATAAAGGGAGCTATGACAAGTACTTACTCGCCGTGTGAGAGCTGTCGGCGCCGAGGGATTGTTGCGGCGATGTGCTCCATACTAGAGCTTGAGCTGGCTGGCAGCACCACGCTCAGGCGAGGCAGCGAGTGTGGCGGGTGCTCTCTGAAGTTTAAAAATCACAGTTACGATACGCGCAAGATTTTTTCTGTCTTTTATTATCCTTTATGTATTCTTTAAGAGCTCCTAAAGACCGCAGATTGCTGGAGCCGCAGTATCTGAGGAGGAACTGGTCGTATGCGCAAAAGTCGAAATACATGAACGCTTTACGACAGACTCAGACGTAAGCAATACACTCACACACACACACACACCCACAGAGGTGTCGGTTTGTCATTTGGCTTTTGATAGGTAGACTTAGTCGACTATTAAATATTACCTACAAATAGATTAAAGCGAATCGTCATTTTTGTTGTGATCTAGGCTACGACGTATCATACGTTCTTTAGAATCTTGCATTTATGAATATGTGATATTTCACCTATTCATACCGGAAAAGTGTGGCAGGTGAGCCTATTACTATTATCGAAAAAAAAAACTCGTGGCTGCTACTTATAATATTATAGAATATCTTAATAACACTATTCATTCATGATCTGAATCCAGGACCGCAGGACAGCAGTTGCGCTTAGGATCAAGAGACTAATGAGATAGTTTTTCATGTAGGTATACTTACTAAATTATTTAACTAATCGAGAATTTAAGTACCCTCTAAAATAAAAGCTAATAGCTACGTATTAATCCAAATTAAAGTAGAAAGCATACAAAATATAATTAACTCACTATCAGATTACTCGAAGCCGCTCTTAAAATAAGCACTGTGTAGGTACAAAATTCGTACATAATAATATTAAAACTGTTATATAAAGCGGTGTCAATTTAACGTTACAGGAAGTTGTTTTGTTTGAGCGAGCGCTTATGTACTAATAGTGGATTTTAATGAACCGCCTCGCCTCATCCTCGCCTCACCTTTCATCTTCAGGCACCGCGATGAGGGGCTCAGATCTCCGTCGCCAATCCTTCGATGCATTTTGATTAGATTTCTCTTTATTTTTCGTCATCAAACCACTTTTTAATTGGTCTAAAATCTTTCTTAGGAATTTTCTTTCAAGTTATAGTTATGTAAAATTTGTGTAAGTTTGTTTTAAAATGCGTAGATGTTAAGCGTTGTAAAGCAAATCACGAACTGGTCATGATTCAAAACTCAGCAGCATGTCGCAATCGTGTGTGTAAGTAATTAGTTTCTACCTGTGACAGGGTTGAACTTGTACTCATTGTTATGTTTTCAGAAATAGTATATGATTTACAATAATCATTCATCATCATTGCGTATGGTATACATTCTGCGTGGATCAAATCCCTGTATGTAATATTTGTTAAGGCACCTTGGGGCAGCAAAAAAAAAAAAAAAATTAGTGGACTTCCGACATTGCATGATATATAATAATATAAGATAGATAATTTTACTGATGCAAATACGAAAGCCTATGCTATAATAGATAGGTGGTATTATCTATCTACTTTAAGAATCAAGTTATCTACAAGCAACATTTTAGTGTTACTGTTAAAAAAATGTAACGAAATCCTGCCTCTGAAACTATTTAGTAGATAGTGGTAGTAGTTTGAAAAATATTGGATTGATTATAGATAATGCGTAATGTTTTTTTTTTAATCCGGCATAAATACGAAAATCATGTTTACAATAGCAATCTAAAATAGTATGAATGGATTGCTCAAATATATTGTGTCATTTATTTATGTACTATGCTTTAACTCCTAGAAATGCTCCTCCATGAAAAGCACTTTTAGGGACCTATTATGAAACGTTTTCTTATTTAGGTCGTAATTAATTCAAATAATTAACGTTATGTAACATATCAATATATAGGTATAGGTATCCTTAATGTTGAAAAAAAATTAGCATAAAATGTTGGTTGACTGACTGTTTGGCACTTGGATTGTTTGAATCAAAATTAATTATCTACCTAATAAGACTAAAACAGGACACAATTTCATTTATCCATTTTCAGTTTTTACGTTGATTTATTTGTTTGCAATAGCTAAGCATCTTAATCTTTTTGAATATTTTGCAGAAATTCTGACTAATTCTCTTATTATATTTAATTTTGATGTAATTTCACTTAACTTGTTATACGACGTAGGCACAGCGATCAATACGCTGAGATGCACCTAACAATCGGCATGTTTCATAACAATAAGCTCCTTTGCCTAGCTACCTTGCAAACTATATGTATATTGACGTGGGAGAGCCATGCTTCGGCACGAATGGGCCGGCTCGACCGGAGTGATACCACGGCCTCACAGAAAACCGGCGTGAAACAACGCTTGCGTTGTGTTTCGCCGAGTGAGTTGAGGTTACCGGAGGCCCAAACCCTTTTAAAGGCGGGCAACGCACTTGCGACTCCTCTGGTGTTGCGGGTGTCCATGGGCGGCGGTTATCGCTTACCATCAGGTCATCCGTTTGATCGTTTGCCCCCCTATTACATAAAAAAAAACCCATTGTAATTATACAAGCGGTATAGTTTGCAAGGTTGCTCAATCAATGATGAAACTGTGAAACAGGGTTCCTCGGAAACAGTTATTGTTGTCTACACGGTAGTATACGTAAATACAATCTTAAAAGTATTCAGCAGGTAGGTCTAAATCCACTAATAAATTGTAAAAAAGAAATTTGGGGTTCGCAATAAAATCCGTCTGTCTTTCAAGATATATTTTTTATTTTTAAAAGCTGAATCACGTTCTGTAAAATTCTGGTACAGGCGGTAGAGAGGTGCGAAAAGCACAACGCACTGGGGAGGACGGGATGCAGGTTCGAATCCTAGCTGGGGTCGATGTTTTTCTTGACAAAATGTGTAAAAAGAAAAGGTATGATGATTGTTGAAAATAAAAAGCCCTTTATGGTGATTAAGAAACAAGAATCGTAAATAAATGAAGTTCGCGATAATCCTTGGTGGATTTATGAATTATAAATTTATTAAAATGCAAAACGCGTTTCTAGATTCTTATAATACCGTAGGTACAGTTATCGTTTTCATATAGCCTGTAGGTACGCTGTTACATAAACGTATTAGAGTTTTTAGTAAGACAAACGAAAATTAACAAGTACAGGGCAGAAGCCAGTACAACTACGTGTTTTTTTTTATGGGATTTTTTGTGATAGCAGACGGACCACCTGATGGTAAGCGATAGCCGCCGTCCATTTCTTCGGTTAAATTTAAAAAAAAAACTGGTTTCTACCCTTTTATTATTGTTTGTTTTATAGTCTGTGTAATGTGGTTTTAATTTTATACACAGGTTAATCGAATTTCTACGTCTCTATGACGTCCCAAATTAGGTCATTAATACCATGCGTATGCATCTCTTAGTAGTTTGTGTTAATACCATACAAACATATTATGAACACGAATGGTTCTTAAAAACACAGCAAATAATGTTGCGCTAAATATTGATCGGTTAGTCGGTGAGATGTTGTCCTCATGGGTAATTAGCGACGGCGGTGTCACTTTCAGACGGTCCTCCTAACAAGACCGGTATAATATGCAGATGCACCGCTGCGCCTCTCTGCTTATCTCTACAGCGATTAATTAGTTCTTCTGAATGCGTTCTTGGCTTGTAAGATTTTAATTGACTAAAAATATTGATATAAAGTTTATGAATTTTTATTCGATTTTTAAAAATAACCTAAAAATACACACGGTTTATTGGCTCATGCAGCTGTTGTTTTTAAATGATGTACCTTTTTTTGTTTTTGTTTACGGTGGGAAACCTTCAGAAGGCGCCCGGTCTTCGGGGATAAGACCGGGGAGTGTGGGATTTTTACCCACTAAAACCACCCCGTAGGCCACCATCAGGACAAAACGGGGGGCACTGTGCCCTCTTAAAAGACGACCCCAGAACCCCCCTGTGCAACGCCTGTTTGGGCACATCCCTGGGGAGACTGTAAACCTAACAAAAATATTGAATTCATATAAAATTATTAGATTCAGTAATAATACTTTTATTTTTAGAAACACAGTTTGATTTACAGAGACAACAACGGTTTAAAATATGTATATAGTATAAGATTTAATTTTTTTGATGCACCGGTTCGAGCATAAATAGAAATCCAAACTCCACCACGATAATGAGAATTCTAGAATTTCCTAATGGAAGATCCAATAATTTGCTGGCCCTAACTGGGAATCGAATCTTTTTCTTATATTTTCTATTTTGGCAAACGAGCAGACGAGCCGCTTCATGTTGCGTAGTCATTGCCACCCATGTACACCTGCAATACCAAAGCCTCAAGAGCCCCTACCAGACTACCAAGCTACCAGAGCCGCAGCACTGAGAGGCGGAACTGGTTCTCACGCGCAAAAGTCAATACAAACACCGGGGTGCTTTACGACCGACTCTGACGTAAGGGTGGCCGCCAGCTAGTCAAACACCAACCTACCACTGAGCTAGGAATAAGTCCTGGATTGGCTGTGTAGTAACGCTCACAAAGCAGTTTTCTTTTGTTTTAGTCTTGTAAAATATTATTATTATTATTCAGTTATGTTCATCGCAGGGTTGTTAAAATGCTCTCGGGTGGTATCGTGGGAGGAGATACGCTATTACCGTTCTTGGCTTTTGTGCGCTTGAAAGTTTAATTATAACACTGAAACGAACCTGTTGTGTCGGAGTTTCCGTTCGAGCGTGGTGCTCGTCTGTCTGATCGGGTGGAAGTGGTGTGATGCATGCTCGTAGACTGACCTCGAGTCCTGTCGGTCAGGTGACCTGTGTGTTTATAAGTAAATCGATGTGTAGAAATTAGCATTTTTTAAGGTATTTATTTTATGTTGTATATGGTTTCATTAAATATGTAAAACTCTTATTTGCCACTCAACACAGAAATAACAAAAAATGTACTATATTCGTACGTTTACATAGGTCCAATGTGATAGGGGGCGAGCATATTACCGTAAGAATGTAAAATTAAAGTGAAGTCCTGGTTATTGTCTCTGAATTACCTCGAAACGGAAAAACCTTCTTACATGACGCTTTTCTATCTTCGATTAAAGAATCAATTGATCTGTTTGATTTTATCATTCCTCTCTCCACTCACACACTCTTAGATTACATGAGTACATTACATACATTATCATGCGTAGAAATATATTATTGTACGTAATAATATTCCACTGTTTTTGTTATGTTTTTAATTAATTTAAGTTCTTTATACCCCTTAAAATAATTTAAATAAATACATAAGTTGCTCAATGAGCACCAAAAACTATTTCTGCTGAAATTAAGTTCCTAAAAGTAAAAAATCTATTGGGCAGTGCATTGATCTGTGTAGAATATCTGTCTCCTCTAAGATACAGGCTTTAAACCTAGTTTTGGCGACAGCTGTTCCTATATCTAATATCTTATAAATGCCTTATACTGTATACATACTATAACTTTAGCTAAGTTAGTATTTCTAGTTATTAGTGGCTATTTTTTTAATTAAATAAATAAATAAATGAACATTAACCGGGTACAAATCCCAAACTCAGAGCTGCTACTGACACTTTCATAGAAAATCCCAATACCACTTTGCTCGAATTGGGAATCGAACCCAGGATCATAATTATGTTTAATTATAAATAATATAACGCGATAAATCCGTAAAGTGGTTTTATTTAAATATGTACTTTATTTTAATAAATCTCGGAACTTATTATTATTAGCATAAGGACTTATAAGAAATAACATAACATAACATACCATCACGCCTGTATTCCCTGAAGGGTTAGGCAGAGTCGTACTAATGTACACCCACAGTTCGCCGGTATGTTTAGGTCCCATATAATAGGGGGCGAGCCTATTGCCATTAACCGGGCACAAATTCCTAACTCCGAGCTGTTACTGGGAATTTCATAGAAAAACCCAATAACACTTTGCTCGACCTGGGAATCGAACCCAGGACCTCTAGCGTAGCAGTCGCGGTTAGGACCACTTGGCTATTGAGGCAGTTATACTTATAAGTTATACTTATAAGAAATAAATAAAATTTCTCTGGATACCTACTAAAATTTTATACATAATAAATGTGTTTCTGAAAATCGTAAAAGTTTTGAAGGCAAGCCTACGAAAATGAATGTTATACGATTTGTGATTCGAAACCAAAATGTCGGAAACAAAACATACATTATTTCAACTACGAGTACATAGAGTAATATTTACAATATGTCAGTACATGTTATAATGTATGTAAACATATACGTTTAATCCATGTGAAAACTTAAGCCTTCTGCAAGCAAACTGTGGAAAAATGTTGATATATTGTAGACACGAAAGACCTGTGTTAGACTTTTAGAGATAATTTCCCTATGTTGTTTATTGTCAGTTATCTTAGTGACACTCAAATTGGGTTATTTGTCTTGATGCAGCAGATATTGGAGTGAATTAATTAATCCACTCCAATATCTCAAAAAATATTATAAACAATCACTCTGTTACTTCAGCCCAAGCTCTCACAGTTTCCCGTGAGAGCTTGGGCTGAAGTAACAGATAGAGCAAGCAGCTTGATGCCGGATGAACCTAGCATTTTTTGTATGGATTTCAAACACTAAATGTATGTCGTGAACTTAGATTGTGTCGGACGTCTATCTGTACTGGGCGAACGCAATGGTCGTCCAAATAGTTGTTCAGAAATGGATTCCCTTACTCAAGAATAGCTCAATTTAATTTACATTAAATTTGTGTAAAGTGAATAAGTAAATAAATTGATCTGTAAATTGGTTTATGAATTACCATAACCTTAGGTAACAGCTCTATTTTGGAGTAATAATATACAATTATCAGATTTTAAAGTGAAATCAGACTAAATTTTAAATTAGTGACTTTACAATCAATATTTTTATATATCTACTCATTAATATACCTTTAGGTATTTTGGATACAATGAACTTTTCATTAGTACATTAATATTTATAAATCATTAAGAATGATCTGGTAATAGATTCATATGGATATGCATCAGATCGTAAATTAAATAAGCACGAACGCCCGTATCACTGGCAACTACATAATAAATAAGTAAATAATCAGTGCGGCTGTGCGGGACCAAATATTTTTTTATTCTTATCTAGGTTTGATATTTAATAGTTCTGAAAAAAAAAAAACTCTCCTATAGTAACGTGTATAGAAAATACATGACCACGGATACGTGATAAATGCCTCAAATAATAAATCATAAAAAATAAATTAGGAACCGCTAAGAAAGGTAAGACATTACTATTTCTTTACATACCATTCTCTGTCTTCTTCTATGACGTTATCCATGAAGGCAAACAACGATATTTTTCACAACTGAACACTAAGACTGAGAGGCGGCTCAAACATTGTAACTATCTGCGATAGCCCCTTTATCTTGACATGAGCTTATACGACGCCGAGTCTGCGTAGTGACGCTCTAATTAATTTTATATGACGCTAGGAATGTGCGGATTTCAACCATGAGACAAATTATGGTTAGCAAACTACATATTTTGTTATGAAAACTGATAAGTACCTATTGTTTATTTTTGCACCTGTTAGGTATGGTCAAGTCCTTTTTAATATTTGGTGCACATTTACTCTATAACAAAATAGAACACCAAATGTGTATCACAATATTCTGTGTTGCTTCAGGTGTATTTTTGCAAATTGCTTTTCATTCTGAATTTTATCTTGTTAGAGTGAAGTCTCCTCAAGTGCTAAAATAAGCACTTATTTTGCAAAGCATACCTATAATTGGACCAATTTAAAATAATTAGCACATCAGTAGTAGCGTTGAGGTAAACAAATTATGTACATTGTCGGCTGATATTGGTTTATGACAAAGGGCGTGCGGTGTTAATTACGTCATTGCGGACACCGACCATTTAAATGTGTCAACTAGTCTTTACGTTAATTACAAGCTCGTCTGTAAACTATCTGTAAAGTTATGAATGGATTAAAACGAATGACCAAAATATATACTGTCAAACACTCTCTAGTATGATAGGCTTCTCCTACTTGGCCAACGGATATCAGGAATTATCGTAACATCTGAAAACAAACCTTTTAAATAATTATACCTGCTTACTGCGCTCATCAACATTATTTTTAAAGTACCTAAAGTGATTTTATTAACTACATCAGTCGTGTGTGGCTTGTTTATACTTCTAATTACTTGCAACATTTTAATAAATTTCCTATTAGTAAGAGGCGTTTCCCTAATCAATATTCGCTTTCCATATATACAAAGTAACTATTAGTAGGCAGTTGATTAATCATAACTTATTATCTGAGACTGACCAAGTTATTAAATATATCACCGTAAAATTTAAAATACCATTCGATTAAAATCCTGGAATCCCGCGAGATTGTAAACTGTCAAAAGATTGTGTACTGCAACATATTGCTTACAATTTAAGGTACTTAGGTTCTGTCATCGTGTGGTCACAGTTCTATACTTTTGCTCTATAGTCACGGCCACGGATTTGCGACATTCGACACGACCGTGACCGACTGGTCCAGTGTACATAATTATAATTTAAAGATGTACGGTTCGGTAATTGAAGGTTCTGTACTTTTAGGGTGATACAATTCTACTGTAGGATTCATCTGCTTAAGTAATATCGCAATGTCAAATATTCTACAGTATAATATATACTAATATATAAAGCTGAAGAGTTTGTTTGTTTGTTTGCTGGAACGCGCTTATCTCAGGAACTACTGAACCGAATTGAAAAATTCTTTCAGTGTTAGATAGCCCATTTATTGAGGAAGGCTATAGGCATGATCAAGCTACGCGGACGAAGTCGCGGGCAGAAACTAGTTATTAATATAGTGTTACCTTTTCAAGGATAACGTGATGATAAAAATGGACTACCAAATGAGACTGGCACATCAAGCTAGAAATTAGAAGATCAATTTCGGTGCCTACATTGGGTGAGAAAATTTCAGTTTTATAATATAGAATTTGTCTAAAAGTGCTTGCATACATGATAATATAAACATAATCAACCCATTATTACTTAATTAATTAACGACGATACGTTTGGCGTAGCGGCTGAGCTGTCGGGTTCTGCGGCACGTGTTGTGGGTTTGATCCTGTTCGGTCCCTCTGCTGGGTATGGGTCTACTCCCAAATGGAGAGGGATTAGGCTCCATGTCACCATGCTGGCCTAGTGCGGGTTGCCAGTCCTCACGCACCGTCGAGAAACTCTCAGGCGCGTGATAATTACCTAACTATTAATACCTACGCACATGCCTTCGAAAAGTAAGAGGTACCTTAGATTCGAACTAGGGACCTTTGAGTTGGCAGTCCAATAGTCATATCACCTAGGCTATCACTGCTCTGTTGCATATTTGTCTTTAATTTGAGTCGGCGTAGATTTAGAAATCAACGTAGGTGAGAATATGAGTAGGTAAAAAAGTAAAAATAAATTCTAGCATGGGCTAATATTTTGGTGGATAAAAAATATGTGAAATGCTAATATGAAATAAACTGGAATACTAAAATAAAATGTTTTATCTGATGCGCAGCTTATGAATGGGTTCTCCATCTAATCTTACGTGTGATAATAGCATATCTAGGCGCTGAATAACTGTTGGATAAAAAGTGTGAAATGTTTTATCTGTGTGCTTCCGGATATTGATGAATTTACAAAATTAGTAGTAGGTAGTCTTTACAAAAATATACCTACCATTGAGATATTATGTACAGCGGTTCCAATAAAACTACAAGACAGGTACGAAATTTATTTATTAGTCTTTATACTAGTCGTGTTTTTAAGAATGTTGTGTTTTATATCTATGTTAAATCAGACGACAACTTAGCTTATCTTATACGTTTAGGTAGATTGGTTTGTTTTTGAAGCAGTTCTTCCAAATCTCGAAGAGGCAGATCGTGGAGTGAAATCTGTAGAAGATGGCCAGTGGCATAGAGACATGAGTGATGATGGTCCATGCCCAGGGTCCGTAGAATGCTAGGTGTGCTGGTCGGAATTCAGCGCGACTCTGAAATAAAAATACGCTACTAAGTTCCGGTGGCTCAGACAGAGGCGGATTCTTACATAACACTAGACTTCCGCCCCGGCTTCGCACGGGTGGAAAAATCCCTAACTTTTTTGAAAATATTCTATAGCCTATGTTAATCTGGAAATAACGTAACATGTAACATTAAAATGGTAAAAGTTTTTTTGAAATAGGCCCAGTAGTTTTTGAGTTTATTCGTTACACACATACATACAAACCTTTCCTCTTTTAGTATTATTAGTATATACTATGTCGTTGATGGGGATTTTCCGTTCAATCTACTGCAGATACCAAAACTACCCAAAGGAATATTATGCTCAAAACCTGGAAGCTGATTTGTAGATTTAATCCATGGTAACATTATTATTTCAATAAGTATTGCATTTATAGAATTAATTCTGCTTTTAAACAAGCATTAAATTCCGTAGACATTCGCATTCGGGATAACAATGCAACGTTTAATTCTCAGCACACAACTAGTTGGATTAAAAAATGGGGTTATATTATAATTTAATTGTTCCTGTAATACAATTAATATATTTACAGATTAAGTTTACCTAGGTATATCTTTTAAGAAGATTTTTTCTCAAAAGTAATATATGATTGTATTATGGGAACATTCAACAATATTTTCTGCAAATCTATACTTTTCTAGTTTACCTTTTCAAGTGTGTTGATAGCCCACATGGCCATATTAGCCACTAGAAGAAAAGTCACGAGCTGTCGGCCCGGCTTGTCTCTCCTCTGTTCTGAGGAGTTACTGCGACGCCACCATGCATCGATTATGAAAAGAGTTTGAATAATCGTCTAGAAAAACAGAAAAGGACACAATTGTTAAAAATGCTATGAGGTGTAGTTGCCCTTATAGGTAGCTGTTCCGAATAGTGCCGGATAACGTTTCTAAATATCTATATCTTGACCCTTCACAAACAGGCAGATTTTATTGATTGACTGCCACATTATTTAATTAGTATAATTATTTGGTACAATATATATAATTAATGTAATTATAACTTTATACCCAGAATGTTAAAGAATTTCAGTTTATGGAATTAATTTTATTAGGGAGAGATTTTGTCAAGATATTGAGATAAAAAAGGCACAGAGGACAGGTCTCATGGACACTTATAATCTGTAAATATAATGTGTAGTGTTTTATTTACAGATTTAATTAAATTATTAAACCACATTCAATGAAAAAGCAAAAATTAACCTGATTCAAGGATAAAAACTCTGAGAAGAATCCAGTTAAACCAACGCTGTTGCTCTGGTTTTGCGTGTGATGACTTCCTATAAGGCTGAACATGCAGTATACAAACATTCCTGATTGTGCCAAAATTAGCAAGAAAGGATCCAGACCCAGGATTGCTGAAATTGAAAAGGAAAATTAAGACAAAAACATAAGACATACAAAAAAATAACAAAGTAAGGAATGGAAATAAATTGAATTAAGAACAATTTGAAGTAAGCTAAAACAGCTAGAAAAAAAATCCTACCTTTAGATTTCCTTTTATAAGCCAACACTCTCATTTGTATTAGGGCTGTTACCGATGCGATTATTGATAGTGAGTATAGAATTAACTCGCAAATGTTCACCTCAAATATTGCATCCTAAAATATAAATAAAACATTTAATGTAACAGTAGAAAAACCTGGATAACTAATTTAAGACTACAAAAGAAAAAATGGGAATCAAATAGACCATTTTATAGTATCAATAGTAAGTATCAACAAAATTATACATTACAGTAATAGTATCAGGATTGTGAGCCAGTACGAAGAACATAATGAGTGAAATGATGGTGCAGACGATGACTAAGATGCCAGCAAAGAGGCCGCGGTGAGCGTGCGAGCAGTCCACGGAAAAGTGGTGGAGGGCCGCGCGACTACCGTGCGGGGAACTGACTCCCAACATACCAGCTGAAAATAAAACAGATTATTAACAACTGATAACTTCGTATAAAAACGGAACTTTAAAACAACGGAATATTACCAAACTGCTGAAGAATCTTCTCAGGGGTCACTGAATTGTTGCGCGACTTATTTTTAGTAAGATTAAATTTCTTTTCAAAATCTTCTGGAGTACATTTGACCTGAAATTTGAAGAGTTGAACTCATTGTTGCTAACTGAAAATGCAGGTAAGTTTAGAATGGTATTACGTACCTCTTTCCACATTTCGTATAAGATGACAGCACATATAAGGGAGTATTCAATCGTGCATGGAAACAGGAAGGGTGCCGCATTTTGAAGTAGTGCACCCATAATATTGGACCTTCTGCATGGGATAGCTTCTGTTACTAAGTGCGTACTATTGGCTGGAGTAAGTATAGTATGTTCTAAGTGATGTATTTCATGTTTCGTTTCTTCTACTAATACGTATAACCATTCACACAAATTCGTTGCAATCATATGCATGAAACCAAATCTCTGGATTAACTTAAAAGCACCAGATTCAATGTCCTTGTTAGTGAGGAACATAAACTGCATTTGAGCCAAAGTGAGAGCCATTCGTAATGCTGGCGTAATCACTGACAGAATTGACCGGCATTTATCAGTCATTTCGAAATATTCCCCTAATTCTAAACCACTGTACACCATAGAACCAATGCCGAATGCTGAAAAAAATAAAATATTTTAAAAATGAACAAAAAATTAATTAACATAAACTGACACTATTAAATCATTCTAATTTACCAATTCCACCGAGCCTTAAATAAAAACTGCCGTAGCGAGAAATGCTTTCTTTTACTTTTGGTCTTTCTGCAGGTGTAACTTTTCCATTTCTGTCCTCTTTCAGAGTGTCCTCTATAAAAATTAATTGAATTCATATAGCTGGTCGTTAGACAACATACGTTGAGTTCAATTTTCTGCTACATTTATTATACGAATGGCTGAAAACGTTAGTGGAATGCAAAGTAAAGAAGGTAATATTCTTTGCAGTCGTAATTATGCAAACAAATGTGATTTTAATGTCTCATTTTGTTAAGCAAATGTGGTTAATTACCTAAGCATGTTGGCAGATCCTATTGTTTAGAATTGTTTTGTATTACTTCAAAAGAGAAGTTGTATTTCAGATTGGAAGCTCTTACCGTAGTCGTGGATGATTAGGTTAACAGCCTTCTGGCGCATTATGTTTACGTATTGGAACACCACAAATATTAGGGACACCAGGTACAAATATAAATAGAATCCCTGAAAAAAAAACAGTGAAAACTATTGTATTATATGATTAAATAAAATACAATAACCTGTCTCTTAAGGAAAATCATTCTATGAACGGTCTCGTCACAAACTAAATTGAAATTATTTTTCATTTGTTACCTGGTAGTAGCCATCAGTGACGCCACCAGCAATGACTTCAGTGATAGGGAAAGCCAGACCCAACACCACCAGAAGCTTTGCGTACAAAGCTGATAGCGCTTTGCTCAAAGCTTCGCTGTAAATAAATAATTACATTTAGATAAAGTATAGACTTTTTTGAAATTTCCATTACTTAATTACAAATAACATAAATATATACTTCTTCTTAGTCGTGTGTTAATTACTAAACGTCGCGTCGTGTCCGTTGTCCTACAATGTACGAGGCTAATTTTTTTTTATTAACTTTTAACTCCACAAATTCAAAAAAGATGGTCGAAAACACGTAAAATGTGCTTATCAAGAGCAACAGTAAGGTAAGTTCCATTCAAAAACATTGTCACAATATAATTACATTCATGGAGTGATGTTTGCGCTCAATGTTCACAGTTCTATTGTGTACATGTCTATCTATTAACAAATAAAGGGTGCTTTTCAATGGTTTTGACGCGACGTAGGCTGTTCATTGTCTGCGGACTACATGACGCTATCCGACTGAATAATATTCACCTCTAAATAGGCCTCCTCGCTGTGCTTATTCATAACTAAGCGAGTGATGACTTCATTTCTCCGTGTGAAGGAGACATAATGCGTGTATGCCAAAAAGTGTTTTTGAGAAATAGATTTGAGCATAATAGCTTCGGGTATTTGTTTTGATTTGAAATGCGAAAGTACCTCATGCCTTTGATATTAACTATGTACAACACAGATCACACTATCTGTAAGGTTAAGTTGTGCTTGCCGCGGTCAGTATATGGCTGGAATTATTAAGTCGTCTGATAGCAATCGCTTCTAAAATACTGAAATTCAGCTGCATTTGGTTAAACTTGAAGTTGATCTCGTACAAAGTTAAAAATACTAAGATCTATGATAGTGTCTTAGTTATCTTATTAGGGCAACTGAAGAGAATTTGAAAGAGTATTGTCATTATTATTGTTAAATTATTTGCATTACTTCGTAAAATGAGAATTTCGCACCGCTTTAGACTCTTAGATTTCTTATAGAACTTATTCATTCACAAAAAATGATAAAGTTTTTAATTACGAAATTTATATTGTAATGACTGTAGAGAAATAGGTGAAATTGTTAAAATAGTGTAAGTTTGCGGTGTGCAGGCCCATGTCAAGTATTCGTGGATCTTGCGGTGGGATGCGTGTGTCGCGGGCATGTGCCGCCACCACGCCGCGCCGCTCTGATTTATAGTAGTGTGTATGTTCCAGCCTTACGAATGTTTACTCAAGGATTTTCTGGCATTTTGATTTATATCCCGATAGCGGATATAGATGTTTCAGATAACACAGGTGTGCTACAGGTATGTACTACTTATATTATTTTGATAAATTTACCACTCGATCGAGTTTCTGGCTCGATTACGTTTTTGTGTAGGGTAGCCCCATTTTTTTTTCTAGCGCATTTCGCCACTGCCGGTTTAAGGCCTCCCTTTCCTCCTACCAAATCGCTCTGTCTGTAGTTTTGACCACCCAATCTCTATAGTAAGAGCCTAATTCATCGCGCCACCTTCGTCTGGGCCGACCACGCTGTCGCTTCGCTCCGTGTGAGGTCCAATTTGAAGTAGCCCAATTTCTTTAGTGATTAAATTTTTCAGAAACCTTACCGTACTTTAAACATTCATGAGAAGAAATTGATGATGTCTTACTGTCCCAATATTTCAGCAGCTGAGGGTGGAGTATCGTGTGAGGTAGACGCCACCGATGTCCGCGAGTGAGGAGACAATTCTGACAGGAACCTGCGCTGTGTGGCCGCGCACAACGCCAGCGCTTGCGACGGACGACGAAACGCTGCGATTATGGCCGAAGGCCGTCTGCAATAATTATCCATATTATTATTACTATTTCTCACCTTAATCTAGACAAGGAATGATAAATTTTGGAATCTTCCAAATTACCTCAATAACTTCTTTCATACCAAACTTGTTTAAATAGAGATAAAGACGAGTTTATTCGGAAAACTAAAAAACCACAAGTTATGGGCATGAATCTTAAATCATAGTGGACTTGGGCCAAAAACATGCGAGCTGATATACAAGACTGTATTTATTACCCACGACAGAACGGAGACGGTACCTATATGCGGTTAGAGTGAGAGGCTGTTTGTTAGGAAAAGTCATTTATGCCTGACACCACTATTCTAGATGATAAAATCTACTGAAATGTTCATCTTCTCAAAGAATGAACGAAACTCATTTATGAATTATACTGGGTGGATGGTTGATATTCAATACTTGAAACTAACAAAATGTTTGGGAAATTCACAAAAAAAACACTTCAAACAACAAACAAATATTAATTTAAAAAACCCTAGATTTTTTACACCCTGCAACTACTAGTCTCCCTATATAAGCGTGTATGTTAGTGTTTTTATGTAATTAATTTTCGTCACATACCTCGTGTTCAAATTGGCGGCGAGTTTGGTTTCTATATCGGTGGACATTCGGCGGCTGTTTGGCTGGGAGTGCGCGTGCTGCACGAGGGGCTCCGCCGGCGTGCCCAGCATGGCCCGAGTTCTCTCCCGCAGCCGTCCCAGGTCCGAATATGAAGAGTCATCACTTAATCCCACAGAAATAAAGTCATCAATGTGTTGTCATAGAATGGGATACCTTTTTTCGGCGGAGAAAATGTCTGTGCGCATTCAACACCGTTGCAGACACGGTGTATGTGAAGCTAAGTTGAAAATATCGGTGAAAATGTTAGTGCCTGCTGTTAGGTCCCACGTGCCTGATAATAGTATTTCTTAATGTGTTCGTTACTTTCTTTAAATAGAGTTAGTTAACAGTCTGCTGACTTAGAATATTTGTGAACACCCATGTATTTCTTTGATTCACTACAAATCCTGATAAAGTTCAAAATATATATCACCATAACTTTTTTTATATTAGTTAAAAATTGCAGATCCTTTTTAAAATTGAGATCCCTTAATACTTATATCATAAATCTAAGCTCTCTGTGGGTAAGCTTATTTTGCGAATACATTCGACATTCCCATTTACCTTCGTCAGTTATTAACAGATACCAAGAACTTCAACGTTTATTTGTGAGTGATAATTTATCTATATGTAGACTTTTTAAATGTGCTATATCGGACGGAGAAACATATCTTGTATTACAAAAATGTTGGATTATATTATGATGATGAGTTATATGATCACGGGGCCCTTTACTGTCCCGTAATTGGTCACAGGCCAATACCTACTAATCCTATACCTAGGGAATTCTAGGTATTGGAAATTTAAGCCATGGCAGTTAATGTATTGTGTGATGCTGTATGAGTTGCACCGGGACTCCTTCAAAAATATATTGATTAACGCAACAACCACTTCAAACCATAGCATCTCTCTTTGGAGACTTAATACTTGCCCTTTATATTACAACAAGCTTCTGCCCGGGACTTCGTCCGCGTGGCGTGATTATATATAGCCTATAGCCTAAATGGGCTATCTAACACTGAAAGAATTCAAATCGGACCAGTAGTTCTTGAGATTAGCGCGTTCAAGCAAACAAACAAACTCTTCAGCTTTATATATTAATATATATATTACAATATATAAACAAGAATATTAATATAAAGCAGTGGGTTATTTGTTATATTGTTGGTACACAGAGTAGTCGATCCTTTAGGAATGTAGCGTGCCCAGCACTGGAGCAGACGGGTGTATCGCGACACAAAGCAGTCTATCAAACGTCATAAATATTTTCGAAGCTCTTTGCGACTGCACCAAAATCCCTCTTTGTGTATGCGTTTCATACTTCTCGCTGAAATACAGTGTGTTTGAAGTTGTGACGTAAAAATCATAGCGCACAACGCACGTCACCCGTTTGGGGGCTTTGTGTACTAAAATAGTCATGTTTATTGGAAAAACAATTGGGAAAAACTTCATTCAAAGTATTAAAATTGAGCTGGTTTAAATTGTGTATGTACTGTTTTCATTGTAATATTTATTTGACTGAAAGTATGCCTATCATGTAGAGTTATTTCATGTTCAATTAGTTATTATAATTTTTAAATTGAGCATAAAGAATTTATTCTACGAATGGATTTATTTTTCTATGGCATCAAACATGCTGTATCGTGAATATTTAAAGAAACGTCTGAACTGCAGTTGTATTGAACTATTTCGACTGGAGGGTTTTGAGCGCAAAATCTCCAAAATGTGCATCCGTTCGTCGGAAATGTCTTCCTAAGCTTCGTTGTATCCTCACTGAACCTATTTTGAATAACGCCCGTACACACAAAATATTGATATACGAAAAGAACACACCACCATTTTCATAACTTTCACATGAAAATAGGTATGGAGTTTGTATTGATTTTCAAGTAACGTATAAGGAATGTATTTGGTATCTCAACATTTAAATACACAATAACTAAACTATACTTATTAGTAGAAGATACCAATAAAATTGTATAATTTTTAATCCATCCTTAAAAGCATGATCAATTCTTAAAATGAATCTCCTTTACTTAGAGAAAATGTAGCGGCCCCGCGGCTGCAGTATCTAACGCAGTCTTGGCATAAACTACATGCGATCCAGTATTTAGATAACAGATAAAACTGAGTCATGAGACAAAGGAAAATGCGGTTAAAAAGAAACTTTAATTAAACGGTTAGAATTTACTCTTTGTTTATGAGGACTGCGGCCTGTCCGATGAGCCGACGTATCCATTTCCCTGGTTTTGAAATAGAATAGCTTTCACGTTCAGTTCTTTACAGTGACATGGCTGGTCAATAGCAGTGTTTATTTATGTCATTAGAGTGGGCCAATAAAAACTAACTTTATAGTTTCATATCCTTTTGAACGACCCAGTTACATGTACATAGACGACAAATTAAAATGTACCGAGCACGCCGCGGTCGCAACTGGATGACAGATTTTTTAAAGGATGCGCCGAGTGTACTCTTTTTCAGTTTTAATGTGGCAGACAGTCAGAAATTATGAAGAATCCATTTAATTTTGGAAAACATGGTGATAATCACATTTTCACAAAAATTTAAAGTACGTTTAGTCAGTAATTATATTATGTAAGAATTCGGTGTTGTAAACTTTTTCAGTTACCGATTTTCCATCGACTCTATGCGAAAAAAAAACATTTAACTACGCATAAATTAAAACGGTTATAATAATACAATATTCACACATTAAACAGAGCTCCATAGCACAATTATTCTGTTTCGCAGCACACGCTTTATTTTTTTTTATAGAAAAATGGCTTTCAAAAGAAAAACTCTATCAATGATAACGTGGACATTAAAAGGTAGGTAAGTACCTGTTGGCACTGTTCATGAGTTTAGTTTTTCGCGTAAGAACAACAGAAAATGTAAATATTTTAAGTAAATATTAGTTTTACGTACCTGTCGTTGTCATTTTCTTCGTGCACAGTGTCCATGTCTGTGATAGTGACGCCTGGGTGTAAGTCACTCGGCTCGCATAGTGGGCTTCTGTTGGCTGGACTCATCTACAAAATATCACGACACTTTTCACGGCCGTTTCTTAATTACAGTTTCATGACCAAATACTATGATCTGCAGTTTACACATCATTTGACAATGTTAGGATATGACGATTTTGTATATTTTTATAACGTAAAGCTTTAAACATTAAATTCGTAGTTAAGGAAGTGAACTGATGAATTATATTTATTATTATGGTGTGAGAAAAGAACTTACCTATCTATAATGATTAAGTATGTGTTATGTTTTTTTCTGGTATATGTTTTCATTGCCCTAATCGACACAAAATACTAGCAATCAGTTTAAGTACGATGTAATATATTGTTTTCTATTTATCCATTTTTTCTCGAGAGACGGTGTGTCCTCGGTTAAGGCAAGCTTATACTGAGTTAAGTGGGCAAGATATAGGCTTTGTTTACTGTATCGTGTACGTGTAGTACAGTATTACTGGGTTACGTAGTTATCCGGTAATCCTTTAATGTTTGTTTGTCTATAGCGGCGAGTTTGCTCCACTTGAGAGCGACACTTCGTACTGTCAATTGTCTGATTAAATTGACACTTACCTAATGATATCTTTAAAAACGTCACTTAAGATGAAATACGTCACAACCTCTTATTATAAAATGTTTATGATTTTTGTTTATTTAGGATGATTTTTACTTAGGTATCTACTATGACTTTCATTATCCTAACTATAACTATAATAAATAAAAAAAAACTAGTAAATATTGTACAAAAAGTTCTTAATAAATTATCACGGGAAATGCCTAGATTCATCTTATATATAAAAATTACCATACTCCGCCGAAACGGCTTGACCGATTTTTATGAAATTTTATATGCATGCAGTAGGTCTGAGAATAGTTACTATCTATTTTTTTTGTGATAAATGTTCTCCACCCCTAACGTATAGGGTTCACGGGAGACTCGACGGGGAAAGTAAAGTAAGGGTTTCTCCAACCGTGCGAAGCCGGGGCGGGCCGCTAGTAACAATATAAAAGTATGTAGGGGATGGCTCACCATCGAATTATATCTTTTAAAACCATGTACAAAATCTTTATTAACAAATAGACAATCTAAGAATATAGTGAAACTTACTTAAGCTGGCTGTGAGTATATTGTCCGATCTTTGCTTTAGTTATGACTGAGCCCGGTGTATGTGAACTATTTCTTATCACCTTTCTGGTAAATAGCAGGCTAACTATGTCGCCTTTGTGATTAAATTGCACCTGACCACTCCATTGTGTATCTGTTGTATTATTCAATATACGCAAAAGAATAGTATTACTTACATAATACTGTATGGAAGATGTGAGACTTTTTCTATATCCAGACAGTCCAAACAGAGTAAGTATGGCATTGAATTAATTGAAAATATATGGCATACTTTTTAAAATCGGTTAATGTGTTAACCTGAGGTCTTAACAGATCTTCTTGATGTTCACATTGATGTTGCATTGATGTTGCACAGATCAATCATGAAGACAATATATGCCTAGTTTCTTTGAAAACTAATTGAAAAAATAGGCCTCTTTTAAATCCCATGAATCTTTCTAAACAGTTGCAAGCTGGAAAGCCACGAAATCGTCAATTCAAGGTTTATTCAATGATTATAACGTCGCTGCAAGATGCACTATTGGATTTATTTTAATGAGCATAATAGTTATTATTATCAACTTCTATTCCTAGATTTGCACGGTTTTCGTATGTTTTTTTACGTGGGAGAGCCATGCTTCGGCACGAATGGGCCGGCTCGACCGGAGTAATACCACGTCCCTCACAGAAAACCGGCGTGAAGCAACGCTTGCGTTGTGTTTCGCCGAGTGAATGAGGTTACCGGAGGCCCAAACCTTTTTAAAAGACGGGCAACGCACTTGTGACTCCTCTGGTGTTGCGGGTGTCCATGCGCGGCGGTTATCGCTTACCATCAGGTGATCCGTCTGCTCGTTTGCTCTCCTATTCCATAAGAAAAATGTTTTCTTCCTTTTTCTTGCAGCGGCGTCATAGGTAATAAATTATCCTAACATTGAATTGACGTACGACCATCTCGTGATTTGACAACATTCGTTTAATTAGTACACATGCTAACACATCAAACTATACAGTTCGTTCTTTGGACGACTCGTATTCCATCGCAATAGATTATGTGGGCCAATTGTGTGCAATTTTTGTGATTGCATAACGTAGTGTTGTATTGTGTACAACCTAACCGTGCCCTGTCTTTAAAGGGTATACACATAAAGAGAGTCTAATTTTATGATTAAAATTAATTATAGACATGTTGGATCATAACAGATTAGTGATAATATGTTTACTTACATTATGCTGAGATGCAGCTAGTACCTACACTTAAAGGCCAGTAAGTCTGGTTTGATTTTTATTTTAATGTAGTACAAAGTGTAAGATTAAATGGTGAGTTTGTTTGTCTTGTGTCCGCCGGGCGGTCCGCTCTAAGGTTGTTAGGTTGTTGAATAAGTTTCTGAATTAAGAGAACTGAAAGTTTTCTCATCTCGAGATTACAGCAAAGTGTTTACCGTTTGGCTGTAGGATGCGGCCGCGGCGCGACACCCCTCCGCACACCGCTAGTCACGAGCGAGGCGTCGCGCCGCCGTCGACTCGATATCGACATCATTTATTTTTTAATTAGATTTTTATGAATGCAATTAGTATGGTAATTATTACTTACCAAACTTTGTCAGTAAAATGCTATGTAAAGGGGTTAGCAATGTTAAAATAAATAAGTTTCGCCATGAGTCTTGATTGTTTGCAAAGAAAGAAAATAAATTGTATTTTTATGTTGTGTAATTTAAAAACAATATTCATATCTACCAGTATATAATAAAGATAAGGGTAATATGATTGAAAACTATAAGAAGATAATGTAGCAGAGATCAGATGTGTGGAAGTCGGAGAGGGAGGCCTATGTCATGCAGTGAGATAGTACAGGTTAGAGATATAGAAAAGGCACTGTAATATGTAACTAATAGAGTTAATTATTTGAAATATTATAAAGAGACATTCAAGTTTCATTGCTGTATTAATAATATTAATAAAATTCGTTGGCAATTTAACAACCTCATTAATTTTCCAAATATAATGAAGCTTAATTGTTATGATGATGATACGGTGTGAGAAGGTAGATATACTGATTATATTCAAAATTTTATCCAGATATTAAAATGAAGAGCTAACGTTTTAATTGAATTTGTATTGCGTCCTAATGCTAAAATTATTTGTGAACGTATATCTTATCTTATCTTACATATAATAAGAATGTAAATGAGCCGTGTCTGTACATTGCTTATATTTACAAAAAAAACTAATTTGGGGGACTCAGAATCAGTAACACAATCCATTTCTATTATTTTTTGAACTTTTGTCTGTCTATTTGTCTGTCGGTTTGTTTGTCGGTTTGTCTGTCGGTTTGTCTGTCGGTTTGTCTGTCGGTTTGTCTGTATGTTTGACCGCGCATCAAATGATAACTACTGAAAAGATTTGGAGGAAGTGGACAGGAATTCATAGTCTGTTTCTTGGATTAACATTTAGGCTATATTTCTTTAAAATCGGTTCACTCTATCAAAAGTTATTAACATTTTAACGATTGAAAACGTAGAATTTGAACAATAACCGTTGAAGCAAATTTCATTTTTAAGTATTTCCGTACTAGACTAGCACGGGTCAAACATTATAACAGAATCAAGAAATAAAATTAAAAACATACACTCACAGGTACTAAATAAGATAAAACAAGAAAATAAAACAAAGAAATCAGAAGCCATAATTGTGAACGGGAATTGATTATTAGTACAGTTATTCTAACTCTACTTATACAAGGCATCACGGGACATACATAGGACTTATCCAGCGAGCATCAGCCGGTGTAAAAAATAAATATTTGAGTAAGGTAAAGAAGTAAATAAAGAATGTCAATTTATTCTCTAGAAGACTAACACGACATCGTTATTACCTCAATGAAATTTGATTCCATATCAGGTGTCATTTTGAGTTGACAATTTTGACAATTATTCTTTTCTTTTTTATAGCATCCAGCTTTAAAGTAACTGATTTTATAATGTGAAACCTCCATAGTGTAGATTCTAAAGAGTTTCCATCTAATCAAATCATAAAATAATATACCACGTATGTAGCTGTGTCTAATAAATAAAAAAATGGGTCATTTAATAATAATAATAATTGCAACGTGCGTTAATCTTTACTGATGCCGAAACAGTTATTTGAGATTTTTATCTATGTAGGTATGTCTGTTTATATTTGCGAACATTTTTTTAAAATTAAGTAATGTAAATTAAGTCAATGGCGCTAAGTGTATTAAAAATATGGAAAACCATAATCCTTTTTTCTATGAGATTTTTCGAGGTAGTTAGTTGAAACTTGGAGAGGACAATGTCTCTCAGGTCAGCTAGTTTAAATATAAGTATGTAACTAATAACCTAATGTTTACTTTAAATAGTCTGCAAAGTCGATATGAGTAACATCCCTAGTGTTAATAATCTAGGTATTTTCATAAAATATTTGCGTGAGTGTATCGCACCTGATGCCAAACGCTGTCGCTGCACTTTAAACTTGCCGAGATTCACACAAACAACGACCACTAACTAATATTGAAGTGAAAAACTTACTTGGACGTGTGTCTTTAAGAATGGATTAACATTTTATGTAAAGAAGAAGAGAATATGCTTTTGCGTCTGGAGATGAAGGAACATTATGAAGAGAATTACTTTTTATCGGCTTAAGGTTAAATCTTTCTAAAAATAAATAATTTACTTATGGGTGTTAGGAAACTATTTATTTACATAGTATACATGGCTGCATGGTACTGGCTACATCAGGTTAGCTTAAAGTCCGGCAATAGTCTTAACATATTTTTTTGAATCAGATCTCTGACTGCTGTCCTAGTACCAGCTGTATATTCAGCTCAGTCTTCTTGTTATATTGCATGAACAAAACTAAGCTTCATATAATTTGTAGATATTTTCTAGAGGTAGTTTTAGAGGGGCTCCTGGCAAAGTAATCAATACGCTGATCAGCTGATCGGGAAGGAATAACTGTTTTACGAATACCTACGAAGCCCCAAAACCTGGTATTACCCACAATTTGTGTTGTGCAAAATATATGAGGTGAGAAGAATTATCTACAGGGAGTTGTTTTGGGTCTGGGTGAGACTTCAGCTAGGAATTAATTTCGGATGGGGTTAGACAATTAGTACTAACTTAAACTTTATGTGAAACTATCTGTTTCTGGGACTGGACTGTCTCATTAGTTTAGTGGTTGCGAAAGCGCAACTGCTACGATAGAGTCCTTGGGTTCGATTCCCAGGTGGAGCAAAGTGTTATTGTGTTTATATGAAATTCTCAGTAGTAGCTCGGAGTTAGGATTTGTATCCGGTTACTGGCAATAGGCTCGCCACCTATTACATGGGACCTAAACATACCGGCAAACTGTGGGTGTACATTAGTACGCTTCTGCCTAACCCGTCACGGAATACAGGCGTGATGGTATGTATGTTATGGTGACTATCTTACAATTACTAAATAGATACGTAGGTACTGCTATATGATCTATTTCACGTTCCGGTAAGTAATAGATGCAACAATTTAGGGACTATGATTATTGTGTTTCCTTTTTTCAATTTCAAACTGTAACAGTTTTAAAGTCATTGTACATTTATATACTTATTAAACATAATCTCTTTGCTATAAGTTCTTCTTGGAAAACAGTGTATCCTCAAAAATTGAAAATATATACATATTTACATTAGAATTTAGTGATGGAAAAATTTCGACTTTTGATACACCAGACGCTATGACCACTAAGCCACCGGGAGTCCCACCTGACATGTCGTAATTTGGCTTCACATTCTTAACTTACGTCTTAAAGGTGACGTCAGTAACATCTATTGACAAAGTTGAGAGGCAAAGTAACTTGCTTAGTGGTATATTTACATTTTATGTTCATTAAATAAAACTTATACCAGTTTGATGTACTTGAATTTCTATATCGGGCTACTATATCATAACATAACATAACATACCATCACGCCTGTATTCCCAGAAGGGTTAGGCAGAGGTGTACTAAGATACACCCACAGTTCGCCGGTATCTTTAGGTCCCATGTAATAGGGGGCGAGCCTATTGCCATTAACTGGGCACAAATTCTAAACTCCGAGCTGCTAATGAGAATTTCATAGAAAAACCCAATAACACTTTGCTCGACCTAGGAATCGAACCCAAGACCTCTAGCGTAGCGGTCGCACTTGAAACCACTAGACTAACGAGGAAGTTATAGACTACTATATCATGCGTAATAAAAAATAGATAGATATGTGAGGACGATAAATCAATTGATATATTAGATATGTTTAGTATACTAAATGGTCGATAGAACGCTATGCACATATTATCACCTGGTGTCGTGATCTGTTCCAATTTACACCCTTTGCTTATGTGCTAGCCAACGTGCAAACTGTTTGTTAAATGTTTACATATGTAATGGTGCTTATGTACGTCGCATATACTTATACATAGTTTGTGCTCTTGTAGTTTGTATATCAACAATGTGACTTCAATATTTATTGCCTTTTCGCATCACTGAATTATTAAGCTTGTGGTCATTTTGCTCTCTTTGTAAACGTTGATATAACTTTCGTAATCAATACATATCTTTGTTGTTATTAATTAAACGATTGCTAGTCTCATTCTTGTGTTTCAAAGATTTCAAATAGGAACTAGAATTACTTTATTACACAACAAGCCGTTGCTCACGGTTGCACAAGCATCACAAAGAAATTTTCCAGACAAAGGTAGCCTATTTCTTTTTCTTATTCCCAATCTGTTTTTATTAATATATAGCAAAATTTATCAAGCAATCAATTACCCAACGGTTTCGGCATGGACGACAGATATACAGACAGAGTTACATTTGCGTTTTTAATATTAGTATGGATACTTGAGTGTGCGTGTGTGCATATGTTGACTGTATGCAGTCCACAGCTCATAAACCTAACGACATTATCCATTACTCAATTCATTTGATTATGCATGAGACTGAGAGATAATTTAATTTTATCATGGACGTCTTACGTGCTACGGATATGTTTAGTGGAGTTTCTACAAGGTATGTTACACGCGGTATGATCGTAGTTGTCATGGTTACAATCAAAATTAGTGCAGGATGTTCTATTAAGAGATCGAGGAGCAATCAAAATAATGTTATAGTAACACTTCCGTTAGCCAAGCAAGTTTTACTTTGATAGACTCGCTGATTGAAACAGTTAATTGTAGGAGTATGTTTGGATAATATAGGTAAAGGAGCGCAAGAATTCGTTACTTAGTAATTAGGTACATATTTCATCATAATTATTTAGAAATTAACATCTAATAAACAAACTCTTATTGACTTGAAGAGATTAGGTACTTTTTTTGTGGGAATGAATTTAAACATCTCAAGTATTACAAAATAACATTATCTATCTATCACTAAACGGTGTCATAATCATCACGGCTTGTAATTATAAACAAAAAATATTTAATGAAACTTAAAAATAAATCACTTACCTTGAATGTTCACTTAATATTCTCCTAACAAAAAAAAATTAAGATTTTTTAATAATATTATATCATTATTATGAGCACCATCCTCACTTCTCCAGTCCCATGCTTCGGTTTGATTTGATCTCGAATCCAAATTCGCCCAACTAGATAGCACGACACTCGCTAATTGTACTATCAATTTATAAAACACGACTATCTACGTGTATTTATAGTCAATTTGTGCTTATATCTCACTATAGGTTCCTCAAATAGTGTATTATCAAATCATTGTATCGTGATGTTGGTACAAAACCATTTTGGACCAGTAATTTCTAGATTTATTGTTTGCGTTATCTAGAAACTTGGCTCAAAAAAGAAAATACAGAGTCTGCCGTCCCATTCGATCCTAGGAAACTGAATGTTTCCAATTTCCTTCAACATTTATATGGCGGACATGTATATTATATGTTTACAGCAAACATTTGCGTACTTCCTAAAGCTAAGAAGGAAACAATCGCGCTGCCATTTCCTCTCAAATACCTCTGCTACGCAAAGACTGATTCACATCCTCATTCTGATCGAACGTCTCTCGACATTATAATCAATATTTTGCTCCTTGAGAGATTGCAACAATTTGTAGGTAGTTTATGTAATGTGTTAGTTCCGGGCTAAAATGTAGCTACAACACTATTTTCACTGCAAGTATCCTTCCTCCTCCGAATGTGCGGGAATTATGTAGTTAGGTATTAAGTAGTAGTACCGCAAGGTCTCGATCAATTCGACAGTACTGTGACAAGTTCATTGCAACTATAATAAACATATTATTTGCATTGAAGGCGGCATCATCCTCTTAGAGTCCCAGCTAATGTCGCCCAGTGTTTTAAAAAATCACATGTCTTAGATCAGAAGACAGTCAGATCAGTGTTCAAACGTTCTAATGTACCATTAATAGGTTTTCGGCTTCGGTTTTCGTGTTCTTGGATACTCTAAACTTCTAAAGTTAGTAATCGTCGCGGATAGTTGCGAGCTAATAACTTTTGCTCTACCTCGTTGCGTAATTCGTGAGTTTCGAGGAACTACAACCTACAGTAAACTGCTTCGTCTTATCCTTTAATTTAAACTAAGTACGTACCTTAAATATCACAATAAAGTTTCTATAATTTTGTTTAAAATCCACAAAGTAGGTGGTAAATAATTATACTTTTTCTTTCTTACTTTTACTAAAGTAAATGGGATGAATTTGTTACTCCCGCCGTCGAGAAAATTCCTCAACCTGCAGATTTAGACCTATACTTATTAATAATTAATAATAATAATAAATATTCTACGACATTTACACAGCACCATCTAGTACTATGGGTACTATACAATGCATATAATATTTATATACTTTTTTTTGTTGTAAATACATACTTATAATAAATAAGAAACACCCAGACGAACACAAATATTTATATTCATCACATAAATATTTGTGTCCTGTGGGAATCGAACCCACGACCTCGTGGTCAGCAGTCCGGTGCTCGAACCACAGAGGTCGTCATAATGAACTAAATCTCTATTTTTATGAATGAAATATCTATAAACAATCATATTTACCATATTTTATTTTATGCACCAGGATCTAGAAGCTTATCCGTCATCATTGTTACGAGAAAAAGCAGTGAAACGGAATATAATATTTAGAACATATTCTGTTGCGGTCAATAACATTCCAAATAGTCTCTAGCAGCTGAAAGTCTCTGAAAGGAACGTATGAAGGAATGGTTTCATATTTTAAAATGAATTGCAGTGTGCTGGTCTGCTTTAATCCATACATATACCGCTTGAAGTAAGCAAACACACTGCAATACCTACTTACATTTTGCAATAAAACGATTCGTACAGATTTTTAGTAACAGGTGAATAATGAGAATCATTGAAACGGTTTGAAATGTATCGAAAGTCAAATTCAAGAATCAGCCAAAAGTTTATCTTTATATGATTTTTAAGTAGGTACTACTAATTTAATGAGTACGAGATATAAAAATACATAATTTCTATTTATAATATTTTATGCTACTTATAATAAAATATAGAGATTATTTATATTTTATAAAGATTAAAAATAGTTACACACGGGATTTTTTTATGTGGGGAACGAACGCACCAGCTGTACTTATATCCTTCAAAAATATAACACAGGTACCTATACTATAGTAGACCTACTACTAATAATAATAATACTCTATAAAAAATATGAAGAGCAAAAGGTGCGTCTGAGAATGATTTGCCCACTCTGTTCAGTTGATGCAGTTCATGTTTGAAACGCAGCCAGTGCCTTACAAAGGTACTAGTTTTTCTAGTAGGTTTAGCGGGAGTGTTCAAAGAGCTTTGCTGTCGGTCGAACTGTTTGTGAGCCGGTCACGCCTCGCCGTGCTGCACTGGATCTCTAAAACATGATTGAAAACTTTACTGACGTGTCAAAATATATTCACGGTGGAATAAACTGGGATTTTCTAGGATTTTTGGGCTGATACTATTCCCAATGGTTGTTTATATAGCTATATTTCTGACGACTAAATATATGTCCCGAATTAGCAGTAGAATAGTACAAAATATCTTTATTTCATAAGCTATTTTATTTTGATAAATTTTGAGGCCTGAAGTAGGTACTTGTATCTACTGATTTTCGTCACTTATGCGAATATTAGACATTGTTCCCCAGTGTGAGGAGGGCTTACAATACAGTGCCTCGTTGCCATTCAGATAGATATCTTGTAAGAGGCGAGAAAGTATCTGACTTGCTCAGTGGTAGGACCTCTTCGGGCCTGTCTGGCTGGAGACCAACCTTACGTCAAAGACTGTCGTAAAGCATCTAGATGTGTGTTTCGACATTCACGCGTGAGAGCCAGTTCCCCCTCAATTGCAGCGGCTTGAAGTCTGCTGTCCATAGGGGCTCATAAGGCTCTGCAACATATTAGTAACTCCTCTGTTGTTGCAGGTGTTCATGAACGACGACGACTTCTTATCATCAGACTACTCCTCGACTCGTTTGCCTACATATTCAATTTAAAAAAATAAAAATAAAAAAGCTTTTTACGGATTTTTGAAGTCAGTAGTTTGTGAGCGTAAAGCCCTTAAAAAGGCCCAACATAACATCAGAATTGATAAACGACAAGTCTTTGCAAAAAAAAAACATGATGAAAGTATTGAAATTTTTCATTTTTGTTTATAAAAATTTGTATTAACGCATGCTAATTTCCCAAAGATATAAATGTTAATGGAAGAAAAGAGAGAGGATGCTCCTAACAGCGCTGGTGTTATAGATTCCATTCAATGTAAATCTAAGCCTAAAACTGTGAGGACATAGGATATGCTGAGTTCCTTCTGCTTGAATACCACATGGGTTTGTAGACACAACGCAAAGAAGCCATTTTGTCAAACGCGTTGAGAACTAAAGTACTTGAGTGTCGTAAAATCCAAAGTCTAAGTTCAATAGTTTTTATTTCAAAAATTTTTTTGTATTTTTTTAAAAAGCTTACTAGGAATGTGGGTCACACATTACTAGTATTCTTGTTAACCCCTCGTGCTAAGCTAAAATGCTTGTGTTACGAGTGGGTTCACGTCGGTAGTGCAATGGTTGGGGTTCGAACCGGCAACCACATGATCGCAAGTCCGACGCCCTAGACATTAGGCTACCGCCGCTTATAATATGCGTTTCTAGGCAATTAAGAATTGTCTTGAGTCTATTGGTTACAGTTTTATATAATTCATATTATGGTGAAAGTTTCTTCAAATAATTATATTTTAAAGTTTTAACATTAATTACGGTACATTTATCACAAAAATATTTGCATAAATGATAATAAAAGTTCACCTTCTGCAATAACATTCACAGAAAAATAAACTTAATTTTATAAATTTTCTCATGAAATCTTATTTTATTTTTATCATAAACTAACAAGCCCTTCATAAATTATGTTGTGAAATATTACCAAGACGGAGAAAATTGAAAGTAATGCACATTAAATGCCGCAAATGTCTTAATTATAATGACATTAATGAATTAATTAGGATTCTCCCTTTTTGTGGGTTTACGGGGCACAGCTTTGCGTAAATATTTTCTAAGCGACACAAAGGGAGACGCTGATGCCGCGTGAAATTATATTCCGTAAAATGAAGTTGAAATTTTTTTTATTCTCCTTTGACGTTCAAAGTTAGCGGAGTTAATTCAATTTATTGTCTCTCTTAAAACGAGACTCCACCGTAATGTTATTTATAGGGTTCACCTACGGCTTGTTGACATGCCCCAAAAAGCGAGTGCAGGAGCGCACCGGCGCGCCTAAGTGATTCGATACACGTTCAATATGTTTCATTAGGGAGCCCGGTGTTCGCTTATTCAATCATATCAACGGCGGCAGCCAGGCGCGCGCGCCGCACAACAGCGCAACCTTTCCGCGCTCCGCTCAATTCCGACATAATCAGTTTTTCCGACTCAGTAATGGCATACACTCAATTTAGACCAGCATTTGGCTAGCAAATACTTCCGCAAATGTCTTCACTGAAGGGCTTTTATTGCGATACTGAGTACCTTGTATATCTTAGTATCTCCATTATATAATGTACCAAAATCTTCTTGGCTTCCAATTCCGTTGTTATGTGTGAAGGGAAACAATTGCTAATTACGAAACCAATAATGTTGGAAGTTAGGTACCTAATTGTGGCATATTTTTCCTTCCTCCGACAGGATTGAACACGGTACTACCTGGAGAGAAACCGCTTCTTCTCTAGTCGTGTCTGCGTCCTGTGTCACAGGAAATGGTAATTACCGCCTAATCTCGCCTGAAGCGCAGGGCGGCCCGACGTCCGGATATGAACTTCCGTTATGAACAATTTAGCGCGCGAAATTGGACGACGCTACGCTCTGCATTCAGCCTATCGCAGAGCCAGGTGTAGCAGGCGACACAGCACACGTGCGCGGCCACCATTCACTAACGGATTTATATTTTACGAGACAGCTTACGAATAAGTTGCGTTGCTGCCAATGAATACGAATCATGACGCTTTCAGCGAGCCAAGGAAATTACATTTTTATTCGATTTTAAAAGTTAAGTGTAGCAAATTGTGCCTCTCGACTCAATGAAAACACGGAAGCTGATAAAATAAAGTTTAGACCATAGCGGAGGCGTAAAGCTACTTTACATCACGAGCGGAAAGATAAAACTTGCATGTTCCTAATATCAAAGCTCTACATACTGTGATTTTACTTGCACTGACTGTGTCATCAAAAAAAGACATATTTTATTATATGTAATTAGTGTAAAAATTATACATTATATAGGACTTTGAAATGGTGGAAATATTTTGTAATGATTTCGGAAAATATAATAAATGTAATAGATACTACCTACCTCTCATGTTTTTACAAGGGAACTGTGGGTGTAACTTAGTCCACCTCTGCCTAAACCTTCAGGGAATAAAGGCGTGGTGGTATGTCGTGTAATAGCATATTTTACAACAGAAAAGTTAGTTTTAACGAAGGTATAAATAATATAAATAAAAGACGATTGAAATGAAATGAAATGAAATGATATTTATTTTTCTGTAAGTAGATCATTAGAGACACTTTTACAAGTCAATGGTTTGTTTTTTTTTTAAAGCTAGATGGCTTCGGCATTTCCTAACTGACGACCTCTGAGAAGAAACACCGAAACAAACTCAGAGAATCATGGTCTCTTTTAAAGTCCAGACATAAAATAATGCAAATAATGTGAGTGGGACAATGCAGGGCAATGTGTGAAATGGCCTTTTGAGGAAAGAACCATAGCAGCTTTGAGTAGACCAGTCCTAACTGACGGCAAGCATGCATCAGTCATCGTGTAGCTCAACCATAATTAAGGGAGCTCAACGACCCGTCACACGACAATACCAGATCAGTAGGACATTCGTGTAGGTCGTATAAAATTCCCAAAGCCTCCAGACTATAGAAACTGGTATAATAAAATTAAGCCTACATGGTACTCACATTTACAAAAGAAAAATGACTAGAATAGACTTAGATATCAAAATAAATGTCAGTATAAATTGTAATGTCACAACAAAATATTAATAAAATTCATAAATGTCAAAATTCAATTCACTAATAACAAGAGAATCTTTATAATCAAAATAATGTCAGTACAAAATAATGTTAATAATCAAAATAATGTCACTATATCACAGTGTCTGACTAGCATAGTAATAGCCCGGTTCATCAGAGCAGCTCAATCCCAAGCATTTTTATCGTTCAAATAGTCTATCACTTTATAAAAACCTTTTTTGCATAGTCTATTTTTAATATGAGATTTAAATTTGTTGATGCTTAAATTTTGAATGTGGCTTGGGATTTTGTTGTAGAAACGATTGGTGCTTAAAACAAACAGACTCATGCAAACCTCACTTTAGAAAGATAAAAATTTTAACACTGCCCTGCTTATATATTTTTCAGACGGTATTATTGATTAAATCAAATCTACATTTATTTGAACATCGCACTTAGAAGCGTAATTTAGACAAACCATGTATTCGTCCTTCTAAAACAACACTCCTACCTACATAAGAGTATACTTTGCATGGGTCCCAAAATTTATAAAAAACTACCATCAGAATTGCGACTTGAAAATAACCTAATCATATTAAAAAGAGGATGCACTGTCTGCTTGTGGAAAAAGCTTACTGCTCTGTTAGTGAATATTTAGAAGTTATATTTACTATAAAATAAATGTCACTTTTAATGTTCTATTATTTTATATTAATTTGACATTTTTCACTATTTTTTTGTATTTGTTTGACATTTTCCATTATTTTTGTATTCATTTGACATTTTCCATTGTTTGCATTTAATTTGACATTTTTCATTGTTTTTGTATAAATTTGAAATTTTTAATTGTTTTTGTATTAATTCGACAATTACCAATATTTTTCTGAATTACTGACTGAATGTGGTGAAACAACTTTTTAATATGCAACATTTTTTGAAAACCCATGTTATGCAAATAAATAATTAGAATTTGAATTTGATCATTCCGTAAAAAAATACAAATATTTAAAATACAATACAATAGTAATGTAGATTCGTAATAAGTATCCATTGGTTGTTGTAGCACATTACATCTGTGGCACGATTGTGTGTCGGTGCGCAAATGATGATCACAGTCCGTCGGATGCTAACGATCCCATTCATAGTCATCTGCATTGATATGGAGCTATTATTACGTGCAACTACAAGCCTCCGCCATCCACCACCTGTCAATGAGAACCCGATAGTTACCTATTGACACAGACTTATCACCTAATTGTAGGAACAATTACTTGTAATTAATGAATAGTCTAGAGGCGGTACAATGACCAGCTTAGAACAGATCGGTATAAATTATTAATGTGAGGTGGAACAACAAGACTAAAGGCCTGTTTTACAGCCTTCTGATTAGTTCCGATAAAATATTTTTTATTATTTTATCATATACTTCCAGCTATTCATTTAGATATATAAACTTATAACAAAAATAAGGCCAATTAAAAGTTTTCACTAGGATCCACTTACGCTTACCTATACCTATAAAACAAAGAAAAGAAGTCTTTATAAGACATAAAATAAATATAATGCGAGCCTAGATAATGGCACCTATCACTACCCAAACTCACAAAGTGCACACTGTTACATGCTAACTACATGCTATGAATCTGCAAAGAACTTGTCACATAAAAGTTTTTTCACTTTTGAGATGATAGTATTAAACAAATCAATGTCTATTCTTCTAGAAGTCTCATTAAACATTCGGCTTGTTCTGATTAGGTACGAATTTTGTCTATATGTACTCCTGACCTCAGGAATGTGTAGAAGGTGTGATCGACGCAGAAACGCAGATCTGACACAACAATTTATACAAATTATGTTCTTATTTTGAATTTATCTGGTAGATAGTGCTTATCCGGAGGTGGTGAAACCGGCCCTAAGTCTTATAAAGTTTAAATTTATTAAGTTAGACTTACGCTTGTTAAATATACAATTAAATATAGTAAGATTGACTTTATATATATTATTATATGTAAACTTGTACAGTAATTTTCGTCATAAACTATTCTTAGTCAAAACAAGTCTACTGCTAACCAAAGGCCTCCCTCATTGACTTCTGATTTTCCGGCTATAAGTCGCCCTCATCCAGTACTTATTTTAAATAATACAACTATCGTACCACATTGGTGTTTGGGTAAAATTTAAAATGATAAACTTAAATCTAAATCTAATACGTACATCTGCTTTATAGTTTAATAATAAACGTAACATTATAATGATTATAAAAATATTGTGTCTAAGTAGCTACTATCGCTTAATTATTCTTCACTCTATACATCTTCTATCAATTTGTGCCATAAGAGCTTTTAATAAATAGAATCAATAAAGTTCTCTATGATAGAATTATATACTGATGCAACCTAAGAGATTGATATACTCTCCCAAGTGCAGGTATGTCGGTTTTAGAGTGCTGCGTAAACATTCACTTAAAAGGAGTAGGTACTTATGCTGTTGCAGATAGATTCAATATCTAATGAAACTAGTCAACCATTAACCCAAAAGGACAAGGACATTATCTGATATTCGGAATGTTACTGATATTCCGAATATCAGATAACCTCCTTAATTCACTTATTTATGATATGCATCGCCACAGTCGAATCGACATACAGGAATCAGCGCTTGCCATTTCCACCAGTCAATGGAATGAAATCGGAAAAAAAATCATTTGGAGCGAGAAACGAATGGCCACCCAGTTATTGTCAGCTTCCATACAGGCTCCAAATGGACAGCGCTCGTTCAATTTCGATACTTTTACAACACAATAGACGGGAGTAAGGCGTGTTCACTCACCTGTCAAATTAAAAAAAAAGCACTTGCACATTCAAAATAAACTAAAGGTAGGCCATGAGTTATTCAGAATGTAGAGATTTGCTTGGAACCATAATATGCATTTGAAATTTCGTTTCAATTGTCTTAACATTAGATTTGATTGGGCGATATTGGAGCGTTGTCCGGTCTTCTTAGCAGTGCGGCGTGTCGTGCTGTTGCTTTGTGATGTTCACCGCACATTTTGCAGGTTTCGTCGACAACGAACCAATTTTAATCACGGTTCCGTCGTCCCGAAACCCGAATTATATGCGGATTCTTCTTTGAATAAGTCTTCCTTTTTCTTTCTTGAATTAATTCGTTGACTAGGCATTTATTTTATATCATTGAAAAATTTTGTAGGTTTTCTGAGACGAAAATTATGATTAGTTTTCTGGGTAAGTCTTACCATAATTTTAATTAACAAATGGATAGGCAATTAATTAATTAGGCAGTGCCCTCGCTTAGTAAACAAACGACTTCATCACTGTCCTCTGAGTTGTGAGTAGCGACCATTACGACAAAATTTTGGTTTTATTTTGTGAATACTTCTTTATCTTGAGTATGAACTTAAATAAGTGAAAAAAGTTACAAGCATTTATTAATAACACCTTCAAAAGGTTTGCTAAGCGAGTCTTAAATGTCTGAAATTTTTAAGTCGTCCCAGCGACTAAACATTTTACAAATATTTTGTAGCTTACAAATAATTATTTAGGAACGTTAGATTATATTAATAAAAAAATACAACATTCGCGTCATTATTAACCGTTATAAGCAACACACATGGAAAAAATATAAGAGTAAGTAGGGCAAGTAACAATTAGTTGAACAAAGAGTTTGTCTCCCCTATCGTCCGTCCGTCGTACAAGATTAACGGACGTTTAAGCATTCCCTCCGCAACAGATGACCAATTGTTCGTTCTCCCATAACGGCAGCTAAAAGTTTTCCCATTTATTCAGTGCTCATACGTCAAGTCGGTGTGGTGGCGGTAGTGCGGGGCGCGGGCAGGCGCGTCGCGGCGGCGGGCCGACGCGTTCCGGCGCGATAAGGCGGCGGGCCTATTGTCGCAGCGTCGGCGCACGTTTCCTCCGCTGCCGTCGAGCCTACCGCATTGTTCCCCTCGTAATGAACAAACTTATTCCCAAGCTTAATGCTGCAAAAGCGCTACCAACTCCCAAATTCACTCACTTTCACGTTATCTCGCAATTGTCAACTTGTACCTTTACACTGTACATTACACGCATCGCCACAATGTCTCTATAATAGGCCGAAACCCATCGGCCTACTTTTGTTTAAATAGTGTTAGAGGAGTATTGGATGTGTGCTCACATTAGCACAATTTGGTGAGGGGTTGTTTGACGAGACCCGAGTTCTATCAAGATTGAAATTTTGTTAAGTACTTATAAAGTGTAATTGATGTCACTTTAAGGTGTATAAAGAGGACGCATATCTAATAATATACAAATTATGTGAACAAATCAAATCAAGTTATGACGAACATTAAAATTTAGTCTGTACTAATATTAAATACCACGTGACAAAAATGTGTTGTAACATTATTTTACAAGGAACAAATCGCGAGGAACTCATTATTTAGCAAGTCAATAAAGGTTAATTGATCATCTTATATTTCCGTAAACAAATTCGCTGCTGATCTGATAGAAAGCTTTTACAGCTGATTGTATTTTTGTGTGTGTATATCTGTGCAATTTAAAGCATCAATATCAAAGGCGGTCTGTTATTTGAACAAACAATTACGTGTATATTTTTATTAATGGTCGTACGCGGTCTCCCTGGAGCGCAGAGCTCCTCGGCTCCTATTATCCGCCAGACATCCGTTAAGAAACAGCCTCCCCACCCCTCTCCAACTCCTAGTTTACGTATTATGCATTCTCCATGGCGCCAAAATTCTTATTCATTCGAATACATTCAAAAATATCCCATAGTAGTAGCTCCATTTTCAATGACGAAAAAATTCGAGACGAGCGGCAATAGCTCCGAAGGGAGAAAATCGTATTTCGATCGAAAAGAGGGGCAAATCTTTTATGTAATATGAGATTGTCATCGCGATTATTACAGGCAAATAGAATACGCCGGATCAGTAAGTAGGTTATCTTCTTGCTTCTTTTGGCCGGAATCACTTTATTGGATGTTGTCGGGTACTCACTTTATTTTTGCGTTTGTCACCTCTAAGTAACTCTCAAGAAATGTTGTCGGCGTAAAATGGACATAATTTGAATTCCACTCGGGGAAATGATTCTAAACGGTTGAGGGAAAAGGTGTTACTATAGTCATTTTTTTATGGGATAGGGGGGCAAACGAGCAAACGGATCACCTGATGGTAAGCGATAACCGCCGCCCATGGACACCCGCAACACCAGAGCAGTCGCAAGTGCGTTGTCCGCCTTTAAAAGGGTTTGGGGATTGGGAATTTATTGCAGAATCACTTTTAATGTCTTATTATTATTAAAACAGATATACGAAGCACGTTTTTCCATCCCATGCTAGGTAAATAGGAGGATGAACTATATATATATTTTTCTTTCACAAAAATCAAAAGTTTATCGTTCGTGGAGTGACATCAATTTGTGAGAAAATGCTTTTCCGTCGCCGGTGACTCAAATTACTCCCAAACAAATGCCTGTCGCGGGGTTGTTATCTTGTAAGTTTGTAAGAAAAGTGTGTGCCACGGAGGAAAAGTTTCCACTACAGGATGATTTTCTAAAATCGTTTCACTGTAAGAATTTTCCGATAAAGTGAGATAGACGACAGGAGCATAACTCGTAACTACACAATATTATTATGTGAAATGTGTATTTGCGAGTCTTTTATGCATCGAAGCTTTAATTGCAACGTGTTGAAGGCGACAGTCGTTCGCTGCGTCGCTGCGCTTAGGCACCGTACCGGGAGCAGATGTGCGGAAAAATCACAGATTATTAGCTGGCTCATACGGAAGCGGCGGCAACGACATATTCATATTTAAATGTCACGCTGCGACTGCAGCCCGGGAGAGTTAACTCATGTGTGCGCGACGACGCGGTTACCTTAACTAGGATAAAATGTGTCGTGCTAAAGAATTACGTCGTTGTTTTTATACGGCTGCTTGTGTCTGAGCGTCGTGTGCTGGTGAAATTAATTTCATCTTTTATATGAAATAACATTTTGAGACATTGTGAGATGTGAGACCAACGTATTTTAGAAGACAAAAAGTTAACATCTCGGGCAAATTTATATATATTCTACGGACAAAAATACTCTTTGCAGTACCCAGCGTAGCTTTTGTAGTAGGTACGTGGATTTTATACAAAACCTTATTGAAACCAGGATTTCATCAGTATTCGAAATATTTCCTTCTAAGTATCGATTTTATGGACTTGCCAAAAAGACAAGGCAGGCCTAGAATTTTAAATACTTACAACAAAAAATTAGAAACCTCCCTTAATAGTTTACCTACTTTAAACTGAAATCTTTGGTCCCAGGTAAATATATTGCAAAAATAGAGCCAACAAGCTATTAAGTAAATATATACGAGCTGAGATGTAAATAAATTTAGCTTCCAGAGAAAAATTGTGTTCGCAAACTTAATTTGGCGCGAGGGGCAAACGTTCCTCGAGTTTTGCTAGACAACCTCAGCCTAGACGATAATTACCAGATGTACTTTTTATAGCTGGGATGAGCGAAGAGTCGTAACGTTAAAGGTTTCACGGTGGCGAGTAATCAAGGCACGTAGATATAGATACATTTCCTCAGTTACGTTCTGGGAATCCATTATATAGATAATTGTTTTAGAACACAAAATAACAGCCTCATTAGTCTAGTGGTCCTGAGCGCAACCGCTATGTTAGAGGTTTTGGGTTCGATTCCAAGGTCGAGCAAAGTGTTATTAGATTTTTCTATGTAATTATCAGTAGCAGTCCGGAATTTGGGATTTGTACCCTGTTAATGGCAATAGGCTCACTCCCTATTTCATACGACCTAAACGTACTAATAGAATGCGGGTGTACATTGGTACTCCTCTTCCTTCGGGGAATACAAGCGTGATGATATATTATGTAATAATAAATATTAATTCACAGAAAACTGGTTTTAAACAAACGAGTATTTTATAAGTTCCTCAATACTTCGACTTCTACGAGACTCCTCTGACCACAATGGAAATTACAGAAAAATAATATTTTGCTGATCGAAAATCAAAACAAGTTACAGAATTACAAAGAATAGAGAGAGATCCTCTCTTAAACCAAAGTACAGTACAAAGGGATAAAATTGTTGGTTGCAATTTTGCGGAGAGTCAGAGACTCAATCCCGCGCCGCTCCGGGGAGCTAAACCGAATTTATGGTTTCAAAATTAAACTTAAATTGGATATGGCCGGGTTATTTTTAAGCGTTTCTATTAAGTTATCATTAAGCTATTTTAAATTAAGAAATAATTTAGCTACATTGCTTGGAATTTAAAACATTTCCTTCTTGACACATAGGTATGAGAACAAAACAATATTTACTTATATCATTATTCAGTCTACCCGCGATCATGGATGCTGTAAAGGATCAGAAACGTCGGGAATTAAATAATATCAATGAATCGCGATAAAATCCGTAAAAGTAGTTTTATTTCAAAATATATTTTTTTTATTTAGAATAGACTTTTTGATAGATAAAAAGATTTGTATCAATGATAACCTCTGAATCAGAATTTCATTAATTTATAAAGTGTTATATATATACACAACTTGCTTAATTTTCTAGAATAAAGCAAGCTTGTAGCTTGTTTCATTAAATATTATCTATTCGTTATTGAATAGTGCTGAATAGGGCATCCGTGTCACGGAGTAATAGACTAATGTGTATATATCATAGCGTGTGCACTCGGCCTAATTGTGGTGGGTTTACACGGTACAACACTGCCGTGTGTTCGTGGCACTGTGCTGTGACAGCCTCCGCGGCTTTGCTGGTCATTGTTAATATTCACATAACACAAACAAGAGGTATATATAGTTAAAGAACTTTTTTAATATTCAATCTTATTGACGTAGAATATAGTTCACTCCGTATACTTTGTAATTAAAAACTGTGAAAAGTATGACTATAATTAGTTTTTTATTCGGTGTTTAACTACTTTCATTCTAGCATTCGCACGCGCAGCTGCTGACCGTTATCTCCTGGGTTTGATCTCTAGGTCAAGTATACTGTTTTTGTGCATTCATGTAATTCATACATACATTTATTACCGTATGTAGGGACACAAATACCTAAGTTATTTCATAACTATGTAAGTGCTCGGTATCGCTATCAAGTGTGAAGTTTCACATAAAATATTTATTTGTGGGAACGTTTTACCAAACTCTTAAGTGTCGATTTACACTGAGTAATTTATTAACTTAGCCAGCTTTATAAAACAAACTTTAAAATACTTTTGAAGCAGTCTGTTCGCGTTAATCAGAGAGACTACAAGTCTAACCTCAAGTAAAAGTGTAATAAATTGTGTAAATTACTTATAATATTTTGTGTGGACAATAATCATAAACTGTCAGAAGGCTAGGCTGACTTTTATTAGTATATACCCCCATTGGCAAGCCGACGTGATCCCATACAACATAAAGAACCCTACACCGTACATTCTCTGTAGTGCTCCAAGAGCTTGTATTTGTGTCCGGCAAGCAGTAAGCTCACCTTTATTACATAGGAATTGAAACATAAAGATGAACTGGTGTGAGCATCAGTACACCTTTGCCTAATCCTTTGGCAAGTAAAGGTGTGATAGTAGATATAATACAAAAAAAACATAAAAAATAAGTATAACCACCACCACCGACGTGAACCCACTCGTAACATAAGCATAATAACATTTAGTTTAGCACGAGGGTTTAACAAGAATACTAGTAATATGCGTCCCACATTGCCAGTAAGCTCATTTACTAAAATACGGTGATAAAAAGTTAAAATGTATTCCTACTCGTATATGTTCAACAACTGAACATTTTACAAAAAGTATGGCCGCAGGAAAAAGAAGTAAAACTGTTGAGATTACTTTGTACCGCGTGTTGACATAGCAAGCTTTTATCACCCTTTTTATAGGGGAAGAAATCCCTGACACATATTTAAATAAGCAAACAATACTACGGAAAGAGTAAATAGAAATAGACATTGATAAGTGTTATTTCATCTTCAGATAAAAATAATGGATTACTTATTTAATTTTATTTTTGTTTTTTTTTTATTTTGATTTTTGACATTTGTACAATAAATTAAACATTATTCAGTAACAACGTAGAGTGCTTCCGAGTATCATGTTGGTGTGACCAAAAAATATTAAAAAATATGAAGTTATAAAAATGAAAATGAAATTTCTTCTCCAAATTATAAATACCCCATAAGCTTCCGATTACCGGAATGATTTTCGTTAAACAACCGTAGAACAAATCTCGGTGTACAAACGAGTAACCGGAGCCAAGAAAATGACACGCCATATTTTAAGTATCGGAGGAAAGTCGACACGAAGGCGACACCTGGAGGAGGAGACAGGTGTTCACCACCCCTGTTCCGCCTTCCGTCGCCCCTCTTTATTGATATTACGGTCGGAACATTAACCACTCCACGCGTTGTGTATTGGCTTTCACATGAGGATACTACAATAAAACTAGATCGTGCGTTGAAACAAACCCATCACACTACTCACAACTATCTCTATTGTGAATTCATTTCAAAGACCAACGTTAAATCAACAGAATACCTCGTTGTTACTCCATTGGGTTTATATTAAAGTGTATCTATCGAATTGCATCCAATAAAACTGTAATAATATTGCTTATTGTTTCGTTTCGATAACTCGCACTCAAGTGGAAATAGAAAGCAATTGGCAGAAATGCAACAAGGAAGACAGAAATTTTATGTACCTACAATTTGGCGGAACATCTGAAGATGTACTGGTTTGGATTAGTGTAGCATGGGATAAGAATAATAAAAGGGTTTTATGTCGATATTCAAAGTATGGGTGTGAGAGGTTGTAAGCCGGCCGCCACAGAGCCGGCTTGGCGCAGCGTCGCCGGACCGCAATAATGAGAGAGAGCCGCTCCATTACGGATAAGAGAGCTTATATTTCTACGGTACGGTCGCCGCGACGATTGCCGTCTGTAATTGTATCCGGTTCGTCTGCGACTTACAAATACGCAGATCTTAGCTTCAGCTTTCTGTTACCTTTGTGGTAGTTTCGATCCGGAAGCTATAATTTAGTTTTAACGATTTAACTGTCATGGTTAGAAACGTACCCTCTGTCATTTTGTGAATAATTGTAGTCTTGAACTTCTACGAGACTAACATTTTCAATGCACATATGCTATGATGGACTGTGGCAGTGTAAAATAGGACTATTTCCTTGGCTTGTAACTTGCCCGGTCCACCAGGGATAAAAGTTTTCACCTAGATGGCTTCGTCTGCCCGCGCGCACCGCAACATCTGACAAACTTGGAAACACTTTAATTAGCATCTTCTATATTTTACTCCATCAAGTTTTTTGTTTAATATACATTTACTAGCTGAGTAGAGGTTTTTTTCGTTCCAAACTTAAGCTGTCGATTTTTTTTAATACGGTACTTTACGTTTGGAGTTAAAGAGGAAGTATGCGAAGTATTGAGATCTTTGATTAAATAACAAAGCACAAAGTTTGAAAGGGACCAGTTAATCAATTTGGAAGTAACAACAAAGTAGGCATTAATGATGTTATTTTATCCTGTTAGAAGTTGATTAATTTCAGTTGCGTAAAATTAAAACATTTTTCTTTCTTTTGAGAAACTTTGTCTAAGTAATAATTAGCAATATAAACATAAATAGTTACGAGTAAAACAAAACTTGATGAATGATGTTGAAGTAGATGTCATGAAGGTAATCTTGCGGAAAAAGTTCTTTAATTAGGGTGCATGGCAATTTCAAAACTATAATTTGCCGTCATCTGAGACAGGCTATGTACTACTACCAATAAAATCTAAAAAGAATCTAACATTGTTGTCGACAACAATGCTTTAATGTATAAATTTGCCCAATAATGTTGTTAAGCGGAAAGTAAAAAAATAAGTTGCGAGCAGATATTATTAACTTGAGCGCCGTCTACTAGCTATTCGGGATTTCCCTGTAAAGCCGTTCTCAATAGATGGCGTCGGGTAATAAGCTCAGCGATGGGCTATTACGAGTCTATGAGATAAATTCGTATCGCACAGAAGCCTACGTGGTATCAGTAGCGTGCAACTTTTATAGAACAGCGGCAGATTGAACCATGGAAGCCGGTCGAAATCGAAATCCATTAGAAATGGCCCAGGAACGACTGTCCACAAATTACAACAATTGTTCGTGGTGCACATACTGTGCTACACTGCTATTTATATACTTTAGATGACATGTTTTTATTTTTTAGGGTTCCGTACCTCGAAAGGGAAAACGGAGCCCTTACAGGATCACTTTGTTGTCCGTCCGTCTGTCTGTCTGGCAAGACCCTTTTTCTCAGGAACGCGTGAAGGTATTAAGCTGGAATGTATATAAAATACTCAGATCTACTGTCCCTTGGAGCTGTGAAAAAATCAATCTACTAAGCCAACGCAATCAAAAGATACAACCATTTATGCCGCAAATATCCGCGAATTTTCGACACTCGCAAGGGAATCAAAACCTACAAGGTACTTCTCGTGAACTCAGAATCTTGAAATTTGGTACGACGCAGCGTCTTATAGCACAGATAAAGGAAAAATTGCGAAAAGCATACATTTTTAGTTACATCATATAATACAAATATTTTTAAGTACGGAACCCTCAGTGCGCGAGTCCGACTCGCACTTGGGCGGTTTTTTACAGTGAAATCATGCGCGGGCTGGTTACATTCCTTTGTAACATAGGTTTTTATAAGGTTAAGGTTCTACATTGTATTGTGTCTGTGTTCTTCAAACGATTAGAGGTTCTACATCAACAATCCCCTTTTCTTCAGCGGTATAAATACGACTTGGCTAATGGTGCGTTGTTATTTCAAGGTTCCGGCTGCGGGTTTGGTATTTCTTACCTGATCTCCGGACTCTACGATTATTTTGCTTAAAAGGGTTCTTAGACGGACAGCTGTAGCATGGTGGAAAAATGGAAGTAGTTAAATTGAAATATTATACTTAGGATTTTGCAAACAGACACAGGTTAAAGAAACAGAAAAGTACTTTTTTAATTTTATTATTGACATAAATTTTTCCCGAAACCTTTGTTACCGCAACCGAGCTTTTCACGGTGGCCAGTTTTAAAGCTGATTAGTGTATGTCAAATAAATTGATAGTGAAATTTCAGCCTAGCCAATCAAATAACACAATGAACAAAGCGTGGGCTGTCACCTGAGGCTGCCACCACGTTATCCTGCTCTTAAATGAGCTGCCTGAGATTGTTATAATGTCGCCTAATTTAATTGAATAAGGCTCGCTTACATTTTACGACACGGCGGTGGGCGGTGCGGCAAGCTAAAGCCGCGGCATTAATCTCCTAGGCAAAATCAATTGCCAAAAATTTTATTAACACTGCTTTCTATTTAAAATCTTAACTGTCAGTGTTAAGTTATCTTTTCGCATAACCGACACGTACGGAAGGAGAATCATATCAAAGTAAATTATTTTCTCGTTTACCGTCATTTATGAAAGTGCACATCTCTCTCTCGTGTAGTTTGAAGTTGGCAATGGGTTTTAGGTAGCCCTCTGAAGGTTCATTTCTGTGTGACTGGATATGAAGCAGACTTTTTATTGAGAAATTTATAGAGCAGCGTTTAAGAGCTTCACCTTGCGGGCCGCAGCGGGGACGGCGCGGGGCCGCCAACACACCGCCGCGCCCCGTCCTGGTGAAGACATCTCGCTGCCCCTTTATTGCTTGCCTCAAATTAATGTCTCGACCTCAGCGAGGATTTTCTACTTGAACGTTTAACGGATTTTATTACGCAAATATTTCATGAGAAAGGGGAACAAGTATTTATTTTGATAAATCTTTTGGATGATCTGAACAATAAAATAAAATAAGATTGATAAAATATGATGTTTTGAGTGTGTGTAAGCAGTATTCTCCCTGTTGCGACAATATACTGAAGGGTTAGTTTGTCAATGTTTTGTTCGGTTTCCGCATCAAGGGGCGCAAGGACAGTGCCGGGGCGGGGTGTATGTAATTTTCAGATTAGTTTGTTCAGTAAGCGAGGTTGCCGGCCAGCCGCAAATATGTGGCCAATAATAACGTGAGCGCAACGCGCTTCACGTGCCTAACGCCGTCGACCAACGCTAATGAATTCTTCTACGAAATTGACGTATTGATTTCTGAAGCAATTAATAATATTAGTAAAGGCAGTATGTATCAATGACTAGGCAGATACTTATATTTCTAGGTATAACGCGATCATTTCATGTTCATGTTTACGAAACGCGATATTTTTAGGTCTAGTTAAGATATTGAGGTGTTTTTTTGTTACACGTAATATACAAGATTAAATGAACAAATAGTGAGTTTACTTCTTAAGAAAACATCGGATACTAGACTACATTAAAAAAAATCTTATAAAGGCACATCATTTGTAAATTCTTGTTCCTGTGCCTGAAAAATAAATAGGCGTTCACCCAGATGTTTATTATCAGTTTCGCTGGCAATAAATAAAGTCGTATTATATTCTTGAGCGGACGATCTCGAAGCTCTATAAATCATTTTTATTGTGCCGTCGAAGGGTTCCCGGCAATGGTGGCGTCGCTAAATTGGGTCAACTCTTACAATAAATAGATGATGCTTACATACACTAAGTAGGTACAGTCGCATCAACAGGCACGATGACTTGCATCTATTATTGTTATTTTTTGTTGCCATCATTAAATAAGGTATAAATATGTACATATGTATTTGTGATTAAATTCCATTTATACGTTATCGTCATGTAATATTTTAAATAAAGGACGACGCATTTGGCGTAGCGCCCGAGCGATCGGCTTCTGTGACACGTGTTGGAGGTTCGATGCCCACACGAATCATATATTTGTATGATCTACAGGTAGTTGTTCAAGTCTGGGTGTTTGTGTATGTGAGAATTTGTGTTTATAAATCCATACAGCAAAAAGGCCTAGTGTGGGCAAACGTTTTTATAAAAAAAATGATTAGCAAAACCATATAAAAATTCATATTAAGTTTTTCCGCCTTAGTGTTCAACTGCCCCGTAATAAAAATTATTCCCGAAATCAATTCATCAAATGATTGGTGAAAATTCTCTTTGATTCACCAGGAAGTTGAATTTTAAGTCGTTGACACTAATTACATACGAATTTTATGAACCGAATCGATATTAAATTTGATACAATAAGTAAGGGTAGAGTAACTACTCACGGTTCACTGGTTCGACACAATTAAAATCAGTGTACAATGTACGAAAGAATGTTCATATAGAGTGCGGGAGCGGCGCGAGCGCAGACTCGCGCGGAAACAATGAAAGCTTTGACATTACTTCCGGTAGTTGCGCCGCACGCTATCCGCCACGGCTCATTTCATCTTTCTCCTTCACAGTAGGTATACATTGGTGCACCAAATACAGTGGAGGTACTCGTAGTGTATGTAAATGTAGACACACATTTTAATAGATTTGTACAATAGGTATGTTATCACAAATCTTAAAGCTGTTCAACTTTATGTAAACAAAGAAGCCTCTGTATTTTATCTTTATATGTATATAAAAATAAAACAAACGTAACCTTTTTACAAAAAGATAAACAAATCGCAAATTAAAATGCCATATTAAAAAAATATATTAGTTTGTTGTCTATAAGGAGACTGCCTGAGAGCGCCAGGTGGCCAAACTGCTACATTACATGTTTCAAGTAAGCAGTTGTCATTTTCTTCGCCACAAACGGATAGTGAAAGATTTTATGTTCATAAAACGGTTAGGGTCGGCTGAAATGGCCGGCTTTGGCCGCACGATGTATATGCTGTATAAATGCAAACTGCTTTAAAATATAAAACAAAGTATGTTTATATTACACGGTGGGGAACAGAGGTGTTAACGGAGTGTAAGTTATCGTTACAGAGGCTCTCGTTGTGTACGTGCGGAGACCATTACAGGTGTTCTTATATGAAAGTATGGATTTCATAATAATATATTTCCCCGGTTGAGATTGAACAAAAAACTATTTTTATAAGTTTTTCTCGGTACTGGTTTCTTTCTTAGGAAACATTGTCCAGAATAGCATAAAAAAATAAAAAATAAAATAAATACGTACAAAATATTTGATATTGTTATGGATTTGTATCCTAAACAAGTGATAACAATGGGTTTTCGTCAATGGACATAAAAAATATTTAACCTTGAATGATTACTAGTAAGTATAAATTGCTCACGAGCCGTATCGTGGCTGAATTTTCGGGATATTTAGTATTTATAAATTAGTCTGGGCATTAGTCCAAGTGATCGGATTTAAGGTTCGAATTTTAAAATGGTCTACCAGTAGGGATAACTGCGCACTGATTTGATATGTCACTTTATGGAATGCCCACTTGAATAGCGAATGTGTCTTTGACGTCATTTGGAAATATCTCCTGGGGGATAAAGGTCTTATTGAGTTATTTTTTACCAGAAAATAATTAACATGTTCAGTGCTAATTTTTTACAATTTATGAGTAATTTAATAGTTCCTTAGCACATGTATGATTTTATCAATGAAAATAAATAGTTAAAAATAAAATGGAGAATCATAATCAGGATTCATGAATAGCATTATCCGAAATCGAATTGCATCTCATAAAACGGTCTCATTCGAGTGCTAAGTAGGTAGTACAAGTTCGTGTTGTTAAATGGATATTCTAGCGTTTACGCGTGCAAGCTCGGGCTATTACTAAAAATATCCATTTTGTCTATATTTATTGAGTGGTGCCTCCAATAAGCCGCTCGATATAAAGCTGGTATAAAGGGAGGTTATTTGGTTCCCGGAGCAATAAAGTGGTTCCGCGAGGACAATAGAACTGCACTTGTCGTCTGCCGACGGACGTTCAGTTTGGTTCACTAACTTCAAAATATTATACTTCCGATGTCTTTTTCTAGCTTTATTGTATTTTACTTTATACTGTTATCTTTATTGAAAATCAAGAAACCTATATATAAACATTGAATTGAATTAAGATGATAATTGATTTAAAACTCGATTGCTTTTTAAATTATGCCCAGATATTATCTGCGTAAAGAGGTAAATAAAATCCTTGCTCATAGGCAGGTTGGCTGAAGAGGAAAATATCAACGGTTTTTTGACAATAGGTATTATATAATATTATTATGAATTATATCCCTCTCCGATTTCTAAGAATAAATATTATAGTTTCAATAAAAGACACGTTGTTTTGACGTTTTGTGCATTATTAGATACTAAAAATTGACATAATTACAAATAGATACAGCTTAATTAATACAAATAAAATAAAAAAACAATATAGTTATGATTAATATAATTTTGTGGTCATGATTAACAGCCGTACCTAATATTGTATCTCCAAACCGCTAGTGCTGTTTATAAGCGCTAAAAATTACAGCAAAACAATTCAGGCCAAATCCATAGGATACTCTTAGACAACTGATCACCAGAGTGCAGTAAGATTGGGTCCGTTGCGGCGTCGTCGTGGTGTCACAAAGACGTCGGGCTGACTAGCTCGTTAGCACAGAGGTCGGCTTCACAAAATCAGCGCCAACCTCAACACGGCTAAGATTTTAACATTCAAGCAGTTAAATTCGCCCTCTCAACACGAACCAGATAGTTACGTATTTACATAAATCAATATTTTATAGTCCGATTAGGTGATAATAGTTTCAAGATATACATACATATATTTACAAAAATGTAACCTTAGTTTTAGTATATGCGCATCCGAGACACGTCTAATATTTTTATGTAAAAATCTATGTATAAAATTTCAAAACTGTATCACTAAAGTTGTAAGCTTGTTGAGATAAAAACATGCTCATCATGTCTATATTACCTTTTAAATATTTTTGTGACAAATTATAACATGCTGTAAAAATTATTGGAATCGATTCAGTTAGTTAGTCTGGATTACAAATTCAGATTTCGCATATACTAAAAATAATGTTGTACCTATATTTTTTTTATAGGTATACGTACCTTTTATCAATGTAAATTTGAGACAGCCAGGATATATTAGTAGATTGACAAAATAACTTTAAAGAAGTAGAGTGTAAAAAAAAATCCAGACAATTTCTTTTAATTACTATTATAACATGTCGTGGTCGGCCTAACTGATTGATACTATAAAAAATACGAAAATCAATATTAAGTACGTTCCGTTACATGAAAAATACCACAAAAATAAAATCATATAAACGAATATTGCTCAGATAAAAACGGGCAGGGCAGTATTTTTGATAAAGCAATTCCAATAAGCGCACGCACGATTACTTTTATTGAGGGGATTAAAGTGCACCGGTCGTGTAACGAAGTTCATTTATGAATGCGGCTGCACCATTGCGACGAGGAAATCTTAAAAATCCTTTAAATATTTCTCTCAGGTCGCCTTATTAAGCGATCCTAGAAGTAATTGTGGCAGACTTACAAAGTTAAGCGGGCGAGGTAAGCCTCCGACCGTGAACGCTCATAATCGTTATTTCGTCTACGGACTTTACAAATTGTAACCGACCGGCCTATTACCTACGTCTGTGTTATTATTAGCCCTCTAAGTTTCGGATGCGGTTCGCTTTAATAATTTTAGTTGTTAATTGTATGAAAATAATACGACTTCCTAGAAGAAACGAAGATATCAAGGTAAAATCTATGTTGCTAGCTGTAATGAAAATCTATGTTATTTTGTAGGGCTTTTCCTGCATTTACTTCATCATACATACATACATACATACACACGCTTTTTACCCACAGGGGTAGACAAAACCTGTAGACCGCCACTTACTACGATTCTTGCATACTTCTTTTGCTTCTGCCACATTCATATATCTTCTCATACATAAGCGCCTGTTGCGAGTACTACGCCGATCCTTCAAAAAGGTCAGGCCTTTTTGAAGGATCTCCTTCTTGAAGGATCCGAGTATGTACTTCTACGACGACCTCTTCTGACGCTGCCGCTGATATTTAGTTCATCATAATCGAAACAATTATCAAAAATTTCTATCATGCTAAAATCTTCTCTTTTGTTTAAGTACTCTTGTTTTTTGATTTTGTAAGTATAAAATTCTTATTACTGAATAGTAGAATTTGTCAATAATAAAGTATTCAAAATAGATACGTATAATGCTCCCAAGAATTCTGATTATTCACATAAATGCGATCACGCTACAAAACAATTACCGACGTCTGATAATTAATACGTAACACGTGTATTTTCGAAGACGTTTTATTATGCCGTTCACTTATTTTGAATCACGGATATTACACTCGTGTTCCATTTCATATACCTACTTAAATACAGGGTGGCTGGTTGAAGGGTATTTTAAGGTATATTTCCTCAACTGAAATATAACAATTGTTGTTCCAAAGGTTTCGAAAATTCAGAAAAAATATCATTACAAAGAAAGTTTGTTTGTAAAGTGAAATTCTCTTGTTAACTTCGTAAACTTACAGAACAAAATTTGTAAGTTTTCAGTAAAGAAATGGGCTGGATGACGGATATCTTTTATGGCCTCTTCAACAACTTGACCGTAAATAGAGCCAATCAACAAAAACAATATTAAAATTAGTTTAGAAATAAAGTTATTGAGGGTGTACGTCAAGTCAAATCTCGGTGCGTCATACAAATTCACTAACCGCCTTTTTATTCTCACTTGCGCGCTGTATCTACTACCAATGTCCGAAACGCAAGTCGCCTTTGTTGTAACAATTCAGATTGACGTATAGTACCAGCGGGCGTATGACTCGGTGAAATAGTGCAGTTATCGAATCACAGTACATTCGAGAGCCTGCATGACACCCCATGACGTAGAACCGGCAGCCTATTCACGCCAACGCGTCTCGCCGAGTGCCTCTAGTCGTACGTGTTCACAATAGTCGCTCTATGGCGGGCAGGCAGAATTCGATCAATCTAGTACCGAACTGCTTCCATATGGATAATGATTGCACGACCGTTCATTGTCCGCTCGTATTAGAATGACAATATGTGGAACTTGATGGCGCATGATGATTCATGTTACGCTTTGATTCATTGATAGTTTCTATTTTCCTTTCTTGCTAATAGATTTTACCTATGCAAGTCTGCCACTAAAAGTGATGGCCATTGACCCGAAGCTATTGGTTGAATAGATAATTGGAAGGTTTTGATAACATTAGATCTCAATTAAATATGTTTAGCAAATGAATAACTAAGATATCCAAGTTAGGTACACAAATTGCTTCTGTAGTCATAAATAATTGAAAGACTTTTATATGCATGACACTTGATGAAGAGAGTAAGAGATTGAGAAAAGAGCTGGTGTTCCGTCAATATTATAAAAGTATAGGTGTAAAAAGACTGCACCTCCAAAGTTCTCATCTAGCGTCACTCTGACTACCGAAAATTTGTATATACGGCTTCTCAAGCGAGCATTTGCACCGATGACATAAACTCATTAGATAACTGAATTTGTGATTCAGAAGGGTACAAAAAATGATTTGAAAAATTGTTACATGAGCTTGTAGGTATTAATTAAGTCGCAAATAAAATCGGCTGAACCAAAAGTATCGGTTTTGTTTTCATAATGATGGCGTAATTTATAAAGTCCCGGCTAACGTGAGAAAGTTTGATTGGTTTCAAAATCACACGAAGTCGAATCGTCAAAACTCATTAAAAAGTAAACAGAAATGTCGCAAAACCAATCAAATGTACCAATATGAATGTTTGTACGTTTTTATAAAATCCTGCCAATATTTGTTTAACTGCTGGGTGTAGGTACCTGCTTATCACAAAGCAGGTAGAATAAATTGATATAAATAAACAATTTGTTCGAAAAATATTGGTTTTTAATATAGCGTAAACTGGTATACGAAAGAAATGTTGTTTTATTAAAAGTGTCTTAGAGAGAAATCAAATTATTAAGTACCGATACCTACGAGTACTTTGAATTATCTGATTCTTATTATTATCAATCCTACTATGGAATGCTCTCCCATCTGAAATCAGGATGGCAAATAATCGGCTTTATTTTAAATACATCCTAGGAAAATACCTCCAAGTACCTTTACCTGTGCAAAGTCATCAACTCGACTATGACCTATCTGTATATTAATATATATAAATAAAATATATATTGTTAGTATGTATTGTATATAGGTATACCATCTATGGGGTGTAAATTGATGTATTTTTTGTGTATACTATATAAGTATAGTCGTTCAACATCTCTCATTTTGTGCATCTACTATCTACTGTTTTTTATTATTTTTCTCTGCATCACCCTAAGGTTGTCTGGCGGAAAATGCCCAATGGCATTAAGACCGCGTTTGTACCAAGGGTGCATAAAGTATAATTAATAATATATTAATAAAATAAATTCTTTGTCTTACCCTGAAATAAAAAAAAAACTATAACGATTCTATAACGTGATAGTTAGCTAATGGCCCAAATTGTAAATTAAACCAACCAACCTAAACACAATGATAAATGATATTTATTTCTGTAAATAGATCTTTTAAAGACACTTTTACAAGTCAATGTTTTACATTTTTTTTTAAATCTAGATTCTCACAATCTAACAAATCAAAGATAATAAAAATAGGTCAAACGTTCTTGAGTTATAAATGATGTAACTAACCTGTCTTTGTTTTATATAATTTCTATTTTCAAATATTATAAAAAAAATAAGTGGCTACCTACGTAAAAGAAACAGATGTCTCTCTGTAGATGCGAAGTTTTCTATCAATGCGGAAGAACGACAACCCGCGATCTGATTGATTGATGCGCCTAGGCATAGACGCCACTATTTTATGTTCTAACCGTAAGTATGTTAAGAAATTGTAACTTTTTAAATATTGTTTTGTCGGTATATTTTTATTTTTTTATTTCACGATGTGGTTTAAGGGAACGCTCTGTTACTAAGATGATCTGAATTAAAATATTTGATAAAAAAGCTCTACACGAGTCATATACGCACATTCAGTAATAGGATTCGACTATAACAATTTTCTACACACAGCCAATTGTGGTTCTGAATGCATTTTTATGGTACCATAAAGCGTACATAATAAAACACTACCTAAGTATTCAGTGAGTGAAAATAAAAATGAGGACGAGTTTGTGTACAGCGGGCCGTGGAGTGGCACCGTTATAGCTCACTGTTTCATTACTAGATGACTCGGCCGATGGGTGAAAAGCTGGAATTTTCCTTTGTTATAAAGCATTTCGCTACAGTCCTGTACTGTTAGTTGATTTTGAACTCGAATCTCATACGCTATGAGATCACTCTCAATTGCGTGCCTTCTTCATTAATCAAGCAACATATACCCCCTTCTGATAGTTTTTTATTTAAATATTATTATAATATTAAGTCTTTAGGTTTTATTTCAAATTGTCTTAAAAACTATTGCAGGAGACGATTGATGATTTAGGTAGATAAGATTGTACTTTTCCCTTATAAATGTATCTATTTTATGCACTTAAATAAACTTACTGTATACCAAAATCCTAATTATCTACAATTAATATTTAGACAGAACGACCGTAAATTGCCTTATTAGTATAGTGATCCTAAGCGAGACGGCCAAGTCTGGATTTATGCTCGGTTAATGGCAATGGGCTCGCCCCTTATTACGTGCGAACTAAAAAAAAAAATATACCAGCGATCAGTACACATCTGATACAGGCGTGGTAATATGTATGTTATAAACTTACATATAATGTATATTTGGGGAGGGTAACAATAAAACAACTAACAAGTTAAACAGTACTGACCCAGCCTAAATAATGATTGTTTATGGTTTTAAATGTTCACGGTTGCAAATAAAGTTTTGTTTTGTTTCATTCCAAAGATTTAGTTCGACAAATTCAAAGGGGTTATGGATATTCATGAATTATTGATTGTCGATTATCTTCCGTGAAGCGATATTTATTAGAGAATTGTTTTATGTTATGCAACATACATACATATTTTCACGCCTGTCTCCCATTGGGGTAGGCAGAGACTATAGATGACTATAGACTATGTTATGCAAAGTAGGTATAAATAATTAAATAAATATTCTGGGACATTTTTACACAGCACCATCTAGTCCCAAACTAAGCAGAGCTTATGGGTACTAGACAATGGATATAATACTTATATACTTTTTTTTTTGTTGTAAATACATACTTATAATACATAAGAAACACCCAGACGAACACAAACACTTATATTCATCACATAAATTTTTGTGTCCTGTGGGAATTGAAACCACGACCATGCTCAGCGGTCGTCAAAAATAAATTTGCAGATTATAAATTTGACTAGCCTAGACTGCCTCATTAGCTTAGTGGTCCTGAGTGCGACTCCTACGCTAGAGGTCTTGGGTTCGATTCCCAGGTCGAGCAAAGTATTATTGGGTTTTTCTATGAAATTCCAAGTAGCAGCTCAGAGTTTGGGATTTGTGCCCGGTAAATGGCAATAGGCTCGCCCTCTATTACATGGGACCTAAATATACCGGCGAACTGTGGGTGTACATTAGTACGCCTCTGCCTAACCCTTCGGAGAATACAGGCGTGATGGTATGTTATGTAAATTTGACTAATGTTTCCCGGTTTATAGGTTTCGAACTGCTTCTTTGATGTGGTGATAACACTTGCGGCCGTCGAGTCGAAGGTTCTAATTCCAGATCGGGATCGAGTCACAGTTCCTCGGTATGTTTAGCTTTTGCTTTGCTCGAACTAGGAATCGAATCCAGGACCTCTAGCGTAGGAGTCGCGCTCAGGACCACTAACTAAGGCTAATGAGGCAGTAATGAGCAAATAAGTTCTATAAATTTTATAACGTTAGGTTTTTTTAATTTATAATACTAACTTACTTTATATTGTAACAAGTTAAGCTTTCTTAATTATTTAGCTATTAACGATATGAGAAAATAACTTGGCAAGTAGAATATAATCCGGATTACGTTATGAAATTGATTTTAAACGTAATCAACCGCAGTTAGAGTCGGAAATGCTCAATAAATTGGATCGCTAAGTAAACATAATTAACGGGTCTTATTGTTAAATTGAAAACGTTGTGTATTGAACACGAGTGATATCTTTACTTATTGGAAATATGTCTTAATAAGTAAGCCGATCATTTCCCATACAATGGCTATTTATTTATAAGCTATCGTTTTGTTTGAAACCTGATTTCTCAAGTGGTTATTGATCACTTAGTAATAATAAACTATAACAGTTTGACTTTCAAACAATTGTTTCAGGAAAGCAATTTCGAAGTCAATTATTTCATTTTAAAGACAGGTAGGATTTAGATATTTTCAAATAAAAATGTTGTCTTCGAATAAGAAAAACTATTACGGATTGCAATGGCGAATAAAATGTAAGAGATGACCAGTCCCACCGCCAGACAGCACTCATTCGCGAACATGGTATTTTATGACGATAAAAAATACTATTCTATGTACAAATCGCGAATTTCACATAATCTGTTTAGCTATTGGTGTTTCTTACTTAATATAATTAGATTTAATTAATTCTTTGAATTAGTATCCCTCAACCCTTTACATTTTCCAAATAATGTTGGCGCAAAATAAATAAGGGTGGAACATTGTTTTAATAAGGCTACTTATTCAGCTATATTCCGATACATTGCTCAATGAATAGTATGTGACAGGTATCACAGACAAAGTAGGTCATGTAAAAGTCTGTGAGAACTTGTAGGTGTGCTCGTTGCGTGGAGCGTGTTTTTTTTCTGGATAATGGGTTTTTTATAATGATTGCTGTATTAATTAAATGCTTTTCGATTTGCTTAACAACATATGAATAGTAATGGTATGTATTTATTTTATTTCCTGCTTTTTATTTTTGCTTTAATATCATGATTTTAACTTTAACTGTACCTTGTTAAGAAATATACGTAATATTTTGTCTATAGCCGTAGAATTTTGATTCCTTAAAAATTTATAGCGTTTATTAACTCATTATTTTCTTTCCCAATTGGGTATAATTAAAATATTTTTTGGCAACATTAGCAGAATACCGTCGTAATAAAAAGTAAAAAAAACGAAAATATATATTTTTTCCTTAAACTGGAACTGATGGTTCGTTTGTAACTTTCAAACTCCGCTTCTGAAAACATTTATCAGCATTTCAATTTGGCAAAAAAAGCAATTTCATAAAATATTAGGAATTTGTTATATAATTGAATAATTTACTTGTTTACCCACGCAACTTCAGTTTATCAGATTGTTTACGCGGAAGGCAGTTACGACTCCGTAACCCATATTTATAAAAGTAGCGTTTAGTGCTAAATAATCTTTATATATCCCAGCTTATCCAAATTGAAGTTAATAAAGCTTAGGCAAATGTATATGAATCACACTTCTCAGGAGAAATTGCTTTTTAATCAAATGAAATGTTCACTTACCCTCGAGGCGGGCGGCGCGCGGTGCGAGGACGGCGACCGGCCCGGCAGCGGCGCACGGCCGCGCTGCTCAACCCCGCAACCACAACTGATATTCCAGCGCGAAAACTTCCCTCGAACGCGTCATCACTCACCCCATTCCCGTACCGGCCAATCATCTGTGGGTGACACCGGCGAAGCCTGCCGGCCTCACACGAAGGCCCACGAACGTTGGGGTGGCGATTGGATCTTTTAATCTGAAACGTAAATGCATACAAAAAGAAAACGACCTAGAGCTGTAAGCTACCGTGCACGGGTTGTAGGCTCAAACGAGTCGAGCAACAGGTAAAGCTTTTCAGGCGCAAATCTTGGCCATAAGTTGGCAATTTGGTTCTTTTTTAGAAGTCTAAATTTGGTTGAACAAATATGTGAATTATATTGGTGTCTACACAATTTAAGTAGCTACATTATTTCTTATACATCTATTATATATTCATTATCATGAATGTGATTTGTGATTAATAAGCTTTAACTGAATACTAGATGAAAATTCAGGCTTCTAGTTTAATCGACAACGAAGTTATAGGGGCTCGAAAATGGGCTGAACTGCTTCGAGAAAAGGATGGTATGGCCGTGCCCCTTGTTTTTGCTCATCTTGGGGGGGGGGGGGCACTGCCGTGCCCCCAGATTGGCTAAATTACTCCATACTAGCCTAGTGCGTGTTGGCAGACTATATTATTTCGATTTAGGGTTCCCTTTATACCGATGAGATTTAAGCTCAAGAGAAGTTCCTTAAACATTGTGGTATGTTGTTGTCTAAGTAAGGTTTTGTATGGCCACTTATCTTTATATATTAAATAAAATTAATAATACATAAATTAATAAAAAATAAACTTAATGAGATGAGAGATTCGAAGCTTCTTCTTCTTACCATATTTTATAATGGCGATGTTGTCATAGTTGCAAATCAACTTGGGAAACGATACATGGCTCGTATTGTGTTTTAATGTTTTATTCACATAAGGTGTTTCTAGGTGCACCTACACAGCTCACTTAAACAATTTTAATTGGTAGGAACATTAATATGTGCGATCCTATTAAACCAGTTTTTTTATTCCTTAGGCTTACGCTTGATCACAAGTTCGCTTGATGTTAAGCGACACTACGAGCGCGCTTGCCTAGAAGAAACCGATTCATCGATTTATTTATTCCGTTTTCAACACATAAGTAGTCTCAATGGCGCGAAATCATTAACAAGTAGGAACTGCCAAATCAGTTTGTAAAGTAATCTTAGAATAAACATAAAGGATTTATCAGTATTCTTTTACTTTGCATGTTTTACATTATTTAAAACTATGTTTTCCATTAGTTGTATAGTTGAAATTAATTGAACTACCTTCGAAATCCTATTAGCCGGGACCAGAAGACGTGCTGTGTATGTATAATTGAAATCCTTTTAATTAGATTGTTTGGTGGTGGGACACGTTACTCGTGGACCATTAGATTACTTGTTTAATTCTTGACCACCACCAGGGCCGTAATCTAAGTTGTAAACTAAATCTTGGGCTCCGTCTCACATATCCCATAAGCCGGGCTCGGCTGCTATTTGAATGCTTCTCGAACGACCACGAATTAGTATGCGCGCTCCATTCGGGCCACCATCCCAATGGGCCGTAAGCGCCTCTATTCTATACCACTTAATCGCGGTTGTTTTTTTTATTTAAGATTTGTTGTCCTTTTGTGATTGTTTGGGGTTAATAAATGAACTGTTAGGCGTATTTTGGTATTCTAGGCAAGTGATTTTATATTAATTATGCGAACTTCAGCGATATATATTTCTTTTAATCTAAAATAAAAGATGTCTGCCCGTCTTTTCGCACGCAAAAAATGTCTACACAACAATTTTCTCTGTCCTCTCGCCTCATCTTACTTACTCTTTTAATAAATAATACTCTTAAAAAAACTTAAAATCTTTTAAAAATAATGTGTATCTAAATATATTTTAAACACCAATATACTGTAGATACTCGGCAAACAGAATAGGCCACCGACGCGGTTCAATTTGTAAGTGGGATCTTGGGATACGTTCATTTTGTGTAATACACAACTACGGAATCATTCCGGCGGTGCCTGAATTATGTAAATATGGAGCCGAATACATATTCGTGTGAATAAATGTCGCTACAACTCGAAGGTAGCATGTTTAAATACTTATTTACTTATTTATTTATGCGAAATATAACAATTTATTACCATTGTCCATTGCTAAATAAATTTTGACATCTTCTAAGCAGGCCAGGTCCGGGAAACAGTAATACAATAGTTTTGTCGTCGTTGATATTTTTAGAGTGAAAATCAAATCTCTAGTTCTAATTGAATGTTAACGAGAACATTTAAAAAGGCCTGATTTTAATTTAATTTAAATTTCAGTATACAATAAAAATAAGAAATAGACTAAAACAAATAAGTACTAAACCGAAGGACTAAACCGAACTATTCATAATCATATGGTATGATAGGTACTCAAGTCGCGGTATTACCTAATATAGCCTATGCAAAGTTTCGAAGTGAGCTTTTACGTATCTTGATGTAGTTTGTGTTATCTTGGGCCTGTAGCAGTGCGCATTGTTTCTGTTACATGTGTATCTCGCTGCAAATATTTAGACTCAACTATGCCTGATATGAGTCACTAACTATAAATGTGTTTGGTGCAACTGGATATCTGTTATCAGGAAATCTAAAGTGTTTTGTTTCACCAGTCGGTCTTTCAGAACAGATTTTTTACATTTAATTTGAGAAAATATTTAAATTTTTTTTGATCGTTCGACTTAGTAAATACATGCATATTTTTTGGTTTGTCTCCAGTAATATGTAAGGAAATATTTTATTTTATTCTTGATAGACCTAAACTTTGCCTAATGTTAAGCGCCACTGCGATCTATGATGGAGCGCGCTTGCCTAGAAGTAACTGATTCACCTATGTTTGAAATTTAATTAAAATTAAATTTAAATTACATATTTGTAAGAGTACTATTCTCTGTGATACTCAATATTTAATCTGTAATCAGTTTCTACTCAAGGGATAATCTCTGGGATACCCGACTAGTTTAGGATCCTATCGGAGGCGTTATTCATGAGTTCTTCACTTGGCGACACAACGTCTCTCTGCAATTGAAAATCGAATGCGATGCTGAAATAGTACTTTATTTAAAAGACATTAACGATGTTTGTTTAATAAAAAAAATATCTATTAAAATAAACAAATTTAATTTTATAAATTCTAGAATAAATTTAATATTTAAAACATTTATTAAAAACATGGTTGATGAAATTGCGTGAGTAATGAGCGCGAAACTGACCTGCCGTCAGTCGGTACTGTAGGGCCAGGAGGCAATTTAAAAATGTGTCCCAAGGCGTCGCCTAGTTGTCTATATTATGTGGCGAGATATGCAGGGCGCCCGCCGCGTCGCCTCCGCCCGTGCTACAGTGCTACGACGCTACGAGAAATGCTACGAGCCTGCGTAGCAAAACATGATGTTTAACAATAGAAGACTAAGGTAAAATTGTGGTTGCGTAAATAAAATTAAACGTGTTACATACCAATTTCTTTAGGAAACGTAGAAAAATTCAAATAATTATGGGCAAATTTCACTATGGCTAGCTACTCGTATTGTGGAAGTTGACATTATACTATTTCAAATATCTTGACTTTTTATCCGTCAATTATTGGAATTGGATAAAAAAGTGATAATCTATACTAATATATGAAGCTGGAAAGTTTGTTTGTTTGTTTGTTTGCTTGAACGCTCTAATCTCAGGAACTGCTGGTCTGATTTATGAAAAATTCTTTAAGTGTTAGATAGCCCATTTATTGAGGAAGGCTTTAGGCTTTATATCAAGTTCAAAGTTCAAGTTCAAATGTTTTTATTTCAAATAAGCTTTTACAAGCGTTTATGAAACGTTGTGATTCTAGTTGCACGGTTCCAAAAGGTCGATCCTATGGAGAAGAATCCGGCAAGAAACTCCATGGACACTCTTTTAAAATAAATGAATTACAAACTTCACTGGTACAATATTGCGATAACAAGATGTGAGGACGTTGAAGGATGTCCAAGTTTGACCGAGGTCGACTATATTAAACGAAGATTCACGTTATTTGAGAATCCGATGTCATTTCTAAATAAAAATAAAAAACTATGTGGTAACGCACACCATCAAAGCGACAAATAAAACTAGGTGTCTACTTAGACAAGCCACAACGTACACACATTTACAGTTTCTGTTGTGGTAAACAATACTTTCCATATGAAGACATCTCGATATGTAAATAATATGGAATCTGTTAAAGCTATGTCCATCTACTTATAAGGTTCCTACTATAGCTACTAACTGACCAACATGAAAATTAATAAGCTTATATTAGTCTCTAATAATCAACAGTTTCATTTTGCCAGGGAGGCCGCAAATGCATCCGTATCTAACAACCACACATTCTTATCGTTAACATAGTCCTTGGTTTTGTAATAGGCTTTCTTAAGAAGAACAGATTTGACGTGTCTTTTAAATTTCTTGCCAGTGAGATCGGTGACACATTTTGGGAGTTTATTATAGAAACGCACACAATTTCCTAGAAATGATTTATTTGTTTTAGTTAGTCTAAATTTAGGTACCACTATTTTATGTTTATTCCTAGTATTAAGGTTGTGAAAGTCACTATTGACACTGAACTTCTGCAGGTTTTTGCGCACATACATTATGTTTTCAAGGATGTAGAGTGACGGCATCGTAAGTATATTGATGTTCTTAAACACTTCTCTTAGGGAATCGCGAGGGCCCATATCGTAGATTGCGCGGATGGCCCTTTTCTGTAAGATAAATATGGAATCTACGTCTGCAGCTGATCCCCATAGCAGAATACCGTACGACATAATGCTGTGAAAGTAGGCAAAGTACACGAGTCTGGCTGTAGCTACATCAGTGATCTGCCTAATTTTTCTCACTGCGTATGCAGCGGAACTTAACCTGCTAGACAGGGCCGATATGTGCGCACCCCACTGCAACTTACAATCAACCGTAACACCTAAGAAAACAGTTTCATTAACTAGGTCGAGTTTGCTGCCTTCAAGAATTAGATTAGGTTCAATTTGTGGTACATTTGGTAACGAAAATTTAAGACATTTAGTTTTGCTAGCATTAAGTAGTAGGTTATTAGCAGCAAACCATTTGGATAAGGATTTTAGACTCTCATTTACATTATAGAGATTGCTATCATTTCGATCGATTTTAAATATAAGTGAGGTATCGTCAGCAAATAATACTATATTCGATATCTCAGACATCATATAGGGAAGGTCATTAATGTACGCTAAGAAAAGAAAAGGGCCTAAAATAGAACCCTGTGGAACACCAATTCTAACTGCAGACCCGGGAGATGTGACTCCATTTATGCCCACTTTTTGCAGCCTCTTAGAAAGATAGGAAGACACAAGCTCCAAAGATAGCCCTCTTATACCGTAGTAGTTCAATTTACGGATAAGCGTATCGTGATCAACGCAATCGAAAGCTTTGGAAAGATCACAGAAGATACCTATAGCATCCTGTGAACCCTCCCAAGCCTCTAAAATGTGAGAGACTAGCTTTGTACCAGCATCAGACGTAGACCTGCCTTTCGTGAAGCCAAATTGCTGATCATGTAAGATCTTGTTTTTGTGAAAGTGTGCTATCATTTGATTAAGCATAAGCTTTTCAAATATTTTACTTAAGGCAGGGAGAACAGAAATGGGCCTATAATTACTGGGATTCGCTTTACAGCCTGATTTGAAGATAGGAATAACTTTACTATGTTTCATTAAGTCTGGAAAGGTTCCTGTCTTAATACAAAGATTAAATATATTTGTAAGGATTGGAGCGATATTGTCAATTATTGAATTTAGTGCTTTAACAGATATGCCCCATAAATCTTCAGTATTTTTAATATTTAAACTTTTAAACGCTTTTATAACCATAGGCGGAGATACTTGGCTAAACTCAAAGTTTGGTATGTCTCTTTTGAAAAAATTCTTTGCTAGAGATTCTGCTACTAAAGGGGACGAATCTAAACATTTCGTGACCTCGATCGGGACATTAGTAAAGTATTTTTCAAAAGCTTTTGCAACTTCCGCGTGGTCTGAGATTATTTTATTGTTTACTTTTAAACTCAGATCTGTGTCCTGTTTTCGGTTTTTATTAGTTTCCGCATTTATTATCCTCCACACTGTTTTAATTTTATTATCGGATTTGTTAATTTGACTGCTAATGAGTTTCGATTTCGCTAGAATGCATACTTTTTTAAAACACTTAGAATATTGTCGTACATAATTATGAAAACCTTTGTCAGAGGTTAATGATTTTTCATAGTACAGTTTGTAAAGAACATCTCTACTTTTCCTAATGCCGTTTGTGGCCCATTCATTAAATTTACATTTTTTACGCTGGGTAACTCTTCGAAGAGGGCATGACTTATTAAATGATTTACATATTATATTGAATAGCTTATTGAAATTTATGTTGGGGTCATTAGAAATAAAATTAGTGTTACACAATTGCATTGTAATTAGCTCGTAGAACGAACGTAATTTATTTTCTTTCAGAGATCTAACCAATATGTTTTTATTAATAGGTGGCCTTTTGTTAGTCTCTATAGAGATCAGTTGTCCCATGTGATCCGATCTAACACCGCTAACTATTGAAGAGCCTTGAACTGCACAATTTGAAAAAATATTATCAATACAAGTATTGGAAGTAGCAGTAATCCTAGTAGGTTCATTAAAAATTGGTTCCAAATTAAAAGAATTAAATAATGCTAGAAATTTACGTTTTTCAGGGGATTCTATTAAAATATCAATGTTTATATCACCACAAACAAATATGTGTTTCTTGCATTTAAATACTTTTCTAAGAACATCTTCCATTACTATCAAAAATGTTGGAAAACTTGAAGATGGTGGCCTATACACGCATATGATAATATAGTTTTCTACTTCAGCACATGCTACCTCACATAAGCGATCAACAGAGCACGAGGTGATGTCTTTTCGTTCTTTGAATTTAAGATTATTGTTACATAGAATTAATGTTCCGCCACCCGCGGCTGTTATTCTGTTGTACGCACTGGCCACTGTGAAGTTAGTTACATTAAATTGCATTGTCTCAGGTTTTAACCATGTTTCACAAAAACATAAGATGTCAATGCAATATTTATCTACTAAAAGTTCTACATCTAAAATTTTGCCAGAGAAGCGATTTATGTTCTGGTGGTAAAGAAGAATCCTATCGTTATGCCTCTCTATTGTCGGTTGGGAAAGTTTAAACAATCTATCACAGCATTATTAGTGAGGCTAGATAATACTGATTTGTCACTAAAAATCACAGATTGTTGGTTGGGAAAGTTTAAACAATCTATCACAGTATTATTAGTGAGGCTAGATAATACTGATTCGTCACTAAAACTAACTAACCTATTCTTTGGAATATTTTCTATCACAGATTGAATATTGTAGGCTATCAAAGAAGCCATCACGTGTTTACATCTTTTGGGAAGAAACATAGCTTCACCAGTCAATTGAAAGCCACTAACAAACTTGTTTGTGTCAAAATATAATAATTTATCACCATGACGACATGTCAACATATAAATAATATTGTTTAATTTATGAACATAGTCATTTTCTTTATCAGATAACAAATGGGAGTAAGGCAGAGCACAAATCATAATTTTTCCGACATTCAAATTTAGTAAGGCAGAGATCCCATTAACAATATCTATTTTTTTAACCCCAATACTATTTCCTATAAGTAAAACAATGTGTGATTGACTATTTAAATTGGAATTTACAATCTTGTCGACAATAAGATTAAAATGCAGATTGTGATGACAGTTGTTAGTTACACTATGACTCATATTATTTTGAAGTATGGATCCGAAACCAATTCCTATCTTATCAGAATAGACTAAACATTTATAGTTTGGCTGGATGTGTTCACAGGCAGACAAAGGTTGAGCTAGCTTGGGTAATGAAGATACATGCCGGAGCTCAGGAGGCGGAACAGAGTGATCACTGTTGCACGAGAGATTGTTTGTTAAGGATTCAAATCTCTCAGCATTAAACTTTACTATATCCAACAGCTCACTGGCCTCCAACATGCGTTCACTAAGTTGTTTTTGTGAATCTTCATACCTGGCAAATATATCTTGCAACATGTTTTCTTTACATAATAGCTCCTTCTGTAACAGCTCAGTATCTACACTATACATAGATCTACAGGTGTCCAATTGCATGGCACATTCATTTAATTCATTAACTAGCCTAATGCGCTCCCTTCGTAGATTGGTATTAGATTTTATAAGTTGACCTTTTTTAATAGCTAACCGTTGCCGTCTGATGAACCTATTGATTTTTATATATTTTTTTAATTTATTGTGACTTAATAATAGTGGCTTTTCTATTATGGTATCATCACCTGTTAGGTCAATGGTGGTTAGAGTTGGTGAACACCCCGGGATAGACACACCACCCACCAGCTCATCAAATAGCCTCTGGGTGGCTGAAGACTGTTCACAAGCCCTAACCGTCTCCTGCTGGGTAATGGTGTTATGTGCAGCACTTAATTCCATTTGAAGATCTGAAATACGTCTAAGAGCTAACTCATGAGTATCACTACATTGACTGAAAGATGACACTATTTTGTTTAGTTGATCATGACGGTCCAATAAATCCATATATTCAATGTGCAGTTCCGCAAGCTCATGTTTAAGGGATGTGTTCTTGTCAATTATGTTTTTCACTTCAACCTCACTGTCTTCCCTTTCCTGTAGCAGTTGTTTGCATAGGGTTTTTGAAGACTCAAGTTCCTTCAATGTTGCTCTCAGCTTTTCCTCAATATCTTTAGTTGTCATTCTGCGGGTCATCATTTTAAGTTTGATGGGTCACCTGGAATTTCAGAATTGAAGAGTGAGTACAAACTAAAGACAAAGTGAAATAAGTTAAAGTGAGATGCAGTTTGTGGAAAATGATTACAAGTTGGGAAAGAAGAGAACTGTAAAAGGGAGAAAACAAAAAATAATATATATATATTAGTAATGGGAAATACAGAAAAGAAATTTGGTTATTCCAAGGTATATATTAAAGCTGAGAATAACTGCTAAGAAATTTAATTTAATAAAAAAGGGGACATCAATTTTAATGTAAAAGTGGGTAGGTTTTTTTCCTAACCAAATAATGTTATAAATAAGGGGAAAGTGGAAAGTATTGGTTACGATATGTTGGTGAAATGAAGTATTTAGTTTTATGAGTATGTGCTAGGTCAGTTTTGAAGTGTTTTAATGTCTGGGCGAATGTTTTCGTCGTCGATTTTGCTTCCACACTATGTCAAGCAAAAGGAGACATAAACTGTGCCGGCGTGTGATTGACGTAGCTCATAACAATGAGCAGTGTGACTGTACAGTGTCAGTGTAATAACGCAACAACAATACAATTAAAAACTAACGAAATAAAACAAAATACTCCCCGGGTTTGACGGTTTCAAGTCCACCTGTTGACAGCCGGTAGATTTTTTTCTCACCAGACGAAGATCTTGTGTCAATACACAATAGTAAACACTGGATACATCAATTTATTTTCACTGTTATTGTTAATCACTCAATTTATAGTAAATATACACAATAAATTATTTAAAATAAAATATTAAATCTAAGGAGCCGTTTTCTGACGTCCTGTTACCAGTGTTGCCATTCTCCTATCATCACGCTAAGACTAAGTAACTATTCCACGCGGACGAAGTCGCGGGCGGAAGCTAGTGTTTTATAAAAGTTAAAAGTTTAGCAATATTTGTATCTAATCAAATGTCCAGCAAAATAATCGCATATCTATCAAATAAACAAAATATCTCAGAAAAAATTACGAAAGTTGCGCGAAATAAAAGATTTTCTAACATTACAAACAAGATTATTTTAGTTTACATTCAAGAAAATTAAACTTCACATTATTATAATATGTTTCTTGTGTATAGTCTGAGAAGGTGTCCCGTAACATCTAAAAAGTTGTTTGGTCTGTGTCGTTTCCTGCGCCGGGCGTGCACGGGGGGAGGGCGCGAAGTTGACTTGATTGGAAACCCTATTCCATATTTATTATGGGCCTATTTTGTCATGTTTATTGACGCGCCTGTCGGGATATAACTCCAGGTTATTAGGCGAGTTTCAAACTTACTTTATTCAATAACATAAGCGGATGACAAAACATTTTTTTAATTTAGTTCGCTAAGGCAAATTGGTTTATAATTGAGTCGGTTTTTTTCACTACTTTTTATATACCTATGTAATGATATTAAGCTGGAAGATAGTAGGATACATTATTTTCAGATATTTAGGTAATGCGATGACATTTTTTTATTCTTGATAGGCTTAGTACGTAGTAGTACCTAGTAGTAGACCAGTACAGTTAGGGCGGTTCCCTATAACCAATCTGTCGATACATTTGCCTACTAGAGGTAGGATTTTGACATTACTTGTATGGAATTTATGTCAAAATCCTATCTCTAGTAAGTAAATCCACTGACAAATTTATTATTTTCACCATAACCGACACAACATAAGCTTAGTCATCGCTAAATTTAATTATGGAAAGGTCAACCACAAAGAGAAAAAAGCTTGTCATTTAGTAATACATCGGAGATAACCCACATTCATCATTATAACCTTTCTGGCTCGTTAACGTCCGAACATAAACCAAAGGTGACAAAAGTACAGTGAATATGTTGTGTAATACTTACCAGATGTGGAGCTTAAAGCAAACACTTAATGTGAGGTCGAAAGTCTATCAACAGGCGAACAGCATGACTTGAAGGTGGTACGCTCTTCATGCTTCGTTCAGACTACTTGCTACGAAAAGGAAAGAACCCACTTGAAGTATACAATTTTATTAAGGTCTCCCTTCTTCAGAACAATAATAATACCAGTTCGCGATTGGTCCAGTATAAAAAGAAAGATGGAGTTAAAATGTAGCCATTGATAACAAGATATTACATAACATAAAATCATACAAAATCAACCCATTACATTGGCCTAGTTTAGACGTTAGTGGTCATTGTCTTACGATTTAAGTTTGTACCGGATGGATTTTATTTTTATCTTTTTTTAATGGGATAGAGGAGCAAACGAGCAGACGGATCCGCGCCACCCATGGATAACCGCAACACCAGAGGATCAGTCACAAGTGCGTTGCCCGCCTTTTAAAAGGGTTTGGGCCTCTGGTAACTTCACTCACTCGGTGAAACACAACGGAAGCGTTGTTTCACACCAGTTTTCTGTGAGGCCGTGGTATCACTGCGGTTGAGCCGGCCCATTCGTGCCGAAGCATGGCTCTCCCACGTGAAATTAACATCATCATCAGCCTATATTCGTCCACTGCTGGATATAGGCCTCTTCTAATGAACACTACAGAGCCCGATTCGTCTTTCCTCATCCATTCATTGCAAGCGGCCTTCCGCAAATTGTCACTCTGGCCAGCGGGTGCGGTGTATACATTTCTTCGTTCTATGTTCAATCGCCTCGTAAGTTCAGAATTATTATAATAAGAATGTTAATTTGTTAAATAAAATAAAACAACGTCCGTTCGATCGTGTAATAGCAAATATCTGTTCGAAACGCTCGCTTGCACTATTCGAATTTGACCGATATACCACGATAAAATAAGTAAAAGTAGTCTTATTTCATTTTCGTGACGATGGATTGTAATTAAAACAAATTTAATTATTCAAAGGTTTTACTTGTATCTATATTGTTACTTAACCCAAAGATTAAGAATATTTTAAGTTATCCTTTTTACCATTATTGTAAGTGATAACCGGGCAAACGGGAATTATCTGTAGGTAAGATTTTTTCTATTTAAAAGCGTTTTTTTGTAGTGAAAACTTCTTTAGCAGCGCTATGCACTTGGGAAACAAAATGTTAAAATCTCGACAGATCATATCGGGACAGATAAGACCGTAAGACCGTAAAGCAAAAGTGAAAACAAATGTTTTCTTAGACAGTACATCTGAACATTATCATTTATTGAAGTGAAATCTTCGTTAATATTCAATTTTTCACTTCTGTCAGCACTCCCGGAGTGCAACCCGTTGTTTTTTTATAATATTTCAATTTTTGTAACACCAGGATAAAGAAATATTTTGCAGGCAAGCTCAATGGTGTGTTGTAAGGCGGGCCGGTGCGCCCGGAAGCGTTGTTAAAGGCATTATTATCCGGACGGTCGCGCTGCAAATAAATCGTCTGCCGAGCGCCCGCTCTTTCGATTATCTTCAAATCTTCATTACACCGACGTATGCTCTCGCGCCTCTTGCACTTACGTTTTATATTGCTACGATGAATGAGAGCCCTATTGGGCCTATTACCAAGACATTTACAGATTACGCTTAACGTTGATAAGTAATGCATTTGAAAAATATTATTTTTGGTATTAATAGTCAGTAGATTGGGTCATTTATTTTTACTTAAAACTATGTTTAAAGAATAACCTTTGTAACGCCTTTGTAAATAGTTACTTAATATTCAGTTATTGGTTAGGTTAGCAAAAATTCAATTTGAATTTAGAAAACATACAGGCAAATAATGGAGGATTAGGAAGGTCGGGATTAAAAAGGGCTTATTGTTAATCCTAAACCTACCGCATTCGCTTCCACATTGCTATCATGTATAGAGATAGCGTGAACAGGCAGAAGGTAAATTGTATTTTTATTGAATGACATAATTTCAAAGCATATAGTTAATTATATTTCCGACTTAACTTTAATCCTACAAAATTCATAAGTTCCGGATACTACTTCAAAACACTAGTGGAAAACTGCAACCGAGAGCTATGCATGTATTAATGTTACATCACTTATTACGTATGTACACGAGGTAGCAAGTAGACGCTCTTCGGTATTACGAATTGAACATTGCAAGAAAATTCCACCCGACATGTTTCAAACTCTATGAAGCAATGAAACTTCAGTTCAATAACAAACTTTTAATGAAACACGGTTAGTTGATCTCTCTACAGGATGTTTTTGATTATACATCATATTAATAAAAACCTGTTTGTTAAATAATAATGTTTATTGTTAATTCAATGTACACTATATTGATATATCAATCATTGATTAGATATTATAAGTTGTCAGCATCTTATCTAGCATTAATTCAGATAATCGTGGGGCAATAGATTTTGCATCATGTCTGCAATTTGTTACTTGACGGGTTTATGAAAGATGCTTATTTAAGTGTAGCATTCACAATTGAATATTGGTATATTCTTTTGTGAAATAAAAGCCACTGATCGTTTTATACCTTAAATTTATTAACCAAATTCATTGTTGAATAAATTCGTGTTCATTTAGAATAAATTATGGAATTTATATTTTATTCATTCTATAAATGAGTCCTTGTGTTGTGTTACTGAAAATCTGTTACAGCTATGTCTTATGCCAATATTTAAAGGAAAAAAATACTTAACGTTTAAATATATACTCTCACATATATTTTGTTACGAACAATAACTAAATTAAGAGCAGTAAACAACAACCTTAACTGTGCACCATCCAACTTGAGCAAGTAGTTAGTGATTTTATTGAAATGTCGGCGAAGGCCGGTGACAGGCTTGCCCACCGGATATTGATTTACCGAGGCCAATGGCGACCAGTTCCGGCTGCACCAGATACACTAACATATTAGCTTTGTGCCGCATGTGCCGCCTAATTAACTACCTCACTGTTTAGTAATGGAGCGCCAAGATCAAATGCAATTTTCCCCACGTTGGACATTTTAAATTGGCCGATTTAAGTTCGTTTGGCGTTCTTTGAACAAGAAACTGGACGATGGTAAGCCAGTTATAAATTAAGGACAAACTAACGATGTTTTGGCGCGTTTGGGAAGGTATAGTGTAGGTATACCTTCTATAGCGTACCCATACTTTAAATAAACTTTCATGCTAACTTTAAGTATAAACGATTATTTATGCTGTTCAGAATAGAGTAGCTATGTTATTTAGTGATTCGCTGCCACGCTGGATTGATTCTTCTCTAATAATTACAGGCAACACTGCTTTTGCCAGCAATGCCCATAACTAATAAAATAGCTAGGCTTGACCATCAGGTAAATCCAAACAGTCGGAATCAGTGTAATGCTCTCTAAACGTTTGATATGGAATGAATAACATCACAGGCTCGTTACAAATGGATGAGCCGCGCGAGGCCGACACACGAATCATGTTTACGTGCAGTCTATTTGTTTCAAATCAGTGGATGTGGCGTTTCAATTTACTAAATGTGTCTACTTATTTGAGCTTGGCTGATGTTTGATCAATTTATTTAGCGAGGATTTAGAGATTATTTATAATTTGAATGTTGCCTTTAACAGCTCTAAGCATTGAACGACTAAAAATATAATTACCTAAAGGTCTCTTCTTGGGTGAATAGATTTGAAATACAAAAATATTTTTAATTGCAAATCAGAATCATTCGGTTTTTATCGGTGATCGCTTCTCTATAAGAATTGTCCTGGCGATGATTGCCGGGCGATATGACTGCTGTTACATGAGGCATTGCTGTAGCAGACGTGCTGTTGTACCTGATACAATTTATTTTGTTATTTGTGTTTGTGTTTTTAAGGGAACTATGATTGCCAGAAAGAAATGAATCTTATTTAAATGCAAAAGCTTCCCTTCCACTTTTTTAGTGATTAGTAGTAATTAGTGGTTATCGTCATAAAATAAAAAGTTATATAACATATTTTCTAGTTCCACGTCGGCCTGGGGCGAGCAGGGCGGGGACGCGATTCTCTCACTCGACAGATCACCTGAAAGTGTACCACTTAATAACTCACATCCTCTCGCGGTTCACTGGGCAGCCGCTGGATCGTCACATATCTCTAAATATGGCCGCCGAAGCGTGACGTCGCCTGCACAGTTACAACACTGGGATTAAGCCCACATGCCCACATCTCTCCTACAGTACGATGTGCTTACGTGTGTCGTGAGCCTTTAACGATTTAATACTAAATTAACGATACTCCTTTTAACTTTGATTTTTTGTTATGGAATATGTTATAAATGTGGACACACTTTTATGATTATGATTATGACGATAAACGATTATTCTATTCTATTCTATTCTATTCTATGATGATTATGACTAGCCTATTGTGTCCCACTGCTGGGCAAAGGCCTCCCTTCATGTCTCCATCTATCACGATCTTGTGCTGTTTGGACCCAATCTGCATTGACCCAATTTGGACACACTTATTATGAAAAAAAAGAATATGTTTGATATTAGAGTATAACATGTATGATAGCAAATATCGTGAACAACGCATTTTTGAAATAAATTTATCACATTAAGGGCCACTTGCACCAACTTCAAAATTGTATTTAAATTGTATTTAAACACGATTTTTCATAGAATTTTTGTGTTTAAATACAATTTAAACACATTTAAGAAGTTGGTGCAAGTGACCCTAAATATCTAGTGATCAGCACTAGCCATATGTTTTTCCTCAATATTTACTTAAATAAGCTAAGTGAAGAGTATAATAATATTCATTGGGCTAGGGCAATTTTCCGGGTGAGCGACGAAGCGTCTTTGATCAGCACGACTATACCCCGAGAATAGAAAAAAATAAGGATTATCTAGGTACAGCTTTACAAGTTATAAAAAATCATAATTAATATTTTTAATTAGTTTGGGTTATGTGATAGAATGTTTGTATTGCTAGAATATTATATACCTGAATACATTTGGCGGTAGGTACTCAGGTCCTATATTGAATTGAAAGATATGTTTGTGTACATCACTAAAAGCATTTTCCAAAATACTTGTTCTCCAAAGTAATTCAATTTTACACCCCAAATAAGTTGGCCACAAACACGTGTAGGTTGATCACTCGTCGTTTGTCTATGGACACAAAATGTCGGGGACGGGTCGCAGCGCAAGGGTTGAGTGACGCGTCTTGTAAGCTATACGCTTCACCTTTTAAACATTACTTCCAGTATGCTTACAAGTAATTATGCATACCAAAATGACTTGCAAAGGCAGTGTAATCGGGTCATTAACTCATTATTTGTGATCATAATTAACGAGAAAACGAGCTTTACAATAATAATAATTGTTTATTATTATAATTATTGTGATGGATACATTCACATTCAAGATACTGTCTAAGTTATGTAGGCGGATTTGGCCTAACTTTGATCTTTGTAGAAGAAAATTCCGTTACGCGATGAAAATAATCTAATGTGATACTTATTATATATTTGATTTTCCCGTCGGTTAGCACTTTGCTTTTAGTGGAATATGGCTGTAATATATTGAATCTGTTGAGAAATATCACAAAAAATTGGAAGACCATATTTATTTGGAAAACTTTTACGTTACTAGGAAATTTTGTTTGCTTCACGTTGACTTTTATCTTTGTCAACTTACAATATTAATATTCGGGACTACCTACAGGGTAAAAGTTATTATAGGAAACGTACTAATAAAAATTAAATACTTTGTTCTACTTTGTTTTATTCCTATTTTGGTAACAAACTGAATACAATCTCTTACCTGTCCGACTTTATGTGTTGAAGATTGCGGATTGCCTCTTAACGTCGGTAAAGCACTGAGCACGTATGGACTGGCGTAGAGGACTCTTCACTGTTACACTTCTAATACCATTGATGTAGTGCCACTACTACTGAAGTCGGAAATAGTTTGTTCTGCGGTCAATTGGGATTACACAGACTACTTAGCTATATGTTTTCTGCAAATAACTATTGTTATTGGGTTTCTTTATATTTAATTGTCTGTTATGAGACTGAATAGAATTTGTTAACATTTAAACAATGTTTAGATCTTGAGGCTTCAAGTTTACAACATCAAGTGTTTTTTTTTATTTTTACAGTTTGAGAAGAGATCGCGTGTGTCACTGGTGGATGACAAAGCGCGTGTGCGCACGCAGGTCACGGGTGGTGGGGAGACTTCCGGCACGATGTGTCGCACCCTTCCGGCGTGCGCAGGCGCCGCCGTCACACCGCGCTACATCGAGCGTGACCGCACCCACTACCGCGCACAATAATATCCTATTGTCATCTAATAAATGGAGTCTAGCTATCTATGAAATTATTTCATGCATACACGAATAAAATAATCTAAATCTACATTATAACGTTTTGGACAGTGATGTCCTATTTGATGAACAAAATTTTAAAATAATATTTGTATACGAGCCATATTACATAGAAAAAGCACTTTGACGGAACGTAGTTTGCGGTTTTGTTTAATTAGTCTTAAATGGAAATCGTTTAACTGTTGTTTATTACAAGGCCCGCAATATAAACCAATTAGTAAGTACGCACAGGAAAAGCTTTTATGATGAAATTAATGTATACGGTTAAAGTGTCCTGAAAAACAAAGGGGTATTAATTTTAATAGTGACATGCTATATGTAATGGCATGCGGCCACCTGAGCAGCTGCTTTCAATATTTTCATTATCTTTATTCGCTGTCGCGATTGCAGTTAAAATAAGCCTTTATATTTCGGCAGGCTTCAAACAAAATATTGGTACAGCAAAATCGAGCAGTGAAAGACCATTGGAGCATTGAATACCTTTATCAGCCGTCAGTCACGTGTTCAAATTTTGTCAATACAACGCGGTGGTTATTCAGAAGAGATCGGAAACAATTAGACTACAGTGGCATTGGTCAGCCGAGCGCATATCCGTGCGTCGCGCGCTGCCCTACTGATTTACTCACGAATATTTTCCTCGACATGGAAACAACTAGATCACTAAATAGAATTAAACCTTATTGCTGTACACACTAAGCACAGTATGCAATCGGAAGTCAATATGGGATGTTTACTCCTTTTTCAAATTAATTCGCCTTATTTTAATTCAACGAATGAATATGAATATCGGTCAGCATGTTTGAATGAGATGCCATTTAATCAATGCTCACATAATAAATGAACGGGTAGGTACAACGTACTTAATTTTTTTATTGTAATTATAACTATACGAGGTTGTTTATTACTTATAGATTTGTATTAGGTATTTTTTTATTGTGATATTGTAAAAGTAAAAATAACCAAGAGCTTTTTTTATGGCACATAGGTAAGTACTACTGCGTTTAATAAAAAAACTGAAATCTCTACACACGGCTACGCATCACAGTTTTTATTTTAGTATCTCTCATCGTCTAGTCTGTCCGCACAGTGACATATCAGCTAATACTGAAAATTATTGCTTGATGTGTACCTAGCCAAGCGACGTGCGTACAATATGGATTGTAATTTTCAGTAATTAATGTAACGGTGAAGCTACTGTTTATTTCTGGAAACATTATTTAACTCGACAACTTTTTTTTATTTTTTATTCTTCATAGGATTACGCTTGATCACCAGTTCGCCTGATGTTAAGACACTGCGACCTAAGATGGAGCGCGCTTGCCTAGCAGAAACCGATTCACTCGTGATTTAAAGAAACCTAGATTATATCTATTATTCTGACGAAGACATCAGATTCCAAGTTTGCAACTTAACTGTTAAGTGGTCTACGCTGAGTGCTGCGTAATTATCTTCGACAATAATTAGGTATCGCTCCTTTTTCAATTGGGAGATTCATGTCCTTACTAGCATGTAGGTACGTATAGGTATGCAAAGTTAATGTATGCATGCGGTGTTCCCACGTAAGCGTGGTCGCGGTAACTAGTTTGTATCTCGGCCGTCGGCTAAGTGCGCTGTGCCCGACTGTCCGAGTAACTTAACCTAATATTCGGTAATTGCGTTAGGAGCCGCAACATAATTAGCAGGCTCTCTCAGTTGGTCAGCTAAGACGTTCTATTGATACGTGCTTTGTGGTCGAAAACGCATCGACTTGCATAGTGTGCACTGTGTTGAAAGTTAATTAATAATTACATAATTATAAATGCCTCAATAGCCAAGTGGTCCTGACCGCGACTGCTACGCTAGAGGTCCTGGGTTCGATTCCCAGGTCGAGCAAAGTGTTATTGGTTTTTTCTATGAAATTCCCAGTAGCAGCTCGGAGTTAGGAATTTGTGCCCGGTTAATGGCAATAGGCTCGCCCCCTATTACATGGGACCTAAACATACCGGCGAACTGTGGGTGTACATTAGTACGCCTCTGCCTAACCCTTCGGGGAATATAGGCGTGATGGTATGTATGTTTGTTAATTATAAATGCATGATTACTGGTATTAGTCATGTTGGTATCATTACACAATATCCATACTTCTTTATGGTAATGTGTATGTAGTATTATAAATGCGAAATTAGCTTTGTTTATCTATTTTTCTGTTATTGCACGCTTATACCGCTCAACAGAATGTTGAGCACAACTATCGCTATATATCACTACCACGGCCTCACAGAAAACCGGCGTGAAAGTTGTTTCACGCCGGTTTTCTGTCTACCCCCACTTTCGGTACCCCCACTCACTCAACAAAACGCAACGTAAGTGTTGACTTACGTTGTGTTTTGTTGAGTGAGTGGGGGTACCGAATGCCCAAACCCTTTTAAAAGGTCGGCAATGCACTTGCGACTTTTCTGGTGTTGCTGGTGTTTATGGGCGGCGGTAATCGCTTACAATCAAGTGACCCGTCTACTCGTTTGCCCCCTATCCCATAAAAACAACAAATTATGATAAAACTAGCTTCTGCCCGCGACTTCGTCCGCTTAGCGTGAAGATATATAGCCTATAGCCTTCCTCGATAAATGGGCTATCTAACACCGAAAGAATTTTTCAAATCGGACCAGTAGTTCCCGAGATTAGCGCGTTCAAGTAAACAAACAAACAAACAAACTCTTCAGCTTTATATATTAGTATAGATAGATTTGGCAAGGATAGGTATAGATTGCATCCTGAGGAAGGACATAGGCTATACCTAGTTGTTGTGTTAACAGCTTTTTTCCAATTACTTTGATGTCTGATATAACCGAAAATAAGTTAAATCTTGGCAATTAATAAGTATACCTAAAGCTAGTTGGGGTTACACTTCCTAAGGAGTCTCCCGCCTTTGGTAATTGAATTACTTACATCTGAATAAAGTGGTAAAAAAACGCAGTAGTAGTAGTTACTAGTTACTACGTGTCTACTAAGATTAAGAAGTTACACCACTTCCGAATGCATGAACACACATGTGATAAAATACTGTTAACAATAATGTTTTTAGGTACTTCCTATTAATAATATAAATAATTCTTTTTTTCTGTAATGTTTTTTTACGGCTGAACGGAAGATTTCATACTAGCTATCCCTATCTCAGCTAGTATTACTATAATTTTTAAACAGAAACTTATTATTAACTGTGCAACGTGTTTCACCTGCAGAAAATATTTGTCGCAATCAATAAAATTAATCAAATATTTGAGACAATCCAATGGACCAAAAGGCTGACCACATGGGCAGGTCCGCAAGGCAAAAGAAGGAGAGGGAGACCTGAAGCTAGTTGGTAAGATGAGCCCAAAAAAACGGGCGGCATTCAAGTAGCCCAATCAAGAGAGGAGTGGCTAACTTTGGAAGAGGCCTTTACCTAGAGCAGTTCTTGCAGAGAACTTTACAAAACAATAAATTTAACTTATGATTATTCTTTAGTGAAATCAAAGCTAACAACTAAACTTGAGAACTAAACTTAAGTAATTAGGTACTAACAAACATTTTTATAAAACTAACATAATAATATAACTACATAATTTAATTGTTTTTCTTGTAATCTGCAATGAAATATAAGGCATTTTATTTTTATTATATTTATTTATTTGTGACAAGCAATCAATTAATAATATATTTTATACACATACACAATAATTAAGCTTAATTCTTATTTTTAATAAAATTAGTGTTCTGCACCAGGTTTATATGCGGAATCCCAGATATCTGCAAAGCACACACTGGAGTGGAACCTGTAGAACATAATCAGAGGCAAGCTAATATGGCCTAATATAGTCCAGATAACTTTGCCGTAGAACTCGTATCTCTCGTCGAGGCTATCGGGAGATTTGTATGAGAAGGTGTTGAAGATCCACATAGCCACGTTGGAGATGAGCAGGAACATGAGCACCTCGCGACCTGGCTTCTTCCTGCGAAGCTTCTTGCTGTTGCTGCAGCGGCGGAGGCTGTCCATGATCAGGGGCGTTTGTATTATTACTTGTATTACCTGGAACATAAAATTTATTATATGTATAATTAGTGATTATATTGAACAGTATCTACAGTTTTTTTTATCATCATCCTCAGCCAATATCAGTCCGGCATTGAACGTAGGCCTCCCTTCATGTGCCATTTCACCCTATTGAATGCACTAAGCTAATAGTAATGTGTGCTAATAATGTGCCAGATTATTAGCACCCCTAATAACATGCACCCAACTCTGCTATTTTTATTAATGAAATTAGTTCAAACATCTGTAAACATGTATGATGAAACTTACCATAACAATAAAATCAACACTCTTAACAATATTCGTAAAATTGATGGTAGCGATTAAAGAGAAGACGGTTTCCATGAAGAAGGCCGGCAGGCAGATGAAAAGCAGAACATCGTCAAGTAGTGAAATCGGGTGCTCATTGATGTCCAGCTGTCGTATCTGGTGGAAGGCGATGACCACCGCGAATAGCAATACGCCGTGAAGACCCAGCCTTGTGCACGAAGTCAGAGTGTAGCCCAGTTCCATGTAGTCGCTGTAAAATTATTATATTCATTCTTATAAACATTATAATGAACATGTCTTATTTTATCTTTGGATTTCTAAACAACTTTCAAAGAAAGGGGACGGTTTTATGTTCATCTCAATTAATTTATCTTCACCAGTATCGGTATTTTCGTCAATTGTATCGTATCAAAATTGTCATTCAACTTTCGAATTGTTGACAGTTTTGTCTAGAAGTTCTGTCAGACCTTGTGTCATTAGAACTCCAGGATCTGAGATTTATTTTAATGTTGTTTGGAATTATACACAACACGAACATAATAATATTTATAAATTCATACAAATTCAAATGCAGTTAAAGTAGTAAAACTTACATTAAATAATTATTTTTTGATACAGTGCCTCGAGAATTTAAATACGCTAGAGGTTCACTCAGCCAAAATAAATCTTCTAATTTACGCATACGATAAATAAACTGCTAAAAACTCACGCTCCAACACTGCTAAAGACGAAGCCAATGATGAGCATTCCGGTGATGATAACCATCACGATAAGGCCCAAGAACAAGCCACGGTTAGAAGCGTGGCAATCCGCGTAGATCACAATGTTGCTCGTAAAATCATTGTCTTCATTCGCTGTTGGAATCCTGTAGACATTGAAGATGTAACATAAGATTATACTGTCCCACGGGTCTTCTCACAGAATGAAAGGGGTTAGCACGCTAGCCTAATACAGGGTGGTAGACTTCACACGCTGTCGAGATAATCTCTCAGGCATGAAGGTTTCCTCGCGATGTTTCCATCACCGTTTAAGCGCGTGACAACTAACTGACTTCGAAAAGCGACTGCCTTGTGTGTCCAATGGTCATATCACTAGGCTATCACTGCTCTTCTCTGATGAGGATGCAATTAATTATAAAAGAGTTGAGATATAGAGAAAATTTGAACGGAACGAACACATTTAGAAATATAGTGTTGTATAAGTAGTTACATTAGATATTGTTACTAAAGACGATATAAGTAGGTAGCTAACATTGTTTATTTGTTTTCGAATATTAAATTAATACGAGTTGTTGTTTTATAATATTTATGAGTCTGATCGATACTCGCAATACGTACTTGCAAAGGTGATAATTGTCTTCACTGTTTGAGTTAATATCAGAGTTGCTGTCTTCATTATCACAGTTACCGATGTTGCTCCAGATGATATAATATATAGCAACTGAAATTGTAACATTTAACATTAGTAAAAAACACATATATAATTTTCTAAATAGAAAGTATATTAACAGTAATATTAACGTTATTACTGAAAATGTTTATCGTAGAATAGGTTATTGGTTAATTAGTCTTATTTTTTTTTTAATTAGGTACAGTTAGATACTTTTTACTATCTATATCTTTTTTTTATTTAAGTAGCTCTGCACCAGTATTTTCTCCGGTATGGTGATTACGTTTTATTACTTACAAATAGGTATTACAAATGTTTATTATGTGCAGGAATCGAAACCACTGCCATTCGTGCTGTACTTACATTTTTTTAACTATAATTCAGTAAAATATTTTGTAAAATTCTAAAATAAATTAATTGTATAAAATTGAAGTTGGTACAATCTATCTCAAAAAGCAACAGTTTGTCTCAAGTAGCATTTTTGATTTCTGATTATCATTCAACATAAATCAATGACGTACCAATAAGAATATTGAATTCCACGTTGAACGGATACAGGTACGGCGAGAAATTCTCATATATGGAATTCATGGCCGCTGAGCTGTTGCAGTTCGGGTTGTACAGATTGCTTATGTCGATGAATCTTTGGTCCAGAGGCTTATCTGAAAATTTATAGTTTGATTTGCTAAACAATATTGCACCAATAACCAAGGATTTACGTGTTATATTACAAGCTATTACATTTTCTCTTTGCCCCTCACTATAATTTTATCCAGTATCCTGGTTGCATTTATAAAATTAATAGTCGAATGCACCGAACACTCCGAACACCTGTAGGTCGTTGATTCTATCCGTTCTTAAGCAAATGCAAAGTTTTGTTTAAAATAAGGAGTTAAGACGACAAAATCACGAAGAAAAATCATACCGTGTTCATCGACTGTAATGTTTCCCTTATAATTGTAGTATCCGTTGCTGTACATGGAGTTAGCGTAGAGCGTCAGTGCCAAGATAGTCTCACGAACGATCGCCGATATCCAGAAGCACAGGCTGCTGCCTATGAGATGCATGAATGCGAAATGTGCCAGTCCCTGTAAGTAATAAAATAATATCTTGTTTTAATGTTTACATCCTATGGGAATCTACTTCATTATCTTTCTCTATCTTGGATTTTGAAAACTTTTCTAGTCATTTTAGTTATAATTGTTTGTCGAGCATGAAAATTGTCAATTCTGATAATTAAGAGATATAACAGAGTCTCCGTCGAGTTATTAAATTCTTAAGATCACAGTTGTAATTAATCGTTTGATGATATTTTAGTCTACTAAGTACTTATATATAGATAATAAACAATGTGGAGCAACCTACGTACAAATATTTTCGTCCTAAAAGATCCAAGATCAATTCACTACTGAAAATAATGATTACTGAGAATATCATCGATAAATGTATCTTGTTTTAAATAGATTACATAAATAGAGCTGCCGCTGTTGTAACTTTAACGATATTTTTGTATTAAATTAATTTTGCTAAATACAAATTGCTTCAAGGAATATAATTATACTGTCATAGTGAATTTTGAAGTTTAATAATCTTGGAGACTGTCTCTAGATTCTGGAGGAGTACAATATAAATAGAAATAATTTATACAATGAACATTTTTTGCTAAGATAAGATAAGTATAAATAAGGCCAAATCAAAATATAAATGAGTAAGAATATAATACATGTGCCTGAACTAGGTAATCCTGTATTTCAGGTAAAAAGGGCGATAAAATCTAAAATAATCACAAATATAATACACACCAACAAAAAAATAGGTTATAAATTAACCGAAGGATAATTCAAAAAACAGATTCCCTAATCAGGTATGAATAAAAGATAACAATATAAAAGCAATACTACAATTCAATTTACTTTCGCACAATTAGTAACTTTTTCGTTAATTCGTACACATACTTTGGAGGGCCAAAAAGCCTTTTGCTTGTTTTATACCTGTGCTCTCAAGATGATGACGTTCGAGTATTTGAAGATGAAGTACAGTTGCAGAAAGCAGTACGCTGGAAGCATGACATCCAGGACAACTTGCAGGATGTTCACACAATCGTCGTTGTCAATATTGTCATCAAGCAGTTGTCCTATTTGAACCGCCAGAAGAAGAATCGAGTGCACTAAATGGCCGAGTGCGAAACCTGTAGGAATATTATTTTATCAGTAAAGCCTTTTATTTATTTTCTGCGACATTTTTACACAGCACTATCTAGTCCCAAACTAAGCAGAGCTTGTACTATGGGTACTAGACAATGGATATAATACAATACTTTGTTTTTGTAAATACATACTTATAATACATAAGAAACACCCAGACGAACACAAACACTTATATTCATCACATAAATGTTTGTGTCCTGTGGACTCGAACCCACGACCTCATGGTCAGCAGTCCGGTACTCGAACCACTAAACCACAGAGGTCGTCGTTTGAATGACAACTTCAGTAATGTTTGATAATACTCTAGCCGATGTTAAGGCTTTCACAGAACATAAAAACAGTTACAAATTAAGCTTTGTCTTAAAGTGTTTTCAGGGTTTAGTCCTAACCCACTTAAGACAAAAAAAAACCATAAAAATCGCACTAGCTGCTTAGGAGGAGTTTGGACAATGCATTGTGCTCATTTTAGTCCGTGTTTTATTTATATCAATCAATCCTTTAGCGATACAAAAAAACTGAATGTAACTGAGAAAATGAACTTTCATCATAATTTTCTTTTTCGTGAATTTTGCCGATGCTTTGAAACTTATTCTGCTTTTAGGGGACTTTTTCCAAATCCATTAAATCAATGATCATAAAAATAGGTCCACCCGTTTTTGAGTATAAGATTTTGGTGTAACAAACCCGACTTTGTTTTAAAGACAATCTAGCGGCACGCCCCGGCTTTGCACGGTTGGAGAATCCCTAACTTTTTCAAAATATTCTATAGACTATGTTAGGGGTGGACAACCCTTATCACGTAAAAAAATAATAGTAGCCGATTCTCAGAACTACTGAATATGCATATAAAATTTCATAAAAATCGGTCTAGCCGATTCGGAGGAGTATGATAACTAATATTGTGACACGAGAATTTTATACAATATAAGAGATTATAAAGAGTAAGTAACAAATGATCATATTGTGACCTGTGGCACTGTATCGTCGGGCTTAAAGACCTCGTTTTTTTATGGATTAGGGGAGCAAACTGGCAGGCGGATCACCTGATGGTAAGCGATAACCGCCGCCTATGAGGAGTCACAAGTGCGTTACGCGCCTTTTAAAAGGGCAAAAGGGTTTGGGCCTCCGGTAACCTCACTTACTCGGCGAAACACAACGCAAGCGTTGTTTCACGCTGATTTTCTGTGAGGCCGTGGTATCACTCCGGTCGAGCCGGCCCATTCGTGCCGAAGCATGGCTCTCCCACGTTTGACGATGTTATTAATATAAACTATATTCTACTAATTGTATGATCTTTGTATATAAATTACGAGCATTGCTTATCAATTAGTTTTAAGACCTAACCGGATAACACAAGCAAGTCATTTACTGATATTATTCACGATAATAAAAATTGATACAATTTTATCTGATGATTACAAACAGAACTACCGAATATATTACACAATTTCTGTAACAACACGCAATTTCTGGGTATCTTTTATAGTGAATTTATCAAGAACTTACTTTTATGACTAGCATTATAATGCATTCAGTAATTTAAATTATTATTCACAATTTTGGCTTGCCTGTTTCGCCTACGCTTAAAGGTCCTGAGTTCGATTTCCAGATCGAGCAGTGTTTTGGGTATTTCTGGAAAATTCTTAGTAGCAGCTCGGAGTTTGTGGGTGTTAGTTAAGCCTTTTTTTTTTTTTTTTTTTTGTTGACGGGGTTGGAAATGCTTTATGCACTATCCACCACTCCGGGGAGAGCGGTGGGGTGTGTTGGACTCCGCTCTGAAAAGAGCGATCTACCGACTAAAACCAACCTCGGCGTTTCGCGTCACCACTTTGGTGCCGGGCCTACGGGAGCGCTGTAGCATTCGTCCGCGGACCCGGCAGTGGCGGGCCGCCTTTTGCGGCCCCCTTCGCGTGTTAGTTAAGCCTAACCTAACTTCGGGGAATACAGGCGTGATGGTATGTTATGTTTTTAGATACACACAGTGTTATTATGATATGTGTTCATAATAACACTTTATCGCGGAATGCAAGAGCTATATACTTAATTTCGAAAAGAATCCAGAGCGGCAACTATGAATTAAGTAAATGATTAATATTTAAAAGTATTATAAGTCTAATTGCCTTAGCTGTCGTTCTCGGTTGTCATATGGGCACCAATGACAATCGTTAGTGGTAGTCAGGAGCCCAAAAATCCTGATGAGGTCTGATGGCAATGAAGTTCTAAAATGAATTCTTACCAGCGGCTCCCATCTTGAGGTAAAAGCTGCCCGAATGTCTGCCTTGACTGAAGCAGTACTCATGCTTATTGGGGATAAGCACCGGTGCAGGCATACCCGGGGGCCGATACGACTCAGGGGTGCGATCTCCTGGCGTAACTGAACCCATTTGCTCCTAAAAGTAAATAAGTTGAACATTAATAATGAAGGTAATTAATAACAAATTCATAATTATTCCCACAATCTCAGACCCATTTCACCAACTCTGTGGGGAACTTATCTCGGGGAATTAGTTGGCAGTTAATTTCATATAAATTCCATTACACTTATAAATTTATCCGTGCAGTAGCAGCTATTTGAACATGGTCAAATGCAGTCTATGTAGAAACCTTTTATAGGTATAGTCGACTGAATCTGAATATTTTATTCATTACCTTTATGACATGTTTGTTAAAAAAACGCTCACCTCTTGTTTTCTAAAATAATCCATTATTTTTTCTTCATGTAAAGCTTTTATTTTATGGTTCTTGACTTCAATCGATTTATACCTAGGTATATCAAATATGAGGTACAGGATATATATGATACCGATGGCACAAAGCACAATGGAGTACAACTGGAAAAATAAAAAGTTATACTTAGAAGAAAACTCTAGGAAATATTTTTATCTATTGTAGATAATAGGATTGTCGTCGTAAGTTTCACAGTTCAGTTATAAAAACTTTTTATTTATATAGCTATTTTTAGTCATGGTGAGAACAAACTTGTAATATGGAATGTAGGTATGTATTTAATAAAATATACAAAGTATGTAATACACAAGGTAGTTACTATTTGACAAGTACAATGGTTTTAATGTCTTGTAATTTGGAAAGGCCGGGTTAAGTAATTATAAAATAAAACAAAAAATATCATTAGCACTTCCAATTTGTTATTTTTCTTAATATATGATAGAAACTTAATAAAAATGAAAATTATTTTGATTTACTAAAACCTTGCGAAATGGTATTAAAAATAAACGTTTTTATTTAATGTTATCCCTTGCTACCATTTTGCATTAGCTCACTGATTACGTTATATCTCGCTCAAGCCTGTACCCACCCTTAGGCTGTTTAAGTTAGTAAGCTGGAAGGAGGCCAGGGGGGGAAAACCACTTAGAGATAACATTAGCCTTACCTCAGAAATGGACTCATCGACGAACGAATCGCCCAGATATACCACTAGCCCGAGAGTCACCAACAATATCGCATACATGCAACTCAACATGAGCGTCAGGTACCTCCTGTAATTAATATAAAATGAATTAGTAACTCCCCGTCACGTTGTCTGCATGATATGTAGTCAAAGTCAAAGTAAAAATCATAAATTCATGATAGACTGCTTACTACATAGGTAGTAGGTACTTTTACGTCATTTTTACATTATATATTTTTTTTTAATCGTAGGCTAAAGCTTAGGCTATAATAATAACGCATTAGGTAGTCATTTAAAAACCTTAATTCTTTCGCCTACATGTCAACGAGGACTCTGTAGGTTTTTATTTATTTGCAAGTATCAAAATATACGGCATAAATGGTCGTATCTTTTAATGCGTTAATTTAAAAGCTTGATTTATTATACTATAAGGGACTGTAGACCTAGAATATTTGATGTTAATTCGTCTTGATACATACGCGTTCCTGCGTAAAAGAGTCTTGACTGACAGACAGAGGTACTTTGTTGATGTACAGAACCGTAAGAAAGGGAAATCGCATGTTGTCTATTTAAAGGACACACACTCCGACTTATAAGCTGCTGCCATTGGGAGCTTACTGTCAAAAACCCAATACACTGCTTGTGACCAGAATGGCCATTCTGCAGCTGCCCAGCTACTATGTAGCACGATAATATGGTCCAATAGAGGTCTACAATATTTGTGTTACGCTACATGGGCAAAAGGTTAGTCTGTGAATCCAGCCGTGAGTGTCCGGTGAACTATGTCAGCGTACCACGCCCAGAAGCAGCACACTATATATGTAAATCAGCACCAATTATTGGAAAAATCTCAATTAACTCCACGCGTTTGTTTAATAAATTATGCAATTTATAAAAGTTCATTATATAGTTGTTGTTTTTTATGTGATAGGTACAAGAGACCCGTGGACAGCTTCGCCCGCATCCCCATTTGAATTTTCGAATTTTGTGATGATATTTAATATTCTTGTAAGTAGGTATAAAAAGTAGAATTATTTTTGGAATTTGTCAGGCTTGGATCTGGAGTTTGAGGTATTTTACTTCTTACTTACTTGGTAAGCTTTTTGTTGTCCTCTGGGCTGGTGGGTGGAGGAGCGTGGGTCTCTACTGAGCGTATTGACTGAGCATCCATGGTTGCGACGGATCGCTTACGAGGCGTTGCACTGCCACGCGTTTCGCTTTGTGGCATGTAGAGTCGGTAACTATCTGATTTAAAAAAAACTTTTTATATAAAGAAAGAGTAATGAAATAACACTCTATGTTAATTCAAGTTCAAGTTGTTATTGAACTAAGAAAAACAGGAGTTAATTATATAAAACTTTAAATAGTCACCCTTCACAGTAATTAATAGATAAAATATTTTATCGCCTTTATGTCAAATACCTGCCACGCTTTGCAGTAGGTATATTAAAATGCAGGATAAAAATGAGCAGGATAAAAACCCTGCGGACCAAACCCTGCGGGCCTGGTGAATCCTACCTAAAAGTCACCTACACCAGTTCATTATACGATTTAGGTATAGAGCTAAGTTCCTTCCGATATAGCGAACTTCTATAAGTCTAAGATATCAAAATGCTCAGACGAAATGGAGAGTTGAATATGGACGTTATCTTTTAGTATTTTTACATTTTAATCTTTCACGCGTGTTTAGTATAAATAAATAAATATTTAGTAACGGATTACTTTTTATTAATTTAAGATAATAAAACATTTAATTAAACCATTTTCGCCCAAAAATAGATAGATTTAAGAAGTAATATTGAGTGTTTTGGCCTATTTTATAAGGTTAGGTTAGTAACGTGGTTAGGTAACGTGTTTAGAACATCAGGAATTAAATAATTTCAATAAAATATATCCAATAAAAATATATAAAAAAAATCGTTAAAGTAGTTCCAATGTCCGACGATACGTTTGGCGTAGCGGCTAAGTGATCGGCTTCTGCGATATATGTCGTGGGTTTGATTCTCCAAACGGAGTAAATAGAAAATAATCTGGTTTATACATCCCATTATACGGGAGATAATCATAGTGTCAACGTTTTAGTAAAAAATAATAATTAGAGGTTATGGCTATTTATTTCGAAATGGCGATAAATTATAAGATAAGATTATGCGGGTACATACTGGATTGTATCACATCACCATTGTCGTCTAAAGGTGGCGTTATTTCATACTTATCACTCGCGGAAATAAAAAATACCGGTCGCAACATATTTCACGTGAAATAAAATTATCAAGGAATTATAAACGCATTAAAAAAATGCCATGACGTGCTATCACGGTCCTTAAGAAAATAATACATTAAAGTGATGTAGCCATAGTTATCACGAATTCAATCCGTCTTGTCTAATTTAATCTGTATTGTTATCAGTTAATTCGTCAATCATGGAGCATTCACCCAACCTCTAGCTTTTTTATAAATTAATATTGCGATTATCTACGCAATTTTGTTTTTAAATTTTAATTTGTAAAATGTAAAGAGATATTTTTGCATGATTTTACAAATATAGTGTCTGTGTATGTGAGTGATAAGAGAGGAAACCTCCACACATGTCGCTTTTAAATTTGCATATTGAATCATTCACGTTGCCCACGTGAAATAATTAATAAAATTTTTACATGATATAATAAACATACCGATAACAAGTAGGTATGAACAGAAGGCGCGAAGAAGCTTATTTGAAAGTCGAACAAATTGAAAAAAAGAACGATATTGAGGAGTTTTATTTCTTTCGTTATTTCTCTAAAATACTTACTCAATGATTTAACGTCTCCATTTCTGGGGTTCCCATTGTATGGTAGTGGACTGGCGCGGTCACCTGTCGAAATTACAGCAGCTTTAGTATTAATAAATTAGTTAAAAAAAAACATAAATAACTCTACGTCCTATTATTTTTAATAACTTATAAATACTTAATTGCCCCAATGATATAGAAATCATGATAGAATAGTATTAGATTTTACATTGTGTCTGTAATTTGTTACTTGACGGGTTAAAATAGGTACAACTGATTTTTCAATGAAGAACTTACCAATAGGTGTGCCTGATTCTGATTCCTCTCCTCTGTTTGGTAATAATATTCTCGGCGATTGTCTTTCGTTAGTAGAATCCTGTGGAAAACAAGAGTCATGTACAAATAGGTAGAAACGCAATAAAAGTCGCGATTGCCTACAAATGCCTGCCTGCAAATTCATATCTGAATAGCGATGGCGCGCGGCGGCGGGCTAAAAAAGTGGCGAACATGAACATCGAAAGCCGTATAAAATCGGATTAATAACTTCATTAGCCGCTTGTTTCTCTCGATCGACACCACCCTGTATTTCACTATAATCCCATTACGGTGTTTCAGCGTTCCTCTGCAACGAATTTCGGGCCGAGTTATAAACGCTCCACGAAAAAATGCTGTATTTGGTACTATACTGATATGAGCTTCACTGTGTTGTTCAACGAGAATCCATTAAAATGGCATACTTTTTATTAAAATGTTATCCTTTGTTAAGTCTTTTTATACTGTTACTTAAATAAACAAATAATATGAAATAATCTTGGACAATCTTTGAAATTACTGTTTTATGAACCGAAACTGATTTTATACTCACATAACAAAGCATAGGACTTTAAACCTAAAAATTATCAGATAATAGTAGGCCTAGTGGTCCTGAGTGCGGCTGCTACGCTAGAGGTCCTGGGTTCGATTCCCAGGTCGAGCAAAGTGTTATTGGGTTTTTCTATGAAATTCCCAGTAACAGCTTTGAGATTGGAATTTGTGCCCAGTTTATGGCAATTAGGCTAGCCCCCTATTATATGGGACCTAAACATACTGGCGAACTGTGGGTGTACATTAGTACGCCTTTGCCTAACCCTTCGGGGAATACAGGCGTGATGGTATGTTATGTATAGTAATCATATGCAGCTTATATTATACGCATTTGGGATATCTATCGGATATCTATCGAGATCATCACGGGTAACAATTAATCAATGATAAAAACATATAAAGGCGGCGGTAGCCTAATGGCTAGGGTGTCGGACTTGCGATCATGTGGTTGCCGGTTCAAAACCCACCCATTGCACTACCGACGTGAACCCACTCGTAACACAAGCATTTTAGCTTAGCACGAGGGGTTAACAAGAATACTAGTAATGTGCGACCCACAATGCTAGTAAGCTTTTTTTTAAAAAAAAAAACATATAACATAACATACATAATCAACCCATTGTATGTACTGTCCCACTGGTGGGAACATGTCTCTTCTCAGAATGAGACGGATTAGGCTATAGTCCACCACGCTAGCAGGTTGGCAGACTTCATGACTAACTGACTTCAGCCTGCCTGAGACTTTTTCTCGACGGCATGATAAAAATAAAATTTATGTAAAATTATTTTAAAAGAAATGGAAAATATTATAAATCAAATTCAACACACTAGTAATTAATAGTCAATAATGGTTCATTGCATTTTAAATTATATTCGTGTTAGTCTAGATAGTCTCTGGTGATAACATCTCAAATTGAACAAGTACCCTTCGTCTCATTTACTGAATTCATATCTATAGATAAATACGTCAGCATATATGCTATCGGTTAATCAATCACTGCTGCGAAACGATTAAAACTCGCTTAATAACGATTGTCATATGCACAGTTGAGTAATGAATTTCCGAATGAGCTTGTTCTATAACCTTAGCAGTGGATGTAAGGGAAATAAAAAGCATAGATCGAATTTTCATTAGGCGAGGCGTTGGGGCGGCACGGTGTGTCCGCACTCGGTATTAACAGGCAGGAGGTGGGCGATGAGCGCAGCGGGCCGGGGCGGGGGGCGAGGGTGGCTCGCGGCCGGCTGGGCTCAAAAGGTTTACAGTTGGCTGCGCGAGAGTGACCCGCCTAACAAACACGGGCCGCGCTCACCGCTCGACGCTATGGAACTGTACTGCCGCTTTACAAACCTTTTATAAATTTATTTTTGTTGCAGGAATGATCATTTTGATAGACAGTTTCCATTAATACGAACAACAGAGTAGATATATTTTAACAATTCTAGAGCCCATTCTCAGAATATTTTAGTTTTTCTTAGTAAGTCTTGTTCTATCATTTACAGAAGGAAATGTCTATATTTTATTTGACACTTGATTTTAAGAAATAAAAAATGCTCAACTCAACCAATTAGAAATAATCAGAATGCAAAAAAAATTACTCATTATGTGTTAATGAAGATAAAAATAACATACTTACTTTGTGTTTGTGTAGTTCATTATGCCATACATTTGTCAAAGAACGTTTTGGTTCTTCGAGGCAAGTGAGTGAAAAAGTTTTATTGTTTATTATTTTTTTTATTATACAGTAAATTAATTAAAAGTTATTAGAATCCGTTTCATTATTTGAGATAGAGTAGGTTATATTGGTCTATGTTTGTGATAAGAAGTACACCAGTTTTTAAGTTGGAGCATATACTTTCTGCCAGTGATGACAAAATAAAAATCTATTCAGTAGTTTTTGCGCCAACCCGTAACAAACAGACAAACAGACAAGAATTTTAAAAAGTGCTACATAGTAAGTAGTCTATCTATTAGTACCGCATTTTGTGTATGGTTTTAAATTTGACTTTGAGTTAAGTAGGTACCCAATATTTTTTGTGTAAGAAACATACTTCAATATTATTAGGATTTTTATGCAATGTTAGAACAGTACACGAATATTTACACGTATATCGTTATTGAGAGTGCTATATACCACGTAACTAACGCTTTGCTGTAAGGTCTAACTTTGATTAAATAACATTGAAAATAAGGTTTCTGAGGATATATAGTATTCTTATATTTTAATGATTTATTATATAACGATTAAATTTTATTTGATACTAGCTTTTGCCGCGACTTCGTCCACGTAGCGTGATGATATATAGCCTATAGCCTTCCTCAATAAATGGGCTATGTAACACTGGAAGAATTTTTCAAATCGGACCAGTAGTTTTTGAGATTAGCGAGTTCAAGCAAACAAACAAACAAACTCTTCAGCTTTGTATATTAGTATATAGATTAGTATTCTATCGATTCCTAAAAAAATATCTCAAAAATAAACTTGAATTTATTTTTGCCTAGGCATATCCACATATTGCTCTTGTGGAAATCATTACAACCCATTGGGCCCATATATACGAATTCGCTGTTTAAACTACGAACGGCGCTTAAAATAAATTTACTTTGAATACCGGCTAAAAACACCCTGTTGCGCATACGTGAAGGTATTTAAAACATGTTTGCATTATCTTATAGAAGACCAAACAAACTTAGTTGTTAAAACCTACCTATTTACGCGTCATAATCGGATGAGTTCGATAGCTAATCATAATTAATTAGTGACGACATAATTGATTTGATTAAATGGTTTTGATTTGCTTGGATCCTAGTTTGGGTTTTGCCAGGTACCTTTTATTGTTCATATTTATTTAGCCGACTTCAAAGAAGTAGGAGGATCTCAATACATCTGCGTAGTCTTTTTATAAATTAGCATAGATTAGCATACATCTATACAGTATTCTTTTATCTGTGTCTATACTAATATATAAAGCTGAAGAGTTTGTTTGTTTACTTGAACGCGCTAATCTCAGGAACTACTGGTCCGATTTGAAAAATTCTTTCAGTGTTAGATAGCCCATTTATTGAGGAAGGCTATAGGCTATATATCATCACGCTACGCGGACGAAGTCGCGGGCAGAAGCTAGTAAGTTTATAAAGATCATACCTTTAGATCCCTACCCTAGATCGTCCCATATATCTTTGTACTTAAGATGACATATCTTTATTAATTAGATTATTTAATGTGTAGGTATTTTAATAAAATATGTAGGTATGAATCAGAGCCGCAGTAACAAAGCTGTTTAATTTGCTTTGTTAAAAGAGTGATTAATTTATTAAAGCTTGTTTCATTAATGTATGATGATAAATATTTAATGTAAAGACATATTTTAAGTATTTGATTGCCCTGCACTTGGATTTTTTGTAAGCGCCCGGCGTGCGTATATAAACGAATTCTCAAATACCTCTAAACAGAACGGCTGAACTAGGTATAAATGAAATTTTGATTTGATCCACGCAGGAACCGAACTCGATAACTATGAGTTATCGAGTTCCGCACAGAAAACAAGCGCTCAACTATTGTCTCAATCGTGCTGTCGTCAGTTCACGTAATTATAACTGTCCTAATGATAATCATCTCTTTATACATTATTGTACTTAACCCTTACTTAAACAAAATGTGGTGCTTCCCTAAGTTGCAATTATCCTCCTTTGATAAATTCATAAAATATTTTATTGCTTTTTATTAATCTTATAAATAAATATATTTACATTGATAACAGCCACGTGTTTTATGAATTCAGTGGCCTCTGCTCATATACCGTGCAAACTTTCAGTACATGTAATAAACCAAGATTAAGCCTTCATAGGATTTTTTATTGTTAAAGTGCAAGATAGGCGTAGAGGCCAATAATTATTACCAATGCATTTAATAATCCTTAAAGTTACTTCTAGTTTAGTAAAAAATGAAATCTTTTTTAAAGTGAATCATAAGGGTTATTAATTAAATTTTTATACGAAAATATTGTAGTTAGTCTGCTGAGCATTGGGATCATTGTAGAAATTTATTAGAATCTTCTACTCTGCAAGACATTATAGAGAATAATATCAATATTACCAAAATCAAGTAATCAGTCTTATCGCGATAGGAAAACCCCAAACTATAGATAAACTATTGCTCATGAAAATTTTATTATTCATTTTTATGTTTTTATTTACAGTGGTAATTTTATTGACTTATTTTTGTAATTTTAGTCATATCATATTGTACTTTTTGAAGTGTAATTACCCAGAACTGCTATTATTAGAAAGTAGAATATACATGTGATTACGTATGATAAGTATAATCTATAGGTACATATGTTATGGAGGATGTAAGTTTTGCGTGTATGTTGTACATCTATACTCTATCTATACTAATAAATAAAGCTGAAGAGTTTGCTTGTTTGTTTGTTTGTTTGCTTGAACGCGCTAATCTCAGGAACTACTGGTCCGATTTGTAAAATTCTTTCAGTGTTAGATAGCCCATTTATTGAGGAAGGCTATAGGCTATATATCATCACGCTACGTGGACGAAGTCGTGGCAAAAGCTAGTATTTGCATAAAAACTAATTTGTGGGACTGATAAGTCTGTAATGTTTGTCAGTCAGTTTGTCAAAATTTGATTCCAGTGTAGGTACAGCTGTCATTCACAGTTGACAAACACAAATATTTTCTTTATTTCTTGCTGCTAAAGCAGAATAGACATTTAATATAGAAAAGGCTATTCTGCTTTAGATCACTAGGTACAGGTACCAAGAATCCAAGGTTAATTATCACGCGATTAACGGTGAAGGAAAACAACGTGATGAAACCTGCACGCGTAAGAGATATTCTCGACGGTCGTGTGAAGTCTGCCAACCCGCATTAGTCCAGCGTGGTGGACTATAGCCTAATCCGCATAATTCTGAGAGGAGCCCGTGCACAGCAAAGGGTCACAATAATGGGGTGATTATGTATGTATGTAAAGAAGAATACCAAAGAGTATTTAACTCATTTTATGGTCGGAATCCTCTATGGTATAAATACAGTGTACGCGTAAGTATTGTAGGAATGAAGTAATTTCTAAAAATCTGATATCAGTAGACCAATGTAAATGGTATTAATCCAAAAACTATACCCAAATAGATTATACCGCGTTACATCGCGGGGATCAATAAATCAATGGGATCAAGTAATGAATAAATGTAACAATGATTTTCATTAGAAAGTTAATTCTGCATGTATCGTGTCTCTCATTCAAGGGATTTAGAGTGTTGTATTGACAACTCGGACCTTTTTGTCAATTCCGCATGGGTTCCCCATTCATTAACCTGCCACAAGCTAGTTACAGTTATAAAAGTTATCATTTTTATTAGTTTTATTGAGAACAAATCGAGAATTTTTAATATAACGTGTAGAGGTAACTCTGTAGTACATTTTATGACGGAAGAGTCATTATAGTTATTCTTCTTCTAAAAAGTTTTAGTGAGAAAAGATGTCATCTTATTTTTAACTAGCTTCTCCGCGACTTCGTCAGCATAGCGTAATGATATATAGCCTATAGCCTTCCTCAGTAAATGGGCTATCTAACACTGAAATAAATTTTCAAATCGGACCAGTAGTTCCTGAGATTAGCGCGTTCAAGCAAACAAACAAACAAACTCTTCAGCTTTATAATATTAGTATAGATATACTAGCTTCTGCCCGCGACTTCGTCCGCGTAGCGTGATGATATATAGCCTATAGCCTTCCTCGATAAATGAGCTATCTAACACTGAAAGAATTTTTCAAATCGAACCAGTAGTTCCTGAGATTAGCGCGTTCAAGCAAACAAACAAACAAACAAACAAACAAAAACAAACAAACAAACTCTTCAGCTTTATATATTAGTAATAGATATAGATATAGATTAGATAAATTAATCATCAGATAATTTTTTGTTTTCATTCAGTGCCCATTTACGTATGTTATGTATGTGACCCGTGTTAGTACACGGGTCACATACATAACATACGTAAATGTAGCCCGTTCCCAATAGCGAAACAGTTTTCGCTACTGGGAACGGGTAATGAAAAATATCGCTTTTATTTTCCAATTACCCTCTCCTTGTTTCACGTTAAATTGATTTCACATCACATTATTAGATAATTATATTTCCATCTTTCTTCGGCTCGTTTTGGCGAGGGGAACTACTGTGCCTAAAATTTTGTTAATTTATCTTTTCTTATTTTATCGTTTTAAAATTACGCTATCGATATTACATGATGAATCTATTTTCGTTAATTTAACAGGCCTTAATAAATATTTACCGAATTTGCGTATTTGCATTACTTATTGTACCTACCTAAATACGATTAATTTATTTAATTTAGTCACTTGTATCAAGCAACTGATGCTAATATTAAAAAAATACAACGGAACGATATAGAAAGGCCGGTATTGAGCTAATAAGCTTAACAGGTACACTTATTTACGCTAGGATCTAAATATGTTTACATAAATTAAATTAAATTATATTTATTTCTGTAAATAGATATTTTACTGCCTCAATAGCCAAGTGGTCCGGACCGCGACTGCTACGCTAGAGGTCCTGGGTTCGATTCCCAGGTCGAGCAAAGTGTTATTGGGTTTTACTATGAAATTCCCAGTAGCAGCTCGGAGTTAGGAATTTGTGCCCGGTTAATGGCAATAGGCTCGCCCCCTATTACATGGGACCTAAACATACCGGCGAACTGTGGGTGTACATTAGTACGCCTCTGCCTAACCCTTCGGGGAATACAGGCGTGATGGTATGTTAATAGATATTTTAAAGAAACTTTTCAATGTAATACAAAAAATATGCATGAGTCGAATTTACAAGGATATTGGTCCATTAAATTTCCATACAAACATCTGTTCACCCCTTCGACTGGATGTTACTAATCTAGTTTTCGTGTAGAGAATTTATGACTTGTGATCCCTCCAAGTTGCGCCAGACGCAGTAAACATAATTACGTACTACTTGATAAATGACTGCATTGGTTGCTGTTGTTAAATGCACGCTGGCAATTAATTGGGTGTCAATAATCAAGCTGAAAATATCTGAGTATTTAATTCGATTCAATTCTTTGCCAGGAAAATATAATTAATTAAAAATGGAATATATTGAAAATAAACATTAGTCTGGTTGGTCTAGCGTCCTAACGTTGGTTTATCCTCTATGGTCTTTATCTTCTTGATCTTCTTAGTTGAGTACAATCAACAATAGTTAGTACAATCAACTATAATTATTCAAAATCTAAAACTCAATTTATGTATAAAGGGTGACTATAAAAATAATATTATAATAGTTTTAGTTATTAGTTTTATTGAGAACAAATCGAGGATTTTTAATATAACGTGTAGAGGTAACTCTGTAGTACATTTTATGACGGAAGAGTCAGTATAGTTATTAATCTTCTAAAAAGGTTTAATGAGAAAAGATGTCATCTTATTTTTAATTAATATAACATACCATCACGCCTGTATTCCCCGAAGGATTAGGCAGAGGTACACCCACAGTTCGCCGGTATGTTTAGGGCCCATGTAATAGGGGGTGAGCCTATTGCCATTAACCGGGCACAGCTGCTACTGGGAATTTCATAGAAATACCCAATAACACTGCTTGACCTGGGAATCGAACCCAGGACCTCTAGCGTAGCAGTCGCGCTCAGGATAAACTACAGGATAAAACAAAATACTTCAAAACTGGCTCATTAGCCAAGTGGCTAATGAGCCAGTTTTGAAGTATTTTTAATTAGATAAACTAATCATCAGATGGTTTTTCGTTTTCTTTCTGAGCCAATTTACGTATGTTATGTATAAGACCTATGTATGTACTATTCCGCTACTGGGCACGGGTAATGAAAATTATCGCTTTTATTTTCCAATTACCCTCTCCTTGTTTCACGTTAAATTTATTTCACATCACATTATTAGATAATTATATTTCCATCTTTCTTCGGCTCGTTTTGGCGAGGGGAACTACTGTACCTAAAATGTTGTTAATTTATTTTTTTTATTTTATCGTTTTAAAATTACGCTATCGATATTACATGATGAATCATTTTTCGTTAATTTAACAGGCCTTAATAAATATTTACCGAATTTGCGTATTTGCATTACTTATTGTACCTACCTAAATACGATTAATTTATTTACTTTAGTTACTTGTATCAAGCAACTGATGCTAATATAAAAAAAAATACAACTGAACGATATAGAAAGGCCGGTATTGAGCTAATAAGCTTAACATGTACACTTATTTACGCTAGGATCTAAATACGTTTACATAAATTAAATTAAATTATATTTATTTCTGTAAATAGATATTTTAAAGAAACTTTTCAATGTAATACAAAAAATATGCATGAGTCGAATTTACAAGGATATTGGTCCATTAAATTTCCATACAAACATCTGTTCACCCCTTCGACTGGATGTTACTAATCTAGTTTTCGTGTAGAGAATTTATGACTTGTGATCCCTCCAAGTTGCGCCAGACGCAGTAAACATAATTACGTACTACTTGATAAATGACTGCATTGGTTGCTGTTGTTAAATGCACGCTGGCAATTAATTGGGTGTCAATAATCAAGCTGAAAATATCTGAGTATTTAATTCGATTCAATTCTTTGCCAGGAAAATATAATTAATTAAAAATGGAATATATTGAAAATAAACATTAGTCTGGTTGGTCTAGCGTCCTAACGTTGGTTTATCCTCTATGGTCTTTATCTTCTTGATCTTCTTAGTTGAGTACAATCAACAATAGTTAGTACAATCAACTATAATTATTCAAAATCTAAAACTCAATTTATGTATAAAGGGTGACTATAAAAATAATATTATAATTGATATTCACTTACACTTCTATCAATATCAGGATGGTACATAACATTGCGCGGGGGCCTGCGGCGCGCGGCCCTGGCGGCGGTGGCGGTCAGCAGGTTGCCAGAAACGGGCCCCGGCTGCGACATCGTGCGTCTGCGCCCCAACTCCTCGGAGCTGGAGCCGTTACTGAGTGATGCATTGTGAACCTGGCGGAAGAAACGGAAAGCTTAAAGTCATTTGGCGCGTGACGTCACGAAGGCTTGTTGCATGTTGTCGGAAAATGTGCTAAAAATTCCCTCGCTCAGATCATAGCTTGAGATATAATACTGTATTAAGTAAGTAAAAATCGTCATAGTCCTTCGCAACCCTTGGTGACAAGGTTTCTACAGTTAAAGAAACAACCACGCACTACCATAAAATATAATTATTATTTTTCTATCACGTTAAATTTGGAATACACAGATCAAAGTCTAAAGAGTATTCCGATTTTCTGGAGGGATTAAACTAAATCGAGCCAAACTTACGCTTTCAAGACCAATTTTAATAGATTTGCAAATTTAATAAGGATACATTTGCGAGCTTAGTGCTATTTATCGATTACAAATCTAAACTCAAGTCTTCTACAGAAAATTCAGTTACAGTTGAGTTGACAGTTTGCTCGACCTTGGAATCCAAACATGCGCATGCGGATACTAGACCAATCACGCACTTGTTACATATACAATGAAAAAAATGCTTTAAAATTAGTTAATGCATGTAGTCGCAAATACTTAACATAAATTGTTAGCACTTCGTTAAAACACATTGAAGACGTTGAATGCACTATTCAGCGTGTAGTTGTCAGGCGATGGAGCAACAAAAACACATTTAGTTCTTTTTTTCTTTCGAATTAGTTAAAGATGATGTCTATTAACATGTTCTCTTTAAAATTATTATTATATTCATAATCATAATCGACCCATTATAATGTCCCACTGCTGGGCACGGGTCTCCTCTCACAATGAGAGGGATAAGGCTGTAGTCCACCACGCTAGCCTAATGCGGGTTGGCAGACTTCACACGCCGTCGAGAAAAACTCTCGGGCATGCAGGTTTCCTCACGATGTTTTCCTTCACCGTTTAAGCGCGTGATAATTAACTATTAATACGCACATAACTTCGAAAAGTCAGAGGTGCGTGCCTTGGATTTGAATTCGAGACCTTTGACTTGGCAGTCCAATGGTCATATCACTAGGCTATCACGGCTATTCATAATCGCTAGGCATCAATAACAACAACATTCCTTGACGAAGCTATCGGTCAGGTTCGTATCTTGATGTCCTTTGCAAAGGAACTTCTACAGAAATTCTTTATATTATTCTTGGAAAATAATATTGTTGCTAGTGACTGCTTTTAATACTGTATTATCAGTTAATTAAAGACGTTATAGACATTCATTTCTTAATCACAATCAAGTATTCAAGTATTAATTTTGCCATTATTATTTTAATCTTTGTTTCTGTCTTGAAATTAGTGTGTCGATCAGAGCCGTACTAGTACAATATATTATAATAAAGTGGTTATTAAAATTTCATTACAAAAACGTCGCACACAAGACCGGAAGTTACCCGAAATGCTTTTTTTTATTGTTTTGCATATTTATACATTCATATCCTAAGGAAAATTGATTGGGTGGCGCCACTTATCTGATAACGACTTTAGCTTTATTTGATTAAATACTACTTACTCACGTGACTTTTTGCTGCATAGAACTTCGGGCACATGACTCTTGATTAGGTTTTAGGACTCTGATCTCCTGTGACGTCACGATAGCAAATTTTACTATTATAGTAATATTTCACTGTTGGTCCCAAAAAACAATAGAATAATGACACTATTCAGGTTTATCGCATCTTAATTGGCTGTTGGTCCACAAGTTTAAACAATGGGGACTCACGTTGAGGCATTGTGTATCAATATGTAACTCCGTCCGGCAGCTGCTATCACAGCCATACATCTCAGCTCCGAGTAAGACGCTTATGAGCTGTGTGATGGGTAACTGACAGACCGTCTGTCCTCAACTCTAACTATAAATGCCGTCGATTTACTTCGACAATGTTATTTAGTGAAGATTTTTGCATTGTGATTGTAATTAGTGTTCTACTTGACTTTGAATGCTTTGAGAAACAATGGGTTTCGGTGATTGAAGTTGTTACTGGTAGCTTGAGATCAACAATTGGGATATAATAATTTTATATAAACGGTTCGGAAGAAAAACGTGCTTTGGTTGTCGTAATTAATTATTTCGATTTTAATTATATTTTGGGATGCATTATAATTATTAGATTTTTTTTATTAATCATAATTATTTGATTAAAAGAGAATAAGAGGACTGAAAAGGCCACATTTAATTTCTCAATTTTTCAAATCAATTCAAATTAAGATACATAATAATATAGCAGATTTATTTAAAACGAAAAATATAGGTTTTTAGAGTTGAACACACGTTTGGAGTAGCATCTGAGAGATCGGCTTCTACGCCACGTGTTGTGGGTTCGATACCCACACGGAGCAAATATTTGTATGATCTGCAGGTAGTTGTTCCGGATCTGGGTTTTCGTGTATGTGAAAATTTGTGTTTGTAAACGCACCCTCAATTTAGGGGAGAAAATCCTAGTGGGGCTTATTTTTTTAAATAATAAAAAAAAATGTTGCTCATTTTTTTCTTGTTTCTGTGAAATCAGTTAATCCGCTCCCGATAAAAAATGTATGAGGAAATCAATGTTTTTAATAATTCTCATTTCGAGAATTTGTTCGATGTTTTAATAGTTATTCCTTTGTGATGTCTTATTAGTTATTCCTTCGATTTGTCTCTATTCGGGGTGGAGACAAATCCAAGAAATCAAAGATCATAAAATTCGGTCCAGGCTTATTTATTTATTTAGTAGGCAAATTTTATTTCTAGTTTAATATTTATATGGATAGATTTTCTATTATTTCGTATATATACTACCTATATTTTTATTTTGTGTATCCGCTAAAATTGGTATCCTCTCATAATTCTACCCGCGTTTGAATTTTATTTCACAAAATTGCTTATACGCACCCCCGGATCGGCTTCCGTTGGCGTCGCTGGTACATCCACTGCTTCATCTTCACCAAATTGTTGTAGTGATGTCTCCGAGTGAAATTTCTTGTCCCCTAATTTCCCCCTATTTATTATTTCATCTAAAACTTGTTTCCTAGCTTCACTTGTGTTCGCCATAGTACTCTATTTATCACTTTGTTCATATATATAAAACACTTGTTTATTTCCGTATGAACATCACCTTCTGAACATTTTTGTTGACACAACTAGTGCGATTCAGATTGCGAATGAATTAATAAAAAGAAATATGATCACTAAACGTTATCAAGTTAAAACATATCTACAATAAAAGTGTAATTATCGCGATCGTTTACGATTGTCATACACTTCCTCTTTGTTTTATGTTCGGTCACAATTAGTACGTGAATTAGATAATTTATGAATTTTCTTGATTAGTTGTTAGTCTTTCATGTTTTTTTAATAACGTTGCCCTAATAATGTTTCTTTTTTATAATTTGTTAACATATTTAATTACCATATTTCATTATGTCTAGGTACGATGTCGTTTTAGTTTTTGCAGTTATTAGAAACGTTATTTTAATATTTGTCATAAATATCAACAATTTGGTTTACGTGATACAGTTTGATTCACTGGTCCAGAATCGTCCAATATTTCCAATACCATACCATCTTCTTCTCTTCTTTAAAGAGAAGACCTCAATTTTAGAAGGTACATTATCACAAAAATAAAACAACTGTTTTCAATGCAAATTTAATCACAAATCGAAATAATAAATGAATTAATAAAGGAAGAAAATTAAGATTAAATAGTGATGTAGCAAACAGTCGTCAGATTTTATTGGTTCATTAGTTTGCTGAGTACTTCTTTTATCTCTAGGGAGAACTGTGACACAGGTAGTGCGAGTTCCTGAGTGGATGGAATGGAAGCAGCCTTGTCCTTGAGCACAAAGTCGGAAGGCACCACGAACAGCGACTTCCTATCCGCTCCGGGAGCATGCAGCTGCTTGAGGAACGGTGGCATTGGTAGCTGAGGGTGTTTTACCAGCCACTGCTGGAATGCCTTTGTTGACCTATAGATGAATTAAAAGGCTAGTTAGTGAATGACTTATGACGGACGTTCCAGTCCAAGGCACGCACCTCCGACTTTTCGAAGTTATTAATTATCACACGCTCAAACGGTGAAGGAAAACATCGTGAGGAAACCTGCACGCCTGAAAGATTTTCTCGACGGCGTGTGAAGTCTGCCAACCCGCATTAGGCTAGCGTGGTCGACTATAGCTTTACCCCTGTCATTGTGAGAGAAGACCCGTGCCCAGCAGTGGGACATGTAATGGATTGATTACGTTTCTTCGCTTCGAAGTAGTTCACGGAAAATCTAATAAATTGGGAGTTGTCAAAATGTTTAGTTAGAAACCTGACTTAGGATATCTTTAATTGCAAAAACCTCCCCCAAAGACTACCACAAGGACCGGTTTTATGCCGCCAGCATCCAAAGACTCCCGGCGACCTGCATGAGGTCGTCCGTTCATGAAGCAGATTAAAAAAAAATTATAACATAACATACCATCATTCAATATAGCCTGTATTCCCCGAAGGGTTAGGCAGAGGCGTACTAATGTACACCCACAGTTCGCCAGTATGTTTAGGTCCCATGTAATAGGGGAGCCTATTGCCATTAACCGGGCACAAATTCATAACTCCGAGCTGCTACTGGGAATTTCATAGAAATACACAATAACACTGCTCGAATCGACCTGGGAATCGAGCCGAGGACCACTTGGCTAACGAGGCAGTTAGCAGTAAAAAAAAATTAGAATAAAAATAAATTGTGATGTCTCACGTGAGATGCTGTATGTCCTCCCAGACGCATGCCATACTGCGCAGATCTTCGGGAATCAAGACACCGCTCCACTGCTTACTCGTATTGTTTTTAGGGGGCACATGCTTCAGCTTGTGCGGCAATGACTTCCCAAATGCCATTGTATGTGCCGGACTTGTTTCTGCTTTGATGTCATACGCTATCTGCCGCTTGAGTGCTCTCAAACATGACGCCTATAATTTAAAACATGGACAGGAGAACAAGATAAACAAATTATGAATAAACGGTAATTTAAAAAACTAAAAAACCCGACTGCGTTTCTTCATTCTTAAAAGTCAGCCGTCTGGTCAGTAGATTGGAGTAATCTGAAATGTAATATGGGCATGTGCTCTCACTAAGCATTCATTTCTAGATCACACGAATATTTGTGTATCGTGCGGGGTCGAACCCACAACATGTAGGGAACAAACCGATCACTCAGCCACTACACCAACAAACGTGCCGTCAGATCTCTAGTGCATCAGTTGCATTCTAGACCAAAGTCACTCATCGACTAATCACGAACAACTTTCTTGTGGTGCTTATAGGCGACATGAGACCAATGCAAGCTAGGAAGACACAGCTACCTGGATGACTAATTATTTCCCTATAAGTACTCACCTTTTGCACACCAGTATTATTAGCTATATTTCTTATGACACATGGTATGATTTTAGGGTCCAATACGATTCCGCGTGAAGCATGTTCATCAAACCACACCTGAAAGTTTGACATGTCTTCAAGATACGTATCCGATAAGTATATTATTATTTACACAGCAATGTAGGATATGGAAGACAAAAAGACGACTAAAACCACTTGATATTACTGGGTGCCTGCCGGTTTGCCGAAAAGATTTTGACAAAATTTCATTACCCAAACAAATTTTAGCAACCTTTTTTTATACCATTGCAATATTTCGAATGATTTTAGTACGCATATTTTTATTTGGTAAAATTTTTACTTGGCAAATTATTACCAAGTATAATGTCATTATAGCATTTGGTCTTAAATCAAATGATTTATTACAGCAAACAATCTTCTTACAATAAACGTTTGGTTAAGATTAAGGCTTAAATTAGATTTTATTAAAAAAATGGTTAGGTTAGGTTAAAACCGTGACCTCAACCTGCTAGGAACGACTACATTATATAGAAAAAAAAATTGAATTATGCGAAAACGATACTACTTATTTAGCTTATTTGATTTTGCGTAAAAACTGTTATTCCAACTGAAATATTTGACTAAATAAAAAATGTTAAAAGTAAGTACTAGTTGATAAACAAGTTATAGTTTAAACGTTCATTTCCCAAACATTAGGTTTGCGTTAAATTTTTTTGTGAATAGATTTTTTGCTAAGTAATAAATTGGCAAATGAAATTATGCGCAAAAATATTTGGGAAGTGAAAATTTGTCAAATTCCTTTCGGTCAAACAAGGGAGACCCGATGTTTCCTTTCATTACGATTGTCCTGGTATATTGTCCACCACAATTACCATAGATAAACTATTCCTCAAATATGTCATTATATATGCCTCACAATATGACAATTATCAGTATAAAAAGTAATTAATTTTAGTTTATGGGAGTTTAGAAAGAAAATATTATCATTTTTAATTATTTATTAAAAATGATAATATTTTCTTTCATGTTTTTGATTTTTTTTTATGCGATACGTGGCAAACGAGCGGCGGGTCACCTGATGGTAAGTGATAAACCGCCGCCCATGGACACCCGCAACACCAGAGGGTTCGCAAGTGCGTTGCCTGCCTTTTAAAAGGGATTGGGCCTCCGGTAACCTCACTTACTCGGCGAAACACAACACAAGCGTTGTTTCACACCGATTTTCTGTGAGGCCGTGGTATCACTCCGGTCGAGCCGGCCCATACGTGCCGAACCATGGCTCTCCCACGTGACATGTTTGAAATTCCTATTTTCTTCTTCGTTCTTTTTTAATTCTTTTTTCTTTTTAAATATGTATTTACGTTTTCTTATAGCGGATACATTCCAATTCTTCTTTTGGATATTTGTAAGTATTCATATGTTAGTGAAAATACCTGGAACAGGGCCTCAATGTCCTCCGGCCTCTTGATTTCACTTTTGAATTCAACGTTACCCAAACCAACCCACCACTCGAAGAAATCATTCGATATCTGTAAATATAAGCAGAAGAGCGGATCAAGGATATTATATTAAGAGGTAGTGAAGAATCCAAAAGTATTATAGTCAGTGTCAGCGTATACAATACAAAAATATCTTTGAAGCACAATTAAATTAAAGCGTTACGACTTTTACCTTTATGTGCACCTGTCAAATTTTAGCATTGATTGACAGTTGCAGTCATAGACATTAATGAACCAGAATCATGTGTAAGCGCTGCTGTCAGTTGTGTATTGTACTGTAAATATTTCGTATAGACAGTAGAACTCACGACATAACAGTACAAAAAGCGAATAAAATGCGATTATAATTGTGATACGTTGTGACGATTCAGCAAGCCAAGGCTCATTATGACTTACAAAATGAAAACTGTAGATTTGTATTTAACAAATCACCATTACGCTTGTATTGACCGAAGGGTTAGTCAGACGTGTACTGAAGTACCACATTTCGCTGTAATGTTTAGGCTCCATGTATAGGGGGTAAGCCCATTGCCGATATAATCTTATATGAAAACTGGTCGAGAAACTAACTCTTGTTCTACTCTGCACGGCAGCTGAACGATAATCATGTGTTTGCATAGATCTAATGTATCATTGAAAATGTGTGTTTTAATCTATCTTCGCTTTTAGTTTAGTAAAGAAGTGTACGGTAGAATCAGCTGTAAAATTAAATACGTTATCTGCCTTGTATTCACCAGGTAAAATTTTGATTAGATAGCTACATACTTACTTTTTTCGTTAAAATTTCTGCCCTTTTGCTGAATTCGTCAGAGGCTGATACCTCGAAAGTCTTTTGCTTGTACTTGGATTTCCACTTTATCATGTCAGTTTCGGATTCATTGCAATACAGCATGTCGAAAAATGGATTTCCACCGGCTCTTCGTCTGAAACCTCTGAAATACAAATCTTCTATATATATAAAAGAAAGTCGTGTTAGTTACTCCATTTATAACTCAAGAACGGCTGAACCGATTTGGCTGAAAATTGATGGAGAGGTAGCTTAGAACCAGGAGACGGACATAGGACTTTTTATCCCGTTCCCGTGGGATGTGATGTCAGACCGAATTCCACGGGGGCGAAGCCGCGGGCAGAAGCTAGTAAATAATATAAAGAGGTGCTAAAAAAGACCCCGTGGAGTGTTTTAATCTGAAATGAATCGAATATCGAATCATATAATAATAAGAATAATAATAAATATTCTGGGACATTTTTTTTTTTACACAGCACCATCTAGTCTCAAACTAAGCAGAGCTTGTACTATGGGTACTAGACAATGGATATAATACTTATATACTTTTTTTTTTTGTAAATACATACTTATAATACATAAGAAACACCCAGACGAACACAAACACTTATATTCATCACATACATTTTTGTGTTCTGTGGAAATCGAACCCACGACCTCATGGTCGGCAGTCCGGTACTCGAACCACTAAACCACAGAGGTCGTATTAGAGTAGGTAAGCTCTTGTAATCCTGCAAGACTTTATGGACTTGCTACGGTAATGGTCCATAATTATGGCAATCCTTACACATTCTATACAAGTATGCGCTGGCGCACAGGAAAGCAGCCGACTCGATTGGATTTATCAGAATAAAAAAAATGTATTTTGAAAAAAAGCACGGGACTGTTTCAAATGGTTTTTATTCGTAATATTGAACGGCACATAAAATACGTAATAGTCTAGTCAAAGCTTGGTAAGTAAAGCTGCCATGTGCACTACGATAGTAATCACCAACATAATAAGTGATGATCTATGTAAACAAAATTGTACACAAACATAATATATCTGTATTATCCTTACGTTTGACTCCCAAGTCGCACATTCAGATCATCGTCAGACATGGCTTCTGAATCTGGGCTCGCAAATGTTTCAGATTTCACGGTTTTCAGTTTCTCAGAAACACTTTTCGTTAAGGCCCTGGACATGAATCTGGAGAAAGATTTGGACAACATTTTGGATAGAGACTTGGATATGTTTAGTGATCTGGAAGAAGGCAAGACCTTAAGTTTCGGCTCGCTCTGGTCTACTGTGGTGACAGTCCAAGCTTCGGATTCATCAGCTTCAGCTTCTTCTACTTCTTGTTCTTCCTCCCCCAAAGGTTCATATTCACTTGCAGAAACAGCATTTCGTACCGTCTAAAACATAATATGGATATTAGTTACTGTACAATTATTTATTACTGTATTTATAATTTTTATCTAATCTAGACCATAGATAAGTTACAGACTTAAAGCCATGTCAATTCATTAATTGTTTTACTTTCACATTTAATAACAAAAGTAGGTTTTTACACAACAATATAAAGTCATGAGACAAGATCTTCTTTTTGTTTAACCAAATTACCTGATTACAAATTCACACATCTACTTACAATTCATATTCATTGATATCATATTAAAAAAAATACAGAATAGAAAACCCACCTGTGCTTTAGTCACAAAGAACTGATCAGATGTAACCATATCTGGAGACTCTTCCTTAGGTGAATACTGTGTCTCTTCCTCTGGTAGATTGAAAATCTTAGCGATTCGTTGAAATATGATGGGGCCCACCAAATTGCGCACTGTATCGCAATTTGTATCCCAAAACTGGAAAAAAGCGTACCTTTACCTGACAGGTAACTGCCTTATTAGCATTGGTCCTAAGCACGACTGCTAGGCTAGAGGTCCTTGGTTCGATTTCCGGGTGGAACAGAATAACATTGGGCTTTTCTTTAAAGTTTTCGGTAATCGCTCGGAGTTTGGGATTTATGCCCGGTTTATTGTAATAGGCTCCCCTCCTGTTACATGGGACCTAAATATACCAGTGCACTATGAGGTGTTTCCTAGTACACCACCTAAACTTTCGACATGCTCATGGATTATTTAAATAATAATAATAAATATTCTGCGACATTTTTACACAGCACCATCTAGTCCCAAACTAAGCAGAGCTTGTAATATGGGTACTAGACAATGGATATAATACTTATATCCTTTTTTTATGTAAATACATACTTATAATACATAAGAAACACCCAGACAAACACAAACACTTATATTCATCACACAAATATTTGTGTCCTGTGGGAATCGAACCCACGACCTCGTGGTCAGCAGTCCGGTACTGGAACCACTAAACCACAGAGGTCGTCGAAAATAATAACTAAACCCATATGAATCCTTCAAGTGTCATTTGCTTACCCTTCGATAGGTACTCTGTACTTTGGCTCAGGTTTTCATCCATAGGAGTAAATAGTCTTAAGGCATAGGTACTAACAATAACATACTATCACGCTTAGGCAGTTAGGCAGAGGCGGTATGTTTTAGGTCCCAGGCACAGAAATCTAAACTCCGAGCTCATACCTACTGAGATTTTTTCTGAGAAATGCATGTTAAGCATCTTTATGAAAAAAAAGTTTGTGGATCAATTTTTGTTTTCAGTACTGAACGCTAACATAATCAATAACATAATAATGTTAACACATTATTGTTTTACTCGTGTTTATATTTTTTTCTCATTATTGCATAAATAGGGTCAAGTCAAGTCAAAATGTTTTATTTCAATTAGACCATTATAGAAGGTACTTTTGAAAAGTCAAAACTAGTTGCACGGTTCCAAAAAGTGGGTTTTATGGAGAAGAGCCGGCAAGAAGAGCAAGGTCGTACGTACCAACCCAAATAAACTCTAGCATCAGAGTCCTATTATCTTTAAAACCTCTTGCACTTATTACCTGGTTACCTGGTTTTCTATAAATATAGAATTACCTACATTTATCAACATAAAGAATCATACGTGTTCATCTTGGTAGGATAACTCCAATTCTTTGATAACATTCCGCCAGTGTACTTTGACCGAAGCTTCGTTCTGTTCGTACCGAGATGGTGTTACAGCCTTTATGCGCCTTGGTTTGTCCCATTTTTTCACAAGGGGACGCTTGCCACAGGGCATATCGCACTTGCTGCTTTAATTTTATGGGGAATACGGGAAAAATATCAAAAAGAGCTAGAAATAGAAATAGATGACAGAAAGTATATTTCAGTTTTTTTTCTTTTATTTCAAAATATTGAATCGTTTTGCTGACAATATAAAAAACTTTTCTTTAAACCAGTACAAAAAAATATTTTAACTAGTAACACTAAGTAATAAAACACACAATAAAAATAAAGAACAATAATTAATTAATTTACATAAATATTAACTTAAAACAGGAACTCTAGGGAAACGCCATCTATTGAAATTTTCCGGGACTACATCAGCTACTCATACAGTCAACCTGTACAGTGAAAATCCGCGGTGGAAACCAACGTTCTGAATCGCCGATGATGTCACTTTTTTATTTCTGAACCATTCAGGACGTACTCCACAGATGGCGCTTAATGACGTTCTAAATATCTGTATATCTGTATAATATCTGTATAGGTATTCTATTATCTGTGCTGCCGTCAATATACAGTCTATCCCAGTTAACTTGTCTTTTTTGGTAAACAAATATGGCGTCCTAGTAACCAGAGATAACTGTTAGTGGTTAGATAATGTTGGGAAATCATGAATGAATGACTGAAGTAAATACTCTTAGCCAAGACTATTGAAGAATGATTCTCACCTTGACGAGTACTGATTTGTTTTTTAATTTGAAATATGAAGTGAATGTGTGAAGTGATTATGAAAATATAAAACGACAACTGCAAAACATTAATTTATTTGTAGTTCCTCTGAAATACACCTGTCAGAATATGATGGCTCTAAGGAGTCATCAGATTCCGACACATGTATTATGAACCTCTGGTTCGGTTCATCTGATGCAGTATCATTGTACCCGATAGAGTAAACCCACCCCCACCAGGTGCCCGACAAGGCAGTCCACAAGGACTTTCGATTAGCTTGCCCACCTCGACGAGCAGCACTAGGGTCGGAATGCCTACGGAGAATCTGCAGGGCGTCCCGGCTTCGCAGAGGATCTGCTTCCCCGTTTTCCATCGGAGTTGAATTGGCCCCTCGTGCGCTAAGGAACTCCCTCAATCGAGGCCCGAGAGCCGCCAAGGCCGGGACCCACTCTTTGCCATGCAAGCCGTCGGGTCCTGGAGCAGTATTTCTGGCCTTGAGACTTCAACCACCACTCATTTCTACGCCGGTCACCTCGGGAACAACGTCGTCACTGTGGTCCGCATCGGAATGTCTGCCCCTTCTTGACAAAATTCCTAGCTACAACTATTATTGTTCTTAATTATAATTCTTGTTAATTCCATCTGTAATATTTCATATTTTGATGTCAAATATCATATGTTAAATAGCAAAAAAATGCTATGGATAATATTGTACAATAACAATATTATTTTTGTGAAGATAAGGACTTTTTGGATTTTTTGCTCATTCACTTAAACAAAATCATTCATTATTTTGTCACATCCCCTAAAATTCGTAGATAATCTAGAGTTTTGAAATGTCAAATTGTCATGATTATTTTATTCTGTGAAAATGTAATTACATAAAATTTAGTTTTTATTAAAAATAATAGACTTTTATAGTGATTTCGAAGCAGTTTTTGGTGTAATTTAGATTGCATGTGTATAGTGTAAGTGTTCATAAAATCGTTTCCTACTTCAAGTGCGTGATTAAAGAAAAAATTGTGATTTTCGCATCGGGCAGGGTTTGTTTACCAAAAAAGACAAGTCCAAAAAAACGGACTGTACCCTATGAGCGGTAGCTTAGTGGGGTATTATAAAAGTAACCAAAACGATATGAAGCAATAGCATTGAAATATTGTTTCAATTATTTCTAGTTCAGGCACTGTTAGTATTATTTCGATGACTTTCAGATCGTGGAGTAGGACTATCCCCTTCGAAAGGAACAATACGATTGTATGAACAAATCTATAAAAGGAACTGCTAACTATACATAGAATCCTAAGTAATATTAGCTGTGTACAAGCAAAACATTAAGTAAAATACTACGGTTTTAAGAAAACAAAAAAGTTCTCGTATAATGTTTTGAAAAGTAAGCAAAAGAAACAAATGCTCTTCACATTAGTCTTTATTGCCAATACGTTCAGCGTCTTCGATAGTGTCTGGTACCTTTTGACCAAGGGTTTCAGGTTGTGTGAGAACTAATAAAGCAGATAATATTGCTGTGCAAGCAAACATTATAGATGGTATTCCTGACCAGTAAACCATTAAAGCAGGAGTTAGCGGTGCTATAATAGACCCAATGCGTCCTAACATTGACGAAAAACCTAAAAATGAATGCCTGTACTGGGTAGGGTATAATTCTGCTGTATACAAATATAATGATGTCATAACTAGACCAATACAGTACTTTCCAATGAGATACAGAACCAAAGATACCGTATACATACCATTAGGAATAAAAGGAAACGTTAAACAACAAATGCCACAAACCATAAAACCACAAAATAATGTAACTTTTCTACCAACTCTATCTAAAACTAAGACAGCTGTCCAAAAGCCAGGAATCTCGATGGCAGCTATTGCAATATAATTTAAATATATGTTTCCGGACAAACTAACAGAATTAATGGATAAGCCGTAGTAAATGAACACAGTCGTCATCCACATGATAGGCGTTGTGCAACATCGCCGCAACAACACAGGGGACTTTATAACTCTAAAGAAAAGGTTTTCTTCATTGACGCGTTGATTTTCTTCAATCTGGCGAGGTATCGCGGTCAGTAGAAACGCCATGTTTTTATCAGAGATTTGCTTTCCATTCAATCGCGCAGCGAACTCTAAGGCAGCTTTTCCTTGCTGCTGTTTATCTTTACTGAGTAACCAGCGGAAACTTTCAGATAGTATCCAATAGTAAGATATAATAAGGAATACTGGTACATAAAGCACAAGTGTAAGTGTTCTCCATGAGGGAATAGCTAATGCAAGTGCGCCTAAAACAACTTGACCGAGCGCAAACGTGCTGGATATAGTTGCACTAGTCCTCACTCGATAGTCCGGACCAACGATCTCCGCGGCCAGTATGTAGGCGGCGCTGAAAGCACCCCCGCCGATTGCTGTTTGTAGGAATTGTAACGTCGTGTACATCGCGAAGTTCACTGAAAATGCACGGACTACTCCTATTAAAGCAATGTTGAAAGAAAAAAAAATTATTGACATACGCCTTCCAAGACGATCGGATATAAACCCTGCGAGCAAGAGAGCAACCATACCTCCTGCACTGTTCAACGTTCCAGGCAGAGCTCTCAACCATTCTTGACATTCTATATTAAAATCATACACGATAGTGTTCGTTCTCTCATATACGTAGCTATCGCATGGTACGATTGTGTTTCTGTCGAATAAGTAGGCAGGACAAAGTCCATCGGTTGACGTCACACTGTTGTTTGATGTAGCATAGCGATAACAGTTATCAAAACCGGAAGTGGTATTAGGCACAGCGTTTAAAATCCAGCTTGGTGAATATTCTGGATGTGGTCCGTCACATTCTGGCACTTCACATCTAGTGGGGAGGCTTCCGCCCGTAAATACATAATCTCCCGCCATGAACGCACAAACGAGCGAAGGAAAAGCCAACAGAGATATAGTTACGAACTGATATTTTCCGAACTGTCCTACTTCACGATACAAAATTGAATCGAACGTTGAGTTGGGTTCACTTTCACTGTTTTCTTTATTCATATTGAAAGATTACTTAGATTACTATTGCATTTTAAAAATCCAGTCAATATGGTAATCTGGTTCTTCTTTCTGTTTTATATAAGGTGTGATATGATCGTTATCAGACAGACAAATAAACGATATCTACTATCTAGAGCAGTTAGACAACTTTATTTGTCAATCGTATGATGTGTCACTATTTATGTAATTTATCAGATTGCTCTTATTTATAATTCAGCATTTTTTTAAATTGCTATTATAGTGTTTAAGTGTAATTTATTCAATAAAAAGCAATCGAGATTTTATGTTGATCGTGTTGTTATGTTTTGTACCTACCATGAGTTTACTATTATACTATAATATATAGTTACTGTGTTTATCCATAAATATATACAATCTTATAAAATGCCTCATTAGCCAAGTGGTCCTGAGCGCGACTGCTATGCTAGAGGTCCTGGGTTCGATTCCCAGGTCGAGCAAAGTGTTATTGGGTTTTTCTATGAAATTCCCAGTAGCAGCTCGGAGTTAGGAATTTGTGCCCGGTTAATGGCAATAGGCTCGCCCCCTATTACATGGGACCTAAACATACCGGCGAACAGTGGGTGTACATTAGTACGCCTCTGCCTAACCCTTCGGGGAATACAGGCGTGATGGTATGTTATATACAATCTGATTTCATTATTAGCTGAAAAGATAAATCTTTCTTATATATTCTTCTGTATCTGTTATTTATTTTAGTCTTGACAAACCGAGTAAATATCTAGTACCTACCTAATATAAAAGTCGGGTGAGAAACTAAAGCACATAATAAGGGAAAAACTGTCACAATCAGTCAAATAACACGTTTCTTAGTCAAATCGGTTGAGACATTTATAATACATACACTCACGCTCTTCTCCCACAGGGGAAGGCAGAAACTATTGACTGCCACTTGCTACGATTCTTGCATGCCTCTTTTGCTTCTGCGACATTCATACATCTTCTCATACATACACGCCGGTTGCGAGTACTACGCACCTGACCTTTTTGGAGGACTTCGCCAATAAGATCGGTGTAGGTCCTTCTAGGAAGAACTCTTCTGACGTTGCCGCTGATATTCGCCTTATAAATTCCTTTCGTTAATCGTCTTTCATTCATTCTCTCAACATGTCCAAACCATCTCAGCATATTCCTTTCAATACGTGTCACTACATCATCTTTCAATCGGCAACGTTGTCTTATCACACTATTCCTCATTCGGAGTTCCGAGAGAGACATTTATAACATATGAAATAACAAAGTATGTAAAGGTAAAATGCAGGAAATAAAACAAAAACTTACGATTTAATTTTTTTTTTAAAAACACTAGCTTCTGCCCGCGGCTTCGCTCGCATGAAGCTCAAAAACCAACAGTGATGATCTCTTCTTTGTATGGGTCTCTTATACATTAGAGAGGTCAAGCTGTATCTCAGGTTCCGTTTAATTATTTGAGATAAAAAGTATACCAGTTTTTAATTTGGAGCACATACTTTCTAACAGTGATAACAAAATTAAATCTATTCAGCCGTTTTTGCGCTCACCCGTAACAAACAGACAAACAGACAAGAATTTTAAAAATCACATTTTTGGGTTCGGTGACGTTTATATACCCTTAACCACTTGATTTTTTTTAATATCTTCAATGTACAGACACAGCTTTTTTACAATGTTATAATAGATAGATGAAATAAAAAAGTATGTAAAGGTAAAATGCAAGAAATAAAACAAACAAATTACGATTTAATTATTATTTCAAATTTTAAAAATTCGTCTAAGGAATGCGTTACAAATATCCCTTTTTTTAGTTTTATAAAACAAGAGTAAGAATATTGAGGAAAGATATTGTATAGTAGATTTTGATATGATACATCTACATGAAAACTAATAGATATGATTAAAAATTATGCTATCTGTGGTTAATTTGAATAATATCTATATAAAAGATGAAAGTGTGATTATTTGGTAATATTTATAATTAATATGTTTACCACTATTTGTGATAATAATTTGTTGAACTAGGCAGAATCAACCAATTGGGGTAGTCGTTTGCGGATTTTCTCTATCGGTGCAGGTGTATCGTGAGGCGACCCAGCAGGTGGGGTGATCTGGAAATCGGCTTCCAAGGTGAGCCTGGCATCCAAGACCGCTGGGTCGAAAAGGCCCAGGCTATTCAAATATGGAGGGCGTCGATGTTCGGGATGGTCAATCATCCAACGACAGTATTCTTTAACACTCCTGTATTTAAATATCAATTATCTTTTAATGTGTTACTAGCGAAACAAGTTTTTAGATAAATGTTAGTTAAAAAAATCAGAGATGAAATATTATTTAGGCACATCCGTATTTAATACACATCAGATCATTAAATTAAGAGTTAGTTAGTGGGCTGTATTTGCCTGGAAAAGGGCAACCCTCCTCCAAATGGGTGTCGTAAAAATTAATCAGGAATCCAATTATAAAAGATGAACTATGGGTAATTGATTTGATTTTAATAATACTGCTCACACTGAGCACCTTCTAGGTTGCATGGTAGGAGAAGCAAGCACAATCATGTTTAACAGCGTACTTTATTATGGGATAGGGGATCATACGGCTCACCCGATGGTTAGCGATTACCGATGGACACCTGCAACACCAGAGAACTCGCCAGTGCGTTGCCCGCCTTTTAAAATGGTTTGGGCCTCCGGTATCCTCACTCGCTCGGCGATTCACAACGTGTGTTGTTGCACGCCGGTTTTCTGTATTCGTGGTATCACTCCGGTCAAACAGGCCACTCGTGCCGAAGCATGGCTCTCCTACGGTAACGGTACGGTACTTCCAATGGTTCCATTTACCTTAGGTTAGTAATCCCTTCCCACACAGATTTGAGTGTGACAAGTTCTTTGGGCACGTGTTTGGCGGATCTCCACAATTTCTTGGTATCATTTCGTGGTGCATGGTACTGGTCCAGCATTGACAAGCTTTGACCAAACGCCGTTGTTCTATTCGGATGTTGCTCCGCTCTGATGTCTTTACTTATTTCACGATCTAGCGTCGCGGAGCGGGACGCCTTTAAAAATAAAAGTCACAATTTTTAGTAGTAGTAACATCATTACCTACCTTTGTGGTAAAGTGATGTAGTAATGTAGCATCATTTTCCCGTATCCTGGTGATCTATTTTTCCAGGACGGCATAGTTAAAGCGAATGGTAAAATTTAATCACACATCACACAAGTCTTTGAAAAGCTTAAAAATATTAAATTTATTTACCTCTGGAATCCCAGTCATTATAGCTATTTTATCTTCAACACATGGTAATTCCTTCGGCACTACTCTGAGACTTTGCGATACGTGAGTATCGAATTCGATCTGAAAATAATTAGATATTGTGTTTGAAATGAAATGATATTTATTTAATTGCTGTAAGTAGTTTTGTACACTTTTACAAGTCAATGGTTAAGTTTTTTTCCAGCTATGCTTCGGCATTTCCTGATTGACGACTTCTGACAACACAAATTTGGAGAATCATGGTCTCTTTTAAAGTCCAGACATAGAATAATGCTTATATGTGAGTGGGAAAATATAGGGCAATGTCTGAATTGGCCTTTTGAGGAAAGAACCGTAGCAGCTTTGAGTAGACCAGTGCCAACTGACGGCAAGCATGCATCAGCCATCGTGTAGCTCAACCATAATTTAGGGAGCTCAACGACCAGTCAATGGGCAATTTAATCGTCAAGTAACAAATTACAAAGACAATAGAATAATCTTTTGTTCTCGGACACGTGATGTGATCTTTTGAGAAACATCGAAACCTGTGGACTGTAATAAGGCAAGTTTATTAATTAATTGAATTGTGTATCACTTACTTGGAATAATTCCTTGATAGCTTTTGGTGTAAATAACTTAGACTGTTGATCGCCACCCAGTTGTTTCATGTATTCACAAAACTTGTTAGCAATCTGTACAAGTTAATATAAAATGTTAAACAAAATGTTACTCATTGAACAAATTAATAGACAGCCTATTTATTATTATATGATATAATATTATTTAGATAATATTATATGATTTTTATTTGTTACTAAAAGATGTCAAATAACCGCCGCGTATGTATGAGAAGATGTATGAATGTGACAGCAGAAAAATGTATGCATGAATCGTATCAAGTGGCGGGCTATAGTTTCTGCCTACCGTTGTGGGTGAAAGGTGTTAGTGTATGTATGTAAGATGACATACAAGTATTTGGGCAGCGTGATAGTAAGAGATAGAGTTTTTTTTTTATGGGATAGAGGCAAACGAGCAATCGGATCACCTGATGGTAAGCGATAACCGCCGCCCATGGACACCCGCAACACCAGAGAAGTCGCAAGTGCGTTGCCCGCCTTTAAAAGGATTTGGGCCTCCGGTAACCTCAACTCACTCGGCGAAACACAACGAAAGTGTTGTTTCACGCCGGTTTTCTGTGAGGCCGTGATATCACTCCGGTCGAGCCGGTTTCGGAGTTTCATATTATTGCTTACTACAGCAGAGTATATTGTCATGAAGTGGTACCTCCTTAAACGAACAGTCTGATTTCCGTTTACTACTAATAATAATATTAGTAGTAGTAGAAATATGTTTATTTAAGTGTACCCTATCAGTGAGGTCGTCCGCTTTTTTGACAAGGCTTTTCTCATCCTCTGTCTCAGGCTGCAAGTAGCGGGTAGCCCACGTTATTTGTTCGCGCACCGGCTTGTTCAGTAACTCTTGGTGAATATTCGGCTTATCTTCCTCGTCACTGAAACCAAAAAGTTAGTAATATAAAAGGATTTTTTTATCAAGGTGAGACAGAGAAATGTTTATTATTATAATATCCTATTACTGCTTGCTATGGGTTTCCTCTTAAATTATTCCATTTACTTCCATCCTGTATCATTAGCACCCAGATTGTTCCTGCCATTTTGAGACTTTCTTTATCCTTACTTACCTACTTGCGTTGATAATTAATAGTTGTGAATATGTAGTTAAGCATAATAAACCATCGTAGATCGCAGTATCGCTTAACATTATCGATCTTTTGGCCAAGCGTAAGCCTATCGGGAATAAAAAAATATATTTTCATGATCCCATATTTCTTATAAATCTACAATTTGCGATAATCATTATAATATTAGCCTAGTCCTTCACATTGAGAGGAGTCCCGTGTTCAGCATTGGGACAGAATAATGGGTTTAATTATGTTATGTTATAATAATATTTGAAAGGGCCAAGTATATGTTTACCTGGGGCAATATTCGACGTCAGTATCGGAATCCAACTCTCTGTCGATATAGAGACACTTCCTGTAAGATATCTGTGGCTCCTTCACCATACGCCGCGGTAGTTTTACTGAAACATAAATAATATTACTTTACCTACACACAATATTTGTCAAACGAAGAAACATTGTATCGTGAAAGTTACAACCAACATATTTTTATAAGAAGACTGTGAAAACATAAATTGATAACACATAGATTACACAGGATATAATGCAAACAAAATAAATAGAGCTAAAAATGAATACACCTTTAATTTTTCCAGTTTCTTGCTCGCTGGTCTCTGCTTTAGGGATGTTCAATGTGGCACACACTTTTTCATATAGTTCTTGGGGCAGTACTTCTGCGAACGCCTTGCTTTCATCTTCCTGAATAAACATATAATTACACTCTTAATTGACTTATGGTTATAAACTTACAGAGATTTTCTCAGTTACTCTTGCTCACCACTGTCTGACCGTACGTATCCATTTGTTGGAACACATTATCCCAATATTTTTTGTTGATACGCATGGCGCTGCACAAATTAATATTCTCATTAACTTTCGTTAGTTTCCGCGGTTTCCTTTTTCCTTCCGAATGAATGCTGGTCATATCTACAGCGTATGCAGATATGAACAGGATGTGTCAATGAAACGCGCAGATTTAATAAAAAGCTGTCGAAGCTGTGTGCGCGGTGGTCGCGTCGTGATTCGAGTGTTGAACGCTACCGGTGAACAAATGCGGACTATTTCTCTACAGACCACAAAATTTAATAGACAGGAACGATTAATATGATACACGTACTAGTTACTGTTGTATGTACTAATCTATTAATGCGTTGGAATATCGTGATTTTATCTGTATGTACATATTGTGTCTCTAAGTAAACGAAATAAGTATGCTTGTGAGGGGACAACAAAATGCAAGTTTTATATGTAAAGAAGACCTAAAAGTTTGCTTTGTCTAAGATGTTATCGAGTTAGGTACTAGTTTCGCAACGAGTGTTGTATGTGACTTTAGAAAAAAGAACATTTTCCTAAAAAACATCGGTGAATGAAAACAGTAACTTTTTTTAAGTAAGCGTGCTCAAAAAACACCTGATACAAGTTATGACAGAATCTTATCTAGGGAGAAATTCTACTGTTTTAACACTGCATGAATTTTGTAGTTATCTATAAATACTGTTTTAACTCGGTTCAGTTAAATAAAAGATATAAAATAGTAAGTTACACTACAAAGAGCTGAGTAATTAATTAGGAAATTAATTATTAATTATATATAATATTTTCGTATATTCATTTTTTTTTTAAATATTCTGGGACATTTTTAACACAGCACCATCTAGTCCCAAACTAAGCAGAGCTTGTACTATGGGTACTAGATAATGGATATAATACTTATATACTTTTTTTTTTAAATACATACTTATAATACATAAGAAACACCCAGACGAACACAAACACTCATATTCATCACATAAATTTTTGTGTTCTGTGGGAATCGAACCCACAACCTCATGGTCAGCAGTCCGGTACTCCAACCACTAAACCACAGAGGTTGTCATTCAAATGAAATAATAACGAACCCGATAAAATTGATAAATCAAGGACTGCAGCAGTTAGTGTTTGGAGAGATGGCCATTCTTAACACATCGAGACCCATTCTTGCCTCGGAAAGCAAGTAAAGCACTGAGTTTATAATAATTGAAACTAATTTTAAATATTTTTTTGTTTAGACTAGTCAAATAATAGTTATTTTACATTTCCGTGTAAATTATTTTGAAGTCTGTGGCTTGTTGACTCGTTTCCACGGCCACCCTATAAACAGGAAGCTATGGCGGAATCTCACATGCTGCCTGGGACACAGTTTTAAATTTTGTAAATCTATATAGCTGATAAAAAAAATACTAGAGAATTAAAATTCATAAAAACAAGTAACGTACTTACATAATTATTGGATGACGTAGAATGATGCAACCCCAACAAATATTAAAATAATCTATTTTAGGTAATATTTTATTAAATATTATTTTTAGAATTTGACATTGAGATTTGATTGGTGTATAATTTCTTTAATTAGCAGAAATGTTAAACAGGTGTTTTGAACTAGGAGGTAAACAGACATACATTTATAGGTTAGAGGTATATAATGGACTTGGCTGTATATTTCAATGTGAAAGATTTAGTAGTGCAGTTTCGTGTTGTTTGATCAATAGTCGCTACTCGCTCGCCCGTAGCCTTCCCTCGCTGCTACCAATGTAATCTTGTATGGGTTTTCCATAATGGAAAATGTTGTATGATTAAATTCAATATGGTTTTTATGAAGTTTATAATAACAAGCGAGATAGATGACGTCAAGTCTTATGTGCACCATAAAACTTGATAATACCATTTGTTGTGTAAGCTTTTGCAGCTTTTAACAAAAAGTAAATTAGCTACAATAGTTGGTGTCTTCGATTTGTTTGAATCTTTAGTTTTCGCTTCCAAAAATGTTGTGCATATAACATTATTTTTTATTTTTTGTCATTTTATTTCAACATTTTGAGTGGCGAGTAGAATCTTGCTTACCTTGATGATGTTGTTATTTATTCAACCGATACGTAGGTATCATTGTCATTATGTTCAAAATTAGGAGATCCTATCTTCAGGAAGTTTTAATCGAACCACTCCTGGATACTATTTAAAATAAAAATGTCAGAGTTTTGAAGTACCTCTTCATTTATGAAGTTGGTTAACAGAAATAAATCATACCCTTTCAAATTAAAAAAACTATATGAATTATAGATACTAACTACTATACTATAATAACGAACCAGAACCTATACGAACTATATTTATTTATAGTTATGTAGTTACCGGGCCAATTTATGTATTTTATTTTTTATTTTATGTAGATTTTTATAATTCAAATAGATCGTGTTTATTACACATTGAATCCATATTAGTGTTTGTACTTGTAAGTTTTAAAATTCACGCGTACTAATGCTTTATATTTTGGGAATATTGTTTTAACTTCTAAGGACAAAAACCTTTTCAAAACCAATTACTTACCTTGCTTTACATAGATGTCTAGGTACTAAATTAAATCATCTATATCTATATATATAAAAGAAAGTCGTGTTAGTTACTTCATTTATAACTCAAGAACGGCTGAACCGATTTGGCTGAAAATTGGTGGAGAGGTAGCTTAGAACCAGGAGACGGACATAGGATACTTTTTATCCCGTTCCCGTGGGATATGATGACAGACCGAATACCACGGGGGCGAAGCCGCGGGCAGAAGCTAGTTTTTTATATAAATGAATTTCAGAATTATAAGTATTATTTTATTATTTCTTATCAGAAAAGAATTACGACATCGTGCAACAGAGCCAAAGTAAATTAACTTGAAAAGTAGTTTATTTAAAATAGAAACAGAATCAAAAGATGAATGAACTCTTTACGTAGAAGTTAGCAAGTTTATTCAGACAGACTGTGCAGTTGTGTCAGATTTCACGGGAACTGGCGCTTAACACAATATTATGAAATGGCAAAACGTCAACTTAGCATAACACTGTTTAACTTCCCTCGGCGATAGTAAAATTGGAATAAAAGTTGGCTACAGCTTTAGTTACTTAACGTAAGTTTTTAATGCTTTCCTATAAGAACTAAACCCACAATCTGGTTTAATTATAACCAAAATTTCAGTTTCATATTTTATTCATACACAATTATACACCAGAAGAACGTACGATGTAAATAAATAATTTACTGTCCCAGACTTCTTTACAAACTAAATGGCTCTTCGTTTTTTATTGATAAGTTTAAAGTGAGACGCTTTTTGCTAAGTTATATTGAAAATGTGCATAATAATACTTCTTGTAGTTCTATCAGTTTGTTGAGAATTTTCTCAGAGCTGTAGATAACCAACCAAAGCCCTTGTTATTGTGAACTCATGCAGCAATTGATAAAATATAATTTTAATATAAATCTATCAATTTGAAGTTGGCACCTGTAAACACAATGCTTTGATATTGTTTTGTTGTTATATCTTGAACTGTCATTTTCTCTCGACGTGAAGCATGATTATGTTTAATTAACTGAGCATTTTTCCTTGATTTATTTAGATTATTTTCTTTTGTTTTTAAAGAAGGTTAATATACTGAACTATTTTTGTCAGACTGCTCTGGGTTCGATAGATCGAAAGTTTTATTTTATTTTTGTATGGGATCAAATGTATGCCAGTACTTATAACAAGCTAAATCTTATATTGTCTAATATCCTAATAGTAGATGTAGTTACATATTATGTTTTAGTAAAAGAATAACTAACTTTAGCTATCAGATATCCTTTAAAAATATCTTAGAAAGCGCAAGGGCAATATCGTGTTATTTATTAATCAGGACTTCAACAATAATTGTGTAAATAAAGTGGTGAAGTTGTAATAAATGTGTACCACATTTAGCTATTCTCAACTCCCTGTAATACCGTTTTCATTTAATAAAACAATAATTAAATTTTACGGCGACACGAGTAATGTTATGCTAAATGCGCGCAATGTTAGGAATGCGATGAGACGCGCTCGCGACGCTTCGCGTCGCATCGCCTCGTCATGCTGCCTGACGACTTAATAAGTTAACTTGTTACGGGACTTGTGTAAATTTACCTTAACACCCAATATACCCGAGCACACCCGTCCCAACATTATTCTTAGCTAACGGTCTAATTTATATCATTGCTGAGTATATGTTTGTAACTACGGCATCTAAGATAAAGCATTGATCAATTTGGCATTTTTATATTAAACTAGCTGACCTGAGAGACGTTGTCCTCTCCAAGTTTCAACTAACCACCTCGAAAAATCTGGTTTTCCATATTTTTAATACACTTAGCGCCATTGACCTCTGAATACCTTATTTCTGACCTATAAATTACTTAATTTCAAAAATTTGTTCACATGGTATTGACGTGAAGCATGGAAATATAAACAGACATACCTACATAGATAAAAATCTCAAATAACTGTTTCGGCATCAGTAAAGATTAACGCAAGTTGCAATTTTTTTTATTATACATACTTAAGTGGTTTAATTTAAATATTCGATTTCATGGAAACTCTTTAGTTTTTACACTATGGAGGTTTCACATTATAAAATGAGTTACTTTACGGCTGGATGCTAAGAAGAAAACAATAGTTGTCAAAATTGTCAACTCAAAATGACACCTGTTATCGAATCAAATTTCATTGAGATAATAACAATGTCGTGTTAGTCCGCTAGAAAATAAGTTGTCATTCTTTGTTTACTTCTTTACTCTACTCAAATATTTAGTTTTGACACCAGCTGGTGCTCTGTGGATAAATCCTATGTATGTCCTGTGATTGTCCTGTATAAGTAGAGTTAGAATAACTGTACTAATAATCAATTCCTGTTCAGAATAATGGTTTCTGATTGATCTGCTTTATTTTCTTGTTTTATCTTATTTAGTCCCTGTCAGTGTATTTTTTAAATTTTATTACTTGATTCGGTTATAATTTTTGACCCGTGCTAGTCTAGTACAGAAATACTTGAAAAAGAAATTTACTTCAATGGTTATTTTTAAAATTTAACGTTTTCAATGGTTTATATGTTAATAACTTTTGATAGAGAGAACCGATTTAGATTAAAAATAGCCTAAATGTTAATCCAAGAAACAGCTAGGGCTATGAATTCCTGTCCACTTCGTCCAAATCTCTTCAGTAGTTATCATTTGATGCGTGGTCAAACACACAGACAAATCGGCAGACAACCGACAGACAAACTGACAGACAGACAAACAGACAGACAAACCGACAGACAAACAGACGGACAAAAGTTCCAAAAATAATAGAAATGGATTGTGTTACTGATTCTGAGTCCCCCAAATTAGTTTTTTTGTAAATATAAGCAATGTACAGACACGGCTCACTTACATTCTTATTATATGTAAGAAAATTAATAATTTTATAGACCTTGTATGTTGTATGTATGTCTACTTAATCAAATACTACATTATTAAAGTAAACCGTAACTAGACTGAATAATCTGTTAAGTTATTACAATTATAAATGAAAACGTATGTATAACTAAATTAGTAAATTATCTACATAAAACATCAGCTAAACTGGCGTGGCAAAGTTTAACATATACTACATCCAAACTTTCTTCGAAACAGGTAGGTACTGTATTGCAAACAAGGACAAATGAATAGAGTTTAGCGAGTAACCGCAAAGATACATCCAGTAATTTGTGATCTCTCTCAGCAGTTTATACTCGCACCTGGTTAAATTAGACCTCCATATTGGTTATACTTGCTCAGAGATATATATTACGTTCAAAATTTATTGAAAGCGAAATAGAAAATATACGAGTTAATAATTAGACAAACAAAATTTTATTTTATTTGAAACAAATTTTAAATACGTAGGTACTCAAATTATTTGATGGTATAAACAAAGTCAAAACTTTCGTCTGTGAACATCTTGAGCAACCTCGGATTTTCATTTATTACTCGTTGTAGTGATTCCTGACGTCTCATTATAATTTCCTTCATTTCTTGACTTTCTGATTTCGGAAGTTTGCTTTCGGATTCAGGAATTATTGTTTTTTTAGGTAAGTCTCCCATGCATGGACAAGTAAAATCATTAGTAATATCTTCTTGGCTCGAATACTGTGTCTCTACGTGATGGTAGAGCTCCTTAGTTGCAGAAAAAGGCAACTCTTTAGTAGTCATAATTTTGGGATCAATTAGATCAGGAACTACGTCTTTTTTCGGTGGTTTACCGAGTATAGCTTGTACTGTCCTATAATTATCTTCAGAAAAATCCATGTAAGAAAGTAAGTATGGAAAACTGTTTCTCTTAATCCAGTCCTTGCAACTGCGAACGGGACAATCGTGAAGAATCTGAATATCATCCATGAGCAATGGTTCATAAGATGATTCGCTTTTAACTGCTGATGGTGCTTCAGTTTCTGGAGTTACTGTAGATTCAGAAGCTTGGGAGGGTGTTAAAGGTTCAGATGGTTTATCCATGCATTTGCATCGCTGTGAATCAAGAAATGCTCTAACCTCTTCCATTCTTCCACATTTTGCATAAATAAATTTCCTCTGAAGTCTCATGTATGGTAGATCAATATCGGAGGCTAGAGTCTCTCTACTGCCGTACTTAGTTTGTTTTGAATCTGAAAGATCTCCTTCAATTACAAATGGCTCTTTGTCACATACAGTCTCTTTTGGTTCAGGCTCAATAAATTTTAAAACATTATGTTCATCAGTATGTACTAAAATAGGAGTTGTCTTCAAAGGTGTCTTTTGAATTTCATTTAGTTGTAAGACGACCATTTTTTCCAAATCGAGTAAAAACGTTGTTTGTTCAGGTAATAATTTTAAACTAAAGCTGACAAATTTTAAGAATAATTGAAGAATCTTTTTTATTTTCTCTTCCCATTCCTTGTTAATATCTGCAAGTGGCTTTTCTCGTTCTTTGAAAGCATTTATAACATCCTGCCGGTCTTTAACTTTTTTGTGTTTTTCTGCTAATTCAGTGCTTTGAATGTTTTCTAGAATAAATTTCCGGATTTTACACTTTTTTCTTTCAGTGCACATCATATACATTGTGCTAGTTGTATTTTGTGCTTCTATCTGCGAATAAAAGGCTCTTAATGCATCATTTCTTTCATAAATTGCTTGAGTTACCAGTTTGTTGTTTCTGTAAATTTCATTATCTAAAAGAAGCTTATAATAATGAGCAATTTTTTTTACTTCGCTGTCATATCTTTTTTGTAACACATCTTCTAGTATGTCTTTTTCTTTCTTTAGATTTTCTTTGATTTCAGTGTTAAGATCGCTAATAATATTAGCGTGTGCAGAGATTAACACTGTCTCAACTTCTGACCGTAAATTATCTTCTAGTTCTTGCAGACTATTCTCATAAAATATATTTATTTCTTTCATTAAAGTTTTGCTTTTAGTCATTAGTATGTCATGATAAGTTTCCTTTACTTTTTTTGCTACTGCAGCTTTTTCATGTTCCAGGATATAATTCCAAGCAGCATCATTTTCATTAATGACATTTGTCATATATTTCAAAAATTTCCCACGCTCCCGGTCCAAGATATTGTCGCCTATTTCAAGAATTCCTTGGTGAGCTTTACCTCTTGTTATTTTTGATGTAAAAGGTGGATTTAGATCTAGTATGCCAATTAGCAAATCACTCGGTGACACCCACTCATCACTTTCTACGGCTTCACATGTATTTTGTTGAGGTTGCTGTTTTTTTGTGTCAGGTTTCTCAGTCGTAGGATTTTTATATTCACAATAATCATCGTTTAAGAATGTTTCTGCATATATGCTGGTAACACGTTCTCCTTTCTTTAATGTTTGAATAATATCAGTTTTTGGCATGATAGTTATAAAAATATTATAGAAAACAATGTGTCAAGCAAATGTCACATTTTACTTTTTCGTTTTTATAAATTAATTTATTTAGATACTTTTTCATTAACCTATTCAAAATAATGTATTGCTAACAAAGACTACAATATAGATTGATAACAAATCCAGCAGTCACTGATGACTATATTATGGAGGTCAGTGAGTCCAGTGTGTACATTAGTGTCATTGCTAGAGCCTTACTTCTCTCATTCTAAACCAGCTATTTAGGTATTTATGTCTAACAACTTTATCAATGAACAATTACTCACTCACAGAAACTAAGTTATGAGGCATGTTATTTAGTGTAGGTACTAACTTCATGGACCACTAATGGTATTTTCCAAATGCACGTGTAACGTATTTTTGTTAAAGTTTAATTAATATCTGTGTAATTTCACTAAATGATAGATGATGATGATGATATAGATAGAATTATATAAAAAAGCTGATGATATAATGATACGAATTGAAAAGTATTATATGCTGAGATAGTTTGGGCATGTTGAGAAAATCCGAGGATACCGGAGGCCCAAACCCTTTCCAAGCACTCCTCTAGTGATGCGGGTGTCCATGGGCAGCAGTAATCGCTTACCATCAGGCGATTAGTATGTTCGTTTGCCCCATATCACTTATAAAAAATGAATGAAAGACAATAAACAAAACAATAAAGTACGTATTGATTCACTGACGTTCAGCTCTGAAAATATTGGTCTATTAATTGCTGAACACTTTTTTTGCAATTTTCGGCCCCATATTCCAACAGGACGTTTTGCGTCTCGACCCTACTTCAAACTATATCTTGTATATTATAATTTTTAAGCCAAGCTCTTCCATTAAGCATAATATTCTTCTATCAATTGTATTTTTCTGCCAATCCACTTACAATAACGGAAATGGTCTACGTATTCTTTACATAATTTATATACTGCAATCTTTATATTCTTTATTAGAAGAATAATATGAAAACACCTAGAATATTATTTTTCACCTTTATAAGGTTTCGCAATAACCGTAAAAATCTTTATTAAGCAGGGGTTAATGAGTTTTTTGGCACTTACAAAATAACAGTTTGGTATTCAAATACACGAACGTGTCGACAGCCTACCTGTGATTAGCGGCGGTGATGTAAAGCGGCGTGGAGCCCCCGCCGCCGCTAGATTTAATTAAATACTTCCTTGTACCACCCTACTATTTCACTTTATCTACTGCGCGCTTTATTGCCCTCTGACGTTACACTGTAAACGTTTAGCGCTGGTCTTGAATATGAGGTTATTTCACCGTCACAAGAGTGCCTATCGCAAATATCATTTATAGTAAAAACGGTCAATTTTACAGAGAGGATTGCACGTTTACGTAGCATGTGATAATAAATTACAGACATATCTCGACTTCATTCTCATTACGGATGCGGCAATGTCCGTCGGAGTTTTGTCATAATTCAGTCTCGGTTGAAATTATTTCCGTTGGGTCTGATGAGAAAACTAGAGGTGGAGAGCTCGAAATGTAAGTATTCGCGCAACAAGCCGTGGAATAACGACGGGGCATATTTCATTCTTAACGAAGTTAAATTTCCGGGAAGGTCCTGTAAGAGCGTGCGTAACTCTGATAAAAGGCTACACAGGCACAATACCGATTCTGTTTGTGTGACATTTTAGAAATGATAAATACACAATAACCTTTTAGAATTTAAGTGATTTCCATTACTTATTCTATGTTTTAGTAAACCTAAGATATACATTCTGAGTAGTTATTTAATTATGTATTTATAATACAAAGAAAGCCGTGAAGAAAGTTAAAGGTGTGCCAGTCTCAAAGTTAGCAAAGGTTGACGTGCTTACAATAAAACAACGACCATAATTCAGAAAGTGGGAGCAAGTTGGATTGTTTTCTACACATCATATCGGCAAATAAATCTTTCAGCCGCTTATCTGCCGTCAAACTTAATTCTCATGCATAATTCATAGCGTCGATTTCGTGTGAAGAAGGAAAGTTGCCTAACTCGGAACAACAACCGGTCGCGATGGGCTGACAGCGCCTGATAGTCGTGGCTGGACTTACCTACTTATATATTTTTGAGTATCTTTTTGCACATTCCACACGTACCTGTTGTACTGTATGTTTTATTTTTTAGTAGCATTGTTTGATTTTAACGTGAACTAATAATTCTATATTTAGTGTCCAGTTATGTATTGGAATTATTTTTTTAGATAGATGATATTTGTATTTTTAGTTTCAAGTGGAGCCACTGATCAACGATCAAATAACCAATATCTCATCGTTAATTTTAGAACTATGCAATTTAGATGTTAATAATAAAAATGTCTAATGTTATTATTATGTGTGTTGTTTATAACATAACACACATAAAACACCGGAGTTAAACATGTGACAACAAACTGTGGCTGGTCGTCACCGTCAGCCAGGCGTCGCTTGCGTCGTCGCGTCACACAGACATCTAGTACAATATTTCATACTTACAGAAAACAAGTTAGCGGAATAGTTGCGAGAAAACACAGCGTGCTGCTAACAGATAAAGAAGCTTCCACCACATCACCTTCAAGACGCTGACGCACACGTTTTTATTTATCGTTTTCCAGATGTGGTGAATATTATATGTGCTTAATAATAATGTTTTTTTTTTTCATTTTTAGTTTTATTTCAAAACGTTGCACGACACTAGGATTTTCTCCTGTATGAGTATCGTGGGAGCTTTTTACAAACACAAATTCTCATATACGCAAACACCCCGACCCGGAACAACTACCTATAGGTCATACAAATATTTGCTCCGTGAGGAGATCGAACCCACAACACGTAGCGCAGAAGCCGATCGCTCAGTCGCTACGCCAAACGTATCGCCGTTCACTTGCCTTTCATTTTAAAATATCGGGTGGATTGCAGCGGTGGCTGAACGATTGCCCGCTCTATTACGGGATATTTACCCTCGATGGACTTCAGACTGAGTATTTGAATATATCGTCATATTCAAACACAAGTCTGTAACACTGATAGGTATACTGAAGTGAAAAAAATACGATAAGCGATAACGCTAGTACCTTTTTTGTAGTGGGGAAACCAATGGGCCAGCAGTGTATGTCAGACTCATACCAACTAGAAACAACACTTGCCTTCGCCCTATAATCATAGCATCAGATTTGTAATATTCGCCTGGACTACGAGGAGACTACGCAGGTATACTTCTGCAGGTATCAAGTACTTGTTACAGCTACGAGTGGTGCAATGGGCAATAATCAAGATTTTAATCCACGCATGGATGAGATACGTTCACATAATGCTCTTCGCTTGCCTTCGTATCCAGTCACTTCATACAAATATATGTATGAAGTCTGTACATATAACTATATTGACACTGAATTTACTGTGGTAAAATAGTAACAATACCAAGACCACAACTGGGATGTAGTTGTACTTACATAATTGATAAGTACACCCTTTACAATTTTCATGATGTCATTATATTTATAATAGGTAATTTATAGGTTATTTAGAGACAACGCAACAAGAAATTAGTACAGACAAAATAAAATTTGTAATTTGCGATTCGATCACTTATAATTGTACTAGCTTCTGCCCGCGACTTCGTCCGCGTAGCGTGATGATATATAGCCTATAGCCTTCCTCAATAAATGGGCTATCTAACACTGAAAGAATTTTTCAAATCGGACCAGTAGTTCCTGAGATTAGCGCAAACAAACAAACAAACTCTTCAGCTTTATATATTAGTATAGATTTTACTGTGGAATCGGATCGCTATATTTTCAAGTAGTGACGACAAATTGGATATCGCGAATGAGTGATCAGGTGGAGAGCGCACGAAGTGACGCCGCGGGAATCAATTCCCTGTCACGATATATCCACGCTTCATGTCACCCTATTATAATACAGACAGCTAAAATTCCATATAGCGTGTGACTTATTTTTTACAAACATGGCTATGGTTTCTGATCGTATGTTTGTAGATTGACTTTTGAACCTGTCAAGAAACTATTAGCAGTCACAATAGAAAAACAATTGCGACGCTCCAGTCCATACTTTTTATTTTTTTAACAGTAGGTAAATATAGAATCGTAAAATATTACTGAACCATATTACGAAATCGTCACTCATAAATAAGTTTACTGTAATACTTAGGTATATATAGTTATTTAAAATAGGCAAACTAGTAACGTTAAGTTTTTAACGTGGGAGAGCCCTGCTTCGGCACGAATGGGCCGGCTCGACCGGAGTGATACCACGGCCTCACAGAAAACCGGCGTGAAACAACGCTTGCGTTGTGTTTCGCCTAGTGAAGGAGGTTACCGGAGGCCCAAACCCTTTAAAAGGCGGGCAACGCACTTGCGACTCCTCTGGTGTTGCGGGTGTCCATGGGCGGCGGTTATCGCTTACCATCAGGTGATCCGTTTGCTCGTTTGCCCCCCTATCACATAAAAAAAAAAAAAAATAGTATTTTTTTATCAGAATAGGAGATTCAGTGCCTTTGAATTAACAATTTTTTAAAAGACTGACACCTAAAGATAGGCAAGGAGCTCACCTATGTTCAGCCAGCAGTCACCAATATATGTATGTGCATTATTGTGCATGTATGTATTGATACGTGCGGCGTGTTCGTTTGTTGACGTCATTTGAATGCAGTACACCAACTCGCACGGAAGAGTTTTACTATTTGTCCGGTGCAGTCAAACCGACACACGGAATTGTAAATGTTATCGTCTGTTTCTTAACTTGGAGTGTAGTTCAGTGTCTTCAATACTACATACTAAGGCCCACTTGCACCAACTTTTTAAATATGTTTAAATTGAATTTAAACACAATTTTTCATAGAAATTTCGTGTTTAAATACAATTTAAACACATTTAAGAAGTTGGGGCAAGTGGGCCTGAGTGTATGATTTGCCTGTAAACGAACAGTAAGATATTCATCCTGTTTTGTTTTAGTGCCCCAAATGCTTATGCTCAATAGTTACGGATGACGATAATACACTTCTGGACACATCTATTGGCCCACCTTGTATTTTCAGTTTCATTTGGTCCTAGCTAAAATTTTATATTAGGTCGAGCAAAAAGTTTTTATGCAGTTTTGAACCTGGCACATTCACAATTTCATTCAATAGTCTTTTTTTGAATTTCGAACACAGAATTTAAAGAAACAAAAGACAATTTGGAGCCTGTTTGTTGATATCAAACAATCGAATACTAAGAAAACTTGGTTTTATTGGTTTACTTGGATTTAATTCTTGAAAAAGTGATTGATATCTTTGGTTTTGCAACAAACATAACTTATTCTTAACATTAAGGTGAGGTTCTATCAATAATCTATGGATACTTCACCTTAAGTCGCCGCCCAAGCTGTGGCACTTATTCAGGCCGGACACAGCCAAAGAAACGTGAGTGCTCAACTTAATTTAAGTCAATCTGCGGTCCGAAATGTTTATCGGTGGTACCTAGAGACTGGCGGCTTTGTTCGTGCCTTTAACAAGGCGCATATCCGACTTGTTAGGCGTAGCTCCATGTCGTATGGTATTCTGAATTCAAATTTAAAACAATACCTACAATCGAAAAAGATGGTAAAATGTATCAGGTTTAAAACTGCATCAACAGTTTTTGTTCAATCTAGCAATCATATTTCGGTAGGGGGCATCGAAACCTAAACTCTAAGGTGGGCCAATAGATGTGTCCAGAAGTGTATTTTAGTATAATAATAGAAAACAACTTCATTGATATTGGTTGCAACGGCGTAAATGGTACAACTGCAGAGGTACTAGGTTGAATTCTCGGGTCGAGCAAGTATTTTTTTGGGGTTTGGAAATTCTGAGTAGCACAAATAACAATTTGCCGGTATGTCCCATGTAATAGGGAGTGAAGCTATAGCCATTAACCGGGCACAAATCAAAACTCCGTGCTGCTATAGAAAATCCGGTACAATTACAGCGATACAAAGCTAACTTGACCTAGGAATCAAAACCAGGACCTATAGCGTAGTATTTGTGTTTAAGGCCAGTCTAATGAGGTATTTTCCGTGAGGAATGACCAATTCCTAATCTATTGACTAATTTATAGGAATTACTGAATTCGACCTTTTTGGTCCCGAACCTGTACTACTCAACAAACACTTATTTATTCTTGTAGCAAGCCCCACTTACTACTTCCTTCACTATGCTCAGTGTCCCAGATTCATAATTAAGGTTAAATTTATCTTGTGATCTGGTGGTAAAATAACGTGCTATCGTGCATAGTTACATACTAAGTTGCAATATACATGAAGTACTAAGCTAGCGGTTTCCGTATTTACAGTTATTTACCATGCCGTGCGAACGGGGTACGCTGGGTGGTTGCAGGCATTCGGATAACAACTACTACCGTGTTTATGAATTGTCGCGATCTTTAGGGCCTGTTTCATCGCCTTCAGATAAGTTCTCGGTAAATTATCTGCCAAAAAATACGTACAAATGTTCCAATTTTGAATTTATCTGGTAGATAGTGCTTATCCAGAGGCGGTTAAACCGGCCCTTAGACTTATACATGACTGTCAGATGGGTTGGTATACATGCCCAAAATATAATAAAGACGTAAGAAGCCAACGTGTCATAATTAAAGTTAAAATACATTTGTATGAATTTGCTCAAGATTCATAGTTGACAACGAGTTGTAAACAGTAACGTTATGATATTTTCGTCACAACGTCCGTTCACTGATTGGTTGCGCAGTGTTATTGCCTGTAGACACGGCACAAGAAGGTGTTGCTTATAATTTTGCCGGTGTAAGATTGCGCTCTAATGTAGGGTAAGGGTTGCTTGAATTGCTGTATTTCCTTAATAGTCTGCATTTACCCTCGCCGACAATTTGTGACAAGAGCGTGAGCTAAATTGTCGCCAAGAGGAAATAAACTAATTTACTTAGGTATATACGACATTCATAAACAACAACGTTTGTTGAAATACAAAGTGAGCACTGAAAAGTGAATAATAGAATGAAACGGAGCAGTAAACATAAACGTACTCATCTTAATTTATTTTTAAGACTGTGCATGACAAGGGTACTACTAAAGTACCCATTAAAACAGTTTGAAACTCTTCATAAACACTTGGAGTGATAATATAAGCCATTTTCAATGTACGTATTTTTCTGCTATCATAAAACTTTACTGTAGCTTCATACACCTACAATGTTCATAATGAAAAAAATATTTTTAATTTCAAGGAACACGTACACCGTCTTAAATCTTAGCTCACATTAACTAAGACAGTTGTAGTCTCAGAGGTATTTTAATAATGAATTCTTTTAGCAGTCACGTACTTAATACCGACGTTGCCATTTTAATGAAGGGTGTCATAAAATGTGTCATTGTTGGTGGTAGGTACAGTAGGCGTCGCAGGCGGCTGCCGGCGCGGGCGAGGTGCCTGAATTTAATGCCTCACATTAACACTATCGCTCGCACGAGCTGGATTAGCGGTACACTTTATAAACTTGCATATGCATCGCATCCCTTCACAGGCACCGACATAATTATATTATAGTTATACACACTGATTCTGAACATAGTTTTGTTAGTGTACACCACTGGGCGGGGCTTACCGTCTTTAAATGTCAGATTAATTTGGGCAGTAACGGTAAATTAATCTGGATAGCACTTCGGAATATTAATCAGAACCTTGTCGCACCTTGCCATTATACTTAAAGTGGAACTGCTACGTTAGGTTAGTAAGAGGCATTTATCTGCAGATAGATGTGTATGTAGGCATCAAACGTCCGGGCCCAAATGCTTGCTCGGAATCCGATTCTATCCCAGTGCCCACTGTCCGCAGTTTGGTTGCATTACATTAGATTAGACACTGCTTGCATTCCTGCTGCTCGAAATTCATCTCATCGTAACAATATACCTTTAGATATTATCTACAGTGATAACCTGCTGGAAGATATTAGTAGTTGGTGGAGTATAACTTTGAGAAAGATTTATGAATTTATTATTTTAAAAATGTCGATTCAGGTTTTATGATTTTTTACTAAACATTATAAATATTTGACTCGAGAGTTAAAGTCAAAGTCAAACCTTCAGATTTAAAACCGGTTTTTATTTTATTCTTAAAAGGTAGCTGAAAATTTATGTAATATGTAAAATGGCAAACGACATTGAAAAACCGAATAATATGTTTATGATGCGAGTGTTTTGAGAAGTAGTTAGCCTCAGAAAGCGACGTGTTAATTATATTGGAGGGGCGGTGACGTCTGGTGGCATGACGCAGGTCGGCTTGAAGACGGTCCGGTCACAGACAATTGAATCATAAAGCTACGCGTGACCTTCCTCGCAACAGTAGAACAACGCTTTATTCGTCTGTGTGGATGTTATGTGAACTGTTCCTGTATAGTTCCACAGACACCTTTGTTCAAGGAACGGGAGCAACGTGGGTTGTAGTTGTCAAGATAGTATTTTAGTTGCTGCCGGAAAATGAACTAAACCCTCCCTTATAATGTTTCTTCTGAAAATGATACTGTAATTTTACTGTCCTACGACTCTTAGACTTTCGGTATTATTTATATAGAAAGAAATAAATACATTTATTTGGAACATTTCACACTTATTCCAAAAAGTTTATTAGAAGCATGGCATATTCCTCGCCTGCACCTAATAAGCCCAGTTCAGCATTTTTTAGGCCACCAGGGGCACCAGGGTTGACGCTCATATATATATTTATAGCTACTTTTATAGCGACGAGATCCAGAAAATACCTTCTATTTGTAATATTTCTGTTGCTGATGGAAATGGTCGACGTCACCTATGTGATTGCTTTTAAACTTTATGTGTATTAATAAAATAAGTTACTGACTTTTTACAGCTAGCTATAAGACAGTATAACCAACTTACCTTCAATCAGTGTAGGTACCAAATCCAAAGCATATTGCTGTATAACTTAGCGCAAAACTATTGCAGCTATACAATCCCAAATGTAATTTCAACCAATCCCCATATAATTTAACACTGAAGATGCAATCAGCAGCACACATGACATACATTTATCATAGCATACGTGATATTCTAACTCGGCTTCCTGTAATAATCCCTAGTAGCTTCCGGGTGTCGTAATCAAATCCTGTCGGGGCGAGAGTCCTAATCGAGGCAGACCACGCTTGACCTCCGTCAAATCGGGCTAAGGAACACAACCTGAGTGTCACAGCGGCAAAGATAACTGAACTGTCCCCGACTATAGCCGACCCTGCCCGACATATCGTCCCGAGCCTATTGCATTATTAACCACGGACGTTAGATAAAAAGTTTAATTGGACTTTGCACTATCTAGAGCGTTAGAGTGAGTGCATCAAGACAATTAATAAATAATAATAAATATTCTGGGACATTTTTACACAGCACCATTTAGTCCCAAACTAAGCAGAGCTTGTACTATGGGTACTAGATAATGGATATAATACTTATATACTTTTTTTTGTAAATACATACATATAATACATAAGAAACACCCAGACGAACACAAACACTTATATTCATCACATAAATTTTTGTGTTCTGTGGGAATCGAACCCACGACCTCATGGTCAGCAGTCCGGTACTCGAACCACTAAACCAGTAACTTCACTTGGTAAGCGAGAAAATTTGTTTCATTAGTAGCTGTATGTATTTATTCATACGCATACCTACGTTTTCGCTATAAGTATCATCGAACAAATCAATGTGAAGCTCGTAAATAATAAATTCACTTACGTTTCGGTGTACGCTTCTAAGCAATTGTCTTCTCGTTTTGCTACGAATTTATATTGTCAACGACAGGAGGTGTCGGGCCGCTTAGAGCGTTGGCCTCCCCGAAACATATTTCACTACATAAATCATAACTTTATTTCCTCTCGCTCAGATGCGGAGGAGCGAGGTGTCTTTGAAATGGCTTTAAGAGTTCCCGCACGGCTATACCGCAACAAAGGACTCCCAAATTCAATTAGGTGTAGAATAGAACTGAGATTTAATATTATTTCTAAATATTCGCAATTGATACTTTATGGTATTTATGTACGGACAGTGCATCAAAATTATTTGATATAAGATAAAGAGTAGGTATATTTTATTGTTATCATACAGAAGTAGTAGCGTAATCATCCCAACCGCTACTAAAGGTTGCGTTTAACGCAGACAAAAGGCAGCTTACATGGAACGAAGAAGATTTATGTCGGTACCTGAACTGTATGTCTATAAACAACGCGGGCACCTACTAATTTGCGATCATTTTAGCGGTGTTTCCTGCCAATTAGACGCCTTAAAACATCGCGCCGCCAAACAAAGGGGGCTGGCTCATGAATTTATTGTTAGGTTACTGTCTTAAGTTATTTAAGTGTTCACAGAACGGCGTTATTCACGTGCGACGCCGCGCAGAATGCAGCTTCCTGCGACAATTTATCATGAATCTTTAATTAAACTTTAGCCACGACTGTTCACAGTCTCATTGTGCTTCACAATAAATCCATCGTATCGATTGTGCTTGATTAATTATTTGACTCAGCTCGTTATTTAACAAGATGTTTTGCTATAAACGTTGTTTGAGGTCAATAGCGGTTCGCAGCAACGATCCTAGATAAAGACTATCCAAGGACCCAGTTTTTTGTGTATAATAAAAATTCTTAAGAACTGTTCACACAATTTTTTATCGACACAACTACCTATGCAGTGTGTATTTGCCTTATAAGACATACCTCATAACTATTTAAACGGACAAAGTCGTCTGTCAGCATTTGTGTATCGAAAAGAAAAATAAAACTTATGTTGAAAACAATAAAATATATAAAATTCTAACCCTATACAAAACAAAACTTTATTTTTATGTAAGTACACAAAAATCACAGAAATATGGACATAAACGCTCTCATAGCAATACATATAAACGCTCTCATAGCAATCGGCGCCCTGTATAGTCCAGAGTCACACAGTTTACAGCGTCCGCAGCACTGAGGTCCCGGGAGAGTCACTAGTCAATAGACAATGTTAGTGAACGAGCCACTGCACCAGCTGTATTATAAACGGAGCACAATATAAGAATATCTCGCCGAACTAAACACCACAAAGAGTGGAGCTGAATGGTAATTTCTTAGTACGCTGTTACAAAGATTATACAATGTGTATGCAGAGTAGGTGTAGTTTTTGTTAGAGTACTTTTTTATGTCAAGGAAAAGAAGTAGGAGTACCAATGATATTCGTTTTTCTTGTGTACTTTGTAAATCCTTTTTATACTCAGATTTGTCGACTTTTCACTTATTTCTTTTTATTCGATTAAGTATTTAAGTCAACTTTATAGGTTACTAGCTTCTGGCCGCGACTTCGTCCGCTTAGCGTGATGATATATAGCCTATAGCCTTCCTCAATAAATTGGCTATCTAACACGGAAAGAATTTTTCAAATCGGACCAGTAGTTCCTGAGATTAGCGCGTTCAAGCAAACAAACAAACTCTTCAGCTTTATATATTAGTATAGATAGATGTGCACCGTCCATCGTCCATTCTTCTGAAGTCCTAAAACTTTTATTCGTCTTAATAACATTGTAATCTGAACAGCCACAATAAAAGTGCATAGATCCAGTTGGTTCTGTTTGCGAAAACTGCCTTTAAAACCAAATTAAATGATGAAAGTTGCCAAGTTATTCCGAGTTCCTTTTATAATAAAATTACCTGTGTCAGTTTGCCGGTAGAATTCAATTAAGAAGTTTGTGAATATTTTATGCTTTTGTAATAGCGGTTTCTGGTTTAATTGATATTATGGTTTTAGTGTACTGGGACTAATTTGTCATGTTACCAGTAATACTAGTAAGTTATACCCTTTGATCGTTGTCTGTCTGCTGGGCTAACAGATTTTTAGAATACCAAATATAAGTGTAAAAATAACGTTTCGCTCTTTTTTTAAAAGTACAACGGAATTGGCTAATGTCGGATATCCCTAATAAAGAACTGTAGTAGCGTTAAAACACAAGACCTTTCTGAAATAAAACTACTTTTTACGGATTTATTTTTATCGCGTTGTATTGATATAGGGTTTAGGATCCTTTACAGCATCCGTGGTCATGGGTATATTGAGCTGTTGTAATATTAAAATTACTAACAGCTACCTTACAGTTTTGTTAATATATCATATAAAATTCGTGTCAAATAGTTTTATTTAAATGTGTTATATTCGCCTAGTATCAGAAACCAGTGCAAGTACCAGTACCACGTTATAGTGAGAATGTTTTAGTGTGGAGCCTACACATTCACAGGTTCGTATAATATTTCTCTAATTCTTTCTGTTGTTACGTTGTCCATAATTTGCAGCACATTCAGAATTAACTTGGTTTCTTTAAAGGGTTTCTTGTTATACAAAAGTATCCAGTAATTCTAATGGTTGAACCCAAAGAAAAGTGAAATCTTTGAGAGTTATAATGTTAGAGTAAATTAGTGAGATTGTTACAGTTGTTCAAAAAATAAAATAATATCGACATCATAATATGCATATTTACTTTAGTAATTCCATAAATTACATATATTTACAACAATATCAACAAACGTTTACGTCTAATATACATTTTCCTATGCGTAACAGATTAGCTATACATCATATAAATCTCTACACGAAGTCTATACATAAATGGTTACTACAAGTATTGCGTATAATTGTTTATAATATATAATGTTCCCTATGACACGTAGACCCGTCAACTTACCCTTTTAGCCGAAAAATTAAATTTTATATTATAGTGTAGGTACTTAATTTTCATACCCCAGAAGAATTTAACCCGCTCTATGTTACCGTTATTAAAAAAATACAAAAAGTATTAATATATTTTTAAGCCAAAAAATATGTTCTGTCACATCGGTCACAGTCGATTTGCCTGAATTGCAGGAAAATTATGAGGAATAATATCCTATTGATTTGCCAACAAACTGCTTTACGTACCTACTACTTACCGACTGAATTAACATTTCCATTTCAAGCATTACATAAAATAAATTTGGTGTGCGCGTTTCCGAACACAACAAACATGGGGAAGGCAAACATTCATAACAGATGTAACTTTATTCACAGCACAACGCATAACAAAATATGAAATTGAAGTTCATTTAGCCAATCGTTATTCTAAACGCGATCCAAAAGGCACTAGATTTTTTTTATTATAATAGATATGAATTGATACGTTTCCGAAAGTCGTTGTAGTTGTAATTGAATGAAGTAGATACAATAAGCGAATAAAATTCAACATAATTATTTAACACTTCCACAATTATAGATATTCCTCACATGCCTAATTATAGCCCCAGTGCGACGTTAAATACAAATATTTGCAAAGTCGAAACCAACATTTAGCGATTGGCCATACAATACTCGTATTTTGTCCCACTGGGCGAACAACGGACGACTGCACCATTTCGACAGTCCATGTAAAACATCGGTCATAGTATTGTTTCCCTTTCAAAATACAAGCATTACCATATACGTTTTAATACACAAATAAAGTATAATTCACTAACATGGGGCTCAAAAATTACACCTATTTTTAATTCGTCCTAAGTTATTTGACATCGTTGTTATCTTATTTTATTTATACCTAGGTACTTTAATGTCCATCAAAAAATTTAGATTCACATTTTTAAATAAGTATCTAAGTATTAACAATAACATTATTCCGAAGCAAGTTTTTTCCAATTCGTAACAATAAGCACAACCGGCATGAGACTTGATAAACTCAAATTACAAACGCGCATTACACTAGTTGCCAATTCAAATCATGATACTTTTACTAAAACCCTTAGAACATAGGTTTTAATCGACCAATCAATGGTTGATTAATATATTATTAGTTGCTGATTGAAATATTTATTGATTGTTTCAACCAATATTGATCGATTCTTTTATCACCATGCCACCTTGTCTAACAAAGTGCAGTCATGTTTATACGTGAAACACAAAGTGGTACATAGAGCTACCAAACATAATATCATATAGCGTTTATAAGCCGCGAAAGTAATTAATAACAAGCGTCAATGAACAACAATGTCACAGGATAACAGTATAAATTCATCATCGGCATATAAGGCTCTCTTCTCTGGCTGCGCAAACGCCATGTGGTGGAGCGAGAAACAGCTTACCGTTCGCGCATGCGCATAGCTGATATATGTTCTGGTGGTGAGGGTCGTGTGTGTGCGCCGCTGCAGGTGGTAGTGGCAGCGCAGATTTTAACTTTGGCATAAATATACTTGGTGCGTCCAGTCGTATCTGCAAAATTTATAATTTGACAGAGCTTGATAAAGTATTTTAGCTTTTATACAAATGTTGTAAAGCGATGACAGATTTCTTTAGGGCCTCTACGAAGTGAATAGATACTCAATTTAGGTAAATACACGAAAACTATAAAGTAAACTTCTTTCAATCCACAGAACCTGATTAGTATCATGGATCGTTTTGAAAGCCAAAAGAATTCTCTAAAATTATTTATGACACTAGTATGATTTGTTTATTATGACATTGCAAGCTCACCGAGCCAGCAACGGATCGGATTCGAAACGTAGTGAGGCAGCTGGCGCTGATGTCTCCGGCGCGGGACTCCAGCACAATATTCTGCGCGGCATGCATCTCCAGCGAACGTGTCGGCGACTCCAACCTGTGTTCAAATAATTATAATTTATATTCAAATTTAAATTTACTATCAAATATAAGTAGATATTTTTTTCTAACATATGGTCACTAATGGTACTTAAGATGAAATATAGAACCGCCATTTCCATTCCGCGGCTATATTACAGTTTCAATTGAAAAACAACTTTATAACAAAACAATGTATTATATCATGGTGACGCTATGGTTTCGATCCGACAACAAACTTCATTATGTGCGTTTGACATAACTGTATGTTCCAGCTAACGAGTTCTAACTTCCTCTGCGACTAGGACAAAGCTCGCAAATTTGGTCAAGTACAAATATACTTACACCAATGGTTTTGACGGGGGGGCTTTGACTAGGGGTGTCTGAGCGGCGGCCTGCACGGTGACGCCGGCGGGGCTGACCAAGGTGAGTGTGTCGGCCCCCACAGTGACCGAGCCCTGCCCCGCGCCGAGGAGTAGCGCTCCCCGGGCGTCCCGCACCTCTAGTCGAGCCACGTTCATTTCGAAACGATCGTGCCCTAGAAATTGATGTTGTTGTTACACTTATCGTGGCACAAATCAAACAATTTATTTTTTAGGAATCAATGTTCTATCGTAGAGCTGTAGCTTCGTCTCTACCATACTATGTGGTCAATATATCCGTAGCAAAATAGTATTAAAACCCCCGCCTTAACTTTACAAAGCAAGAATAATCTCTTTGTGCTAGACTGGCGGCGTTTTTCTTTTTAAAGAAACAAACGTGTAATTAGAACTTACCTAGGTATAATCTACTCTGTAGCATTCCGTGCGAGTCTCTTGTAGAAACGGTAAAATTTCTGGAAGCTTCCATGTAAATTGGATATCCCCGACGTGACTTGATGGTAGACGCAAACAGAGAATCCAACATTAGAGCTTGCCCTAATAGTTGTAAGCCTCCGGGCACAATGCGAAGTTGACCCATTCCTTCCTAAAAGTTATAAAATATATAGTTAAATGTTATAGATATATAGGTATTTAAATGTTGACAAAGTTAACAACATTTTTTTAAATGCTTTATTCACTAAATATATTTTAAAAACCCTCCAAGAATTGTCATATGATTATGTGCTTACCGAATTAAAATCCAATACTTTAAGCACCCAAAGCGTCAATGCAAGATTGATGATCATCATAAGCATAAGCGCCATTACTAGGATGTAGAGGCATTTCTTCCTCCAGCCATAGATGCCCACTTTGAACTGGCTATTGTAACTGTTTCTGATCGAGTCGGCTTTTGTGTCTCTACTGGTATTGTTGTGCAGGATCGGCTCGGGAGTGATCTTGTCAGCGTAGGGTATCCTGGAAGAAAATTGTTGGTTAGAACAATGCACTATTCACTGCGAAATGTAATATCTGTTTAAATTTGACCGCTGCCGTCGGATAGCTTGTTGAGGTGAAAGACACTCATTTTAATTGTCTACCATCTCAAATTGTTCGTACAGCATTAACGGTAGACATTGGATTTTTTCCATTATAAAAGTATATTGATTTCTGAAGCTTACGCGAATATCAGTATATACTTACTTTTATTTTATTTCAATATTATAAAAGTATCTAAAATAAATAAAATCTTAATCTAATTTTCCGCGTTAAAAATGAAGTTATAGAAGAGGATGCGCTTACTCCAGTAATTTTATGGATAGTGGAGTATTTTTATATTACGGAAACTTAGCCATAGCGTCTTGGAAAATGGCTTTGAATGATAACGATGGGTACAAATGTTTATATATATATTTCTTCTGTACGTATTTGTCACCTAAACGGCCTAACCGATTTGGATGCAATTTTGTGTATATATTTGAGTGAGTCCCTGGATGATTTGAAAATACAATTGGATATGGTAGTTGGCGCTACAGTCGGGTTCTAGAAATTTATTTATTTTCAGGGCAGGACAACGTCTGCTGGGCCTGCTAGTGTACGCATAATACAACATTAAAATTATTTTAACAAAGACGTTACTGTTTTTGCAACAAAATACCATGTTTGCTAGCTATACAATTAAATGTATGGTCATTAAATATTATGTCATAAATTTTAACAGTATTAGCTTTGTTTTACATTCCAATTTAGGTGATCCGCGGGCACTCGCAATGGAAGCGAATACGGCCGACGACACGACTTCCCGCGCGTATTGGTGCCATAAAAAACGTCTGTTTTTACTTCGACATCAAATAAAATGCAGTTTTATTTTCGAATTCATTTTATTGTTTTTTAAAACAGCGCTTTTATAGTCCCAGAATAAACATTCCATATTCTACACGTATATAACGTACGTAATTCGGCAATCGTAAAATCTTAATTCATGCTGTGTCCACAAAAGGTCCATACCAGAATTTAATTATGATTGGAAGTTTATTGTTAGGTTAATACGATTAACAGACTTACTAAATTGAATGATATTATTCATACCAGTTTTGACGTAGAACCGCTATAACTTATTTGTGAAAAGGGATGTAATTCCTAAGTAACGTTTATTTATGGTATAGTAAAATGCATATAGGGATTATGTTACCAACTATTTGCACTAGACATAAACCTAAATTTTATACGCGAACTTTGCAATCTCGAATGTCTTAGATTATAATAATGACATAGTTATTTATTTATTATTTTATATGGTTGTTGCTTTATTGTAATTTGACACAGAACAGATTGTGACATTACCAGATTAAGTAAAAATTATAACTAGTAGTAATTGTGATTTTCGTTCATCTTTTGGATTATTTTGACATTAAGCTCTTTAACAGTACCTACACATTACGACATATATTCTTCATTGTATGATTTGCGAGAGATTTATATTTAATTCATTGATGATTTGATTGTTATTATTATTATTTTTTATTATAGTCTGATCTGTAACTACCTATTAAATTTGACTATGGCTAATAATACTCGTATCGATAGCTGTATCTATAGTACTATTTAATTCAAACCTAATATGTTACATACCGTAAGGTAAAATGTATCGGGACACTTAATAAATATTCCAACCTATATGTATACCTACATTATCAACAAATAAATGATTTCTGAACTAGCTTTTGCCCGCGGCTTCACTCACATGAAGCTATATTAGGAGTAAAAATGGAAAAACCAACATTGATGATCTCTTCTTTGTATGGGTCTGAATAAATCAGCCAACCCGTAACTAACAGACACACAATTTTGGGTTCGGAGACGTTTATATACTCTAACCTCAAATTAAATATCTTCAATGTACAGACACAGCATTTTTACAATTTTATAATAGTGGTGATTTTTATGAATAAGGTTCTCACGTGCGCGATAGGGCAAACTATAGATAAACTTCTTTATGGAATGTTAAAAAAGCAAAGTGACTGTTGTATCAGATGTCTCCTAATGGAGGCTTGGCACTCAGTACGGCGTAGATAGTACATTTTCTTTCACCCCTTTTAAGCTGGCGACAAACTTATATGCAGTTATATATGTAAGATATCCCAGTTACAAATTTTCTATCAAGCAGCTACATACCAGCTGACTGGAAATCGCAAACGAACTTCAGTACTTGTGGTCACCATGGACCTATTTATCCATAATTAACATTATCTAATATACAATAAATGTTTAGGACTTCATTGCAATTTCATCAGTATACTAACGAATAAACTAATAAAATCTAGGCATGGCATATTTCGCAGATATCCTGTGAAAAGTCACATAAAATATTTTTTCATTCGTCACACCTGCTATTTTTTAGGGTTCCGTACCCAAAGGGTAAAAATGGGACCCGATACTAAGACTTCGCTGTCTGTCCGTCTGTCTGTCACCAGGCTGTAGGTATCTCAAGATCCGCGATAGCTAGACAGTTAAATTTTCACAGATGATTTATTTCTGTTACCGTTATAACAACAAATAGCAGGCTGCGAAATTTCGCATGTAAAATCGCTGTGAAAAATTATTATAATTTAATCAAATGAAAATTAATGAAAAGTAGCATTCATTTCCATGCCTAGTAAAATCTTTAGAACTAAGCTCAGATAGTTATATTGTAACCAATATTTTATTATAGTGATGTCTGAAGCTTACACAAATATTAGACAAAATTAAGTAAAACAACTTTACGGATTTTATCCATTTGTCACCATGGACGCTAAAGGGTCAGAAACGTTGGGATTAGATTTTGCTAATATAACGCGATATAATACTTGTACAGTTGTTTTATATCAAAGCAATATTTTAATAATACACCAAAACATATTTCTATGCGACGTATACAAAAGTACCCTATCCGATATTCGGGAAACTGGCCACCGTCAGCGGTCATAAATTTACAAGGATTCGAGCACGACAGGGCAATGCACACTGAAAAATTCTAGTAAGCTCCCTCCAAGGATGTAAGGGATATATTTAAAAGTGCATCACGGAGAGGGGAGGAGAGGAATTACTCTCCTGTGTCTAACAACCGGCGACGACAATCATGTCATAATACTATAATACTACCAGCATGCCAAGTTTGTCTTCCGTTAGAGAACTGAGACGTCATCTTCATCATATTTATACTGTATATAAATAGACATTGGAATTTCACTGTTCTGCAATAGCAATTATATGTATTTATAGTCTAACTGATAAAAGTACACAAGGTTTGCTGCTAAATTTTTGCACACGTTTGGCGTAGCAGCTGAGCGATCGGCTTCTGCGACACGTGTTGTGGGTTCGATCCCCATACGGAGCAAATATTTGTATGATCTACGGGTAATTGTTCCGGATCCGGGTGTTTGTGTATGTGAGAATTTGTGTTTGTAAATGCGCCCCGATACAGGAGAAAATCCAAGTGTGAGACAAAGTTTTATAAAAATATATATATATAAACCAGTGCATTGTTAAAAATATTATAGATAGCTAATGGATGTAATGCTTTATAATTACTGTATTAATTGAATGATTTCATATCGTTTTACTTTGTGAATTAAATCACAACCTGGTCTTATTATGCACATGAGAGAACCCTGGCAGTAAGCCAAGAAAATATGCAACCGGAGAAGGTTAACAGTAGCATAGTAGAAAAAGTAAATCATTTGTATGTAGGTATCACAGTTGTAAACTTAGTGATTATCGAATATATAGTCATAGCCAGAAACTACACCAATTAAAATAATCATTAAAATTTGAATCATGCCTTTAAAAGTTGAGACTTACAAAATGCAAAAATTATAACACTTATTTTTGCATTGAGGATTACGGAGTAGAGACCATTGCTGAACAGGTCTGTATAAAAAAAGTCTGCCGTTGCATTTATAACCGTGTAGGGAAGACAGTGCCTTATTTATAATGCCCAATGTACTTAAAATAAAATGCACTCTCGCTACGAACTCTGTCACACAGAGTGGTGTGACCGCAAGGGATTCCGATCTTGGCAATATTTATGGTTAAGGTAGCTACGTTGTTAATCATATTTTGAGAGTCGAACAAAATTGGCCATTTTTGTACGATAAAGAAATTATATTGACATTATTTTATATTACTTTGACTGAATAAATAAGTATACTTAGGCTTAGACAAACAATCTTTGCCTCAATTCACAGCTTAAAGTCGAGGTTATACCTAATATTTTACCAAAATACATGATGTCCATAATAATATGGTAACATACCATCACGCCTTTATTCCCCGAAGGGTTAGGCAGAGGTGTACTTATGTACACCCACAGTTCGCCGGTATGTTTAGGTCCCATGTAATAGGGGGCGAGCCTATTGCCATTAACCGGGCACAAATTCCTAACTGCGAGCTGCTACTGGGAATTTCATAGAAAAACCCAATAACACTTTGCTCGACCTGGGAATCGAACCCAGGACCTCTAGCGTTGCAGTCGCGCTCAGGACCACTTGGCTAATGAGGCAGTTTAATAATATGGTAAGTAGGTATTTATTGTTTTTGTTTCATTACATTAACTATATTTAACAATTTCGTAAATATCTGTGAATTATTGGATACGGCTACATATCCTATGGCTATCTTAACTTGCTAATAACCATTAAACATATGTATGATCATAATTATTCACATCAATGTATTCATGTATACATGGGCTTTTAAATTGGAGTATTACATAGATTCTTTGAAGCGAGTGCTTCGCTCAGGATTTAGGGTAAGCCTGATACAATAAGAGGAGACTCATGAAGCTCCAAAATGTACATTCATTCAGTCGACTCTCATATTGAGGCGTCTGTGCGTACAGAATCGTATCTAACATAAGTATACCTACCTCTCTACTTACCTAATACAGACAAACTGCATACCTACCTTTTACTACCTAAATTATAATAAATATCTAAATTGTATTATGTATTGTACTGTACTTACTATTTAATATGAATAAGAATACTTATAAAACCAATGACATTATATAGTTAAAAAGAAGATTATATCATTGATGAAAACTTACATAAATAGGCACTTACACCAGAAACGAAAGATCTAAACAGTCGATATTAAAGTGTTAAAAAAATGTTAAACTTATTATTAAACTTATATACCTACTTATAACACACAATAATTATTATTGTTTCCCAATATTTTTATCTTTTTTATCCTGATGCAATCCCGTACAGCCCTACAGTTCTGACAGAACTTGGAAAAATAAAAAAGGTGAAATCTGCGCGGGAAGGTTCGTGCACTTTATCTCCCGGTCCACTCTCCCAACACGTTTGGAGGGTTTACGCGGCATTAGAAACCAATTACACGAATAATACCAACTGGTTGCCCTCGTCTTTCTACTTTTTGCTTCACATCAACAATGAAAATGTTACATGATTAGGTATTAGGTATATCGTTATAAGTATTTATTATGCTCCCACCCATATCCTAGTACAATTATTATTATTTCGTTCTTAGTTGATAGGAGATAAGAGAGGTAAATAATGCTAATACTGATTAATGTAGTGTTCCGCTTACGATTAGTTAACGTTACGATGTGTCGGGATGTTATATTATTGCATTAAATACATAATAGAGATAAAAGGTAGAATGGGGTGGAATCTAATAAATTCTCTGTGCGGAAGCGTAAACGATGTACGCAGAGACGGGCACGTAGCATCGCCTCGTAGCGGCGCTCCGTAGCCCGTAGCCTCGTAGCTCGTAGCCGTGCTCGGTAGCCGGAGGGGCGGGCACCGCAAATGAGCCATATTAATCATCCCCATCACGGCAGCTCGACTTTTGAGCTTCCTCTGTAGCCAGATTCTCCATATTAAGGCAACCTTTTCCTCTTCCGAAAAATAAATGCAGATAATGAAATAAGTACCTGTTCTGAAGAGTTGTATTTGTCTGTTGTTACTTTCATAAACAATTAGTATTCTGACAATTATTGCTACAAATTTATAAAAGAACAATTATGATGAAAAGAGTTAGTTGTTAATATTGCCCATTTCTAAACATTTAATTTGTAAATGATTGAATAAACAAATGGTCAATTAACAAAGCGAGACAGTGTACGCAATGTTATGTAATTAAAGTCAGTTTTTAAAAAGATTTAATAATGTATAGTTTTGGATCGTATCTACATCATTGACTATAAGGGTAATGTTTTTATTAAGTCACATATAGTGTAATAGAATTAATTATCTCTCATTATTTATCTCTCTCATATGTAAGGAAGGATCGTGATCAGAATCAGTTTGCATCTCATCGGATGATATGCTCTCACTGGCTGGCCAGCGTGTCTTTTACGACCATGTAGAAGTTGGAGGACGACGATTCATTCACTTGATAGGTCCATCTTGTTGGTGAACGACCACGCTTCGGTGTTCCCAACTACATTATTTATAATGGGTTAGTATTAAAACGAAAGCGAATTTAAAAAAATAAACAGTAAGTAGGTATTATTTTTATGAACCCACGGAAATTGTTTTTTTTTTTTTTTTAAATCTTACTAGCAATGTGGGTTGCACATTACTAGTATTTTTGTTAACCCCTCGTGCTAAGTTAAATGCTTGTGTTACGAGTGGGTTCACGTCGGTAGTGCAATGGGTGGGTTTCGAACCGGCAACCACATGATCGCAAGTCCGACGCCCTAGCCATTAGGCTACCGCCGCTTTAAAGATTGATCTTGTTCTGTTCTCTTGATCTTTTATTTTTGCGGACATTGAAGCTTCGGTCGACTGTGGTCATTCTAGTAATACTATTATTCTGAACAGATTAGCCAAGTATAAATCCACTCCAAGCTGTAAAGAATTTCCTTACAGAAAACCCAGTGAAACTGCACTGCACAATCTTGAGATTTCATCTGGGATATCAATTTATTACTGGGACCTCTACACTAATGAGGATTGGTCTAGCTAGTGGTCTCAGGCGCGACTACTATACTATGCTAGAGGTCCTAGGTTCTATTCTCAGTTCGAGAAAAGTATTATAAGGTTATACATAAAACACAGAAGACCAGCGTGAAACAACTTAGTTATTAAGTAAATGTATGTACGAGTATGTCTAGAGACTCATCGACCCCACAGTCAAACCATTGCAACGGTTTTGTGGGGCTTAGCTATAAGTTACTTACCTTTTTGGAATAAAGATAAATAATAATAAATAAAATAAACGCTTGCGTTGTGTTTCGCCGAGTGAATGAGGTTACCGGAGGCCCAAACCCTTTTAAAAGGCGGGCAACGCACGTGTGAATCCTCTGGTGTTGCGGGTGCCTATGGGCGGCAGTTATCGCTTAACATCAGGTGATCCGTCTGCTAGGTTGCTATCCTATAAAAAAAATGACAGTAGCAGCAGCTAGGATCACTTGTATGTTTATCATTTTAATAGTATTAAAATTTTTAAGTATTTAGGCAGATAATATTCTACAACAGATTTTCCTAACTTGTTTAATATATTAATTACTCTGCTAAGGCTTGCTTGCTTGGAGGATCAAACTTAGCACACGTAGGCCACAGGTTGAGCATCACTCAAAAGAATATAATTTCATATTCGGTGCTCAATTTTGAATGCAGTAATAACGACAGCCCCCTCACCGCGTGGAGTGCGAGATGTATCGTATTATTTAAAGAGATTGATGTCAAGAAATATAAATTCGTAGCACTGAGAAACAAAAGCGCTGTTATACTTAAACTGATGGTTGAATGTCTGCGGAGGCGTGGATGTAGATACCTATATACCTAATTCTGGTGAGGGCTGTATGATGAATTGCCAATTATGGGTTTGTACAGAATTAGTTTTTGTTAGACAATCGTTCATATTGTAAAATTGTTTGAAGGTTATGATAGATATACCTAGTGGATTTTATGAAATTAGTGATATTTTATAGGAGTGCTAGGTGGGATAGTTTAGCCGCGTGTGCTAATTGAGCGTTTCAGCACGCGCCGGCGGCCGGAATGCGCGGCCGCCGCACATTCGTTAGCAATATTCCGCTAACGAACCAAACTAATGGCTATTAAGTTGAATAACGTAGCACTTTGCGCCACGAATACCGTACACACTACCACTGATAGATGTTTCGAGAATCATACATACGGGCCTTTTCACAAACTAAATTTTTCACAACCTTTTTGCATGCATACAGCTATACTGATATAATATATCTACTATTCACTGGCGATGAATATTTAACTACGTACACCTTTGTCATGCCAGGGATATAAGGAGCTAGTTGAAGGGATAATAGTGAAACGGCTCCGAATATTTATACAATTTAGTCTTTGACAATGACTATACTTTCACACATAGAACTATCACCGACCGCACCGGAACTCAAAGCAAACTGTATTGCCAACCCTAATCGGTGGCAATACCAGTAAAAAAGTCAGCGAATGTTTTCCTTCAACATTTTCTCAGTTAGTGTTCGGGTAGGCCGGGTGGTTGTAATAATAAAATCCGCACCGCTCAGGCTGTCACCCCACAGTAAGCTGTGTAAGCTCAGACGATGGGAGAGCTATAAATTAAGTTTTCAATTTGCCAATGACGCATCGCTAAGACTGTGAACCGAGCATCCTTTGATAATATATTTTGAAGATGGTCGCTTTCGGGTTGCTCGTGTAATTTTATACTTGTTTGATTTCTGCGGGGCTTTAAACAATCTAATTTAAAATTTTAATAGTATTTATTTGCGAACAAATGTACCAGGTCTGAGAAAAGATGACAATGTTAAGAAGAGCGTTTGTGAAACTGAACATGGTGAAGGTTATATCTCGATATATAAAAATACGTGAAATATTTATGTGTAGTCAGATTAAAATACAACTACCTATATTAAAATAAAATACAAAAGAAATAAACTACAGTTAAATATTTGTGATCGCACACTAAATAAAAAAAATTAAATGATAACTAGCATTTTTATAAATGACAATTTCCTTAGCCAACAATTGACTCAAGTATACATATATCTGTAGTGATTACGTACGAGTATGTAAATGATCTAATTATATTTAGCTATGTACATTTCATAAATACAGAGGATGTTAAACGTAGAGGGCCGACGCCGACGCCAACGGTTGGTTGCATGCAGCAAAATGCAGCGCAGCGCTCCATTATGTGGGTCATAAATCAAGTGCATTGAAATCTCCTTCCTCCTTCGTGTCGGTGAGCCATCGCCGAGCGACGGATATTTGAGCCAATGCACCGCCGAACCGACAGCGCTACACCGCTACAGTTCGTAGCAACTCTTCGTAGCTGCTCGTAGCTCCGACGAAACTCCGCGCCCTATCTACACTGCATCTTAAACTTTATGTGCCCAATATTGGCTGGACTAAACTGTAAAAGTTTCGTGTTTAGGCGTAGTGCTGATAACAAAATGTTTGTTTTTGTTTGAATATTAAGACATTAATTTTCTTACTATAAACCGTTTATTACTATTCCCACCATTGCACTCGCATTAAAATATTATATTATGTACGACACCAACTATAAAGTACGCTCACACAGCATTTGCAAACAGCATCATTTTCAGCAAACTAACTAGTCCGTTCTCATTACAAACACTAACAACACGCGAGTACTAAATGTATAAGTAGGTACTATTGTTTTATTTAGACAAGAATGTCGGCAACTACGACAAAGTTATGTGACATTCATGTCTATGGCGGCACAATGGTCGGGTGGCGACCACCCAGCGCTCCGAGGACACCCATTCACTCACTGCTACTCAATGGCTTTTGCATGTTGCATTCTGTACCGCATTCTACTCGTAACTCGTGAACACTCAAATATTTCTGCCGGCTCCAAATTGTTGCCTATTGACTGTATTTGAGGTTAATCTGCATACATTAACTGTTATATTACTTAGTTCAATTTATATTATGTGTACATTGCTATATCATTTCACGTAGGTGTGTAGTTATTATAACATTTCATTATTGTTTTTGTAAACCACATAGCCAAGTGGTCCTGACCGCGACAGCTACGCTAGAGGTCCTGGGTTCGATTCCCAGGTCGAGCAAAGTGTTATTGGGTTTTTCTATGAAATTCCCAGTAGCAGCTCGGAGTTAGGAATTTGTGCCCGGTTAATGGCAATAGGCTCGCCCCCTATTACATGGGACCTAAACATACCGGCGAACTGTGGGTGTAAATTAGTACGCCTCTGCCTAACCCTTCGGGGAATACAGGCGTGATGGTATGTTAAACCACTTATTTGGGAAGTCTTTTCTAGCACGTTTAGTTGAGAGTTTGAAGTTTTTGGAAGGACTATTTGATAACGCAGTATTATATATAGGTATACGGTATTCAAATTATGATTTTAATACAGCGATATGTTTTATTTTCTGTCGGATGAAGCTTGCATTTAATATAAGCCTTGCTAATAGTCTTTGGCTACATTTTTTCTCATCGTCTTTGACATTCCCTTTATTACAGTTTTAATAAAAATATCATAACTTATAGTTCAATATTAAGAACAACCTAACTACAGAAGAGTAAAGATAAACCATTGCAATTATAACTGTATTCCTTGCTAATTAACTTCGAACAATTTTGTGTTACTGTTTCTTTTTTGATCAAAGAATATCTCGCCACAATATTATGTTTAAGCCGTATCGTAGTCAGCCAACAGGCCAGCGTCATTTAACAATATCAGCACATGAACACAACGATGTGACTGCATCGAATAGGAGCCGGGTGTCATGTATGGGGTAATACCTACTCCGAGAGACATGTCGCCCGGCTCAGCGAAACGTCAAAGGGAAATTGAAAATTAATTTATGCTCCTAAACCATCATACTAGCTCCCGGAGATTGTAAATCACTCGCTAGGAACTCTTCATGTCCAAACTAATATGTACCTACGATGAAGCTTACAGGTAGTAGGTAATTGCTAAGAAGATAAAATAAAAAGGTAAGTTTGAGTCCAGGTTAAGTTTGATGCATGAAATTACATTTTTATTGCACTGTATTTTATTATGTAGGTACAATTGATTACCACGAAAAGTGATTCTTGAACTCAGTTTTTTTTTTCAGAAGTGAATTAAATAAACAGTCTTAATACAAGAATTACTTTCGTCAAGCAAATATATTAAGCAATAAAAACTTTTATATACCATAAAGTCGTCATCATCGAAGCATACGTTAATCTATAAATACCCACAGCACTTACTACAATACTACGTATGAGGAACGCATACTTACAAGCACGTCTCATCCTCAAGTAGTACAGAGCGTACGTGTAATGCGATGCTGAACGCACTCGCGGGACAACTCCAAAAAGAGTCGTAAATACTCCCGACGCCGCTCACTTATAAATTAGGATCATAAAGCAGTTGCCGAACTTTGTTGGTGGCACGACGACCATAAAACAACGCTTACCCGAAGGGATCGACGGCGGCGGTGCCACTCCGCTCATGCACCGACTGATCATTCAATTTTACGGATTACAATGCTGTGACGGTTACAGACATATTAATGCCAGCTGATGTACATAAGCGATTAAACTAGCTAATCCGTTTACTGTTATGATAAAATGTTTAACTTAATTCAACGGTAAATTAACGGAACGTCCGTGACGCCAACTTCAACCGCGTGTCGCTTTTTTCTACTATATTTTTATAACTTCTGCAAATGGTGTTCTCTTTTTGTAAAAGTTTATAAATAAATAATAGTTACATGTTCGTCCTCTATGCGTTCCTATAACATTCATTTGAAAAAAGATTTCGAAATAGAAACTTTGAAGATACCTGCAAGACTCCGGCAAAATAATAAAAAAATTGCAATGAACAGGCTCAGATGACATGTTTCACTTACTAGACATTTGCTTGCTTACTGTAAAATTTACTGACTGTATGTAAATTAAATCAAATCAATAAAATGTTTCTTTTATTTATGGATCAATACAATCTCGCTGTAACCAGTAAATAAATAAATAAATATTCTGCGACATTTTACACAGCACTCTAGTCTCAATCTAGTCTCAAATTAAGCAGAGCTTGTATTACTAGACAATGGATATAATACTTATATACTTTTTTATACATACATATAATACATAAGAAACACCCAGACGAACACAAACACTTATATTCATCACATAAATATTTGTTTCCTGTGGGAATCGAACCCACGACCTCGTGATCAGCAGTCCCGTACTCGAACCACTAAATATTTCATAACATTCAACTACTTAATCATTATAAGTGGTTGGTAACAGAATTTGAGACTTGTTTAATTAGGCCACACTACGTTACTTGAAACGTAGAAACTAGTAGTATATCATAATGATTGCACGTGAAAAAATATCAAGAGTGCCGATAAAATATGAATCTCATACAGATGTTTTAATTAACATAATCAGTTCATCCATTGTGACTGACTGCATCGGCCAATACGTGACATAATTATAGACTGAATGGAATGAATCATTAAGTCTGTCAGCATTCCATTAATTAGCATTTCATGGATTGTAAAATTGAATTATATTCATATTAAACACTAATAAATGACCACAATTTTATAATTAGTTTATCCAAAATTTCGCTTTCAGTCTGTATTAGTTAGTAATTGATAAATTGGACGTACTAATATTGCCTCACATTGAAATTTTGCTATAACAATATCCCTATAATATAGTTAATTGCTTCATGAATTTTACACGTGTGTTTATTGATGGTCTTGAAAATGCTTAGGAAAAATACAAATAAAATGAATAGTTATAACAGCATGTATCTTTTAGTTATAAATGTTGGCGGTATTAATCTTATTATCGCCATCAAAACAAATAAACATTCTATTAGAAGCAAAGTAATATTTTAATTCGGCGGCGGCAGATGTGGGAGTTTAACTCATCATTTCGAGATCGCGAAATCGCTTGGAAGTAATTCGCGAAGGCGAGTTCCCCGCAGACGCTTTACTTACAGCACTTGAAGTTAGTTGAGGCGAAGTTGGCCGGCTTTCCACTCATACACTCCGTAACGACAACTTACTCACTTTTGCTCACTTGAAGCTTAGCGCGCGCGGATATTAAAGGACTTCAAATGTGTTTATGGTAGTTTATTATTCGTCGATTGGCTGCATATTTAAATTTAGACTCATACAAACACATACAATTTTTTCACGCCTTTCTGCCATTGAAGTAGGCAGAGACTATAGATATCCACTTGCAGCGATCCTAGCACATCATTTTTGCTTCATCTACCTTCATTCTATCCTCCACATACATCATCGTCGGTTTAGGGTGGTCTTATTCTCTAGTACGTTCGCCGTTAAGCCGAGTAAGCCGAGTAAGGGTAAAAAACGTAGTACGTTTTTTACCCTTACTCGCCACGTATACTTGTTTCGTAAATATTCGTTCACCAATCCTCTTTACATGCCCAAACTCAATCTTTGTTACTACATCTTCGTTCACACCTCACGCTCCCTTATCACGCTGTTGAATTTAGACTCAGCGGTGATAACCTCGTGATATGATCATTAAACTGCATCAAAAGCATCGAATCGAATCAAATCCAAATCTAAGGCACGTACCTACTACACGTATATTTTCCTCGCACGACCCAGATAATTCCGAAAAGTCAAATTTTCAGAATCATCTGGGTCGTGCAAGGCAATTATCTTAAGGAAACCTGCACACCTGAGATATTTTTCTCAATAGCATGTGTAGTCTACCAACCCGCACTCGGATAGTTTGGTGGACTAAAGCCTAACCCGTCTCACCCTGAGAGGTAACTCATACACAGCAGTAGGACGGTATGGGGGTTGATTGATATTGATAATGATGATATTTGGTTGTTTTACACTACTTCCACGATAATATTAATAAACGCTTCCCGAGTGGGTCTTCCCCGATAGATATAATCTGGGTGTCTTTAAATCACGAGTGAATCGGTTTCTTCTAGGCAAGCGCGCTCCATCTTAGGTCGCAGTGTCGCTTAACATCAGGTGAACTGGTGATCAAGCGTAAGCCTATCAAGACATCTAAGCCTATCAACAAAATAAACAACATTATTTTATATAATTTGAATGACCTTTTATTTCAGAATCAAACTCACCAAATGTTGCTGTCTTTTATTGACCTACTGAACCATTAATTTAAGCATAAATGGTTAACAAACGAAGTATGTTACACGAAATAAAATTATATTTCTGTTCACGCGTGCACCTGTACGATCCGCATTCCTCTAAGAGTAACGTGAGTGTAAATAATTCAGTCGATGCGAAGCCTGCTCCCCGGGGCTTTGCTCCGAATACCAACATCTGATCTGTGATTGCGCACGATAAATCTATTCCTCTCAGCACACCGATTGTTGTTTATCCCCCGTAAATATTCTATTGCAAATAAATAAATTCACATCTCATTTAGAGAGCAGAATATTTGTTTTGGTGCGAAGGTTCGTAAAAATTTTCACGTATAAAAGTCAAAAGAGAATGGAAGGCGACAATAATGTCTAGGTATGGAATGTTCGCCCCGTGGCTGGCTGGGTAAACAAGCCAAAGCCGTGTGAGTACGTGACACGCAATACAAATCGCAGCTGCCGCACGCCGCGCCGTCCGCTGCTACTCGCTAAACCCGCGCCAAAGTTCACACCTATTCAATTGTTATTTCAACAATTATACAATATACAATTTGAGTATTACATTGGTGAACTATTCATAATGAATCACCATTACAACAGAGATGTATATAATATTGCAGACTAAGTCTGCTAAAGCGCTCTCATTATGTGCAGTAGACTACGACTTGATTGTGAAGGCCCGTACCGTGACGTACTAGATCCATATTAGACTCTTTCAAGAAACACGGAATTGTACGGCGATGGGCACAAAATTCTCCGTGGAAAGTGGAAAATTCTAGAGTGTTGGTAAGATATTCCAAAATAATAAAATAATGGCATTTAAATGAAATGTATGGTTCTAATTTTCGATAATTTTTATATCTCGCGTATATTATGTTAGTCAAAGTCTTATGGCGAAGAATCAGCAAGAATTTCATTAGATCCTTTAAAAGAAATGATTACAATATTAAGCTTTACATCTTGGTTTAAAATAGTTTCTGAGAATTATGGAGTTTAGATGTGTAAGATATATACATTTTTTTTTTAAAGCTTACTTGCAATGTGGGTTGCACATTACTAGTATTCTTGTTAACCCCTCGTGCTAAGCCAATTGCTTGTGTTACGAGTGGGTTCACGTCGGTAGTGCAATGGGTGGGTTTCGAACCGGCAACCACATGATCGCAAGTCCGACGCCCTAGCCCTTAGGCTACCGCCGCTCTTTATACAAAAAAACTATTGCTTTAGCAAATAGGAGCTGACCAGCCCATATTTAAAGTATTTATAACTAAACAAATACAATACTGAATAGCATCAGTATTTTGTATAATAAATTATTTAAAATTATATTCATATTTTATTAAACTAAGGAAAATAACACATCGCAAATTGCAATCTTTTGTGGAGTTCGATTCGAGTAATCAAATAAACCGCTACTGAAATGATTTCGTGATTCCAAATATTTTAATTGACAAACAGAAATGCCGGGAAAATAGCGCTTAAATTGTGCTTGCATTTGCGGGATGTTAATTCAATGAATAAACATCACGTCAGAACAACATCAAAATCCACTTTCTACTAGCTATGGCGATGCCTCACTTGGCTTGCAATTAATTTAAGCTCACGTTTTATGCGAAACGAAATCAGCAACACTCACAGGTGTATCAGAAAGTCAATAAGGTTATGGTTTATACCTTAATCATTCCGTCGTAAAATTATGATTAGACAATATTATTTCATAACCACGTCTATTGTCCTACAAAGAAAATTCAGTATACATTCTTGGATTCATAACATCTAAAACAGCGTTTGCGTGACTTTATGTAATTATCACGAAAATGATCACATTTACTTGGATGCTATACATTCAGATTTCATAAAACAAATTGTTGGTTTTACTAAAACTTTCCTTCAATTGTATTAGTTGAAAATTTATCGCTAATGTTGTTCGAAATTTTTGATCGTTAACCTAATTCAGCTGATCGACGGTAGTGATCGCGGTAGTGAACGCATTCCAGCAAGTACAACCCACCTAATTCATTCGAGCAAGTACAACCCACCTAATTGACACAGCACTGTAAGAGGTTTCTGTGAGTCTGTACCTACAAGCGTTTGTTTCAACAGAACATAAAATTTACATGTACATAAGTTATTTGCGCCGGAGGTGCGTCGGCTCGTAAATCTCGCGACAAGGGGATTTCTGTTTGTGAAGTTTCTTTTTTACTTCCACTTTATCTGTGTAACGCAAAGGACTGTGAATACTCAGGCGCAACTCTGAACCCGCTCAACTTCAATAAATCAATTTGTGCACTTACCCGTACTTATAATGTTCTCAGAGAGTGGAGTTCGGCACGTGTCGAGACCGACTCTGAATATGTTAGACTTTCATCGTATAAAGAATGTGAACGTAATTCAATTTTATATAAATATATATTATATTACAATGTTGAATACTTTATATCGCTTATTTTTTAATTTCGGATCTTATTATTATTATTAAATTTGTATCTTCGCTATAAATGACTCAGCCCAAAGTTATTCAAAATACAAAATAGATTTTTAAAATGTCAGTTTCAGTCCCGTATACTTAGTTAAAGCCTTCTAAGAGTCACTTTAAAGCTTCAGCCTTTTCAACCGACATTAAATAAGCAGCCGAAACCGTTTGTCCAGTTCGTCGTGTTCATTTTGCATCACAAAGTTAGATGTGTTTGTCGTTCTATTTTAAACGCGATAACGCCAACTTTCCAGTCCTCGAAATGTGAATACCTTGTTGCGAAAATGTGACTAACGGAAACTGTGTACAAGTAACTCGGCTGTCCTTCGGTGGCTCACACCGCGCGACTCCCCGCCACCCTGCGAGCTGTCGCGCACTAGTGCCGCGCCGCGCCGCGCCGCCTGCACGCACCGGCCACCGACGGCACTCGGCGACACATTCAAATCTCTTTATTGTTATAACAAACAACGTTATTCACTTCTTACACCATGCATTTGGTATATTTGTATATTACATACATGTGTAACAAGGAAAAGTTGTCTTACTTACTTTCATTACAACGTTATACCGCTAACACGGTAGTTTGTTTCATTGTAGTGTATTAAATTAGATTTTATGTTAAATGATACTAAATCAATGTGACCAGTTAGATAAACTTTTCAAAGTCAAAATAATTCTGAGCCAGTACGTATGTAGATGTACCTAATGCTTTTGTCACGACGCCATGCCTTAGTCATGATAATGATAAAACGGACAACAAAAATTTATTAAAAAAAACCTTTAAATTATTATCAAAATATCAAACTAAGTAGTTAAGATCTGCAAACAATAAGTATTGGTATTAGCATTTAATCTATAACTTCAGACTGTTAAGAAGGTATATGTATAATAAAATATATCACTCGATTATATTATATACAATGGTTGATGAGCATAATAGGTACATCGTCACGCCCATATCCCAAGAAGTTTAAGCAGAAGTGTACCTACTTATATAGTGATTTACACTTACAGTTCGCTGGGATGTTTTTAACTCTGAGAATCTCATAAAAAAATGCAATTACACTCAATTAATTCTGGGAATCGAACACACAAGTTTATGCTCGACGAATTTATACGAGACGAATGAACAAATATTCATATCGGTTTAAATTATTAAAAATCACAAGGTGGAATAGGTTATATTTTGTAAAGTGACAGGTCGCCATATTTGTATATATTTTCATTCTTCTTCTTTCTTTTTTGAGAGAGCCTAGTAAATTTGTTTTTATAAAACAATTAGGCTTTCTCACCTAGCCCCGTTTCCTTAGCCAGCCGTAAAACTTCATACATTTAATTTATATGAAAATTTCTTTGGTTACAACTTTAACATATTGATTCTTTAAAAAGTAAAGGGAAAGAAGAATATCCCTTGATTTACTTATCAATTTTGTATTAAACTCACCTTATTATACTGAATGAATCATATAGTAAATGCGCTTTTGCCCACGGCTTCGCTCATCTGAAGCTATAGTAAGATTAAAAATGGATCCTAAAAATAATTTCACCAAAAACCAACAGTGATGATCTCTTCTCTGTATGGGTCTCTCGAGATCAAGCTGTATCACAGGATCTGTTTAATTATTTGAGATAAGAAGTATACTAGTTTTTAAGTTGTAACATATACTTTCTAACAGTAATATTTATTAAGTAGTTTTTGCGCCAAGCCGTAACAAACAGATAAGAATTTTAAGAACACATTTTTGGGTTCGGATACAGTTACTACTCATTTTTTTTATATCTTCAATTTAAGGACACAGCTTTTTTACGATTTCACGGCTCGAAATCGGCCATTTTCATAATTTTGATATACCCAGTGTCAGTCTTACAATTGAGACTAGTTGTAGTTAACAATAATACATAAGTACCTATTAGACGAACCTAACGACCCCACAAACTAAAATGCATCAAGAAGTTTAATTAGGCTACAGATTGTGACAAATAAATATATATATGTTACAGTCAAAACTCATAACTAGTCAAAACCACTTTTGACTCCGAAAATCAGTCAAAAGTGTTTTTAACTAAGGACGTTGGTCAAAAGTACTTTTAACTGCAAAAAACAGTCAAAGGTTTTGACTGGTTATGAGTTTTGACTGTAACATATACACATTATACACTCAAAAAAACACAATTCTCCTTCTGGCGCAGTCGGGTAGAAAAAAATTACATAATTATACAAAATTACACCTTCGTACTCACAATAAAATACATTGTGAACATAAAATTTCGCAATATTATTTTGAAAGAGTCTAGCTAAATTAACGGGGACAAAAGTAGGATAGGGTGAAGTTAACTTTCAGTTGAAATTAATGAAGATTACAAAATTCACGGCCATTGAGTTCCCCGCCTCGTCGAACCTTTGACTCTAAGTTGCTTGTTAGACTAAATTGAGAGAAATAATAGGACTCATTTGTTTGGTTTAAAGGTTTCCAGTCCCACCCGACGGCGGAAATTATAATTTTACCGCAATCAAAACGCCCAATGAAGTAATTGTCGTTTTATTCAATATTAAATAATTATGTTAATATTCAATATGGCAATAAAACCATATAAAACAACGTATGAGTGACTTATTGTTTTTTTAATCCCAAAAATAGTTATAGGTATAACTGGATTTCTATGAACAAATCTATAATGTTATTCTACATACATAACATCAAAAAATGAAGGTAAAAAGGTTTATTTTTTAAAATAACAATAAAATTATTAACTTAAAGACTGGTTGATGCTGTCCAATGTTAGCCTAATCAAAACTCGTATTACTGATTCTATGAGGATATAGTTAAAGATCTCGGATATATTCACGTTGTAAAAAAAAGGTTAGAAAGTTTTTATTTAGCCTTAGTCTGCGATGTTCAGGCAAGATTTAATTATTCAAATTACGGTTAATTAAGTACTTACAATAATTATTTTCCCTTTTTTTGTTTATGGGATAGGGGAGCAAATGAGCATACGGATCACCTGATGGTAAGCGATAACCGTCGCCCATCATCCGCAACACCAGAGGAGTCACGACTGCGTTGCCCGCCTTTTAAAAGTGTTTGGTTCCCTTAAATTTAACAAACAGTCAGTTCATAAAAAGGTCTTAAATTAACAATTTAAATTTTTTATTCAACAAACCCTCAAAAACGTATGAAAACCATAGACAATTTAATGTTGCAAGTGCTTTTTGAACGAAAAAAGTTGTAAAGTGTAGGTAGGTAGTAGGTACTCGTTAGATAAATAGAATAAAATAGAGAGTAGAAACCTCAATATTTAACAAATTTCAATATTTTATACGACAGTCTGACAAAGAAAGATATCAAGTCAAATTTGGATCAGTTTTGTATGAAAATGTTCCCAATTCCCGCTCTTTGATTAGAAACCCAAGTGTCTCGATTAGGTACTTATTATGTGTGTATGTACATTGATATTTTACATACCTATTATTACTAATAAAATAAGAAGGCATAGCCGACTAACTTGTATTGTATGGTTATGTACGACTTATGACTTACAATATTTTATGTATCATCATTGAACACTTTAACCTTTTTTTTGTAAGTGCAAGCTGGGCGAATTAAATTAAAAATACATAATATTTTTTTTATATCTGCTTGCCTCTCTTATAATAATAGGTAACTGTGTAACTATTTAAACAGTAATAGTTTATTGGTACAACGTTGATCTCCATAACACGATGGTACGCTTTTCTTATTTATGTTTGAATCAGTTTATTATCGCTTGCTGAAACAGTGAAGGAAAACATTATGAATAAATCTGCAAATCTAAGAGATCTTCAAAAAGTGTTCGAAATATGAAGACGGCCACCGCTTCTTCTTGTGGTAACATGAACGACATAATCTTAGCATGAAAAATGCAAAAAATATCACAAAAAAATGATCGACATAATTATTATCGAGTTCAGAACCTACTCCGTGTTTACAGTTAAAAAAAAGTCTGCATGATAAGAGTAAATTCGTGAACGACAAAGGATAGGCCAGAGTCGATATGAATAATACAGATCTTTAAAATAAAAACTACAGAAAGCAATGCTTTTGCTGCGTCCCAGCGTCCGTCTTTTTTTATGCCAAAAAGAAGGCGATTTTTGTCGACGCCGTCGGAAAAAAGACTTAGAGGTATATCGTATAAAAATCATTACAGTAGAGAATGGTTAAAAGACTATATATACTCACTTGCGTCCTTTATGGTCCGTGTAAACAATGTGATTCCTTGCGGCGGGAGTTTGCCGACTCCGGCCTAGCGAATGGGAGTCCATCATCCGCGGCGCAGCGTGCGCCTCGTCCCAGCAACACTGTGCTCTGCCATGCAGAAACAAATCTGTGCTCTTAGCCTTGCCACACACAGCCGCGAATGCTCCCGAACTGTCCGACTGTTCAGTCTAGTGTCTAGTGACCGCTTCGCTGAATTACTCCCGCTCGGCCACGTTTAACAAGTTCGGATGGCCGGCTTGTTAAACCTCGCCGTTCTCCACCGACATTGTATACACAGTTTCGACTTCTTAGCTGTGAAAGTTTCACCCGCTCTGTTGATTTTGTTTGTTAACATTGTCCTGTTCAAGAACTGTTCTAGATTTATCTCCTTTGTGTTTGTTCACTTTGTAAAATTAAGCGCAATATGGACATTTCGTTTTGTTTCAGTTTACGTCTGTTATGAATTGATTGCTTTAGCTTTTATAAGAGTCAATTTTATTGATCATTTCTATTCAAAGTTCAATGGCAACATTTTTACTTTTGTATTGCTTACTTATTAAAGTTGTCACTAGAAAACTAACCTAGTTGATCGTTGATTAACAATGCAAAAAACTTTTAATAAGATATTGTTGTTGCTACAAATACTGAATAACGATAATCAACAGTTGTTCAATTAGGTATATAACTGATACCTACAGGGACTCGTTCACAATACTCTGACATCTTACGCAACTATTTACTGAGGTATATATTAAAGGGCAATATACCTGTATACAATGGAGTATATAAGTCTGTTTACATAAGCACTTATTTATCTTCTACGAGTAGGCGGAGCTTGGGATCGAGGCGGGCTTATTTGGAATCGACAAGGAGGTGGAGTGGAGGTATCTACTTGTTTATCAAAGCCTTATGCGCCTATGTAGAGCCAATTGTAAAACGAAAACAACCTAACTTTAATTGAAGGATACGAGCTTGGATGTCTCGTACCCTTCAACTAAGAGTGACCTTCATTAGAAGCTCCCACCACCACTAATATAAATTAATGTTTTAAGATCTAAATATTTCCTAAAGGTTAAAACGTTTTCTCATTTCATAAATTATATTTCACAAGACAGTGTACAAATGGGCTTTATTTAATTAACTGGGGAATGTCGGCGAAACGGCAAATATGCCAGGATCGGCCGGCCACCCCGCGCCGCCCGCCCGGCCACGCTAACTACGATTTACATTCTCTCTTATTTATTTACAAGATACACCAACACAATTAAATTTAATTTACAGACAGGGGTAATTTTACTTTCCAAACCGACAGAGGAATATCAAGACATTTATCCATGGGTATAGAAATAGTGCAATTCTTTGCGTATCGCCTTTTTCAGTATTGGTAGAAAATTCATAAAACAATAGTTTCAAGCCAATGAATATATAAAATACTCACTCCTATTTCTTCCCGAAAATATTTTGTTTGTATATGGTTATAAAATTCACTTTATAGAGATTTTATGAAATTGTAGTTTCTGTAACAATAGTTTTTTGCATTTTTTTAGTACGCATAATATAAATTAATATAACATGCATTTACTAATCACTAAATACTGAATCTGAAACAAGCTAGCTCTAAATGCCCCCACGTTACGAAGTAAGTTACGCACGCGGCGCGAGTGCGGACAGAGTGTTCAGTGCACTCACTTCCAAGGCTCACAGCCGACTGAGCGCTGTACTCTTTACTCGAAAACATTATCCTGCCAAGCGAATAATCGCTGATCAAATATTTACCATACTGTCCTTAACTTAAAGTCTATTTTCACTTTCACGCAGCGCTTCAAAACATTTCTCGACGATGGAGTGAGAATTCAGGAGAATACGTCACGAAAATCTAATTCTTCGTACGCGAACATAATGACGGCTTTAGAACTGAAGATGATGCGGGCCTCAAAATTTTCGAGAGATGACGAGGCTGTGGTAGCAGAACCTCTATGTTTAAGATCTGAGGGTTCATATTGCAGGTAATGTGCCCACGAGAGAGGCGGTCGTAAGGCTTCGAGGGGTGGCGCGTAAAACAGGCGCATGCGTAAATCTCTTGAATTATTTCTCAAACTTTGAACTAAGTTGAACTGATTAGTTTCGATAAAAAATTTCATCACCAAAAGCTGATCAATTATGTATAAGCTTTTCTCCTAGCATTTTGTAGTAAAATAATTTCTACATTAATAACATTAAATTCTGTCACGTATTTCTTTATCTATAATATTGTTGTGTAATAATTCTCATCAGTTATTGTATTATTACACATAATTAAAATACTGGTTCATGTATGAATATCTCACAAATTATTTTTTTACAAAAAATAGTTTAACATGATATTACTAATAAAATATTAGTAATATAATAATACTGAATTTTTTAAGTCTCGTTATTAGTTATTAATGTTCAGTATGAATCATGCATTCACATAATCAAAAATAGGGCTTATATGTTTTTCTGTATAGACGTGCTACGTGATGCTGCGCGCTACATTCTGGGCACTACGCGCTACATTCCGGGTGCTACGCGCTACATTCTGGGTGCTACGTGCTATATTCTGGGTACTACGTGCTACATTCTAGGTGCTACGTGCTACATTCTAGGTGCTACGCGCTACATTCCGGGTGCTACGCGCTACATTCTGAGTGCTACGCGCTACACTCAGAGTACTACGCGCTACATTCTAGGTACTACGCGCTACATTCTAGGTGCTACGCGCTACATTCCGGGTGGTACGCCTACGTGCTACATTCTGGGTACTACGCGCTATATTTTAGGTGCTACGCGCTACATTCCGGGTGCTACGCGCTACATTCTGGATGCTACGCGGTACATTCTGGATGCTACGCGGTACACACTGGGTACTAAGCGCTACGTTCTTAGTGCTATGCACTATATTCTATGTGCGACATTCTGAACTGTGCTAAGTTCCCAGCTCTACGTGCTACTACTTATTACTTTCTGGTTATTGCCCTTGTCTTCTATTTACCCTAGTCTACTCCAGGTATTTCCACCTACTGTCACGTTGATACTTATCGAACCCAAAAAAGCCAATAACGTGTTCACTCGGCATTGCTGGAGCACGTTACTATTACTATTACTAATAGTTGTTAACTACTGTAATTGTATGATCACAATAACAGTGGATGTTGCATACAGTATTATTAACAAAACTTTTCAACACACATTCCCACATTACAACATACTAATAGAACAAATTAAAATGTTATATGGCAGATTTTTATCTTTTGTATACGTAATATATAGAAATATGACTTGATTTAGATTCAAAATAAGCATTAAACCGAAGCAATGATCACCACATCTTTAAATGTTATATAAGACTAGCTGACCTGACAGACGTTGTCCTGTCCAAGTTTGTTTGTTTGTTTTTTTTCGAAAAATTTGGTTTTCCATATTTGTAATACACTTAGCGCCATTGATTTCTGAATACCTTATTTCTGATCTATAAATTACTTAATTTCAAAAATTTGTTCACATTGTATTGACGTGAAGCATGGAAATTTAAATAGACATACCTACATCGATTAAAATCTCAAATATCTGTTTCAGTAAAAATCTCAAAAATCAGTAAAGATTAACGCACATTGCATTTTTTTTATTATTATAGTTATTTATGTATTTAATTATTCGATTAAATGGAAACTCTTTAGTTTCTCAAATAAAGTGTGCGCACTGTATCTACACTATGGAGGTTTCACATTATAAAATGAGTTACTATATGGCTGGATGCTTTTAAGAAGAAAACAATAATATTGTCAAAATTGTCAACTCAAAATGACACCTGTTATCGAATCAAATTTCATTGAGGTAACAACGATGTCGTGTTAGTCCGCTAGAAAATAAGTTGTAATTTTTTGTTTACTTCTTTAACCTACTCAAATATTTAGTTTTTAACCCGGCTTGTGCTCGCTGGATAAATCCTATGTATGTCCCGTGATTCCCTGTATAAGTAGAGTTAGAATTACTGTACTAATAATCAAATAGAAGCGGCGGTAGCCTAATGGCTAGGGCGTCGGACTTGCGATCATGTGGTTTCCGGTTCGAACCCCACCCATTGCACTACCGACCGACCGACTGAACCCACTCGTAACACAAGCATTTTAGCTTAGCACGAGGGGTTAACAAGAATACTAGTAATGTGCGACCCACATTGCTAGTAAGCTTTTAAAAAAAAAAATTCTTGGTCACAATAATGGTTTCTGATTGATCTGCTTTATTTTCTTGTTTTATGTTATTTAGTCCCTGTAAATGTTTTTTTTTTTTAATTTTATTACTTGATTCTGTTATAATTTTTGATCCGTGCTAGTCTAGTACAGAAATACTTGAAAAAGAAATTGACTTGAATGGTTATTTTTAAAAGTCAACGTTTTCAATAATTAAATTGTTAATAACTTTTGATAGAGAGAACCGATTTGAATTACAAATAGCCTAAATATTAATCCAAGAAACAGGCTATGAATTCCTGCCCACTTCCTCCAAACCTCTTCAGTAGTTATCATTTGATGCGCGGTCAAACCGACAGACAAACCGACAGACAAACAGACAGACAAAAGTTCCAAAAATAATAGAAATGGATTGTGTTACCGATTCTGAGTCCCCCAAATTAGTTTTTTTGTAAATATAAGCAATGTACAGACACGGCTCACTTACATTCTTATTATATGTAAGATAAGATTATATGTAAGATATGATAAGAAGATATTGGAGCAGGTATTATAAACACATTTTTACACACCGTTAAAAAATACAAATACATTTCAGAAGAGATTTGTATGTTTGTACCTACAGCAAACTACTATCTTAGCATGACTCTAAAAACTTTTAAAAGAGATAAATTACGGATTCACTTAAGCGCTTTTTACTAAAATGACAGAAAGTGCTTGTAGGATATCAAATAAATACAATGCATTACGGTAAATGTGAATATAGTTCTATAGTTTGTGATAATTAGAGGAAACATGCTAACAACGTCAATAATGATACTGCTACGCGTAATTAATAAGAGATAATGAAGAGCCACAACACGGTTGCGACTATTAACATGATGTAAGAAGTGAAATATTAGTGCGGGTGCACGGTCGAAGTGGTGAACGCGTTCGATGTAACTCTCAATATGAGCTTTGTTACCGCTTTGTGCCGCCATTTCTTGTGTCACTGCATTGAATATATCGGGTGCTTTCCTTTGTGCACGGAATATTGCTCGTCTTTTGTCGAAATGAACGTTACCTTCCCAAGAGTTGTTTCAGCAAAGAATTTCGCGATTGCAAAGTAATATTTCCCCTTAAGAATTTCGATGTGTTTCTTTCATGTTGGAGATGACTTTACTTCAGATTATATTGTGTCGGGAAATGTTATTCCAACTTCGATTTTCAATATCAACGGTTCTTTTACGAGTTGTTCGAAAATATTTGTTGTGGAACTATCAATCATTTGCGATTTCGTTCTGAATGGTAATACGGCTTAACGTAAGCAAACATTTTATAAATTAGTTTTTAATTAAGATACTAGATTTCCACGTAGCTAAATATAATTATTATTACAGAGTGAATCCTTTGTCCCAGTAATTGCATTGGCTTTGCCGTTTCAAGTCCAATAGCCATCTGACCACCAATTAGAGTGGGATTAGCGACGGTGGGAGATCGCCCGTGTAATATACTCTTGAGATTGCTTGTTAATTATTTCAAAGTTCTTTTTGACGTTAATTATTGTGTATATCTGATCAAATAAAATTATTTGTATGCATGAAAAGCATTTAATTATGTATGTATGTGTCCGGAATATTACATATTCCGTACCTAGCGATATAAATTCGGAATACACATGAATAGGTAGATACTTAGATAAATAACATTTATGTATTTTACTGATTTTCGATACTTAAGCGAATATAAAAATAATTTTAACACGCAAATATGATAATATTCTATTTGTGTGTTAAAATTATTTTAATACTTTTTTCGGGATTTATCTACTTATATTAATTAATTTTGTTAACATCACCAGCATGAACACTGTAAAGGGACCGAATCGACGAGATTTCGGAGCTAATTTTTTTTGTTATAATAGGTATATAAATAATTTCCCGTGTATTATTATATTCTCTGCTAGAATTTAAATCGGTACCAACAATTTATATTTTTTTTAATTACTTATTTTAAGGACAATGTTTTAAAGTAAAAATATGACTAAATAATAAGAATAAACAGTACGATGATTTTCCTGTTATTAATAATTTGTTGTTATTAATAATATTATCAGGACTATAATTTCCTATAAGTGTGCCAATATGAAACAGGATTGCACTGAACCCACGCCAAAAAAAGAATAGATCGAGCAGGTTGCGTAGTATTTAGGCCTATGTAATGTAAGTAATTTTGTTTGTATTGAATAACTCAATAGCCAAAAATTGGACAAGTTGTCAAACCAACACCAATTACTAAATATTAAGCACTAAACGAAACCAAATCCCTATCAGTATAATTTGTTCTTAAAGTAATTATAAATGCGCAGTAGAAGCCCCGTACGGCGTGATAAAAGCCGGATCCGGGCCGTATGCCGTCCACGTTGGCCGTAGCATTAGGGTGGCGACACAGTTCGTACACACCGACCGATTCAAACATACCAACATAGCATACGCAGTGAACAAACTAACACTACAAATAACTAACTCTCCACTGTAATAATAGTCGGATTTTTTATACTACTTAAAAAATTCTTATGTTTTCATATTCAAAAGATCAAGGCTCAAGGATCAAGGATAAAAAAGTAGGGAAATATGATTTCTTTCAGTCCAAATAGTCTCAAAGAAGATAAAGATTTTGGACTACAAATGCATTAAAGCAATTAAAATCATCTATGAAACCTCAAAATAAATAATAATACCTAGTAAAAAAATATTTGATGTTATTCTTACTGCTATAGGATTTAGCGTAAAATTAATAGACATATTTTTTTTAAATAAAAACTACTCCTTACTAGGATTTTCTCCTGTATCGTAGGTGCGTTTACAAACACAAATTCTCAAATACACGAACGCGCAGAACCGGAACAATTACCTGTAGATCATACAGATATTTGCTCCGTGTGGTGATCGAACCCACACACGTGCCGCAGAAGCCGATCGCTCAGCCGCTACGCCAAACGTTTCGTAAAATGTATGGTCTTCAAAGTGTATAAAATATGTAAAATATTATCAATCCCACGAATTTAACCCGAACATACAGCCAGACGCGTTCGAAAACTTTGTATCGCAGTGTGTTGCGATAGCGGTTTCATTCCTGCGGCAAGCTCGCCGAAGTGTTTGCTCGTCCGTACCTCCATTGGCCACCGCGCCCCACCAACTGCTAATTAAGGCTGGATTACCGACCGGACCCGGCCACCGCTACTTACTGTTTACAACTAGATTTGAAGACAAAGGAAATAATGTGCCGAACAATACCTCTAATTAACAGCAAATAGTTTCCTTCTGGTTGTTATTGCTATGAACACTGTAACACTTCGCACCCGTGTATATTTTTATCATATAGATATTAGAAGACTGCCTATATTAAAAACTAAGCACTGCTATTTTGATATTTTATGATATTTGATAACTTGAAAAAATATCTTCATGTTGTCAATGTTTTCACTTCCGTAAATAGGTTAAGTTATTTATTGCAAATCTTGCGACTGTTTTTGTCGTAAGTTTGTATTAGTTTATGAATAATTTTATGTAGGTACCTACTGTTTTCTTTGTGAACTAATAATAAACATTATTGCATTCAAAGTTGGTTTTCTATACACATTTTGAATTAACATATAATAAACTAAAATGTATTAGGTATGTACATAAAATTTTATCTTCTTCATTCATAAAGGGCGTGGAAAAAAGATAACTTTGAATATGCCTAGTTAATAAAATGAACTCCTGGCAACAACCCAATGTATGACTAAAATAAGCTAAAAATTAAGCTAACACCCCAATATCAGGATAAAGAAGCTGTCATTTGCTGTTTAAAAACTAAATTGTATGGTAGTATATATGTAGATTTCAGTACCTACATACTTTTGGAATTGGTTCTTGACTTTAATAACGCTATTCATCAAAAAATTCTTCAAATCTCATTGAAAGTTGTAAAACAAATTGAACATTAGTCCTTTGAGTATTCTCTTATAAATAAGAGTGGAAAATGTCGATAATATCAATATCGAACAGTAATACAGCACGGCACAGTGAATGTAGTTGTTTATTCTGCTCGCAACGTCTGCGGTTCTACCCGCAAATAACAGAAAGAGCAAGTCCTCAGGGCATCGCTTTAGCTTTTCAATTTCCCTTTCGGAATTATTCGTGCTAATCGAATACGACCGTCGGGGTCTGGGGACGCGGTCGCGATGATTCATTCATGAGACTAATGTCGCAATCCCGCTCAGATATCAGGTATTATTGTGGTCAATAGCACTTACGGCGGCATCGTTTACTCCAGCGTTCTTGACACATTGTAGTTTTAGAACCCCCAACTATCAATTTAAACTTATTTCTATATATTTTAGATATAAAACAGTAATGATAGTTTGGTTTCGTCTATTAAACCAATTTATCAATAAAAAATAATTTTATCGAAAATATTCTATTAGTGTACACCAACAGGTAGGTATACTACATGTATAAGTGTCTACTTAAAAACAAAAGTTTTAATATGACGTTGGTATGCCCTGACCTTAATGAAAAATAATAACAAAACTATCCGATAAACAAACAATAGCCATAGAAAGTTTGAACGCATTGTTTGATATGAGGGTATGAAGGCGTTGCATCGTCGCGTCGTGCAATGATGAGGCGCGAGGTATTGTCGCAGCATTAATGAGCGGGGCCCGCCCGCGCCCGGCCGGCCGGGACAGCGCGGAAGAGGAAAATTAAACTCCTGGGCCCCCGGCTCGTGTTCATTACTCCACACCCGATTACTCCACCGCTGTTTGTGAATGCAGCACTAAAGTACGACTGAAAGAGCTGTATGGAACCATTGGAATTAGAAACTGTGATAATTAGTGCTCAACTAGAATAATATACTTGCCACTTTTAATGTTGCTATAACTTTTGTACATAAATATGTGCCGCAGGGTTTTGTTGTTTGTACAGAAGAGAGTGGTAGCCTCTATTTGTTTTTCATTTTATTCTCCATTCAGAGCAATGGCAATGGTAGAAACATAAAGTCCGTGGGGTATTGCTTTAAGATTTCAATTTCCTTTCCGGAATTACTTGTACTCTAATCGAACACGCGTCAGGGGACACGGCGGGTGGCGGGGAGCATCGCAACCGCAAATTACTCCAGAACTCTGCGTACGAATGTTTAAAATAGAATATTAAGATATTTACAATGTCACGCTCAATGCACGAGGGGTTAATGTCTAATAGGACATTAAACGTTAATTATCAGTTCGAAATAATCGATTGATTCTATAAGAAACTTTAAGGCGTTACCACAAAGTATATAATCAAAGATTAATAATGTTAAGTGAATAATTGTATCTGACCAACACTGTGTTATTTAATTAATAACTGTCTGGAGAACTATAGCTAACTAATTGAACTGAGATAATAGATTAAAAATAAGTTTTTATACATGGCAACGTCAGTAAGTTATGTCGGGGCGGGCGGAGGCGCGCGACAGGCGGCTGCTGATTGTAAAGCGCTCACAGACGGAGCCTATTCGATTTCACGGCTCGCCGCGTCCGATATTTATTGTCATCGGTGCAGTTGTACGACACGGTGCCTACTGAACCGCGCTGAAAAATCTCCATTCCCCGAAATCGGGCGAAAACATTCCGCTGATACCCAACCGAACCATCAACTTCAACTAAAAAAAGTTACGTACTGTGTAACACGGCAAAAACGTCACGTCGACGCGGCTCTAACAATCGTTATTTGAATATGTTTGCAAGCAGCTACACGACACCTTGTCTCGTTAGTAAAAAGTGATGCTACGTACGATTTATCACCTGCACACGACACGGAAGGCCCCCGGAGCCTGAAGCCGAGCTTCCTTTAAAACCTGTCACCACTGTGAACTGAAATGAAAACAAACGCGTGGATTTACACATTTGAATTATTATAGTAGCGATGGCGATTCCACAGCCGGACAAGCTACTATAGTTCTTATAATTTATTTTAATTTTTATTTAATGAGCATAGATATATGACTATTTATGATATATATTTACGGTATCTACCCGTGATAAGTTTAAATGAGTGTCCAAAATTTTTGACGGTTACGGCCTCAGTGGTTTAGCAGGCGTAAAGGCAGCTGAGCGTAAGGGCCCGCTCAAGTCAGGCTGTATTTCCATGAAAGTACGACAGTAACGGCCAACAAGAAGAGCTCAGTGTTTGGATTTGAGACTCACCTTCTATGAAATAGGACCAACCAAATACATACATAATTATATACATACTGGGAGTGTTCTTACACCTCTGCATAACCCTCCGGTGATCAAGGTAGGTATGCAATAAATTATATACTTGTGTATGTTTTTCATTTTAAGCATAGAATAGGTGGGCAGTGTATTTAAAGTTATATAGGACCACTGCTAAAGTTAAAGAACGCAATAACACGTTCTGATTTTGCCAATTATGCACAGAGATTCGCCATTAGCGAGCATTCGAATCTCATGGTCAAAGAATACTTATACATTTATCTTGTAAAACTTAAAACAATAAATCTCAAAGCTGACAAAATTATAACCTCTGCAACCCTATCAAATTAAGCTAGCAATTTGCAGAGTTATTATGAGGTCGATAGGCAGCCATCCGATGGCCAGAGAGGGTTAACTACTGACCTCCATTTTTGGCCGAGCTGCTCAGTAGAAATGTACATTAAAAGGCTGCCACTACCCGACCAAAACTGAATAGACTTGAGACTATAAAGTCATTTTCAGCTAAAAGCGTAAATTGTACGGTGGTAACTCAATAGCAGAGAGATAGTTAATTGGTACAATGCCAACTCGTTGGATATCTTTGTTTTAATTCAATTGTCTCGAAGCTAATGCACTCTGTGGAGCAATCTTAACCGTGTCCCAGCTGATTATGGTAACTTTTCAGACTTCAACATTACAACTCGTTACTCGGTTAATAAAATTGCCAATCTGCTTATTCGTATTTATTTTATTGTCTATGATATAAAAAATAAGTAAAGAGTGATATTTCGGATCACTATGGATAATTTTAAAAATAATATAGTTAGTAACAAGCGGCGATAGCCTAATGGCTAGGGCGTCGGACTGGCGAGCATGTGGTTGGCGGTTCGAAACCCACCCATTGCACTATTAACGTGAACCCACTCGTAACACAAGCAATTAGCTTAGTACGAGGGGTTACCCACATTGCTAGTAAGCTTTTAAAAAAACTATTATGGTTATGTAGGTACATCCATTTTGTAAGAAATTTCTTCAAGTTTTAATTAATTACTAATAGGGATACCAGGAGCATCACAGCAGCGCTCGAAGCAGGAACGAATTAGCTGGAACAGTTTAGACTCGGGACTATTGAGCAGATACTCAGATAGCGACAGTGCTGTGTGCTTAGCTAGTACAAATGTCGACAGTTGCGATGCGTGGCAGTGAATACGAGCGCCGCATCTCCGTGCTTATTGACACGCCGCGCCGGGAGGAATATGTTTAGGCCCGTGATTACCGGCTGGCTTCGGTTAATCATTCCCTTTATAAGCGACAAATACATACGATGGTGCACTGTGTTAATTTGTGTAAACTCATTGGACATTCATTGATATTGACTTCTACTAGTACTCCGCGATTATACGTCCACTGTCTGCATTCGGATTTCTTGTTATTTGCAAATAGGTAACAGCGACAACCGAAAGAGTGGGTTCATATATTTACAAATGTAACTTCATCTATACTCATTAACTTAAAAACAACTTATTTTTAACTAAACAGGCATTCCTGCTTTTTGTTTTTGTAGACTATATCATTCGAAGCATCATAAGTTCCTAACGTCTAAAATGAAATATAAGTATATTTGGAAACATGTCATTTCCATGCGACTGCATAGTCCAGACACATTTTCTCGTCCAATATGCTTCGAAAACCCGATCTGTATTATAATATTTTATTACTTAAATGCAGGTCACAGCACCGAATATTTTAACTTAATTAAATAAAAACAAGCCCAAAAAATTTAAACACAAAACAGCATGCGCGATTTTTTAAGAACAAAGGCCGTTCGGAATGTTTGGCCATTGGACGCTGACGCGAGAATAGCTGGCATGGCCCATCTCCATTGTAGATAATCCATTTATTGAGATTCTCCTACGGATAGGCCCAGCCCAAAAGTGTTTACTGTAATAATCTGAAATATTTTTTAAATCACGCTATCGCTATATTTCTTGGCATAGACAAATTGGAATAGCATTTGTGATACCTACATCACTTTTATAAACTTATATTCTTCCAACCTCCATTAAAATTTTTTTAGAAGGCAACGGGAATACACAATCTAATTAAAAATACATAAATGTATTTTAAATAGTCACGATCATTGATAAAATCACCACTTTGAAGGGCAGGCTTCACACGATGGCGTCGGGAAAAAATGACAGATATGCTATAGCAGCTTGCCTTAGAATGTTTACTTATACCATTTACGCGAGATTAATAACTAATAAATACCCGTAAGAGATTAAAATTTCAGAAGTTCGTGCCTTGGATTTGAACTCGTGAACTATGACTTATCAACCCATGAAAACTTACTTTTCTTTACAATAATAATTTGAACTTTAACAATTACGTACGTAGCAACGACTATATGATTCTAATTCAAATCCGGTTAATTATAAACAATAATTTATTACCAAATTGCGATCCACTTAAAGCTATTAAATCTCACGTGCTATAAAATAAAGCCTTTCGTTACATAATCCCGGAAAATTATGACTACTTTCGAGACAATAATAAGAGTCGTCGACTCACTTACATCGTGATTAAATTATCATTGCAAAGTCAGACTCGCTACAGTTAAAGTTATTTCTCGCTCATCGCTTCTACTGGATTAGTCTGAACGTTTTATTATGCTATTATTCAAAGCTGTCTTGATATTATTAAATTATACACTGAAAATTGACGGTTCATTTAACGTTTTTTTTTGTCGAAATATTCTCTGCGCTAAACTTGTTTTGCATTCGTCAGCTTTAATATAAGGTAGGTAATTATACAGTCCACAGATAGGTAGGTACAAGTCATATTTTATGAAGCATACCTACCAGATATTTTATAAGTACCTACGCAGGTAGGTACTAGTGTTAAATTGCCACAGTAAACTGCTAAATTGCTTCTGTAATAAGACCAAAATGAAATATTATGTCATTTCAATTTGAAATGTAACGAAGCCTTACGTATCCTTAGTGGTGCGGAAAATAAATTATTTTAATATTTTAGCCGGCGCAAAATAATGCTGTTAGCTGTTTTCCGGCGAGATTACGAACTAATAACATTACAAAACAAGCTCTTTGCGAGTAAATTATGCATTCACTCTCGGATCATTACCGAGGCTCTGTTGGCCTCTGTTCAAATCTTACGATTGTTTCATGAACCGAACCTTTCACAACATTTTAATATATAGGTACTGCTACTTAATAACCACGCTAAACGACTAGAAATCAAACGAAAAACTGTACTGTATACCTACATAAAATCCGACTACACAGCCCTGTATTTACTCATTGGGCATGTAAATGGATAAGATAATTACTGGTATTAATAACAGATCGAACAAGGTATTATTATCTAGGTGCACCCCAATTATCCAATCAATGTGTGTCGCAACAACACGAAAAGTAATAGAACGAGGGCAGGGATCCGAGTAACATATCAGAAGAGATGCCCCTCCGGGAGCGGGCGGATTAGCACGATCTTTTCCGAATTGAGGGTAAACATCCGAGAGATCCGATCCCCAGAGTCGACGCTAAGGTGAGCGCCTGTTTGTTACTTGAAAATCGCATTACTTCTTACTCACTAACTATCAATGTTGTTCGAAGGGCTTATACTTAATTTAATTTGAAAAAAGAAAAGTTTATGAGAGTGTTAAACATTTAAGATGTCATATTTAAAAAATGTTAAATATAATAAGTAATTCAAACTTAACGAAAAAAAGTAGAATTTATATTCTTCTTTCAGAAACAAATCTTTTTTATATGAAAGATGATTTAAGAATTCGAAACCAATTCAGCATACGTCGAAGCTTAAAAAAATAATTTGCATTGAGATCGCTTACCATTCTGCTCAGAACTGGTAAGATAAAAGCCAGAGAAATCCTCGTGAGCGCTCAAATTCTTGGAGCGCAGTGGCGAACCGTCTTTGCCCGTCGGGCGGTAATAAAAACGGCTTAAATAGGATTTTAACCGCGAGTTCCTCGCCTTAATTAAATTGGATTTGCGAGTGAAAGAAATATACGTGAAAAATTCGTGTCGATTATGTCAGGGGAACGAGTTTTGAAATCCCTTTTAGTAAGCGGATTATGTACGTCTCTCAGAGATTATATTTGTATTACAGTTGTTTCAATACGAGCTCCGTTGGTAAAGAATATCTTCAGTTTAAACGACCTGAAACTGTGAACAGCTTTGTGTTCAGCGAAAAGACGTGTGACAGGAAGTAACAGCCGTGGCGTGTCATACCTCGACGCGCTCCGAGCGGAGGACAACTCACGCCTTAAGTAACGCGCAGGTACCATCCCATGCATATACTTAGACACACCAGCTACTAAATATCAATACAATTAATAATATGGCATTTTACATTAAATTGTAATACGAGCTAATATTCCACATTATATTCACTTAATCGCTTTTTCATGGTATTGTACGTGGTAGTAGAAATATTAAAACTCTGAAATAACGCCAGTAACAGCTGCAGTAACGGGGTTTTAATTATCACTTACAACGCCTTTCAGCCACGGAAAATTACTTCCATAAACCATTTAGAACAGCGAATAGCTAAACGATTTAGGATGCCAGTTATTAGAACATGGCCGGCAGTTTTCTGGTTGACGCCTCGCGTCTGATAAAATTTACAAGAATCGTTAACAAAATTACATTGATGTTTAAGTGGGTTATATTTATTGGCTTTTTTGCTTGACTTGCGGCTAATTAAATCAGTGGTGGTTCAGTATTGAATAACATTATCCCTCAATTAACATTCGAGGGTCGATTTTTAAAGCGGCTACTAAGGCGGCCGGTGTAGGCAATAAAACGGCTCGTCCCTTATCCGTCATTCAGCCCTTGGAGATTTCTTCTGGGGGAATAATTTACGTTGATCGCCCGGAAGGGGAGCGTAACTGCCTCACTGAAACTTTAAGCTTTCACTCCGAATGGTTGCGATTCGCGGTGACTCAACTTTGTAAGAAATTGGTTTCAATAGTATAAAGAGCGATGTGAAATCAATCTCAATTAGTTCGTTAATTTATAATATGTAAAAAGTAGTTTGCACAATGGCACAAATTAAGCTAATTCACATATTTTTATTTTATTTATTTTACAAAAAGCTTACAGCCTATTTTTAATATATCTTATAGATCTGATATTATTATATATTTAAGATATGTTATTAGGTTCAACAAATTTATTAATACCAACATATTTGATAGTTCATATTTGGTATTCTATTAATATATATTTACATACATGTTCTATATAATTGGTAGGTATAAATCTCTCCGCTGTGAACATGGTTTTGTATTTAGTACTGGAGTACAAGAGCTTCTGAAAACTTGTTTTGAACACCGTATGTTCATGGCTTTTTTAAATTTCCTGCAAAGGGCGTCACCGGCGATGACGAAGTCACGTGTCGATGAGTGTGAATAAAGCCTTTGACGCCTTTCGCCGCATGCATTTCAAGCCAGCCGCTTCAATTCCAGTTTACACGCAACCCTTGCCAAGAATCACTTTGCAATAAAAATTCAAAGCTTTTTGAACCAATAAATTACAAAGGGGTATTTTTTTCATGAAACTTACCGTGTATTATTTTGTCATTTAATCTAAGCATGTAATCATTTGGAAAATTTTCGTGTTTATTAAAAATAAGGGTATAAATATGAATATTTGGCGTATTTAATATATTATTTTATTGCAGCTACATACATGCCATCACGCCTGTATTTCCCGGAGGGTTAGGCGAATTAGTACACTAATGTTTGCCGATATAAGTTTGCCGGTATGTTAAGGTTTCATGGAATAGGGGGCGAGCCTATTGCCATTAACCGGGCACAAGTCTAAACTCGAACTGCTAATGAACATTTTATAGAAGAATAATACTGCTTGACCTTGCTTGGGAATCAAACCCAGAACCTCCAGCGGAGCAGTCGCGCTTGGGACCACTAGACAAACGAGGCATTTATTGCATCTGTTGTTTTCACTATGGACTGCGAAGGTAAGTTAGGCAAAGTTTACTAACGAGGTAGAGTATTTAACATTCTGTGAGGCTACCGAAGCCTGGAGGGACGTCTAGTTAAGAAAAACCCCTCTGCGACACATCTGCGGCTTCTGAAGGCAGTCTATAGAAAACTAACAAATACGTTTTGACTTTACGGATTGATGTATTCAATTATACTAATATTTATTTATTTTATATCTGCATGGGTAAAAATGAGAAAGTAAACAGTACGCAACTTAATTATGTGTACTGAGTAATTTAAAAAAGAAACTATAAAAGTAAAAACTGCCTCATTAGCCAAGTGGTCCTGAGCGCGACTGCTACGCTAGAGGTCCTGGGTTCGATTCCCAGGTCGAGCAGTGTTATTGGGTTTTTCTATGAAATTCCCAGTAGCAGCTCAGAGTTAGGAATTTGTGCCCGGTTAATGGCAATAGGCTCGCCCCCTATTACATGGGACCTAAACATACCGGCGAACTGTGGGTGTACATTAGTACGCCTCTGCCTAACCCTTCGGGGAACACAGGCGTGATGATATGTATGTATGTATGTATAAAAGGAACAAGGGACCAAGACTGAAACGCACAGTGGGTAAACATACATAGTGGGGTTCCTTTTATATGTATTGAAATAAAGCCTGCCCGTGACCATGAACGCTGTAAAGGGTCCGAAACGTCGGGATTTGTATTGTATTATACTAATATAACGCGATATAATCCGTAAAGTTGTTTTATTTCAATATGTCTAATATTTGCGTAAACTTCAGAAATCAGTACCTTTTATATGTCATCGGCATTTAAATAACGATAATGTAACTTGTACCTACAATCTACTTTTCACTATTTTCTACAATGGTACATATATGACTGCATGCGTTATAAAACCGTGTAGTTAGGTACTCAAGATTGTGTTATCGTTCGCCCATAAAAGGGTGTGCGGTGAGCACAGAGCTTCGCTAATTCCTCTTTACGAGCTTCGATGGGTCGATTCGATATAGACATACGTACAATAAACATTTTTTTACAATATAAAGGACAAAAAGATCATGGTACAGCTTCATGGTTACGTAATAATAAAAAGTTTTGAACACATTCGGACTTTCCAAGCTATTTTTGTTATGTTTCGGGCATATGCCAAATGTGTAGCGATAAGACCACCCATTGTACCATATTATATGATTGATAACCTATACTTGACATTAGTTCTTGGTGAACAATAAAGGATATTTTATTCTATTCTCTTCGTAAGTAAGTAAGTGGAAAGACCTCTTGGAGCCTGACTAGGTGGTGAACACCTTTACGTCGGCGTCTATCGTTGCTTTACAACAGACTCCTTGGTAGTGTTTCCCATTTTGCGCGTAAGACTTAGTTCTCGGTTGCTGCGACTCTGGCAGTCTGTAAAGGGTCGGCAACGCAGCAGGAACTCCTCTGGTGTTCCAGGTGTCTATGGGCGACGATGACTACATACCATCAGTTGGCTCATAAGATCGTTTGAATTTAATCAATAAAAAAAACTACAGAAGTATAGCATATATTCAGCAGTCATTAAATTTCTCATTCAATCAGAAGGAATACTTTTAACTAGTCAATATTACGACATAGATAAACCCAAAAGCGCTCGATCTTTGTGACTTCATTACCTCCTTGAAAGTGAAGAAACTGCCAAGCACTTATATTAGAGCAAGATTTAAATTTTGACGTTAGTAATAACGATGTAGGTATATTTATAAAGCGACGCGTGATGGTATCACTTCGTTCGCACAAGTGTGGGACACAGTTCGTGAAGTGTGGGACTCGGCAGCTCAGTTTCACCGCTGCAGTGATTTCCCCTTCTGTGATGTCATTCATATCATTTAATTCCACCGGATGGCGCTAGTGTCCCGATTAGTCAAGGACCGTCCGTAATTATGTCTGACTCCGACATAATAATATTAAAATATAAGATAATACAATTATTTAAATATATTATAGTAAGCTGAAAAAGGAAGTTATAAAGAAAAACCGTAAAAAAACATATTTTTTTATTGTATAACTATACTATACATAGATACTTTAGATCGGTACAAGGTATGCTAGCTCTCAAAACGAAGAGCTTTTATCATGTCACCATAAAGGAGAGTGCAGTGGTCGATGCAGGTTTGGCGTTAATTCTTGTTTACGGCGAATCGCTTTTAGTGGCAGTGTTCAAAGCGTGCCGGCGGACGCTCCATGGCGCGTGAGACTCGATAGATTGAATCCACGCGTCTGCTTCGACCCACAACACGACAAGATCACTGACCAAAAACAATAATTGATGACACGTACCCAAGAACGTTATATTATCTTATCTACACGTACCACTACGAGAACGTATACTTCAAGCCACTTATGAAATGTATGAAAATAATGAATTTTAAGTAACTACTGTTACAACCATCCGCAATGTTCTATTATTTTAAATATTTAAGTTTCCAACACAAAAATCTATTATGATTAATTTTTGTTCTTAAATCTAAAAACGTTGGTAGATAGAAAAACAACAGCTGAAAATGTTTTCGCTCGTAATCCGTAATTTAATATTAATTTATAGTCGAAAATCACCGTCTCGCCGTCATCGAGTTGGAAAATAACGGAAGTATTTAAAAGAATAAGGCGGTGTTTTGAAGAGGTCGGAAAAACAATTAATCATTCTGCTCTTTTATGGAGCTAAAGGTTGGAGGACACGATTGTTCTGTAATACTAGGGTTGTTCTTTTGTTACCATAAAACCGAATATATCACAATCAAACAGTAGTAGGTAGACAGTATAATAGTTTCCTAAAGACCACTTCGCAACCCTCGCGCGTCGATGCCCATTATTAAACGTTGAAAATGAAAGTGACGGTATATACCGTCCGTGTTTAGATAATACCTCCAAATAATGGACGCCGCGATGCGCATTAATATTGAGGTAAATCTTATTAGGACCGCCTAAACGCCGCGATAATATCATATTGTTTTGGAATCCACCATCCGCGATTCCTCTCTTATGCTTGGAAGGGTTCCATCCTCAGGGACGACCGAAGGCTCTGAATATTCATAGTATTATCACAAACCGACTTACAGAACTGAGCAGCGGCGTAAATACATAATACCTCTCATTCGAAGATAAGAATCATTGACGCAGCTTTCCCGATGTAGTGGCTGGCATTGATTTGTGTGAAACAAAGCAATATTTCATGTGAATATAATAGAAGCACGTCTTTTGGTTTTTAAAGGTTTGGCGGCTGTTATTGGAAGTAGGTCTGCGATGTAATTGTTGTGTTGATTTCCCCCGGGAGAGCAGGCTCTCCGACGCAGACGCTACCTGTATTGCTGCCCACGTGCCCACCAGCGCCCTCTACAAACAATAATATTGGTCGTTTTCATTTTACAATTATACCTACATCTATATTTCTACAGTAAATAATAAGTAACAATATTCCTTTACTAGCTTCTGCCCGCGACTTCGTCCGCGTAGCGTGATGATATATAGCCTATAGCCTTCCTCAATAAATGGGCTATCTAACACTGAAAGAATTTTTCAAATCGGACCAGTAGTTCCTGATATTAGCGCGTTCAAGTAAACAAACAAACAAACTCTTCAGCTTTATATATTAGTTTTTCTAATCTTAATCAAGTAACACATCATATCTGAAATCAATAGTTTCAGTCAATTTAAGGTTTCTAACAGTTATAAAACTTGCGATGAAAATATTTCTAAATCTTCCATTCAACTTTTTTCCATTTTAATTGTTCGTTGTCCATTTTCTACAATCCAACAACACAAAAGTTGTAAACTAAAAAATGTAGTAGGTATTTGTGTTTATATGCTACATACCAACGATTAAAATACCAAATTACTTATAAAAAGTGTCCATATTGAATGATTTCCGACATTATTCAGCGTCAAAAGTATCACAAACTGTTGTTAATTCCGCCTAATATCCCGGCAACCTCTACGCGGCTGTCACATCGGGGTCCGATATAAACATGATGGATATCCCCATACAAAATGAATAAGCTTTATGTACGAAGGCCGTGTAAGTATACCCTTGTTTACTTTGAACAGCACACCACTTATAACGAATGATTCCAATATTTCATTCATTAATACTTTACGCAAATAACACCTTTTTTGTAGCCTTTGCATATGCATTTATAAAAAAAAAACAAGAAAATGTATATTATGTATCTATGTTTTGTGGTTTCAGTTTCATTAGCTTATGCTACGCCTGTGTTCTGCGAAGGTTTAGATAGAGTTTTACACGTACTGTTCGCTGAAATATTAAGGTCGTATATAATAGGGTGAGAGCCCAATTAAATTAACCATACACAATTCCATACACGGAGCTACTACTGAGAATTTCATAATGAAATGTAATAACACTTTGCTCAGCCTGGGTATCGAACCCAAAACCTCTTTGCTTTATTGATTAAGTCGGCTAAAAAGCTAACGAGCCACCTGGTGGTGAGTGATCGCTGATGCGTTGCCGATGCGTAATTGCCCCAACGGACTGCAGGCTGCCAGAGCCGCAACAACCGAGAGGGAACTCTAAAATAAGTTAATGTAGTCATGGTAGGTACTCTAGTAAGTAGATACCTATTTCTGGTCTACTATGATACCCAAATGATTCATGTTCGCGGCTACTATAACACCTAACATTTTGTGTTGATATCACTTGGCGCCCTGCCAACCCTGAAACACGAACAAACTATCAAAGTGATAATAACAATATGTTAACGCTTGGATATACAAAAGGCAATCACTCTTTAACAAAAGATCTATGTTAGAGTCGAGAACACATTAAAAAGGAAACGTTTGTCGGCTCGCTATGAACACTATCAATCATGCGTATAAAAGTCCACGTCCCCCTAACACACGTTCTTAAATAATTTGTCAGAAGTCGCTCCCTGCCCATGCCAACATTTTCTACTACCTACTTATACACGTTTTTCTTGACACTTGTATGGGCAATTTTTCACAGATATGACGCAAACAAAATTTAAAAAGAATTAACTACTTTACGCCACGTGAATATAAACTTACTTACTACTCAAATAAAACTGTAAATTCCGGATAAAATCAACAATTAACGTTTCAGAGCAATAGCTATACGACATTGATCGATGAAAATGCCCTAGCGTATCTATCAACACCTAGTAAGTTGAGAAATAGTAAAAACGTTAAGTGGAACTAGGCTAATATTAATTGCATGGAGAGTAAAATGTTTAGATGTTTTATTTATTTCCCAATTTAAGGAAATCTAAAGGTTCGAACAAACGTGGATGAATGTTGAATTCAATAAAACGAACCGTGTATGCTCTGAATAGGCAGGTAGTATAATATTTTTTCCAATTTAGAATCGGTCTGGATTCTAACTCATAGATCAAGCGCGCGCTAGCACGAAACCATTACACTTTGTTGACATCAACGAATGCCCTTTTACATATTCACCCCGAGCACACAAAGATTGAGCCGTGAAATTGAAAATGGTTTCTATGAACAAAAAATTTATTCCACGCACGTCCTCGACATATCATCACGACACGGCCAAAGCTTGTACTTATTCAAAAATTGTAGATAATTAGATCACCTTAATTAGTATGAAATATTTTTCCTATAATTTAAAACTAGTTTAAAATGTTCTTACTTTGCTGTTAATTTTTTTTAACAAAACAACATTATACATTGGTTGTAGTGTAGGTAGGTGCTAAAACTTACTCATGAAATTAGCTTGACTTACTCTTAAAAGCGTTGCTAGAGCCTTACCTGGAAATCTAAAAACTTTTTAAAACATTATACTATAAGAACCTACATATGCCTAGCATACAAAAACATTGTTTAGACATATTACATGGCTTTAAAGATGAATGAACTACAAAAACAAATATTTTGGATTTTTTTTATGACTATAAGAGCAAAATTATCTAATTGTTTCAATACAATATACCTGTGTAAACATTTACACAGGTATATTGTATTGAAACAATTGTCTTTTATTTGTCGCAAAGACGTAAGCAATTTATTATTAAAAAACTAATTTCTCACTTTCGGCTCGCTATGAATGAGCCATCATACAATCTAGTCGGTAGCTGCTGTGAAGCCTGCATTCGGCTAAATTTTATAAGCGTTCCCACTTCATAATAATGAAGTGCCTACTACATTTAAAATGTTAGTTTGTTTACACTTGCACTTACCTATACGTAGTTTCAGTATATAGAACCTGGTAAATTCTACTTACGGGACTTTACCACCTCATGTCTAACTACGTGAAAAAAACGGTTGCGGTTAAAAACTTCCTCATTGACTGGAAGCTGTTGAGCGTGAGGGTTCGATTCCCAGGTGCAATAATAGTATTTTATTTAGGGCTTCGATTTCAGCCCGTCATAAGGCTCGCAGTCTATTACAAATTACGTAGGTATAACACGAACGACGAACTGTGGGTGTCAGCACATACGCCTACGTCTTTTACCCTTTGTGGAATAAAGGCGTAATGTAGATAGTTAGATTATTATATATTACTATAGGATTTTCTCCTGTATCGTGGGTGCGTTTACAAACACAAATTCTCACATACACAAACACCCAGACCCGGAACAACTACCTGTAGATCATACAAATATTTGCTCCGAGTAGGGATCGAACACACAACACGTGTCGTGTCGGGTTTCGAACCGGCAACCGCATGATCGCAAGTCCGACGCCCATTAGGCTACCGCCGCTTACTAAAGTAGAAACAGCTAATTTTTAGATCTGTAGCCACCACACATCTTAGCACAATATCCCGGCATAACTTAACTGCAACATCAACGTGCAACATTATTCTTTCTTCATTTTACTCGACGACAAGCGTTATTATTTGGCTGCTCCATCATCCCCAAAGATCCTTATTTAAAGTATGAGGATTCGGAGTACGAGGATTAGGAGGAGGAGGTATAGATACATACATAAGCAGTCCCCAAACGATTTTCTAGTTGTACTTGCATCAGGTTGTTGTGTTTGTTGGCAGTTATGTGAGGCGGCGCGACGCGGCGCGGGCGCTCAAACTGTTTACCCTGTAAGTATTGCGAAAAGATCGAACTTAATCCCAGCGGGCCGCGCCATCGCAGCGCTGGATGTGATAGATACTGAAAATTGCATAAAATCCATCAACACAACTACTTTGTGCCCAAGCTTAGCTTTTCGACGGTTACAAAACGAACGCGAGGGAAATAGATTTAGTAGTTAACAATTCTTTACTAGTAATAAGGTTCTTCGTTTTCTTTACGTAATCCAACAAATTGAAAAGACAGTACCTCGTAAATAAAAAAAAATCAGTGGGTACCTAAATCTATTTGTATTCTAGTAGGTAGGTCTATTGAAAACTATATAAGTCAACTCAGGAAACAATAACAACAGGCGTAATAAATAAAAAATTATAAAATATAAATAACATACCATTACGCCTGTATTCCCTGAAGGGTTAGGCAAAGGCGTACTATCAACTGGGAACAACTCCGAACTCGAGTTGCTGCTGAGAATTTCATCGAAAAACCCAATTACTCTTTGCTCCACCTAGGAATAGAACCTAGGATCACTATCGAACAGTCACGCACGTGTAAGGCCTAACGCATAGCGTTGATATCGCACTAGACTTATGAGACAGTTTTTAATCTTTAATAGATTTAATAAATATAACCTTAACACCATTATTCTTTTGATTTTTATACCATACGCAAATACTACAATTCAATGTATTTCAAACACATTTTATTATATTTGTTACAAGAGGCGGATCAATAACATCATATTTCAGGAGTCACACTCCGAGAATAACATATTTTTCCAACCGCTAGTGCGGCAGAATAGAATCAGTATGTCAGCATTTCGCCGGAGGTCGAGGACTGCGGGCCATATGCGACCATGTTGTGGTTTCACTAACCTAAATCTATAGTACATAGATACCTTGTTATACGACTATAGCCGTAATGAATTATGATACCTTCTTTACACATAGTCAGGTACTGTAATAGAGTCAAGTAAGTGCTGTAAGAGTACTAGGTTATTATCCAAAACTAATTAAATCATACCTGTCCCAAGTATTCCTAACTGATCCCCATGATTTCACTTCCAACCCTAAGCATATTTGACGTAAAATTTACCCTTGTATGTGCCAAGTTCCAATCTCTATCTATCTCTATACCTACCTATCTATGTATCTCTATATCAAAATTCAATAAAATTAGTTTAGCTGTTGAGGCGTATAAATGTAGCAAACAAATAGATAGACTATATACAAATAGATGACGTTACCTTCGCATTAATACTCGTAATTTAATTTATTAAACTCATAAGTAGGGAAAACCTACTAATTACATTTTAAATTATACTATTAATCAAAATGATAATTTTCCATTAGTCTAGTGGCCGTAAGCGTGACCGCGACGATAGGTAGGAAGTCCTAAGTTTGATTCTTGGTCGAGCAGAGTTAATGGTGTTGTTATGACATTTTCAGCATGAGCTCTGATTTGTGCCTGGATAATGGCAATGGACTCAGATATGTATATGAGAACTAAACGCAACTTACTTACTTAAATTTAAGTGTACATTAGTGCATCTCTGCCTTACCCTTCGGCGAGTAAAGTTGTGAGGTTAAATTTTGTCATATAAAAATACTTAAAATTAAACAAAATTTAAATCGATATACGCTCTTAGCTTGGGGTTTCTAACTCTATCTATTTGTTCCTGGAATATTCATTTATACTTATAGACAATTATATTACATGTTGACCATAACTTCATGGAACATCGAATAACAAACAATAACAACAGAGAAAGACAACAGTAATAGCAACATAAACGTCAAGCATTTCCCGACCATGAATCTGTGTACTGCAAATATAAGGCTAGAATTCTGTTAATAAAAGATGATATATTCACATAATACATCACGAATGCAAGTTGCATTAGCAATAATTCCCTGGCCACCAAAGAGAAGCATTATAACTAAAACAACAGCAAAAGCAAAGTTAGCGAAAACACATTCAGGATTAAGCTCAACTTGGATATTTGAATTCACTTACGTATCTATTTGGATGGTGCAGGTGAGTGTTGTATCTTAATTATTATTATAATTATAAAGAATATACTGCAGAATACTACTAAGGCATATAATTATGGATACTTAATAATTAAATTAATTAAATAATTATTCATCATACAATGTATCCACTCCATACTTTCAAACTTCATATGTAAACCATAAACAAAACGTGTGTGTCAGTTTGTCAGACGTGAATTTCAAACACGGTAGTATGTGTATTTTTTTAATTTATTAAATTTATTTTTTAAGCATTGTTTTATACCTACAAATATTAACATCGTGCACTTCTCCTCCGTATAAACTTAACTATCCAAACATCCATTGCGCGTAATATGCTTAGTAGAAGTGTAGGTACAAAGTTTTCTCTTACGTGTTAATATAGTATATTAGTGTTTTTTTTTATGGGATAAAAGGGGCAGACGACCAGACGGATCACCTCATGGTAAGCGATAACCGCCGCCCGGACACCCGCAACACCAGAGGAGTCACAAGTGCGTTGCCCGCCTTTTAAAAAGGTTTGGGCCTACGGTAACCTCGGTGTATTTTTTTTTTTGAGTTTTGCGAGTGATTTAGTTGAATTCATGCGAAATTTATATACTGATATTAATAATATAAAGTATTTGTCTGTTTGTTGATTCTTGACAACGAAACAACTGAACTATAATGATCCAATTTCTTATTGAAGTAGTCTTAAGCTTTGAAAGGGAAATAGGACAATTTTCATCCCATTAAACACGTAAAGGGCAAGAAGGCTCTCAAAACCGACGGCAAGATTGGTCTAATGGCTGTAGTGAATATCTTCTGCGTTATGGGCCACAGATTCAACTCCCGCACGGAACAAAATATTATAAATAAGTAAATATTGATAGAATGACCTGTTGTTTCAGTCTGCATGTTTGTGGTGTGTGATATAAGTTTCTAACAACTATTAGAAAAAAGCAGCCACTATACAGGAGAAGTTTTAACGTGAAGTTGAGCTACATAACTAGTAATTTCAAAAATATTTGTAATATTTGTATTCCTTATAGGTAGTCTTATTCTTATTTTTATTGTTATTTAATTAATCCCAATAATACAAAAGTAACTTTTTGAATTTATAATTACTTTGTAATCAAAAATTTACGTTTGTACTACCGAACCAATTATGTGCAGTCGCACAATATTTACAGTAACAAGCAAAATTCCCTTCACGTCTCAATTTCGAACTCTGTGTGTTTACTTTTTACTAAAAATAGCATAGTCATCATACATCTTTAGTTATTACCATGATTTTTATGATTAAATAGCAAAAGTTTTAGACAAACACGGATGTAACATAGGTGACGATAAAATCATATTGGAATTTAGAAAAGCCAAAATATATCCTATATTTCAAAGTATACCGTAACAACCTTGAGCAAACATTCTTTTCAGGACTTTTATACGCTTCTACAAGAGAAAACTGCGTTCAGATCAGTAGAATTAAGTTAGGGTGATTGATACTGCCCTAACTTAATTCTGTTGATACAGATTATTGACACTGGCCGTGATGGATAGCGAACAGAAACTGCCTTTAAAACTTCATAAATAATATCCTTTTGGGTCACCGCTAATAAATGACCGATATTAACAGCGTGCGATATATGCGTTACTGTAAATAACATATTGTGTTATATTTTATGTCAGAGTATGTTGCGATAAAAACTTCAGATAGGTATTTAGAAATATATTAGGATTTATTGGGTTCTCACTCGTCAGATAAATAAATTATCAGATCATCAGCTTCTGCCTGCGACTTCGTCTGCGTGGATTTCAGAATCGGTCCCGAGCTAGATAAAAAGCCCATGTGTTACTTCAGACTATAATCTATCTCTGTGCCAAATTTTATCCAGATCGGTTTAGCCGTTCTGGCTTGAAAGAGTAACAAACATCAATCCATCAATCCATCCTTACAAACTTTCGCATTTATAATATGAGCAGGAAGTAGGATATTATTTATAAACCATAAGGAAGCAAAAGAAGTTTCCTTATAACATTAATTAAAACTCAAGGTGTTATACCTATTACAAACTTCTATAAAATAACGAAATTCTATCAAAATGCAAGACAAAATCCAATTATTTATTTGTTCCTATGTATAAGCACACGTAATAAATACATTGAGAAATGTGTGTGACATCGCAGCCGGCACTCGGCACGACAGCGCGACGCTTCGTTCCAATTCATTCCCACAATCCCTTCTATCTGAATTCTTAATGAAACAAAAATTGCAAATGTCATACCATATCTCCACCAGACCCATGAATACTAAAGATGCTATTGTGGATCGTTCACGTGTGCGAAATTGAGTCTGTTGCTCGTAACACAAATGATACTGATATGTCATGTGACTTTACGAAAAAAAACATAAATGAATGCGACTTCAGGCGTACCTACACGAATGTACGATACGACAATAAATCATGAAATCTGATTTAAAAGAATGATACACGTCGTCAGAAAACAATTGGAAAAACGTGACCGGAGCGTCGATCCCGCGGCGGGGGCGATCGCAACACGTCGCGCCGCCCAATGCATACTAAGTAATGACGCCAGTTTCAATTTTACCTCCCCTTCTCTTCATAACATATTTTAAAGAAAGAATACTTACATATTGCGCATAGCTAGATTTTTTTGTAACCCAAAATTCAGACATAAACACCTCGCTGTTTGAACGAACGTCACTACGTTAAGGGGCACGTAGAACACGGACGCGGCCTGTCTAGAAGAGGCTTATAAATAAATTATGACCGCCGCCAGATATCTGGCATGGCTGTTGGGTAACCCCTGTCTCGGCTGTGCTGCCAACTCAACACGATTTCACCGCACTCTTACTTTACGTGATGTGCCACTGCTCCATACAAATTGATGATGAAGAGTTTCAGTGTATTACTAATATCAGTATCAGTAATGTTAACGTTCCACGCAGACATTTTTAACCGCTACTAACCTTTAATTTAACTATAAAACCCAAAATAGGACTAATAAGCATATATCGAACTATTCAATTAAAGTAGCTTCAAACCATGACGTTGGTGGTACTTAGTATTCAAACGTATGCAAATTACAGACGTGCTATGCAATAAATGCCGACACACGGATCACAATTCGACAATTGGCATTTATGTCGCAATCGCATTGTATAGGTATTTGGTGGCGACAGGGTACGCCCCTAATTACTAAATTACTTCTGTATGAACTATTTATTGCTGTGTTCCCGGGCAGCAACAATAACCGTCGGGTATAAATTGGCATTTTCATTTTAAATTACCTACGTCACACGCAGTTGTTATTACTAATTTGAATTACATTTTTGACGGCCGGATATAAATCAACATTCCACAAAATGTTAAAGCCAAGTCTGTTTCAAATGGGAATTTAATAACAATTTCATTGATATTGATTTTTAAGGTTTTAATATACCACATATATTTTATAAATACATAAATTTAAAAATAAAGTTCTATTAGATATTTTTCCTTAAATAGCGTTAAATTTAGTCAGTGCCATTCAATTTAATTTTAGTTCCGAAAAAGTATGGTTTTGAGTGGCAAGGTGTCAAAAATAATGCAGCATCGGCTTGGCAATGTAAATTGACGCTAATTTTCAACCTGACTCAGTTAATACAGTTCGGCAATGCGTATCATTTTATTGTAAAAAATTGTAATTCAGGGTCTGTTTGACGAAATGTACCAACATAAATTTAATTCTGAAGATGTATTAAATACTTGGTTTTTAGAATGGTTCAGAATTAGCCAGGAAACCAATTATCTAGGAAGTAGCATTAAAAAAAGAGATGCAAATATTCAAAAATCCTCGTAGGAGTAACACACATTGGAATGTATTTGTGTGTATTCAGTTCAGAGCGGATCATGCAAATCGCCCCTTGGTGCAATAGGTCGGCCACACATTGCCTGTTTTGTTCATAAGGGCCAGCCAGACATCCACACTTACGGCAGCATATTAAATTGTTCATCACTATGCTTTTGCTTTTTGTTTCCTCAATACCTAGATTTGACCTACTTTGAACTCCAACAATAAATTAAACAAACACTGGTTTATTCTTATGAATATCTTATTTTACATTTTTGTGACATGTTGGGATTTCATGACGATTTCATTGACGATCTCTGTGGTTTAGCGGTTCGAGTACCGGACTGCTGACCACGAGGTCGTGGGTTCGATTCCCACAGGACAAAAATATATAAAATATAACTGTTTGTGTTCGTCTGGGTGTGTCTTATGTATTATAAGTATGTATGTACAAAAAAAAGTATATAAGCATTATATCCATTGTCTAGTACCCATAGTAGAAGACCTGCTTAGTTTGGGACTAGATGGTGCTGTGTAAAAATGTCGCAGAATATATATTTACATTCATATCTAGATTCAAACAAGATTAAATCTAGTACTTCATCCCACATTACTTATATCTTTATGCGTATTATCTGTGGAGTCTAGACCGTCTGACTCGAGGCATTTATCCGAAACGATATTCGCGACCGAGACGTTATATATAAATACGGCTTAAAGCCGCCTGGTGGGCATTTGGGCCGTGTAGCGCTACGGCGTAGCACTCCGGCTACAAGTGCTACGACACACACACCATTTGGACGCTACACATGAATGCAATCATGTTACATTTGTCCACATTAAACCACTCACTTATTTACTTTACAAATATGTATGTTCTTCTGGTATGCTGGTGATTAAACTAAAGTTTTTAATTACTGCAATATAATTAATGCAAAATAAACAAATATCCGCCTTCTAATCTAATCTGTTGTTTATCCTCTCCTTGTGCTCCTGATTCCAAAAATGTATCTAACATAGATATGTATACATATATAGGTATTAGGAGTTATAGAGTCTTATAAGGGACACACACAAAGAAACGTTATTGATCCTCCGTAAAATAAAACCCGCATGCTTACTCAGTTCTCGATTACAAAGTTAGTTATTACGGTTATAAAACCTGTCGTCCGTCGATAACATCTTCGTACAAAGAAACACAGACGCCTACTGTTTTTTTATATACCAATATATTATATAAGTAGGTAAGATTATCCAGGAAAACTTATTTTTATGTATGATCGACGATCACTTGCTATGATGCCACGATTTGATTATTACTTGGGTACATGAATTGTTAGGCAGAGGTGTACTAATGTACACCCAGATCGCTGGTATGTTTAGGTCGCATGTAGGTAATAGCGGGCGAACCTATTGTCATTAACCGTGCAAAAACTAAACTAAACCCAATAGCACGTTGCTCGATCTGGGAAACGAATCCAGGACTTCTAGCATAGCTAGCTAGCTAATGAGGCAGTTTTGAGAATGAAGATTATTACTCGAACATAAAAGAGGTTATATTCATCTACGGTTTAATTTATTTTATAATAATGGTAGTAGAAACACTTACTATATTACATAATTGAAACAGCGACCCTATCCTAACTTTCAAGAGATACAAAACAAGTAACGGGTTAATGTCGGATACAGAGCAATCTTATTAAAAGGCTTTACTTACGTTCTAGTCTACATTATGAATAACTAAAATGATAGGTATGCTATTTTATTACAATATTGTAACTAATTAATCTTAATATCTATATCAATTAAAATAATTCACCGAAATGTATATACGCGCGTAACTTCCGATAAACTACATCGAACTGGACAATTCTTATTCGATCGAATTGGATTGTTCGTGTTCGTTATTGTCAGGACAAAATGTGTATGAAATTATTTTTTTAAACCATTGAAAAAGTTTTATTTTGATATTGACATAAGTGGTATACATACTTTAAATTAAAGCATTTGAGCAGATATAACTTAGAAATAATGACAAAGTTATACGTAAAAATACGCAAGGCGAAACTTATTAAGCTTACCTGTCGTAGAGAATGAAATGGAAACCACCAAAAAGACAGCTCAAGAAACAAGTGCATCAAGTTTGCGTCGATTAATACCACGATGCCCGCCGGCAGTCGGTCTGCTTGCTCGATATTGCCAAGACAAAGAACTAAATTATTTCCTCCATTTCTTTAAGACCTCTTTGTCTTAGATACAACACAGTTTCTTGGGGTATTCCAATTTAAATACCGCGTTATTGATTAACGTGGTAACCTTAGTATAACTTGATATAAGTTATGTTATGCTTATTAACTAGTTGCACTTATTTCATTTTCTTATTATACAAGCTAGGTGTTGAGAATTGGTGTTGCTAAATAAGTGGACTGTATATGTAGGTATAGGTGTGGTTTATTTCCTCCACAATTACAAAAATTAACTTTAGCAGCAAACAGAAAAAAATTGAAATGAACTAAGATGTCGATGTCGACTGTCCGCGCGACCGTAGCTGAGCAAGTGCCGTGTCGCCGCCGCACGCCGCCCGCGCAGCCGCCGCTCACCGCGATGAATCAGGGTTACCGCGCCGCCCCGCGCGTCTTCGTGGTTGCATTCCCGCGCGTTGTTGGGTATAGTTCCCAACATGCTGCCCGGGTTGAAGGGAAGACTTCAAAAATCTGGAAGTGGGCAAATATTATTGAACGCCCTCCTAATTGTGCCCTTCTTTGTTTTGATCTCGGCAACTCTGCAAATCCCATCGCTGCCGGGGTACACCTTCATAATTCTTCCTAGATGCCAGAGTAAAGGAGGAAGAGCCTTATCCTTTATTATAACTAGAGAGCCTAGCTTCAGCTCTGTTTTTGAAGAACGCCACTTGACCTTCTGTTGCAGGAGAGTTACATACTCAAGTGAGAAGCGGTCCCAGAAATGTTTCTTTATGACCTCAATTCTCTTGAAGCGCTCTAAGCGGTTGATGTGGTCGATGTTAACATCAGAAACCTGTGAATGAGGTAAAGCATTTAGTGGCCGTCCAATTAAAAAATGAGAAGGTGTTAAAGCGGAATAATCAAGAGGGTCTGAGGAAAGAGGAGTAAGAGGACGGGAGTTTAAAACAGCTTCTATTTGTGTGAGGCAAGTAGCCATTTCCTCGTAAGTGAAATGAGTGGTATGCAACAACCTCTGTAAATGATGTTTTACTGAACGAACGGCTGCCTCAGCCAAGCCATTAAAATGAGGACTGTACGCAGGTATGAATCTAAATTCAATTCCCTCAAGAGCTAGATCTATCTGAGGTTTTAATTTTGCAAGAACCTTAGAAAACTCATTACAAGTTCCAACAAAGTTCGTCCCATTGTCGGACGTAATGCTTTGAGGTTTCCCCCGACGTGACACAAACCGGTTAAGAGCGGCTATATAGGCTTCACTAGAAAGAGCCGTGACGAGCTCGATATGACAGGCTTTGGTCGCATTGCAGACAAAAATTGCCAAATAAGATTTAATAAGTTTGCAACCTCTGCCTTTCCTGTCTGCTATCAGCACTGGTCCTGCACAATCAACGCTGCAATGTAAAAATGGGTACTCTAACTCAGTTCTAGAAAGCGGTAATTGCCCCATGATGGGTTGAGCGGATTCCGCCTTGTACCTGCAACATCTAACGCATTTGTAGACAGTGGCTTTAGAAAGGTGTCTGCCTCCCAAGGGCCAATAAGTCTGTCTTACGTTTACTAATAAGAGCTGGGGACCAGCATGTAAATATTTTAAATGAAAGTATTCAAAAAGGATTTTTGTGAGATGATGTTTACTGCATAGTTGGACAGGATGTTTGGTATCAAAACTATATGGAGAATTATCAAGTCTACCTCCAACACGTATGACGTTATTGGAGTCTAAAAATGGGGTCAAGGAAATTAATCTATTATTCTTGGGTAGTACTCTGTTATCTTTAAGAATAGCGTATTCATCAGGAAACATTTCCAACTGAGCTTTGTGCAATAATAAATTTAAAGAAGCTTTGAGTTCAGTGACTGAAAGGTGACCAGTACGCTTGAGGGATTTGTTTCTGAAGTTGTAAATAGACCTTTGTAAATATGCTATTATTTTTTGTAAATTAATAAAATTAGATGTATTATTAATTAAACTACAAATAGGATCTACATTAGAAATATTAGTGGACACAACAGAACATGAAATTAATTCTGGTAGATCGTGTTTCTCGGGGTGATTGGGCATTTTTGGCCAATTTGGTTCGTCTCTCAACAAGAAGGATGGACCTGACCACCATAAGGATGAACTGCTGATGTAATCAGCCTTCACCCCACGGGAAACAAGATCCGCCGGGTTGTCCTTGGACGATACGTAGCTCCACGGGTGACCCTCTGTGCTCTCTTGGATTTCGTGAACACGATTGCGAACGAAACCTTTAAGTTGTAGTGGTGATGTAGTAAGCCACCCTAAGACAATGGTAGAATCGCACCAAAATCTACATTTGCTTACTTGAAGAGTTAAAGAGCATAATACTTTTGCACACAACCTTGCAGCCAACAAGGCTCCACAAAGCTCGAGGCGAGGAATCGTTGTAGGTTTTATCGGCGCTACCTTACTCTTAGAGGTTAAGAGGTGTACCGTTATGAATCCTGACTGTTGCACAGACCGAATGTACAAACAAGCACCGTATGCTCGCTCTGAAGCGTCTGAAAAAACATGAATTTCATGAGATTCGCAGTTATCGTCAAGAACCCAGCGAGGAATCTTTAAGTGATTTAGAAGTGGTAAAGTTTCTGCAAATATAAACCACGAATTCTTGATGTCCTGCGATACCTCGTCATCCCATGCATATCTTTCCATCCACAACCTCTGCATGATGATCTTAGCTTCGACAACGCATGGGCCTACGAGACCCAATGGGTCGAAGATTTGACTTATCACAGATAGTATGTGTCGTTTTGTTACCTTTTTGCTAATACTAATATTTATTGAAAATGACAAAGTATCTGAATCACAAGTCCAGTTCAGACCTAAAGTCTTACATGAGGTATTTGTATTAGCTTCTGTAAAGTCTAAAATGTTATTTGAATTATTTATTGAAGAGGGGGAGATTTGATTTAATACTAATTGACTATTAGATTTTAACTTTCTTAAATTAAATTGGGCTGATTTTAAAATAGACATGACTCCCCTGCAAATATCAATTGTTTTATTTATGGTTGATGACCCTCCCAAGTAATCGTCGACGTAAAAATCTCTCTGAATTGACTGCTCTATGTTATTATTAGGAGCGCTGGAGGCTAAGCTAACCTATACCTACATATACAGTCCACTTATTTAGCAACACCAATTCTCAACATGCTATCCGGCTCGAAGGACCATGTTGAGAATTGGTGTTGCTAAATAAGTGGACTGTATATGTAGGTTTAGGTGTGGTTTATTTCCTCCACAATTACAAAAATTAACTTTAGCAGCAAACAGAAAAAAATTGAAATGAACTAAGATGTCGATGTCGACTGTCCGCGCGACCGTAGCTGAGCAAGTGCCGTGTCGCCGCCGCACGCCGCCCGCGCAGCCGCCGCTCACCGCGATGAATCACGGTTACCGCGCCGCCCCGCGCGTCTCCGTGGTTGCATTCCCGCGCGTTGTTGGGTATAGTTCCCAACACTAGGTATGTATTTTTTTCACATTACTACTGCTTACAGTGTGCAATGTAGCAATTATTATATACTATATTTTTTACACACAAATTAGCAAAACATCACATTGATGTACGAGTATAGAAACAGAACTCCACCGTGATCATGAATTTCAAATACAAAAGCAATCGACGCCATGTTTCCATACATTTGGAAAACTTTTACTTTGTGTATCTCACAGAGTCACAGTTCATCGTAAAATATGTATCGATTTGCCAGTCGGTAAAGAGTGCCATAAACTCAAATTCAACATACAATAACAGTTGAAAATAGTCGGTCGTGTTCAACGAGTGGTAGTCACCGTTGGTTCCGTGCCAAACTATGCATGCAGGGGTAATGTAATTGTTTGCGCGACGTCTAATGCACTGGTAACGACGGAGGTATCGCGTCTACGCTCCGTTCGAGTCGACAGAAAATAATCACTTTCATATTCTCACCAAATAGCATAGAACATTTGTTAACCAAATGATCACAAGTAAATCGTTCGAAGTAGTGATAAATATCCATAAAATGATGTTTACGGGGAAAATACGTTGTTTTTACAAGCATGAGATATACCGCAGACCCATATAGCGGTGGCAAACAATTAGAGGGAACCCGCAAACATCGTAGAACCCACCTAATCCATAACTCATGAAAATGTACGAGCAAATCAAACATTGACCTCTTGTACAAACAAACTCAATTATTGCACTAGTACCAATAGTCCAATACTTACCAGTTATAGGTACCTATATCTATATCACAAGGACAGGTTTATTTTGCAATAGCTAATGTTATCCTATGTACAAAGCGTGACAAGTATTATAATAACAGCAGGCAGGTATCTATGCTTTGCTATAAAGTTTAATTAATAGCTTTCAAAATTAAATTGCCAATATTCGATGATGGTTTCAAAGCAATACCTAATAAAGACTGCATAAAACCAGCATTAAAGCATTTAATTTAGATAGGCATACCTATTTGCACAAGCGCGACTGACAGCGCGGCATTTTCATTAGCTTCGTTGCAGTAAGTAAAAACTTAATAAAGTTTTACTAAAGAATTTCTAATTAGAAATTTTAGCTCTTCACGACATAGCAATATTTCAGGCCCGTGAAGGTATTTCCAATAAAGGACTTTGCCAAGTCATAATTCTTCAAAGTTACGTGTAATGAGATGTGGATATTACGGCATTCTTATGAGATTTAGATGCTCTCGCACAAAGAACCCGGCCAGGCTAAGAACTTGAACAAGCTTGCAATAAAACACTGCATTAAGTCACTCACATAGCATACGTATATATTATGCAAAAATGTGTTAAATATAGTCAAAGTTGTACTTAGTTCGAGTGAAAAGAGGTATGGCGCGGCAAATGGCGCATAAATTTTCCTTCGAAAATAAGCGAAGGGCATTAAGAAAATATAGATTACACACGTACAAAATGTAAAAATGTCTTTGCATTGGTTTGCTTAGCATTTCATTTATAACATTATAATATACACAAGACGGAACATTTCAATCGCTAATATCCAAGTATACAAATACATCTAGCTATACATACAATGAGTCTTAAATAAGTAATTACCAATTCTAGTTTATCAAATAGGCACTTATATAAAATACAATAGACAAAGTATACAAAAGCATTCCCGCGGTTTGTCCAACAAAACATTTCGATAGCGGTACCATCAAGGTAAGAGGATCACAGTCGCCGTAATACCCGCCGCGTTCACTATAGGACCCTTGAATTTCTTGTACACTTCTAGACAATAAGTATTATCACAAAATACTACAAATAACTGTTGCAATCGTATCAATTTCTAAATGGACTAGCGGAATTGGTTATCCCCGCGGGCTAGAAGATACGATACTGGGAATTGAATTCCAGAAATGTATATTTAGACGCGAAACGTCAATAGGTAAGTAATGTAGCTCTATGGCTGGCTTTGCTAAATTTACATAATATTGTGGCGCATAGTGAGCGATCAAAGCTACGGAGGACGATGTGGATGGCATTCAAGTATGCAATCGCGTCACGAAAGTCGACGTTTGGAAAGTGGTCACGTAAAATTTTACGTTTGAGCTCGGCATCAGCGCGCGACGCCGCTTCGAACCTAATCCAATCAGAGCCAATGGCGCTGGACATGGGTGTCAATTTCGCACATGGCACCGCCAACACCGCTTCTCCTGTCATACACTGCGAATCTAATGTACCTCCGTGTAGTTATCTGTATTTCATATTCATTTCGTATGCGGCAAAAACTTTGCATTGTACTTACGTATGTTGATAAGTTAGTGTGAACATTTAAGTAAGTAAGGTAGGCGGTCTTGTGTCTTATTTATGTGGTCTCGGTGAGTTGTACACGTAGTGTCTGTAAATAAAACAAGGCGAGGGTTTTAATACTGTGTATTATTTACGGGCTCTAATAACAGGCGCCGCGGCGCCGGCCTGCAGGGCTGGGGGCTGGCGGCTAGCGAGCTAGCCACCAGGAACTACGTCGTCGCAACTCTGCCGCCTGCTACTGAACCCGCCTGGAATATTTAACGGTTATTTACTGACAACTTTGCGTAAATTAGCCTCGAAACATGGTATTTCACGAAAAACTTTCTTAAAGATCTTGCTACAATTAAAATTAAGACTCCTACATCGAATAGTAAAATAAACACAAAAATGTCAGGTTATGCAGCGCAACTAGTATCGAAATAAATATTTGCAGAAGTTTTACCTTACCTTACTGTACCCACATTGGTACAATTTGCCATAAGGCTAATAATTATGAACTAGGATAAACTTTGGGCACATAGGGAGGGTACTTAGTTGAAGTGCAGACAATCAAACATACAACTCTTTTTAAATCTTTCTAGAAGACCGGCGTGACGGTAACTTAAAGCAACTTAAAGACTACGTACATAATACATAAAATAAAAAACAAACTAATAGATTTTACAAAAGTGACTGATATAAAGAAATTCGTAACAAAATTACAAGAAAATTATCTTTATCGAAAATCTAGTAAAATGAGCAACGTAGCGGAAGCAAGTGGCAGTTAAACGATTTGTCGGCGTATTAATAAAACGATTAAACGAAGCTCTCGGTGGTAATCTGAGAGCGACGCGGCGCGCGGCAGATGGCCACAATTCCCAAACTTTGATGACGACGCCCGGCATCCACAGACGAGAACCAACGATTTGTAGACTTTTGTTGCCGACTACTTGGGTACATTTAAAAGGAACAAGTTACGAGGACGCCTTTTAATTTCCATTATTCAAACTTCAACGGCCACTCTTCAACTTAATGCACACCTGCGAAAATAAAGCTACGGTTTCTAATTTGTCTCCAGGGGGTAACTAATGATAGGCTGATGTTCGACGTCAATCGGTGTCCGTCGTTTGATGACTCGTCAAAATTGCTTCCTGCGTTGTTAAGTGCAGGAAATTGTGACTCCTCCATCGGCACACCTACCAAACGCTAACTGCTTTTCCTCTTCCCTACACGGGCCTATAATCAAGTCTATACTTGTGCGTATACTACAGAAGGGAGTCAAAGTAAACGTTCACGTAAGAAATGTACCGATTTAAATAATAATGAATATTTTGAGCCTATATTTGACTCAAAATAGAAGTTTACAAAATACCTTAATAAAACGTAACCACTAAATTTTTATCTAAGCATGTAAAACTGTCCCTTCAGTATGTGGAAGGATAAATCCACGCCAAAACGGTAAATGGTGCTTGAGGCAATATCTCGGCAACAGCAGCTGTGAAGTAATGGCGCCGACACTTTACGCGATGCGATTACGACCACCTAAACATTCATTACAAGTAATGTCCGTCATTTATCTGTCCTAATCACTGTGTGAGCGCTCGCCCCGTGCCTGGGCCAATGCGATTATTTTAAAAATAGCTAACATAAACAAACTAACTAAAAGCTAACTCACCCCGACTCCGTACTTAACCAAGTTAATAATGAACGCGAATAAAAACTAATACATTTACAAAGGCCGCGTTGTTCAACCGCGTAGAGGGCACGGCTGAAAGCCTAGCAGGTGAACCCCGCTAAATGTTTCATGGTTTAATCAAGCCCCTGCTATCAGGCAAGACAAATAGTTAGCTCATCTGCATCTATACGAGTTGGAGGCGCCACAACCAACAAAGCATCGATATTTTATTCCAACTTCCCTCCGAGGATAATAAATGTACTATCCACTTACCTGTTTAATATTAATTGAATTGATTCAATAGTAGGAATGTACAACTATAAATTGAATGGAATATGTTATAAAAAATCATAAGTAGATATCCAAACTGGGTTTAAGCAAAGTTGAGGTCGGTCGACTAGTGCTCAATCGTGCTAATGGCAAGAACCGCAAGCGCAGTCCCCGGGGACATACCTACTAACTAAATATGTAATGGTTATTCGAAGCGGTCTCGCTACACTTAGGCCCCACTTCAAATTGACCAGATAAAGTTACGTGCATCTTCAAACACTATACACATAGCTTAATACTTTAGTTTGCTTAGATATATAATATTGCTAAAGTAGCACGATTTCAAACGACCCCTTTGTTATTAAATGTGGTGGATGTCATCAATACAGTTACACAGAGCGTAACTAATCAGAACACGCGGCGTCCCGTCCACAAGCTCAAAAGAATTTCGAGAAAGTGCGAGTGCAGTTAAACAACTTTTGAGCCTTATTTTCTCGTACCGAAATTGCAGTGGGTTTAAGCGAGATTTCATTTGTATGGAAGCCGGTATAATCTGGAATAATACCGCAGTAGCGGCGCGGGCCTTCAAAGACGCCACTCGTCCGCGCGTCGGTTGCCGCCTGTAATGAGTTTTTTAAATGCGCAACACATTCATGCACCATGTCGAGTTTCACTGGATTTAATGTAGTGCAAGTGCAGTTTATACAACCGTATGATTTTAGAATAAAGTCCTTTAATAAACGGATAACTTTCTGACTAAATATACTGTAGTTTTATAATTAAGTCTTATTTTATGAATAACGTTTATCTTTTAGAAATGAACCATAACAATCGTCCGCTCGTCTGGTGTGCGGAATGAAATCCAGCTGAAGCCGTCTTGATTACTGCGACCCGGGCGCCGCTCGACGGTTCAGAATTGGACGGATTATGAGGAATTTAAAGGGCGATGACAATTTGAATATGAACAAGAAAAGTATTCTCTAAAATTAGATAATTTTGACACAAAAGATCTTGCATTCAAAACTAAATGAACACTCAAAAGCGTCTAGGTATCTTATTTGTTCGCAGATATAGCAGAATGATTTGAATTTCTTTGTTGTGTTGAAGAAAACCACTAAATTAAATTATGTTTATATGGACACCTTATATGGTACTTCATTACTTTAGATGTCCTTATGTAAATACATTTACGTCTCCTGATACACAGGTACTAATCTAGCTCTGGAGTCAGGACCTTACCAATTTTTGTACCTACCGAGTAATGTCGATAAAGAATTATTTATTTATTTAACAACAAAAAATAAATAAAGTGCCGTTAATGTCAATGACTTGACCAAAAAGTCAAGTATTTGTTTAACTTACAAATCTTGATATCACTCTTGTACTCGCTTAATGCATTACTTGCTAAATCACACCGAGAATTCCGTAGCTACATCACAGAAAATTGTCCATGAAACAGGATTTTATTCAGAAGATATTCATAATATTATAGTAGGTATATTAACCAGTATTTTTATGTTAAGACATATTGAGGAACGCTAGGGCTCCGAACTCGTCGCAGTAGGCGGTGCGCGGAGACGGGCTGAGCGAGCGGAAGGAAAGCTGTGCTAATTACTCGCGTCGCCTGGAGCAAAGGCAGTGCTCGCATCCTATTGCGAGGGAGACATGTTGAAAGCAGGGGAAGTCTACCTACTGCCACTGACTCATAACACAACGCATATAAACTCCTCACATATTATACGCTCCGTCATTATCGTAAATACTTATTTCATACCACACAAAATTTTTCGGTAATATTTGCAAGTAGCTGTCCTAGTCTTACTGTATTACATCGTAGAGCGACATACCTATAGGTGGCTCCAGCTAACCTAAATTGATGTTAAATCGCTTTTTGTTTGCGCATTCAATCCCAGAGCAATTTCTCAGTTAGAGAAACAATCCAATACACTCGCTGTCTTTTATGTTCCAGAGGGAAATAATTTAAAAATCGTTTGGTTTTTACATACGTTTTGTATATTATTATGTTAAAATAATGCTTTTCCTATTCCGCGGCCTTCTTGTCGTTCCTACCAAATTTGATATTTGCATTTTCTAAAATTATAATTTTGTGGAAAGATAATGCAACCTCAGACAAGATTCAAATCTGCGATTTCCGCTTTCTTACATCGAAATTTTTACGTTTAACGGTTTGTTTTGCCGAGGGAGTGAGGATACCGGAGGCCCAAACACTTTTAAACGACGTGCAATCCACTTGCGACTACTCTGGTGTTGCGAGTGTCCATGGACGGCGGTTATCGCTTACCATCCGTCAAGTCGTTTGCGCTCCTATCCAAACATTACATAATTATGTATTTGTTTTGTCGTACAAAATTGTTTTTGGGGTCCATTGTTAATCCTTATGTAGATTCACGTGAAAGAAGACGCAGGCAAAAGCTACAGTAACGGCAGTAACGTCTATTGAAAGGTAAGTTGAATGACTGACGTCACCTTTAACACGTAAGTTCAGAATGTGAAGGCAAATTTCGATTTCATGGCAGGTAGGACTCGCGGTGGCTTAGAGGTCATAGCATCTGGTGTACCTAACCAGAAAACGCAGGTTCGAATCCAGCTTGCGAGTCGAATTTTTCCTTCAGTTACGAATTTTAAGAATCAGATCGGTAGATAGTTGTAAAGATAACCTTGTTCAAATAACATTAGACTTCTATGGAAATGTAGATATTTTAGTTGTAGGTATGTGCACAAAATAACATTATTACAAATTGAGTATCATAGGTGCTAAGAGATAACTTGGGTTTGTCTTCAGTAGCGTCATATTTCAATTAGAAATAAATATTCTAATTTTAAAAAAAAATATTGAAATAAAACAACTTTACGGATTATATCGCGTATTAGTATACAAGACAATACAAATCCGTTTTATTTCAATATGTCTGATATTCGCGTAAGCTTCAGAAATCAAAAATTATCAATATCAAACCGAAAAATTCAAAATGCAAATAAACAACGTCTTTGTTTGAAACTTTCTGTATTACGCCTTAAAATATTGATTGGGTAAATGGGGTAAACAAAAGTTAGACACAGATCATACACTAAAAACATCCGCTTGACAGAAAACATTACAGACATTTCGATTTGATGATGATTTGTAAACTTTACAATTTGTTAGAAATGCAACAATTGCTCCACGTAATTAAATAGTTGGCCCTGATAGATACGATACGGTACGATACTGCGATACGGACGAGACGCGAGCGTGAGGCGCGAGGCGCGAGGGAAGCCATTCATAATATTGTAATAACGGCTTCCAGCACCAGTTATTCCGTGCTTAAACGTTTTACTGCGGTAATTATCTACCCGCTGAAAGGATATGCAAGCGATATATTGTAGAGTGTTACCTATACGTAGACGCATATTACGTTTAGATACTATCTTAAATCTAATCGCCATCATTCATTTACATGGGTAGGTACATTAATTTAACGAGAAGTAATTATTCATGGACACAAACACAAACATAGCTGTGCACTATGATACCAAATGTTTTTAGTCTTACTAGTACCTACCTATTTTTGTTTTCATTGATAAACACGAGCGAATTGGTTTTTTCAAGGCAAGCGCGCTCTATCTTAGATTGCAGTGTCGCTTAACATCAGGCGAACTGGCGAACAAGCGTAAGCCTATCAAAAATTTTATAAGTAAAACTACAGCCGTAATGCACACATATCATACTGACTTAAAAATATAATAAGATATACGTATACAGATATTAGTGTTGGTGGCACACATAGATTTTGTTATCAATTAATTAATTTAAAATTTGAAGACAAAAATGTCTACTACGGATTTTTTTTGGGGATAGGGAGGCAAAAGAGCAGATGGATCTAACAAACACTCAGAGAAAAACAATATCCAAGCTCGGTTTACCTGATCAGGCGCTATGATGCAACAGACATACACACTACAAACTTATAAGCCCCCTCTTTTTCGTCGGAGGTTAAAGATAAACCAACCCGTATCATAATACTTGGATGCCGTTCCTATTTCCAATGTATTTTTAAATTGATATTTCCCATATCTTTGTACTAAAACAGATATCTCAATGGCACATAAAGGGAACGCGCCTTTCCTTTAGCAATAAAGAGACCATTTAATCGAAGCTTATCTGCCCGGAAGCATTCATTAGATGATTGCACCATTACTAGTGGACTCTTTCCGAATGACTCTGCGCTGTTAGGGCATTTATTTATTAAAGAGATATAGAAATTACTTATATAGACCTGCTCACTTAACTGAAAAGTGACGTTTGAGACTGAAGGAGTCTCAAACGTCAGTTGCTTTGCTAATCATAAAAAAACAGAGTTCTTAATCATTACAAGATTTCTAAATTCTCAAAATTTTCCTGTTTATAGTGTTTGTTGTTCCACGAAACAAGTAGGGTTATATTTCTTTCAAGAAATATGGTATACATCTGTGGATTATTGAGTTATTATAAGAAGCTACTAAAGCAGAAAGATTAACTAAAGAGGTATTCTCACTCCACGTAACGATATCGGGCCTAAATCAACACGGCGGAGCACCGGCTCCGTGTAAATGTTCTTGTAAATAGATGAAGAACAAATATGAGAGTCTTTGAGAGGACACGGCTTTGTGAGCGCGTGGCTCATAGTGAACCGACTCGGAAAATATTGTTCTACAATACCCTATCAATGTATTTGTGTTTCTTGCAATGAATGTTTGTCTAAGTAAAGCTTCACAGCATAGGCCCTAGCCCGTTAAAGTACTTCTAGTATCGTAAGTGGTACGTACTGATTCAGTTTATGTGCGGCTTAAAAATACATGTTATTACAAAAATACTGTGCTTAAACGGTAGGGGCTAAAAATACGGAGTACTTAGTCATACATATGCATCCTGCATACGTATGATTAGGGATTCCGTAATCTAATCGTTCTCAGTACGTGTAGGCCTGTGTGCCAAATAATAAAATTCAAATTAAAATTGTAGGTTACACATTCATGGTTCACAACAAAAATGGTGGCCTAGGTCGAATGCTTAGCTTTAAATATTAGTTTCTACCACCAAAACGTACCATCACTGTTGCTTATTAGACGAAGGAACATAATGGTTATAGATAGGTAACTAACTACCTCGTTAATCTCTGCTATGCTAGTAATCATAGTTACGATTCCCAGGTCGAGCAAAGTGTTTTTTTGAGATTCTCAGTTGCAGTTTAGGTTTACATCACACCTGTGTTTCCCGATGGGTTGGGCAGAGGCGTACTAATGTATACTTATTCACAGTTCGCTGGTAAATAATCTCTACTATTATAAAATTGTAAAAAAGCTGTGTCTGTACATTGAAGATATTTAAACAAAAATTTAAATAAAAGTCTCCGAATCCGAAAATGTGATTTTTAAAATTCCTGTCTGTTTGTCTGTTTGTTACGGGTTGGAGCAAAAACTACTGAATAGATTTTATTTGTATTATCACTGTTAGAAAGTATATGCTCCAACTTAAAAACTGGTGAACTTCTTATCTCAATTAATTAAATGAATCCTGTGATACAGCTTGAACTCCCTGATGTATAGAGGCCCATACAAAAAAGAGGTCATCAATGTTGTTGTTGTTAACAATAGAAATATTTATCACGTTGAATAGTACGTAGATTTAACACGTAGATTCTGACATGAAAATATAGCATGAACACTGCATTAGTGGACGATTGATGCCGCATACCTAATTTGATCCAAGCGCACGTATCTACCTACCTACCGACATGTACTATCACATAGACAAACACACAGACCCGTAAAAATTACCTGTAGATTATACAAATATTTGTTTCGCGCGGGGATCTAACCCACAACAGGCTGGGTAGAAGCCGACCACTCAGCTGCTACGCCAAGCGTGCGCCGCTAAAGTTTAGTTCGGTTTAGTTTCTGTCTAACATCAATTCGATGGTAAGTATGTTGAGTTTCAACTTAATATAGGTACTTATAGAAAAAAAAATTAATCTGTTTATTTGAATAAACATCATACTCTTTCATAAGCTGATAAGTATACGAGTATTTACGGTTACATATTTATTATGACGGGAGAGGAGAGCCGTACCAGCAGTGGGACATATAATGGGTTGATTACGTATGTATTTATTATTACCTCAAAGTTCGGCTCTATCACATATACTCGTGCCTTGTAAACTCTCTTTGTACCATCATCTATATTTTTAGGTATAACAGTGTCTATAATTACCTGCTGTACAAAAAATCAATACTTCTGGCAAAAATAGCATCAACGTAAAATCGCAGCAATATGAGGTAAGCAGTTCAAAAGTGGTGCATAGTCAGAGCGAGCGGAGCGGAGCGGCCACCGCGCGCTGGCAGGTGGCTTAAATTACCGCATTTGTTACACGTTTACACGAAACTGTATCAATATTTCATGCGGATTTACACGAGCTATCGCGATGCTTTGCATTTTGCTATCCTTAAAATATCTACGCAGCTTTTGATAGCAAAACGAGTAATAAACACCCTCTGTTTAATTTATTGCAGTCTGAACTTCACGATTTGCCAACTACCTAGATACAAGTTAGTCGGTAGGTAATACGTTCATATAGTCAACTATTATTTCAATAAGACAGCGCGCTGAATCCCTACAATGACAACTCACTCAAATGTAAACGCGAACTATTTCCATAAGAAAGGCATTGCGAAAGTTTTTCAATTTTCAAGTGACGCAGGTATGATGGAGAACTTTGGCTTCGGACGCAACGCCGCCGTACCGCCGCCGCACCGCAACCACACCGCCCTGGTGCCGCATACGCGCACTCTCTTATCTGAAAAGCAGAATTGTTTTACACTCAAGTATGTAGTTGTATTTATTTCAAATTATTAAACTCATACATCAATCTAGCTATCTATAACTAATCTATAACTGCCTCATTAGCCTAGTGGTCCTGAGCGTGACTGCTACGCTTGAGGTCCTGGGTTCGATTCCCAGGTCGAGCAAAGTGTTATTGGGTTTTTCTATGAAATTCCCAGTAGCAGCTCGGAGTTAGGAATTTGTGCCCGGTTAATGGCAATAGGCTCGCCCCCTATTACATGGGACCTAAACATACCGGCGAAATATGGGTGTACATTAGTACGCCTCTGCCTAACCCTTCGGGGAATACAGGCGTGATGGTATGTACATCAATCTATAAATTACATACATATATAAAAATTATACATACCAATGTTTCTGATATTACAGCATTGGTAAAATTAGGCAAGTTTTGACATATATGTGTGCCTACATTTGTTATTTTATAGTGGCGAAGAACTATTATTTGTGTAAGTGCCGCCTTTCAAAGATTTTTATTCGTATACTAACAATGTTGTGGGGCACACTTTTATTTAAATTGATAATAGCTTGTAGGTCCGGGCTTCGGGCTCCAGGGACGCGCGGCGACATTATGCAGCATCACGCGGGGATCACGGGGATTGTTTCCTAAAACAGGATCGAGTGGAAGCGGAGCCTGAATTAAGCGGGACTGAAACAAATCGCACTCGCGTCTCTCTTTCTAAAACATCTTACTTGTTATTCTTTTTATTCAAACAAACCATTCACACATAGAAAACTAATGGTTTTCAGCATTGAAAGGGCGATTACAAAGGTTTTCAGTGTCACATTTACTTCGTACTGTTTCTTAATCTAACAACAATTCACATATCTACCCAGTCCTTTTTGGTTTTACTTATCTAAAAAATGCCGGCGTGGATATCCCCGGGGCTGACATTTATCAGCTCAATAAAACTTCCATGAAAACATTCAGTGACATCCAATATGATTTCATCGCTGTTTCCAAAAATCCTCAAAAAGAGGACATGAAATATTCCGGATTATTATTCGCTCGCTACTTTGTTATGGACACGTAAACTTTTATGTTGAACCTAAGCAGTATTTGAATTCTCTTTTATATTGGAAGGCAGACAGTGGTGTGTGACGGTCGTGATCGTAAAAAATAAAAATACCTACATAAAATGTTGACTATCAAAATGTGTTTACGAATTCTTTATTTCAAGTGTTTGCTTTCACCATGTCTGATAGATAACTAAACGATTAGGTAGCTAAGTATATTAATTTCTCAATGAGTCAAATATATACCTTATTTACCTATAAGTCCAATAACTATGTATTTTGTAAAGGACTTGTTAAGTGATATCGAGTGTATATAGAAACCGATGATATTGTATACCTATATAGAAACCGATGAATCCTGACTTTCCAAAATTCAATAATTGTATGTATATCACCAAGATCGTAAGGCCGGCGCAGTGGCGACAGGATGAAGGTATCACAGGGGTAAGTAATTACTGTTGTCAGGGTCGTGTCCGCTTTAATTATTTACAAGTTGATATGAACGTGTCAGTTAATGACACGTTAACGTTAACTAGACTGGGTAATAGAGAGGAGCCCAGCTGTATCCAGAGCGTAGTCGAGTTATGTCCCGCGCGAGACAGGCGCCCGATTAAAAATGCAACACTTCCAAACGAGCTGGATTCGGCAGTGCCGTCGCTCGCGCAGGCCAGTGTTGTTATGACGCTGGAGCAGACAGCTCGCTCACACATTCGCTATATCTTTAATTTAGTAGTTATCGTGTAGTGGATTCAAATATAATGATAAGAATCCTAAGTTTCAAAGTAAGTTAAAGTTGAAAAGTGCATCAAATATGTTAATAGGTACGTGTAAAAACCTCACCTTTATAAATGTAAAATGAAAGCCAATTTGCTGAGTTTACAAACTCAAGCGTTGACGTGGGATAAATTTTTTATTAAATTCATCATTCATTTATTTTTAAACCATCGGCGTCAGATCGATCGCGCTGCTCTGATACCCACTGACATTCATAAAACAGAAACGCGGCCAGCGAGAGACAGGAACGCTGCAAACGTCGGTATTTTATTTACGTGGAGAGCACAACGATACCCGTTCCGCTTCTATTTTCGCACTATATCGTTTATTATGAGGGCCGACGGCGACGGCGGCATGGGCGCACTGAGGGCGGGCGCCGAGCGCAAGTCGAGCGCAGGCCACTTCACTGCCTGATATTATATTCTGGAGCACGCCGCCTCACCTCGCTTCGCGCCAGATATTTCGAGTGTTGCTTCCACCACCTATGAATTTACCTAGTCTCAGTCACAGTACACTGCCGATGCAGTCGGCCGCATCGTTAGATTAATTTAAACGATACTGTTTACTTTGGAGACGGTATCCGGAAATGTTGCAGTTTTACGACAAAAGTAATTTAAACTCTCAAGGATGTTATTATCATACACGTTTTTATATTTTTTAATGGCTCAAAAGTAAATGAAATAGTGAAATATTTAAACGTTAAAATGAGGTTCATTAGCTGCGTGCTCCATGTGTTTAATTAAGTGCGTAAAACACAGCTATCATACAATTTGCATACTCGATGCCAGGCGTCAACAACAGGGGTCGACGAGACGAGACAGCGAGAGCGGTAGGTGTCTGACTACGTGCAATGGGATATTTTTTACCTTACACAATCTCAACTGTAAATCTTATATGAGTTTACGTGAGGACGAGGACAATATCCTAAACCCTCCCACTCTGGAGAGACCTGTGCCCAGCAGTGGGACATTATATTATGGGTTGATGATGATGATGCCGTAAAGACGTGTACCTACCTAAATTCATTTTTTTAATGAGTAAGTTACACATTAATATTTCTATGCCCTTCTGTTTATTCTGGTCATTCTGTATATTAATTAAACATGTATGTTTAAGATCAATATCCGTATTTCAATGTGAGATAAAATATAAATATAGGTAAGGGAATGTTATAGTCGGGTAGAGTGGCCTTTTGTACTATGAAAAGCGTCCACAAAGCTTGCCATACATACCACTTCACATACAGATGTAGCAACATAGCAGACTACCCACAGAACGTGATCTATCAACTTCCATATCAACATGGTTTGAAAAGATGTCTATTAAAAGAAGTAATAAATACTGCAGTTTAATTTTAGACGCGCAGCACATTAACAAATGGAAATGCACAGTTTTACGTTCAGTCGTCAAAACGTGAAGGCTGAAACAAGAGTGCATTTTCTTGTTGTAGTCTATCATAATTATATGCTAAACGCATTTATTAGTTCCTAAACTAAAAATGTAAATAGGTCAGACGGGCTGAGCTTGCGCGCATAATCTATTCATCTACTGCAGTAGATACTACGAATTTAAATTGTTTCCATATTTGGGATAAAATCTGTCGTACGATTGAAAGTATATAATAAATTATCACTGAGTTTAATGTGAGGGAAACATTGTTAGGAAGATAGCAAGCAAAGATATTTTCAACGGCGACTGGAGTCTGCCAGCCAACACTCAACCAATGCGTAGGACTATATACTAATCTAACCATTCTCCTTCTAAAAGGAAACCCGTACGTATTGGGATAGTAGTGATTGGGTCCCTGGATGGTTGGATGGCACTGCAATCGAATTCTAGGATCTTCTTTATTTTCGGGATAGGAGTTAACTACATACTTACTTATAACATCGCAATAATACATAACAACGGTTATGATTATGTAGATATGTGGTAAAATTGTTATAATTGTCAATTATCATCGTCAGACTATATTCTTGCGCCGGACTTTGGCCTCTCCTAAACCGCACAATAAAGTTCATAACTTCTCAAATACGTATAAAAATATAAGTACGCTAACGTTGTGTGCAGGTTAATATTTTAAGAATTCACTAGGTCTGCAAAATTCAAATAATTAATAGTTTATCATAATTTATAGATTTACTTTAATATGATCAACATTTTTCATGAATAATCGCGACATTATTTGTACAATATTTAAAACTAATTAGGTAGTTTTTGGTAATGCTTAAACTTTCATTGAATAGGTCATGTCGCAAATACTGTTGGCAGGAACATTTATAATTATGTGTTATAACACAGTAATTATGTTCCTAATTATGACCTACATATTGTAGGTCATAATATAATAGCGAAAAACAAAAAACAGGAAGATTTTGAGGGGCAAAGTTGAACAGTCAGCCTTCAATGAAAAAAATATGCACACACTTTACTGGTCAGTACCGTAAATTTAACAGTTAATATATATAATATTCGGTCTACTTAATGGATGTTTTTCGAAAAGCTCCAGTGTTATATTCATTAGCGAGTGCTCGGCGTGCGACGTTCATTAGTGTACTACAGTGCGCTTTATCTGCAACTTTTGTCTCGTTCCTACCTTGTTTTCCATTCAATTACAAGCCAACTAATTGAAAAATCACGCTGAAGAGAATAGAGAATGTATTGTTAATGGGAAGTACAACAATGTCTACGCACACACATATACGAGTATGTTACCTACAGATTTGTAACACTGATGACTGCACTGCAGGGATGTATCTCTAAAGTACATACTAAACTAAAGTACTACATCTAAACAGCTGACATAATGTAACTGTTTAAAATATTTACAATGCGTCTTCAGGAATTCTAACTAGGTTTAGTTTACTTGTCCGTTGTTTATATTACACTAGCTTATGCCTGCGATTTCGTCCGCGTAGCATAATGATATATAGCCTATAGCCTTCCTCAATAAATGGGCTATCTAACACTGAAAGAATTTTTCAAATCGGACCAGTAGTTCCTGAGATTAGCGCGTTCAAGCAAACAAACTCTTCAGCTTTATATATTAGTAAGTATAGAGTATAGATTAATTTCCCACGTTACTGCTCCTTTGTTGCAGGATCATCATCATATTGAATGCCAATAAAATAAGGCACAAAAATGAGCGTTGAGGACAGTACCACTGGCGTTATCCGTGGATGGGGTTGCACACCTACCGGTGACCCGCCGTCAGCTGCCGTCACTACTGAAGGCAACTCTAGCAAAGGATGCTTGCCCACAGTATTTACTAAAGGATGGAGGAGAACCACTCTATACTGCATACTAGTGTTTCTGATGCTGCTAGTCTTTCTCAATATAGCACTGACCTTGTGGATCGTTGGTGCTTTGAAGCTTACTATGGTAAGACTGTTTTAAAATGTACCGTCTATTAGAGTGTGTTCATTGTTATGTTATCTTAACCACCTAAATAAGTTACATTACAGACATGCATAACTTTCACAGTAAGTTGAATAGCTGATTAATAACTAAGACATATGGACACCTTAGGCTTACCTTGGTTGTAATCTTATTGGCAGGTATAAGATTACAGCCAACATTGTTATCAGTTACAACTCAGGAATTAAGATGGAATGTTATTGTTCTTAAACGACTGCCAAAAATTCTAAGACACAGGGCATGATACATACCAGAATGCGACAACTCAGGAGTCACCAATCCAACTACCAAATCTGGTCATTATGACAATAAGTCGCATGAATCTTTGGCATTAGTTATCACCTAAATATTTTTTTACATTTTAAAATGACGCTAATTGACAAGAAGGAACTCGACTCAAGAAAGTTCTCTTCCACTTCGCAGAATGGTGTCGGTCCCATAAGGATAGTAAAAGGCGGCATCCATGTGGACGGGCAGGCGTGGGTGGTCAACAACCTGGTAGCGTCGACCATAACGTCACAAGTAGCACATCCTATCACGTTTCACTCACATCGCAACTTCAGTGTGCAAGTTGCTGAACCAGATAGCACAGAACGCTCGAAGCTTTTTATAAGTTAGTACCTATTATTATTTGTCCAATATAGAAAATGCATGTGGCTTAAAATCTATGCACCTATTGGAACAGTCAACAAATTTTGCAGAAAAAGTCACTAATGAGGTTGTAAAGAACAGATAAGACAGAGAATCAGAACTCCTAATTCTTATCTTAGGAGCGGTAACTGCTCAATCTATACAGCTGAAGAGTTTGTTTGTTTGCTTGAACGCGCTAATCTCAGGAACTACTGGTCCGATTTGAAAAATTCTTTCAGTGTTAGATAGCCCATTTATTGAGGACGGCTATAGGCTATATATTATATCATCACGCTACGCGGACGAAGTCGCGGGCAGAAGCTAGTGAGTAAATAAATGGTAAAACATGACTTGTAGAAGAACCTTTAGATACTTATCGCAAATTCTAGGTCATCTTGTTTATGTGTTTATTATACAGGGTGTCGATTTAATCACCTGCACTGCTTCAACATGGTGTAGTATTGATGACATATAACATATTAGACATAATTTATAATTTGCATCCTTAAGCAATCCCGTGTTAAAGGACTTGATAATTATTCAAAATTTTCATAAAACGATATGCACCCTGCAGTACGTCGACCTTATGCGGACGGCCCGATCAAGTAGTTGCTTGTCTCGCTATCTCTAGATAGATACATACCTACAATGAGTACAACGTCCGCGCTATGTCCTTGACTCTTTGCATACAAAATTAAAAAAACATTTTGATGAAAAATTAAGGTATGTTTTTTTTTATTGATATGGGTTTCGTGGTCTACTTCACCTGCTAGAAGGATGCAGGTGATTAAATCGCCACCCTATATATTGCTTAACTATATGTAAATAACCATAACCACGTAATGTTTTTCACTTCATACTCATATATAAATCATCTATAACATTCTAGTTGTTTTTATTAGTTTTATTTATAATTGACGCATGCTTGTAACATTCTGACAATATTCCAGATCGCAACGGGCTCGAGTTCAGAGGTCGCGCACTGCACGTGAGAGATTCGCACGGGAACCCTGTGTTCTCCGCTTCACGTGACGAGGTCCGTGTGTACTCTGACGCGTTGGCTGTGGAAGGGCCTGGTGGCGTCAACGTACGCAGTGCTGTGCAGGTGCCCATAATAAGCGCGCCTCCTGCCTTTGACTTACAGTGGGTATCCTACATAATATAAACAAACTTGAGCCTTACAAACCAAATTTATTTTGTCTAATGCGCTAATCAAGCTATCAATACCGAAAACTGGTTTGATGTTTTGGGTCTGATTCAACAGTTTCCTTACCTATTCCGTTTTTTTTTTTATCATATATCAGAAATATGAGGGGCATAAATATTGATATTGTGTATTGAATCTTGATCGTGAGCCATACAATATATAAAATAAACGTTTTTGTTAATTAAATTGTTATCTTAAGGTTGGAATCCCTAACAAGGCGGTTGGATTTGAGGGCACCAGAAAATATATTCCTTGAAAGCAGAGCAGGAAAAATAGACATAACATCACATGGCAACATTAAATTGGACTCCGTTGTTGGAGCAGTGAGTTGTACCTACGTATATCATTTATACTTCATTAAAATTTTAAATGAATAATAATTAATGTAATGATTTTTCAGATTAAACTCAACGCTCAAAATATAGTTATCACTCATCTAAAAGAAGCTGTGAGAAGTGACAAACCTCATAAAAACATTAGAAATACAAAAGTATATCAACTATGCGCTTGCGCGTCGGGTAAATTATTTTTGGCGGCTCCCGACGCGCCATGCGTAGCCAATGATGACGACGTGGAGCTCTGCCGATGATGACGATATAAATATATGATGATAGTAAAGTAATAGTCACGTTAGTCCCGCACCTTACTATAGCCAATAAATACCATAGTGCCAAAAATATGAAGTGATGATATTAGGTAAAATTTAAAACTTATTCAGAATAGCTAGAAGTAATACAAAGGTTTCACTATTTAATGTTATTTTTATTAACGTTCAATCAAATCTACACAGTATTATTATATTATATTAAAATTTGAAATTACTTAAGTATATAATAAAAATTGATAGATATATTTTGCACATTGGAATTTTAATAATAGATATTATTGTAGATACCTAATACCTAATACATAGAAAGTAAAACTTCCTTATTACAAAACGTGACTTGAATAAAGTGTAAACAAGTGAAACCAAATGAATGTTAATTTTTAACATCATATCAAAATTGACTTTAATCAAACCTAGGTTTTTCTATCCTTTTGCAATAAGGGACTTTAAATTTTAGTCAACTATTAATTTTGTATAATTAAGCAGGGGCGTAGCTACCAGCCGTATGAATGATACGTAGTTCATAGTAAAATCCAGAGCGGGGACACCAAAATAAATTCCGGGCGTTCATGTCGGTTACAAACGTCTAATATTGATACAATCATGGCCCTTGTAGAGTAAGCTACACCACTGGAATGTAGGTAAGCTTTTAAATTATACCAGCTCTTATGACTAAAAGCCTTAAATATAGCCAAGAATGATGCTTGTAGAAGAAGCAAAAAATATCAATTAACTTTAGAGTAACAATAATATAATATACGATTGACTGCGTCTAATCTTATTACTAAATGACTGAAGCAATAGTGACTGAACACTAAAAAAAATATATGAACTACTTATTCCATGTTGTCAACGCAAACACAAACTATAGTTACATAGTTAGGTACAAATTGTTCGTCTTCTACAAGTGAGATAAAATCTATCCGATACCAAATACCATTTACACTGGTCGTTTTCCCGCGGTGGGATGATAGCGCTGCGGTTACGATGATTGAAAGGCAAAATGTAGAAAAGCCTAAAAACTAATTGGCATTAAATAAAATTGATATTTTGTAAATCAAGTAACATTTTATTTACCTACGTTAGTATTCTATATAGTTTATTATAACAGCTTAGTGTACGTAATAATAAATTCGTATTTGATTATAGCATCTAAATTATAATTTATTATCAGACTTGGATTGTAAAAGGGCGATTTGTTTACAGTGGGTAAAGATGAATCCATCTCACAAATCATAGGGTTATGTAGACTTGTGACAAGGATACATGAAAGTTGTGTATTTAATTACTTTATTTGATACCAAACCGCTGTATTTAAAGGAAAGTAATAAACATATTATGTAGAGATAATAGTAATCAAGATTTAGCAACTTTTTTTGAATTCTATTCTTACCTGCCTAATTCATCATGAACAATTAAGTAATTTAATAATTTTCTATAGAGTAAAGTACCTTCGTACAAGTTGTTTACGACTGTTTTTTTTAAAATAAATGTTTCCTACTTGTCAAGTTACTTGTAGGCTGTAAATTCAAATTCAAATTCATTCATTCATTCAATTTGAATTTGAAAGTAGTGAAAGGTGTTTTAATATTTTCCAGCATGGTTAAATTATAGAAATACATTGTACCTATAACGAGTCTCGTCGATATCGATTTCCTAGCATCTTTTAGAATTCCAAACAATAAATGGACTAATAGGGTATCACACCTTTTTTTGAAAACTGGTTTAAATTAATCCTTAGATCGTAATGAACCAGTAGAAATTTTATTTCAGTTTTATAAAACCGAAATATGCCTTAAAAACTATTTTTAATTTATGATTTTGAATTTTCGCGCGGAAACGCTAGCCGCCATGCTACTTCGGGTCGTGACGTCACTTCGTTAGTAAACAATACAACTGCAAAAGACCAAGTAACGTCAAGTTACTATCGGAGTGACATCACGTCGGAATCCAATATGGTGGATGGCGTTTTAAAACAGATTAAAAAATACTATTTTTGAAATTGAATTATAAAATTTACATTGCATTTCTATAAATAAATACTAACGTTTCTCGTTTACTTTTTTAAAAATCTATCATAAACATGCATTTTTATATTTTTTCTTACATGCTGTAAAATACCCTATTGTTAAATACAGATATTTAGCACACCATATATATTTCACAAGTTAAAATCCCTTAGGAGTGGTTAGTGTGCTGAGCCTGAGCATCGAAGGACTTGCGAAGCAAGTGTGATTACCTAACCATGCCGCCTCACTGCCGCACCGACGCCGCCGCGCCGCTCCGCACCTCGTACTCGGTAATTAGAGCTAACCACCGACCACCCTAATTGAAACCGCAACGACAACGTTTTGTTTCTGTCGCTTTTTTCCCGCGCTGTTAACGAGGGGCAACATTAGGATTGCATCTTTAGAATTTTGCTTACTGGCTACACGTTCTGCTTCGATTTAATACGTGGGGATTTCTGTTGTTTAAGTAATTAGCTAATTTCAACACAGGGTGCGCAATTTTTACAGTTTATTAAAATAAAAAAATCTGCAAAATTTTCGAATAAATGAATGTAGTAGTACCACTTCCCTTCCGTGTAGCGAAATTATAATGTGACGCTTATTGTTTGAAGTAAGTAGTAAGTTAATTAACTTTATATTAGTTACATATATTATTTAGGAAATTGGGAATAGAATATCTGCTCATAGAAAGTCACCGCAGAGGCATGGCAAGTGTACTTCTGCCTAACCCTTCGGGGAATACAGACGTGATGGTAAGTACGTTAAATTGTATTTCGTGCCAATAGCAATGCAATGGTCACAGCAAAGGAAAAATGAGCCTTACGAACACACTCGTTGACACTGAATTTTATATGTTTACTTTATCCTCCGTGTGGCATAAAGGAGTGTTACGTTTATTTCACGCGACTTTTTTTAGTTACAACTCAATAAACAAAGACAGTCGAGTGCAAATATTTGTACACCTTTTGATTTTTGTTTGTTTATCCAATCTTTTGAGGAATAAAAAGAAACGAACAATCGTACAGCATCAAAGATTGCGCAATTGTTTTCTTGGACTTTTTTAAATCGAATAGTATTTCGGTCATATTATAGTATTTTAGGACGAGCTCAACGACACGACTATTATGTTTGTTGTGGAATGTTACAAGTTTCGTTTTTCCCCGTTGTTTCATTTGTCGCTAAGGGCACAAGTTTCTTTACGACTCTCTGGATACCTTTTAAATGCGCTCCCTACAGCATCACGGCCAGCCGTTTTATCAGATCACCTCCCATTACAGACGACATGCACATATGTTTCGCAGTTTTTCTATGTTTTCCTTTTTTATGTGGATTATAAATAAAGATAATATCTGAACTGTAAAGGGTAAATATTGTCTTTTTCATGTTTAGAGTTACGTATGATTATTATTATAACCTATGATATGACCGTTATGACACTTATTATGTATATTCTTATTGTATGTGGACTTCGTCTTGTTTCAGAAAACCTTAGATCCCATGGGAGAAAGAACATTTAATTTTTACGTCTGAATCCGCGATGCATAAACATTTTTTCAATTAACAGAAACGGATATTCAAACTACATTTTTTAAATGAGACCATTTATACATACGGGTACTTTGAAATGTCAAAAACTACTTGTAGGTACAGTTCCAAACAGTAGGTCTTATGGAGAAGTGCCCGCAAGATACTCCATAGATACTCCTTTATATAGGTAGAGAATTGATGTTTACAATGTTTTTCTTCTATCAATGTATTGAGTGCTGTGGAGTTTAATGTGTCATGAGAATTACGTTTCAAAAAGATACCTAAAGCAGGTAACTGAATCCTGCTTTGATGAATCACTATTATGATTCTTAAGCTACACATCGTGCTATTTTTAGTATAAGTTGACCTCTCAGTGTAAGACGAGAAATTTATAGCATTATGGGAAGCCGTGTCTTTGAATCATATCAATTTCATCAAAAGGAACTGCGGATTTTCTCTCCTTAAAAAACGTTTCATGAATTTCTAAAGCTTACGCGAATATTAGACATATTAAAATAAAACCACTTTACCGACTGTCCGACAGTCTGCCCGTGACCATAGACGCTGTAATGGGTTTGAAACGTCGGGATTTGATTTTGCTAATTTATGCCTGTAACTAAAGTTCATAAAACTTTTCTAATGGGGTGAGAAACCGCAGATGGATAAATTGTAGGTTTATTTGCAGCGTGAAAAAAAATATTTTTCTACAATACGAGTATCCTTATAGATAGTAGTTGAAGATGGCAAGTAGCGGAGTGAAGCAGAAAGTGTCCAGCCCCGAGTTCAACGACTTGTCCACATTATGTAGATGAGGCCGCAGGTGCTCGTTATGTGGCCAGGCGTACACAGTATAAAAACTTCGCCGAACAAAACGACTCTTATATTCACTATTTGTGCCTCTACTGTCTGTTTTTAGCCAAAACTATAAGTGTGTGATGCGCCTACAGATGTTATTTCTTTATAGTAGGGTATATCTACTCATTAATTAACTACTCTTTTTTTTGGTTTTGGTAAAATAAGAAGAAAATAGTTACCTTTCTTTTTATACATTGCGGAATACCGTGTTAAAGGAGTATTGTTATAAACTTAGCTAGATGAGGCGAAAGTAGTTTGCAAGTGGAAATAGTATGTACCTTCCCCAATGGGAAACATGCGTGTAAATACATTTAAAGGACTTAAGTATGTAACTTGTTCTTGTCAAATACTTATTACTTAGTTTTAGACAATCTCTCACCCGCAGTCCCACACGTTCGTTAGCGTGGATATCCATTAGGTAGATATAAAAATTAACCCCCCTTATTCATATAAATAAATACAATTATAACCACAAGACGGTAACCTATTGAAATCTCGAATTTCTGTTACCCGAATCTTGAAACCCCGAAAACGGTTGGTGGCTCCACGTGGGAGAGCCATGCTTCGGCACGAATGGGCCGGCTCGACCGGAGTGATACCACGGCCTCACAGAAAACCGGCGTGAAACAACGCTTGCGTTGTGTTTCGCCGAGTGAGTTGAGGTTACCGGAGGCCCAAACCCTTTTAAAGGCGGGCAACGCACTTGCGACTCCTCTGGTGTTGCGGGTGTCCATGGGCGTCGGTTATCGCTTACCATCAGGTGATCCGTTTGCTCGTTTGCCCCCCTATCCCATAAAAAAAGACAGTTGTAATGAATGACAACTTTTTAAAATTCCTTTTTTAATTTCCGAGATGAATCAATTTCCAGGTGCACTGAAACCAAATTCCCAAAAAGTATATTTTTTTCCCATATAATATTCTCACAATCCAGATATAAGTAGTTATACCAGATCCTCAGAATACTTTTTTTTTGTTTCCCATCGTACCATTTTCCAAATAAACTATTACCAAATTTTCATAATCTTTTTATTTGGTTCCCGTACAATCATATTCCTGGTAAACTATTGCCAGATTTTCATAATCTTTTTATTTGGTTGCCATACAATCGTGTTCCACCTAAACTGTTGCAATACATAATATTATTTTTTGTTTTCCAGTACCTAGTTTAGGTTAGAACTGCAACGGCAGAACCGACTCGCTATTGTTTTACTTGCCCATTACAGAAAGGAGTACTATGGTACTCCTACCACAGGGTACCATAGGTTTTCATTCATCTTTACTTCAACTCTTTGGATATAAATACAAGGATTTAGTTTTTCTGGATATCGTTTATTTGAATATAAAAAATATTGATTTAAAAAATCTGGATATTGTTTGTCTGGATATCAATTAACATATGGCTTAAGGATTACGGTCATCTGGATTTTGTGCATTTAGATTTCGTGTGTCTGGAACTCATTCGTCTGGATTCTAAAACGTCGTACAAATGAATAAATGGGCAAATGAAATTCGGAGTTGCGATTATATGGCAAACAAAACTTCGGAATTTTAAAAACGGGGATTATGAAAAAATGTCCAAAAGTTTTCGGGATTATGATATTCGATTATTAAAATTCGGGATTAAGATAGGTAACCCCACAAGACGTTTTAAACTTTTATGAATGTACTATTATGAATGAAGTGTACCTACCTACCCACTTATTCATAAAGCTTATTATAATTTTCTAAATGAGCTGGAAGGGTTACAAAGTTTTCTATTTTTTTTTACATGGGAGAGCCATGCTTCGGCACGAATGGGCCGGCTCGACCGGAATGATACCACGGCCTCACAGAAAACCGGCGTGAAACAACGCTTGCGTTGTGTTTCGCCGAGTGAAGGAGGTTACCGGAGGCCCAAACCCTTTTAAAAGGCGGGCAACGCGACTTGCGACTGCTCTGGTGTTGCGGGTGTCCATGGGCGGCGGTTATCGCTTACCATCAGGTGATCCGTTTGCTCGTAATGATAAAGAGAGATAAAATTAACCAGATATCTCATAATTATTTAATATTTTGATCAATATTTTATTTATTTAAACCCGAGTATATTACACACATTGTTAAATCATGTAGCGTTAACACTGCAAGAAACAGTAGATAAATATCAAATTTATGATAAATTGAACCATTTTGTAGTTGGTACGCGGATGACAAATACGGCTGTTAAAGCCACCTGGCCGCGATACCTGTCTGCAGCCAGTATTTACGCAAAACCAGATGCTAACTGTGTCCGTACTATGTAAAACATAAAAATCATACATTATTTTGGTGTGTAGTCGGCATAAAAGGAAAAAGAAGTAGGTACCTAAAAGAAATCGTGTAGGTCCTGGTATTATATTAAAATTATAAATGCCAAAGTTTGTGACGATGTGTGGATGTTTGTAACTCTTTCACGCCAAAACACGGCTGAACGGATCTCGATAAAATTTGGCACAGAGATAGATTATAATCTGGAATAATACATAGGCTACTTTTCATGGGCAATTCTGAAGTCCACGCTGACGAAGTCGCGGGCAGAAGCCAGTAGGAACTCATAAATATGAGTACCTAAGTTTTCAAACGTGGAAATTTAAACTTTTAACTTAGGTATCTAGGTAGCTATATTTATGAAATAGCGCCTTTAAATGTATAAAACAGCAATGTAAACATATTAAATGTAAAACATTTTCCACGACGTATAAAATTGTAATGAGGACGCACAAACTGTAATTTAAATTTTATTCTTGCCACTTTTTCCATGGGTGGTGGCGCTTAATCATAATCTCTGTGGGCGTGATAATCCGACGGCTCGAGCCAAGAATGAAAATGAAACGACACACGGATTTTTTTCTCGTTATCTCTTTGTGAATCATTTTACATGGATGTATGTGAGATATTCTTTTAAGTCACCAAATGATGTATTCCCCTTAACAACTGCGACACATAATTAAAAATAAGTAGGTACTTCAATCATGTATTTAAATCTATTTCATACAATGAAATTCACGACATAGACCGCATTTGTTGGAAAAAATTGGCCCTCAATTAGATAAACAATTTACAAAGCACCATTAATATTATGTCAATCACAGCATTCCCTCTTACTACACAAAAAATCTATCAGTCTTACTTAGGGGACTAACTAAGTTAACTTCGTTTTTGAAAGAATTACCGGACCGCTCAGGTGATTGTGGCGAACAAGCATGAAAAGTTTGGAAGTTAATTACCTTAAAACGAAATACCTTGCATTTTTTATCGTAAGTTTGTTTATATAAGTAGGTATAGGTATGTTGCACTCATGCCGATCAACGATTTACCATCTCTCGCTTATGCAAATGTATTGCGAAGACAAGGCGCGCGGCGCTTCCTCTCCGGCATTATATGGCAATCCCACTTTGTCAGGGCACCGAGTTGGCTGTTATTGCGGAATGTTTCACCTGCAACACACTAACACAACGTACTGTAATAACATTTACACAGGGGAAATTCAAACGTCGAACTATTTGAGCATTTTCCCCAAAATGGAATTTCTTTGTTACATGTGACGATAAATATTATATGAACGATGCGACAGTCAAAGTGAAAAGGCAACATGTTGTGCTAACTTCAAATGTTATACACATACGTAAGCAGATAGTATTAGTACGTATTGTGAAAAATTAACCTCGTTAGGGCTCTGAAATAAATAGTTACTTCAATGAAACTAAAAAGCAGCCGCTAAGAGTAAGAGGGTACTGGTAAATGTTTTAAATTAATCAAGGCAAGACTACAATCGGCTGATTTGCATTTATACGAGCTACTCGCGCTCGCGCTCGGTCAAACCGCATCGATATCTAAACGGTTTGTCTTTAAATATCTACAAAATTCATTCCTTTGTTGAATTATTGAATTAATCATGATTTTTAAGGGAAATTATAAGTCAAGCCACAGGTTTTTTAACCACGGAGTCCAACATGTGATTTTATATGTGAGCAACGGAAAAATAAGAAAATTTCTAATAGACTAATAGGTACGTCTTTTAAACAACGCCAACAAAATACTGCAAAGAAAGCGTCAAGTAAAGAACTACAATTATTTATTTTACTTGACTTCTGATTTACTAAGTCAGCCACGAATTTTATAATTCACCAACAATTTACGTTTTTAATTATGCAATAATATTTTATCTTTAAAATTTAATGAAAGACATTTAAATATTCGATATGTTAGGTTGAACTGTCACCATTTCACTTTTAAAGTATGTACTGCTATTGTAGCAGACCCTTAAAACATAAATAATAAGCTTTTCGTATCCCAAAAGATTTCAAAGCTAGTTTTTATGCAGGCTATTGCAGGCACGTCATGTTTGTTTGTAATTAGCTGCCTTGGAGAGACATTTCTCTTAATTACTAATTAGAGATAGCACAATGGCCTAGCTAGTGACCTACGCATACCTGCATAGATACGTACCTATATTAGCTAGTGTTTCGTGTAGCGATTAGATAATATCTTAATAGCCTGCTCGGTGACATGTTTTGATTACCAGATAGGTACACACATTCAAAGCCATACAGGTTAGATTCCTATACACTAGGTAAATGAACCAGTGATCAATTTGCCGGGGCAACGATTTTATTCGCAGCAAGACAAAAGTACCGTGAAAAATATTCGCGTCGTTAGTTAAATCTTAGATTCAAACGGAGCCATGAAGTTTTATGCCTCGTAGTCGTGTAGGTAATATCGTTTCGCTCGTGTTACGTCGAACACTTATTGAAACTGTTCTTAAGTGTTGTCCTTTTACGTAGCTACTCCATAAATGTTTGATAGGGCCATCTCGGGAAATCTCTGTCTCCATTCACAGAGGGTCTGCAGTCAAATAAAACTGGAATCCCAAATATTATTCGGCGACATTTTCCCGTTTCTCCGATGTGAACTTTTATTTTTATGCTCTTACGTATTCTTATCAGAGAAGAGACACACTCCGGGAGAGCTTCTGACATACTGACTTAAATCCTTTACCCAAGAATATAAGTTTGTCTTGGATTACAGTTTATTCGTCTTTCTTTAATATTGAGACCATTTTCGGATTGGTCGTAAGAAACGGGGCAATGATTCGATTACTTATACAACTGTATTGGATCTTATTCTATGAACAATGAAAAGACAATGTAATGATTTTTAAGAAATTATCTAATGATCTAGAAGTCTATCGACTTCTTACCTAGTTTATATATACACGTATATACGTAGATCTAGGAATTCCATTATGGTTAAGCTGTTAAACGGATTTGTATGAAATTTGTAAGGTACCTACACATAATGGTTAGTGGCAGGTATTAACATATACTACTATAACTTGTGATCTCTGTCTATCAATACTGTAAATACAATGCAGCAAGCCTGTCTCTTGCCTCCAAAATAACTACTTATGCAGGTGTTGTAGGAAACACAACAAACTGATAAAAACAGCGATTGTGGCTTCTTCAATGCTAAGAAAAATATGTTTCAGATAGGCACTTGATTATATTCTGTATCCAAGTGCAAAGTCCATAAACCAAGTGAAGTGTGCGAATGACCTGTAAGTTCAGACTCCACTAGATCAGCAGGGCAACAGGCGGCACAAATTTAATTTAGTTCTTGCCCATTGCCAGATAAGCTTGGCTGGTGGTATTCTACGACTATGTGACAAAAACCAAACTAGGTAACAAATGGACGTATGAGAATATTCCATCTAAAAATACGTATTGTTTTGTAGGTAAGTATTTAAAAAATGCTGCCATCGAATGAAAGAGTTGGTATATAATAAGTATACTTATTCACTTTTAAAATTCAGGTGGAAGTCAATGCCACAAAACATATTTTACCTGTTTGTATATTTCAGTCTTATCAAATTGTGGATAGTGACTTTAAATGGTAAAATAGATAGGTATGGTAAAGAATTCCTAATCTATTCATTTTCTTGTGCATATAGTGCTGACTAAATCAGTGTTCTAATGTATGACATTTACCTATAACATACATTTCAAACCAAATCATAAGGCGGAGGTTCACTTAACGTATGTAGTGGTCTGAGCTGATACGGTCGTCAATTTGTGCCGTATTCTTCAGCTCGCACGTTTATTACGTGAGAAGAAGTATGAAATGAAAGGTGCTTCTGTGGTTTCAAGTCGTCACATATTTCAACGGCGTCACCTACTTCGTATTAGTATGCCATACCACAATAACCGAAGTCGAATCACAAAAGATTTCCGGAGCGCGACTTGCACAAGGGATGAAAGCCAACATTGTGTAATCAGAAGGGTCGCAATCTCGCCTCACCCCCGCGCTCGTGTCGAACACAGCTTCATCAACAAGGGCTCTTTCTACTCATTGTGGCATTTCGGTTCTCAATAACAACGACTTTGTCGCGACCGCTACGCAGCGCGAACATATGTAGGTAATTGTTTTTGAACAAAAATAAAATCACCATCTCAAAGGCTCTTGTTAGATCTTTGCTTATACGGCAATAGGTACCTACTTCAATAACCGTAATTACAGCTTTTCAGATTAAGGAATTTTACATCACATGGGAGCGAGCATGCTCTTTATAAATATAAATCAAAATTCCAGTATATCTACGTATGTCGCGGATACCTATCAAAAATAACAAGCAAGACGAACGTACTTAGGTGACAAGACGTTATCGTCTCCAACACGTTTAACGACGAATCATGTAAAACGACCGTTATTTTTATTGCAGACAGCTTGGCATGTTATCAATTCCATACGATTCCCAAATAAATTTTCACGCCGTTACTGTTATGTTTTCAAGTGAATGTTTGCGAAAATGGCTCGGTGTGTAGTGGGTCGCAAGTCGCGGTACAGTCGACACAATATCGCGGAGACGTTTATGCCACGGCGCGCACCCCTCGAACGCGTCTCGCAATAGTTTCACGTTTGAATTTCTTGAACAAACGTTATTACTGCTCCAATAGCGGAATGTTCCGCTGAAACAATTCACAATAGCGGGAACTTCAATGTCAAAGGCACAGGAGATTGGCTGGAGAATTTCAATGCAAAAATTTAAAAGTATATACCTATCAAGACAGTTGAAATCTTCAATGTTGAAGATGTTGATATAACAGAAAAAAATCCTAGAATTTTCCTTCAATAGGTTTACATTCCTAAAAAAGCGTACCTATAAAAAAATCCACGGTTATTGATGATTTGTATTTTGGGTATTCTATAGAGGTTTATTATTATTTTTACTTTCCCTAGTTTTATTAAAACAACATAAAATAGGTACGTATTAATTATAAACAATTTTCCATCGTTTTTTAAACGTAACTAGTCTTTGTCTAATAAAAGCACATAAATAAACGATTCCGTATTATGATAGACATGTCTGTTGTAATAATATGGGGTTCAGGGTGGGTGCAGACGCGGCCCGTCACTCACGAGCCGAGCGCCGCGCGCCGAGGGCCGAGGGTCAGTCAGCGACGCAGTATTCCCACACCTCGTTATTGTTTCATATAAACCTCGCCATGATTTTATCATTCTCGTTAATTGGGTTAAAGGCTAGGAAATTGTGTGTTTATAAAATGTCGGATTTTCGTAACTTAAAATGTGTTGGCTAGCCGCAGCAGGAAACAACGAGACACGAGGTCACTTAAAGCATTTCCTTTGAAATCTTGGATGAACATGTTTTAAATCAATTCATTTCCAGAGCTTGCTGCAGATCATATCGGCAATCTTACAGCTTCCATATGTTGGTATACCTATTTAAAAGAATGTAAGTGACCCGTGTCTGTGCATTGCTTATATTTACAACTAATTTGGGGGACTGAGAATAAGTAACACAATCCATAATTTTTTGAACACGCATCAAATCACAACTAGGTAATTAATTTGGAGGACGTAGTACCTACCTAAGGAGTTCATAACTTGTTTCTTGGGGCTACGTTTAGGCTATATTCAGTTCAAATCGGTTCACTCTATCAACATTTAAAATATGTTAAAAATATTAAAAACGTTGAATTTAAAGAATAAATATTTAAGTAAATTTCCTATCTAAGTATTTCTGTACTAGACTAGCGCAGGTCAAAAAATATACAAAATCAAATATTAAATTAGAACAACGCAGTTACATGTACTTAATATGATAAAACAAGAAAATAAAATAGATAAATCAGAAACCATTATTGTGTCAAGAAATTGATTATTAGTACAGCTGTTAATATAACTATACATAAACAGGAAAATCACAGGACATACATATTATACCTTCTTATGATTTGTTTAGCGGGCCCTGACCTGTGTAAAAACTAAAGATGATTTGCCCAATCTAGGCCCCAGCCATCACAGTTTTTTTTTTAGAAAAAACACTATTTGATGATAAATCAAAATCATAAAAATTAGTTTTAATTTAAGTTGATTAATAAGAAAAAATATTTTTTATATAAATATGTTTATCTGTTACGTCACCTTTAAGACGTAAGTTCAGAATGTGAAGGCAAATTTCGACATGGCAGGTAGGACTCGCGGTGGCTTAGTGGTCATAGCGTCTGGTGTATCAAACCAGAAGACGCAGGTTCGAATCCTGCCTGCGAGTCGAATTTTTCCTTCACTAAAATAACAATAAATATGTTTGTTTAGATCAGGCGAAGAAAGTTTAGAACGTTCTTGACCTACAATAATAATTAACATATAACATACCATCATGCCTGTATTCCCCGAAGGGTTAGGCAGAGGCGTACCTACTAATGTAGGTACACCCACAGTTCGCCGGTATGTTTAGGTCCCATGTAATAGGGGGCGAGCCTATTGCCATTAACCGGGCACAAATTCCTAACTCCGAGCTGCTACTGGGAATTTCATAGAAAAACACAATAACACTCTGCTCGACCTGGGAATCGAAGCCAGGACCTCTAACGTAGCAGTCGCGCTCAGGACCACTAGGCTAATGAGGCAGTTTTACACGTTAGAATGTTAAAAAAAAAAAATTAACACGTTAGAAAGAATACTGATACCGAAACATATTTGGGATTTTTAGCTCTATATTTCTGTAGCCCGATTCACGTAAATACAAACGATTGAAAAATTGTTGGAGTCCAGAAGTCGTTCGGTTATCCTTCTATCCAAGTTCGCTATTCACCTCTTCGTCGATCGCCGATCAATAGGACGTCAGCTCAATAGGATACGACTTGAACGACCTAATTGCCAGTTACATATTTATGTTTTCTACCAAGTTATCAAAACACTTTTTTTTACTGAAATTACTGTTATTTTATTTTATAATAAAAATAATTTTGCTTCAAAACATACAAATAGCCACAATCACGCAAATATCAGTAGAAATGATGTTTTTTTTTCGTATTTTGTAAAAAAGGTTCTGTGTTTGGACACAGAACCTTTTTTACAAAAGAAAAAAACAAAAAAGAGAGAACTGTCGAATATTTGTCAAACGAAGTGTCAGTCCGTGCTTGAAAATTGAAAACGTTATCGCGAATTTAGTTTGAAATAGATTAGTGTGATTAAAAAAATTAAACCAGTTTCCTTGCGGCAACAGGAGATTCTAGTAGAGTTCATGGCCAAGCATAGGGATCTTGCCCTGAGACGAGTCCGCAGTAAAGAGAGGCGGGCTCTATCTGCGAGGCTGTGGAAGGAGCTCGCAGATATATTGAATAGCGAGGCTGTGGATCCCTGCCCCTATCGTTCGGCTAAGGATTGGAACATAGGCAGTAAAATATGTTGAAATAATAGTGCCTACCTATTCCTATACTTCTATAATAATAGTTTAGAGAGAAAATATTTGTATTTTTGTTTGTAATGAATAAACTCTGATTTAAAAAATTCGCTGTGTAATTTATGCTTCCTATATAACTACTATCTTATCTTGTGTAGGGCCGAGGCAGCAAGGCCTCAGTGCACTTCGACCCAATGGGATCTTTTGTGAAAAGTAAAAATATAACTACTAACTATAGTATGAATGAGTATACTAGATTTAAGCTTAGGTAGTTGTTTACCTACAAATATAAATGTGGGATTAAAATATGATTTTCATCTATCAATAATTACCTTCCTTTATTAGTACCTATTATACCTACATACCCCAAAGCAATGTGATCAAATATAACTTACTTTTGATTGCACTGTTAATGAAAGAAATAAAGAAGAAAGAAAGAAAGTAAATTTATTGATTACACACAATCCACACAAGACATTATAGAATTATTAATGTATACTGTCTTTGTTCTCCCTCTATAAAAGGAGAGATATCCTGAATGAGGGTCATTGCTAAAACTTTAGAGAGCCGAAAAGTCTTTACAAAGTCCCTCTCCGGCATCTCAAAAGCGTCCCACCGTGCACACCTCAATCTATTTCTCCTTATCCGCTCTCTTCTCCGATCGTCTCTCTCGGCTTCGTCTAACAATAAATATGCAAGCTCGAGATTCATTTCGGACTTTTAGGCAGCACAAGGCACACAAACACTCCCGTCGCAGGAAAAAACACCGAAATGTTCTTAAAAACGTCTCAAATTTGTAACTTTTGCTCAACGATATTTGAATACTGAAATTTGACAATATGTCGTTGGCGTCTGATCCATCAAAAAATCGTTTTGTTATGTGAATACCGTCCTGTCAACGTTTTAGAACAATTCTCGCTCACCGATCATGTGTGAATACGGTTCAACGATTTTTCAATAGGACGACTTCTAAATCGGTCCAATTGACAGATGTGAATACGAAAACTGTTTCAACGATTAAGTCGCTGCGACATCGCTATGGTTTTAATTACGTGAATCGGGCTACTGTTTATTTCCAAGCTTTACGCCAATACTGCTGAGCAAATGTTTGAAAAATTAAATAATATAAAGGTGATCAGTAAAAAATAAAGTATTAAGAGGTTCTAAGAATATTTAATATATGGAAAAACAGAATCCTTTTTTTTTGAGATGATTAGACAGGACGTTGAGAATAGGACAGGACGTCTATAAAGTTATTTTAGTGAAGTAAAAATCAACCGCGGAAAGGGTTTTCCTTCAGTAATTGGTATATTTCCCTGACAAGTTTAGCAGCAACACTTATATTCTATAAATTAACACATGGTAACATATAGTAATAAAGTTATTTTAGGGAAGGAAAAGTCCTGCCCCCTACTTAACACATCAAGCACGGTATTATACACACAATGTAAAATCAATTTGAAGCGGCGGCGGTAGCCTAATGGCTAGGGCGTCGGACTTGCGATCATGTGGTTGCCGGTTCGCAACTCACCCATTGCACTACCGACGTGAACCCACTCGTAACACAAGCATTTAGCTTAGCACGAGGGGTTAACAGGAATACTAGTAATGTGCGACCCACATTGCTAAATAGTAATCTTTTTTTTTTATTTTGGTGTCCGAGGGTCACGGGTGAATTAAAAAGATAACTACTTACTAAATTTTTTGCTTCAGGGAATAGTAAAGATCGTCATAGTGATGATCATAATTAATAAATAGATACTTCATCAATGACTAAACAATTCTATAAAAAGTTAAAAACTTTATATAAAAATAAAAGAGGTTGAGTTTTATAAAAGTACCTAGAGTTGAAGGAACGTTTCTCGTACCTCGTTGCATTTAGCCGGCGGCGGTAATTAAGAATTCAAAATGCCTCTTTGTGATAGAGTTAAGTCGTTAACCCGCGACAAGATTTTACTCACTTTATTAAATTAACTAAGTTACGTATCGCAAAAGTGCCTAACGAGGGATAAGTTAGGTTAGTAAGGTGCCATGTAGCGTTTGAAATATCTTTGTCACGGTTGCCTTATTTTGTCGTCCAATTAATTAAGCTAGCTTTAATTATTAAAGTGTTATAATTTGCACTATATAATGTGTAATTATTTATTACAGTGGGTAGATATGCACTTCTTTACATTATACTACATAACTGACAACTTTTTGAGACATAGGTACGATTATCTTAAAATAATAGAATTACTGTCTTATAAACCTCCTATAGCTATAATCTAAATCAACCATGGAACCATACTACGTAAATACTACCTAGATATATCTATTGTACTCCTACGTAGACTTAGGGCCACTTGAACCAACTTCTTGAATGTATTTAAATTATATATAAATACAATATTTCATAGTAAATTTGTGTTTAAATAAAATTTAAACATATTTAAGAAGTTGGTGCAAGTGGCCCTTAATAAGTAGGTATTTGTTACTTTATTGTAGGTATTGTTTCACAATGACTCAAACACAAAACATAAATGTCACAGAAATCGTGAAGGGAAAACCGTGCCGGTAGGTACACGTATATCTACCCCACGACATAATCGTACAAAATAATACCTATAACTTCATCATAAAAGTTTACTTCTTTTAAAAAACATCCATATCATCATAATACAATGTGGTGGCAACAATTCAAAATCAAATCGTAATATCCATAATATTATGATATCGCCGATCGACACATCGATGAAGGTAGATAAAAACATACGTAAGCACGTAGCTAATGCGAAAGGGGCTCATTACATTGTGTTGACACCGACAAATGCCCCTTTACATATTCTCACTGAGATCCCGAAGATTGAGCCATGAAATTGAAAACGATCCCTCTGAAGAAATTTATTCCAGGCACGAACTGCTCTCCCACTCTGCCGAGGAGATTTGCTCGTTTATTTTTATGAAATTATTAAAGATACACTTCATTTTTCTTTGTAATGATCAATGTGGAATTACAAAGAGATGTGTTAAACTCAATGAAGTACCATACAAATAAGCGTGTATGATAAAAAGCTACGCAGTTAGGAATAATTAAATCAGTTTTGTCTCAGTCAAACTATAAAGATATTATATCTTATCATATACATATAATAAGAATGCAAGTGAGCCGTGTCTGTACATTGCTTATATTTGCAAAAAATCTTGTGGGACTGAGAATCAAAAACACAATCCATTTCTATCATTTTTGGAATTGTTGTCTGTCGGTTTGTCTGTGTTTTTGAACACGCATCAAATACTAACTACTGAATGGATTTGGAGAATGTGGCCACTTGCACCAACTTCTGAAATACTAATTGCACCAACTTCTGAAATATTTAAGAAGTTGGTGCAAGTGGCCCTAAGCTTTACAACTTTGTATTAAATAGTTGCTGAGAATTATGCAGTTTGATGTATGAATTTTTTCATTAGATACATTACAAACTTGATGTCCAAATCGCTCTGTTTGTGGTTTTAACAAAAGATTATACAATAAAATAATATAAATGCATAATAACGAAAGTTAAATTGTAGGAACCGGAAACAAATTTGATACTTAAACCTTTGCAAAACCTACATTTACTTATTAGTTAAAGAATGATTATATAATAATATGTAATTAGGACATAATTTTATTAAATACTGCCTGATTATTCCAGTCGTCCCGAGCGCGACTGCTACTCTTGCGATTCTGGACACGAATACCAGGTCGAGCAAAGTGTTATTGGGTTTTTCTATCAGTTGCAGCTTGAAGTTGCTTGCAGTTTAAATTTGGGCACAAATCCAAACTCCACTTTGTGTGTTGAGTGTGGAGTTAATGGCAAAGGGCACCGAAACATGTCGGGGAACTGTGGGTGTACACTGTACATTAGTACCTATACACCTCTGCCGAACCCTTCGGGGAATACAGGCGTGCGTCACAACTACTGATTACAGTCGTAATCATGTGCTTATAGGTAGGTAGTTTCCAAGCAACATTATATCAATAAAAACCTCGTAAAAGTTCTCACTAGGTCCTGTTTTCAACTTTTAACGTGCATTTAAGTTTAAAGAAGTATTATGAATCGGAATTGAAAGAAAGTTAAAGTTTCAGAGAGTTATAAGAACTTCTATTTGAAGCTGAAAATATCAAATTCAAATATAAAGTTAAAAACCTTATTAAAATTAAGCTTCTAATGGAAGGAACATGTTTCATAATTTAAAGAACCATTATTTTAAAACAGGAACGAAAAAAATGTGTATTATTGTGGTATAAACACGTTTATTCGCAGGTCGGTTTTAACGGGGGCGCACACAACTTTTGTACTTTTTCACCCGCGCGCCACAGCTTGCCAACCACACGTTCTCTATTACTCGAAACTCGCGCTCTCCATTATCTCCACGAACGAATTTGTTTTAAATTTCCTCGCCACTTTAAAAAATGTATGCATGTGTATTTAGCATGTGGCCTGCGAAAGTTCGTAGACGGTGCGCAACACACACACTACATTTTTTTGGCAAGTTTATCTAACGATACAGCCAATTGACATTATTTTTATTTCTTATTCAGAAACCATTACTTTCCGGCCTGTAGCGTATAATAACCTCATCGTATAGGTAGGTACCTAAAGAAGCAAAAATATCGCGAGCGCAATTCGTCATGTCATTATGCAAGGAAAGGGCGAACTTTACGGGTATAATAACGCGAGATGTCTGACTCGGTTTGCCTCATGAATGGTGAAACGTTCTTTATTGTGCCGTGTTTTATGTGAACGATTAACCTTTTAATGTTAGCTAGCCGCTCGATATGAAATCCCCTATTGAACCTACCCACTCCTACATAATGTCTACATGCATGATATTTATTTTTACAGATTCTAAAGTAACTTAGTTGCCTGGGTGTACTCTTCGATTCTTCTCACACAAAATAAGACCAGCTTGAAATTTTAATATTAATTTTTTTGAGTAATATTTTAGTAACTTTCTGGTACGAGTGCGACATACCCTGGCGCCTCCTCGAATGGCATACGATCCATGAGGATATTTTCCGCATCCTCAAAAAGAACACAAATAACTTGACGGTATTACCGCTAACGTACTTGTATTTTTTTAGTGAAGGAAAAATTCGACTCGCAGGCAGGATCTTTCCTTCACTAAAATAACTTTATAATCTTAGCATGAAAAATGCGAAAAAATCACAAAAAGATAGTACTTGTATTGTTCGATATTGCTAACTGCCTCGATAGTCTAGAGGTCCCATGTGCGACTGCTACGCTAGAGGTCCTGGGTTCGATTCCCAGGTCGAGCAAAGTGTTATTGGGTTTTTCTATGAAATTTTCAGTAGCAGCTCGAAGTTTGTAAATTGTGCCCGGTTAATGCGGCGCGCCCCCTATAACATGGGACCTAAACATACCGGCGAACTATGGGCGTAAATATACTCTCTAAATACAGGCGTGATGGTAGTTATGTTACTTGTATTGCCATTTTGTACTTTTTTGTAATTTGAAAATTTATTTGCAAATAGAACCGGATCACGCTAGCTAAAAATACCTTCACGGGTTTCTTATCATCATTGTATAACACCAATGATGTCACCACTGACCTCTATAGTAGGTACTTACTATTATACTTACAAGAATGGAAAACACAAGGGATTTCGCAAAAAAAAATTATTAAATCATCCTACGACAAATATAGAACATTCTTGGTACTACCCTACCTATAGTATAAAGAAATATAGAGATCAGTGTCAGGCCCGTATTTACGGGGCCAGGGCCCCTAGGCACTTGGCATTTGGGGGCCCCCTCCCCCATCTCGAAATCATTCCATTTTCATCCGGCTTCAAAAAAGAGGAGGTTCACAATTTGTCAGTTTGAAATAAGTATCTTGGCAGTCGACGATATAGAGGAGGAACAAAGTAGGCGATAGCACACAGTCTTGAGGGACACCAGCATTTATAAGTGTGGAATCCGAGCATTCACCGTCGACTACGACTTTCATGGTTCTGTCTGCAAGAAAGCTGGTGACTTATTCGCATAGTTTCGGGAAGCCCATAGGAAAAAAGCTTCGAAAGAAGCGTTTTGTGCCATACCCGATCAAAGGCCTTCGCTATGTCCAAACTGAACGCCAAGGCTTCCCCCTAAGTTTCGATCGCTTAAAACCAACGATTTGTCAGGTATATATAGAAGATCAACAGCCGATCGACCCTTACGAAAGTCGTACTGCTGGTCACGAAGCAGAACCTCTAAGAACCGAAGGAGCTGGCAGTTGACAATGGACTCCATTATCTTCGAGAAAAGGCCTCCCTTTTCTTATCTCTTCTCTAATGGCTATCGGTCCATAGTTTGAGGGATTTGAGCGACGACCATTTCCCATGTGTAGAGGTGAAGAAAGAAAGAAATTCTACTGATGTGCTTCGACTTCGACCAAACAGGCAAAAATCGTGATAGGTCTTGGGGAAGTATCATAATTTCTGCCTGTACGTATGTAGTTCTATTACATCCCCTGAAGCTCGATAACGTGATCACAACCTGGACATCATGTTTTAATTTACACTCAGAGCCTCAGGAGCTACGCGTTAGACCATGTTTAACCACATGCCTACAGCTAGAAGCATTTCTTGCCGGCTTAAATAACGACATGGTACGCGTGTTACGTAATCAGTTAAGGACGCTATCACATTTTTCTACAAATATCAGTGCTTTTCAGGTACCATTTTTACGAATTAGGAGCATAACTACGAGGATATCTTGGTTTCAAATTAAAGATAATATATTCATCTCCACAATGATTCCATAAAAATTGTATAACCCTATACAACATTTTCACACAAATACGATTTCACCATCACACTAATCGCAAAAAAAATGGGGTCTGAATAGGTACCAATATAGCTAAATCCACTGCAAATATAAACATAAAAATAATATAAAAACGTTGCTTATATAGTCCTCTATACGAATAGCTAAAAATTTTGTAGCCAAATGAATAAGTTATTAATTTAAGAGAAAAAAATGAAACGCTCCCAAATTTCTCCATACAATTTCTACTCGCCGTTCGTCATTCCGCGCTCAAACGCGCTCGTGGAAGCACGGGTGTTTAAACAAAGTTAACGGTTACAACCTTCTTGACGTGGGAGAGCCATGCTTAGGCACGAATGGGCCGGCTCGACCGGAGTGATACGACGGCCTCACAGAAAACCGGCGTGAAACCACGCTTGCGTTGTGTTTCGCCGAGTGAATGAGGTTACCGGAGGCCCAGTTTTTTTTTTTTTTTTTTTTTTTTTTTTTTTTTTTTTTTTTTGATTTGATTGACTACACGAAACCGAATTAGTTTTGATTTCAATATGAATCTACGTTTTTAAATGCAAAATAATTCACGACGTCCACCATCCACGTATGCGTATTCATACAGGGCCAATATCTCAACTTAAACTTTCAGGTATCTCCTACCTTTTAGCAAGAACATCATACAACATTTTACAATTAATTATGCGAGGAAAAAAATCTGCCTGTACATATATGCGAACCGGCAAATTAAAAACTTACTTTCAGTTAAGCTTTGACTATCTAGGATAGTCAAAGGTTTTAAGAGACACTTTCTGTAGCTGTGTATAGCCTAGTAAATGGGTATTTTCTGAATATGTGCATTGTAAAGATATGTTAAAGTGCACGCGCGTGCGAGTAAGATAAACGATCGTAACTCAACTCTTTCTTAGGTGACATCTGTTTATTTGATAATTTGGTAGACGAGTCCTGGCAAAAGTGTGTCCACAATAAGACCACTAACTTATAAATAGCTCGAATGCGTATATCCTTTCAAGATTAAATAATATTTTCAATAAAGTTTCTTTATAGGCCAGGCCAGGCTTTTGAGCTTGCACGCAGGTTCCGCCACTGGAACTGGGGCCCCTAGGCTGGCTGTGCCCCTAGGCCTTTGAGCTTGTACGCAGGTTCCTCCACTGGAACTGGGGCCCCTAGGCTGGCTGGGCCCCTAGGCCAGGGCCTTGTGCGCCAAAGGGGAAATACGGGCCTGATCAGTGTCACAAATCATTGATTTGCCTTCAACAATGTACCTACGTAAGTATGTATATGCTTAGTAAGACCAGTATCAGTTTGTCACAAATTTGTTGACTTAATTTCATTTATAATTATTCGATTTTTATACGAATAATTATTAAATACTTAGGGTAGGTATATAAATAAATAGTAAATATACCTACTAAAATATTGATTGATTTCTCTATACGATAACAACTGTATTATGACATAATTAAGTATGACAATTTATATTCAAAATAATAAGCATATTCGTGCATTTTTTAATAATTTTATAACAAGATCTTTTAATATAAATTATTTCAAATTTACTCTGTAACTACTTACTGAAATATTAAATTGTAATTTACACATTGTGTGTAGCTTTTCTAAAAGCAAATTATTTTCAATTTACATGCCGTTAGCGTTGCGATTACACGGCGTACTTAGGTACCTAAACAAAATTTCATGATATACACCACGGGTATAAATTCTAAATTGCTGTCCTGTAAACTCTTCGGGGAGGCCAGAGCACGGCAACTTAATTTGTTTTTGATGAATACTGCTTGATCACGTTGTTCTTGTCAAATCATGCGGTTAATGAAGTTTCTTAACCCTTTCGGAACGGCCATTTTCCGGCCATTCCTATAGCTTTACAAATAATTTTTTTTATTATTTAAAAATATGTCCTTTTCAAAATTACCTGCTGTTTACTGTATTCATCGAACATATCTGCGAGGATTCACCATACACGTTCTCATCGAAGTGCTTTTGAGATGTCACAATATCGGCAATCACGTTTTCAAGTTTTGTCACAACATACACTAAGGTAAGTGGTAGATACCCACTTACCTTAGTACTTATACGATTCATGCTGGACATTCCGAAAACCCGAAAGAAACGCTTTAAGGCCACTTTTATCATGCGCACCGCAGAAATGTGGAATGCACTTTCTGATGAGAGGGTCTTCCCCGATAAATATAATCTGGATGTTAGTGGATTGGTTTCTTATAGGCAAGCGCACTCCATCGTAGATCGTAGTGTCGCGTAAAATCAACATTAAAAAAAGAGTTTATGGGCAGGACGTGTCTTTCCCATACCTTCAGGCCTTCTGAAGGTATTCTTCAAGTACAATATGTTTATAAACCACCCGACTTTGGTTTCACACCCAATCTTTAGAACAGCGGGAACAATTTTATAATCTTTGATTTGCTGTACCTACCTAGGTATTTTGTCTCCCCGCATAACATAATAACTATTAAAAACATGCGAAGAATTCACGAATAAGAAAATCGATTTTCTCATATAGCATCGGGGATGGATTGAGTGATTTCATAGAAATAAAACAAAGACAAGATTCGCATTGCCCGAACTCTTGAGCGGCTGGTGAGACTTGTTTAAATTTTTTGTGTGTATTTTAAGTTGACCAATGGTTTATAATTTGAGCCGCAAGACGACACTGCAATCGAGTTCTGCGACTTTATTAAATTCAATTAAATGCAATTTTCGAGATACAATGGTTTGCCAATTAACAATCCAGTTGGTAATATGCAATGATGTTTTAACCCATAATGCAATTGGAAATATGGATGCAAATGTATCTGCTCCAGCTTTGATTGTAAAAGTCCCTGCATATTTTTTTTTTAAAAAAGCTTACTAGCAATGTGGGTTGCACATTACTAGTATTCTCGTTAACCCCTCGTGATAAGCTAAATGCTTGTGTTACGAGTGGGTTCACGTCGGTAGTGCAATGGGTGGGTTTCAAACCGGCAACCACATGATCGCAAGTCTGACGCCCTAGCCATTAGGCTACCGCCGCTCAAATATATAATATAACATTAAGTATATCTAAGCATAATATAGGAACACCAGATCATCAGAATGTCAACCGTTTAGATATCATCATATAGGGAAAACTTAATTAAGTTCGACACGTTCAATTACCGGACACAACAGAGTTTGCAGTAGGTTACCGGCTGGACGGCACTGATATCGTGCTGGGGACACGTCCACACGTTGATGCCAACGAAGCGATAGCCAAGTATCGAAATAATGACTCGTTTAAGATGTACACCATAAAAACTTTGATGAAGTGTTCAGTGCACTGGTTTAACGATGGTGACAACTACAATTTTTATTTGCAGCACGACGCAGCATTCTTAAATTTATCCAAGTTCGTAATGCCTTCGTTAATTGTTCTGTCTAAGCTTTGACTAGCAATTTTTCGTAGGTACTAAAGGAAGTTGGTGAGTTAAATACTTAATTAATTTGGGATTAATTTTTAAGACAATGCCAGAAACGCCAAGTGGATATACATACCTTGATTACTTACCAGGCGAATTCTAGTTAATTATATAACACAGACTAACCACTAGATTATACCACTGGATACCGAATATAACTGTTTCCCGTGGGAGAGCCATGCTTTGGCACGAATGGGCCGGCTCGACCGGAGTGACCACGGCTTCACAGAAAACCGCCGTGAAACAATACTTGCATACGTTGTGTTTCGCCGAGTGAGTGAGGATACCGGAGGCCCAAACCCGTTTAAAAGGCCGGCAATGCACTTGCGACTCCTCTGGTGTTGCGGGTGTCCATGGGCGGCGGTAATCTCTTACCATCATTCGTCGGTGATCCGTCTGCTCGTGTGAATGTGTGCCCCTATCCCATAAAAAACTGCCATACTGCCTACTATAATAGGTAGGTACGTGTCGGACTTAGGTACCCCGCCTCCTCCCTGGCGGCAATACCTAGATCCATATCTCCTTCACCATCGAAAAAGCTATCAGAAAGTTTCAATGTAGTATGAATATAGGTACTACAGGTAAGATAATTAAATATGTCCTAGATAGATAGAATATTCTTTATTGTACACTATATTATTGATACATATTTTAGAGATTAACGTTTTCAATTGGTACAATGGTGGTCTTATCGCTAAAAGCGATATCTTCCAAACAACATTAGGTTGGATTTTAAATAGAATAAATTAAGAGAGGGTAGGTTACTAAACACTTTATACAATTTTAATTAGTTACTACCAAATACTACTTATGTCAAACATAAGTAGTATTTGGTAGTTAAATATTTATAAAAAATATTTTTAATCAAAAGCAAATCATAAAGAATGTGAAGCATCAGTTGCATTAAAATCACCCTCGGCCATCTCACACGGTCTCATTCACGAGGCCCATCAGAGGTCATGCAAATAGAGGCTGTGAGCGGCCGCGAGCCTGCGTTGCCGCGTGAAACTGCATAGTTGTTCATTACAGTCACCATCGTAAATGCCAGTTAGGTTTTTTTTTCCCCTATCGTCCCACTGCTGGGCAAAGGCCTAACTGCCCTTCTTCCACTCCTCACGGTTTAGAGCCTTCTGTGGCCAATCCACCAGTATACTTATATAAAATAAACTACCTACTATAGACAGATATAAATCAAAACTGCCTCGTTAGACTAGTGCTCCCAAGAGCGACTGCTACAATAGCGGTCCTGGGCTCGATTCCCAGGTCAAGCAAAGTGTTATTCGGTATTTCTATGAAATTCTTAGTAGCAGCTCGGAGTTTGGAATTTGTGCCCGGTTAATGGCTCGCTCACTTTTACATGGGACCTAAACATACCGAGCAGAGCGACGGTCTCTGTGGTTTAGTGGTTCGAGTACCGGACCGCTGACCATGAGGTCGTGGGTTCGATTCCCACAAGACACAAATATTTATGTGATGAATATAAGTGTTTTTTTTATAGCAAACGAGCAGACGGATCACCTGATGGTAAGCGATAACCGCCGCCCCACCCGCAACACCAGAGGAGTCACAAGTGCGTTGCCCGCCTTTTAGAAGGGTTTGGGCCTCCGGTAACCTCATTCACTCGGCGAAACACAACGCAAGCGTTGTTTCATGCCGGTTTTCCGTGAGGCCGTGGTATCACTCCGGTCGAGCCGGCCATTCGTGACGAAGCATGGCTCTCCCACGTCAAAATCATGTTTGTGTTCGTCTGGGTGTTTCTTATGTATTATAAGTATGTATTTACAAAAAAAAATTAAGTATTATATCCCAATATTGTGTAGTACCCATAATTACAAGTTCTGCTTAGTTTGGGACTAGATGTTGCTGTGTAAAATGTCCCAGAATATTTTTAACATACGGGCGAACTGTGGGTGTACCTTAGTAGGTACACCTCTGCCACTGCCTTACCTTTCGGGGAATATAGGCGTGATGGTATGTTAAATCAAAATTCTTGTAGGTATGCCTTTTAATGATGCCTTGTGATCTATTACCATAGGTACCTATATCTCGAAGAACCAAAACCATCGTTCGCTACCGCTACTGAGATGTGTGCTAATTACTGCATGCATATTATCGGTTAAACTACCTCCTCGCACGTTCAAGAGTCCCAATAAAATAAATAATTCTACTCGCGCTAAGCCACTTCAACTAGTACTAAATTACGTTAGTAATGGGTGTCTCACAGCTCGCCCCTCGCCAGTGCAACGTACCTACGACACAGCTAGCTGCACTTTTTGCATAAGTCGAGCCAGTAAGTTGATCTAGTCAACTCGAAATAAATACGAAGCGACCTACAACTGTAAGTATTATTTTGTAAAACCATACGTTTGTCGTTTTGTGAAAGATTTATAAGATAGCTTATTGCTAATATACTAACCGATATAGGTAAGAAAACTTTTTAATGGTAGGTATCTACTGTGACTGTGAGTCCTCTACACTTACCAGATTCAAAAGAGTTACATTAGTGTTGAATAAAGTAAATTTGACTAATAGTTTCGTCAGCTAGTTAATAATAAGAAGCTAGGGAAAAAGGTAACTTAAAGGACAACAAATCATTTTTAGCCAAATATGTAAGTTCAAACTCACTTAACATTCTTTGAGATCAACTTGCTGACTTATGTGTACCTACCTATTGTATGGCCCCAAAAACTGTTTATAATGTTACTGGTCAATCAATCAAAAAGCGGCGGTAGCCTAATGGGTAGGGATCGGACTTGTGATCATATGGTTGCCGGTTCGGAAGCCACCCATTGCACTACCGACGTGAACCCACTCGTAACACAAGCATTTTAGCTTAGCACGAGGGGTTAACAAGAATACTAGTAATGTGCGATCCACATTGCTAGTACCTAAGCTTTTTCAAACACAAAAAAATATATAATTCAAAGAACGGAAATCTTTTTTTTTTAATGTAATTGAATGCATTATAATAATTATCGGTTGAAGCTATCTGCTCCCAAATTGAGCTGCAAGATCCCACCCGAACAAAATATACATGATACATAAATTACAAGTTAAATAAAAGCTTGTAAAAAGTATGGATTAGTAGAATATAATTTATTTAACACGTCGGTAGGTACCTAATAATATGTATCGCGAGTGGTATGTAGATACATAGATATTTTTTTTGCCTTTGGAACCCAGGTATCCATACAGCTAAGATGATTTTAGTCATTTATCTCACTGCGGCGAGGGTTAAAGGAGATATATGTTACTAAACCCGATTACCCCCTTGGAGTTTCCCTTGTGTTCAAAGTAAACGTATTGGAGCGGAATGTTCCACGTCAGAGGTAAAAGCAAGTATTCATGTTTAATTTCATCCAGTATCAGAGCACGTAAAAAATCCTTTTTATGGACCCGAATTCCTAACAAAAAGACGTTTCATATCCTCCTTTGAAAAAATAATCATGATGGATTTATTTATGTCTAGAAATTATCACAAATCATATTATAGGAATATTTTTATGTTTTTGAAGTGCGGAAAATTTTATAATCAATCATTATTTCTTTGCAAGCGAATATTCAGTCGAGCAAAAATAATTATAATGTCAAAGTCAAAGTCAAAATATTTATTGGTTTAGTGTATAGGTACATAAAGTACATTGATGCTCTTATTAAAGACTAGCTGACCTGACGTTGACCTCTCCAAGTTTCAACTAACCACCTCGATAAATTTGATTTTCCATATTTGTAATACACTTAGCGCCATGGACCTCTGAATACCGTATTTCTGACCTATAAATTACTTAATTTCAAAAATTTGTTCACGTGGTATTGACGTGAAGCATGGAAATATAAACAGACATACCTAAAAAAATTGTCAACTACAAAATGACACCTGTTATCGAATCAAATTTCATTGAGGTAATAACGATGTCGTGTTAGTCCGCTAGAAAATAAGTTCTCATTCTTTGTTTACTTCTATAACCTACTCAAATATTTAGTTTTTACACCGGCTTGTGCTCGCTGGATAAATCCTATGTATGCCCCGTGATTCCCTGTGTAAGTAGAGTTAGAATAACTGTACTAATAATCAATTCCTGGTCACAATAATGGTTTCTGATTGATCTGCTTTATTTTCTTGTTTTATCTTATTTAGTCCGTGTAAGTGTATTTTTTAATTTTATTACTTGATTATGTTATTATGTTTGATCCGTGCTAGTCTAATACAAAATGACTTCAAAAATAAATTGACTTTAATGGTTATTTTTAAAATTCAGCGTTTTCAATGGTTAAAATGTTAATACAGGCAAACAAACCGACATACAGACAAACCGACAGACAAACCGACAGACAAACAGACAGACAAACCGACAGACAAACAGACAGACAAAAGTTCAAAAAATAATAGAAATGGATTGTGTTACCGATTCTGAGTCCCCCAAATTAGTTTTTTTGTAAATATAAGCAATGTGCAGACACGGCTCACTTACATTCTTATTATATGTAAGATAAGATAGGAAGGTACTTAATACTTAATTGCCTTTTTCAAGCATTGCAATATTATAAACAAATTGGCACTAAGTAAAATATTGCATATTGCGTTACAAATTAGTTAGTTGAATTTATAAATATACCTACATTTATTATTGTTATGTCGTTCTAAATATTCTTTAAGAGAGTAAAATAATTTTTGGCTCAGATACCTACATGTAGTTTTAATCTTTTTTGAAATAATGTTTTTAATGATGCTGGGCAATTAGTTGCAAATTCTAATTGTCAATTAACATTCGTGGCTTTCGTGGGCGGAACGATTATTAGCTTAAGTATATTTTTGTGGCGAGTGTTTATGCTGTGGGTATCACTTTAACAAAGATATAAATTTTTTTTTAAACATAAACGCATAAGTTGGCATATTATATTATTGATGGCAGTGTTAGAACATTTTCTAATGAATTCCATAAGGTAGGAATTTCCATTAGGGGTTGGGTTAGGTTACAGTTCGCCGGTAGGTATTTTTAGCATAATAATTTCATTATAAGTAGAAAATCCAAATAACACCTTGAAACACCTGGGTTGTATGACCTGGGTACCGAACCCGGGATGTCTAGTGTGGCAGTCGCGCTTACAACTACAAGGCTCATGAGGTAGCAAAATTAAATTAGTATCTATAATTAAGTAGATAAGTAGATATATTGCAAATATCAGTCAGTTTTAAATTATTGTATTTCTGTTTGGGGGGGGTGCACCGAAAACCATATGAAAACCCTTAGAAATTGCACAACGAGCTATGTATACTTAAAATCAGTACTTTCCGTCCGTATTTATACCCAACGCACCTTTTATACCAATCTTGTGAGGTTCTCTCGGTGCGCCAACTGTTTATAGTGCAAGCTGTCATGAAACAGCATGCTGTCCTAAATTATGACAAAAGCTCCTATTTCGCTAAGCGCAGACGAACAGCCAAAATACTGATCTAACGAATTTCAAACACTGTTACGTGAATAAACAATTCGGTTTCCTGGGACCATTTTTATATAAGAAGGTCAACAAAATCATTGATATATATCCCTTAAATGGACATGAATGTAAAACTAAGGTCATTGACTATCTCCATAAGCTAACCTATGATGAAACCGAAAACTTTCTACAAATAGTAAAGTAACTTTATTACTTACTGTTCATATTTCTATACTCACCCTCCCACACACACACACACACACACGCACACACACACGCACACACACACACTCTCTGATCGCTGTACAAAGGTCTAAACGAATTTGGATTATAACTAAGTGACCCATGTTTTTGGGAAGAGCGCTGATGTCCGAAATACAGATATTTTTTATCTAGTTCGGACACAGACGATTTTTCATCAAACTTTAGGAGCCTATTAATGTGTACTACTATTTTTAAGTGATTTGTACTTACTTCTTTTTTATCAAGTAATTGTAATCCTGTAAGTTACGTAGGTGCGTGTGTCACGCTGTATTAAGAATTAACAACTTAGATTGCTTACCAAACACAACCATCGCCCCAGAGGCGCTAATAAGACCAACTCTTTTATCCCATGAGCCGATAATTTGTTCTTACAACTGTTTATTTACTCAATACACGCTACTATTGCCATTCAATCAAGAGGTAAAATGAATAGGTACCTAATATCTATTTAACAATAATATTGTTAAAAATTCGGGCAACGAGACCCATAAAAGATAATTTCAATTAAAACAATTACAACAAATACAATTACAACTCAAAATAAAATATAAATAATATAAAGAAAAATAATGTGTAATAAGTGATTCACAGAAAAATTAAAACATATAAAAATTAAATTAACATTAATAACGCCTGCAAAACGGCTTTGCCTGAATATGCCTGTTGCAGCAATGCAGCATGTAGGGGCAATCTAGCCTGTCAGCAATCATCGCCAGGACTGCGTTAGAGCTGGCCCGTACTGTGCACACCAGGGAAATGCTCCGCCTACGGATAGTCGTGTGAAAACAGGCGGTACGCGCCTCCGCGAACATGCACGAGGCGCTGCAGAATCGGGGCAGCCCCACCACAATCCTAAACGCATTATTGTAGAGAACACGAAGGTCGCTGTAGCACTTCTTTGTATAACGAGCCCATAGGCTGCAGGTGTAAAGCGATGTACAATTAAATAGGCTCTAAATAGTGTGGCTTTTACTTCCTTTGAACACTTAGCAAACCTACGGGCTATCATGTTGGCTCGTATGGACAGCGATATCCGTTCTCTCTCAACATTCTCATTATCACTAAGGTCATGCGTAATAATATGTCCCAGATATTGAAATTTATCCACCCTCTACAGAGGTGTCCCGTTCAGTTTGACAGATGGAACATAAAGGGGACTTACTGCACCAACTCCAAATGTCATGAACTGGCTTTTTGTCGCATTATATCGCAAACCGTGATCACGAGCGTAGTCTTCACATATATTTATCAACCTCCTAAGACCACATACCGACGCACTCAGCAACACCATGTCGTCTGAATAAGTGAGATTATTTACAGATACACCACTAATATGGCAGCCAGCATGGCGGTTGCTGAGCGCGACAATCAGATCATTTAGGTATAATTTGAATATCGTTGGAGATGTCAACCCGCCCTGCCTAACACCACATTCAAGTTTATACTGCTCTGACATCACCCCTCCCCATCTCACACAATTCTTTTGATGCCCATACCAGAACCGAAATGGCTATGCTGATTTCATTTGGTACGTTAATCTGGTTTAGCTTACTCCATAGGACACCGTATTGTCTTCTTCTTCCTGCCCATGTCCCAATCTATTTGGGGTCGGCGCAGCATGTCCTTTTCTTCTATTCATCCCTGTCAGCCGTCATCTCACCATTCACTCCCTTTCCCATCATATCGGCCTTAACACAATCCATCCATATTTTCTTTGGTCTCCCTCTACCTCTCTGTCCCTGCACATTCATATTCATCACTCTTTTAGTCGTTTCATCCCTCCGCATCACATGCCCATGCCAAGACAAACGATTCCCTTTCAGCTTTTCTGTCGCTGGCGCCACTTTCAGACTTCCTATAATATACTCGTTTTGTTGCGTCCTTCAATTTTATTCTATTTGTAATATGCAATCTGAACTTAGTCGCTAATAAAGCATCATTAAGAGCAGGCGTGTGTGTGGTTATTATATCAAGATTCCCGAACAAACAAAATTCAACCTTAACACATCAACATATGGTCGACATCTAGCCGGATACGTAACTGAACACCTGGCGGCACGGGTCAAGCGGCCGACTCGCGAGAACAATAGACACCGCATTCCTAAGCGATAAGGATTTGTAAGATTCGCAACGATGACTACTACGGCCGAATTATTAAATGTGTTGGAAGATACTGCATCGTTATTGCAAAAAGCTCAAGTTAATCTCAAGAAATGTTCAAAGTCACGATTAACTAAAGGATACGTAGAAACCCGTATAAAGGCCATAGAAGATTATTGGACTACTTTCAAACGAGCTCATCACGATTTAGTTAAAATAACACCGAAAGAACAGAAGGCAATATTACCATACTTTGTTAACGAAGAATTCTATATATATGAAGACTTATATCTAGTTTTATTAGGTGATTTACGTGATATGTTAAGTGCAATAACAACTTCGCCGGCTACGTCATCGCAACACAATGCAAGTATGGAGTCAAATCATGATAAACAGAATGCGCTCGTGAGATTACCCCGAATCCAGTTGCCGTCTTTCAGCGGCAAATATGAAGAATGGCCTACGTTTCAGGACCTATTTCTATCCCTAGTGCATACAAATTCAACTATTAGTGATGTGCAAAAAATGCATTATTTAAAGTGTAGTGTCACTGGAGAAGCCGAGACCTTATTGAAACATATTCAGGTAACACATAAGAATTATGAACAAGCTTGGACTATTTTAAAAACAAGATATGGAAACAAACGTTTGATTATTAATTCAGTGTTAAAACAGTTATTTAATCAAAAAAAAATTAATTCACAATCTCCTAACCTTATTAAAAATTTATTGGACACCACGACGGACTGTTTAAATAACTTACACAACTTGAATATATGCACAGATTCATGGGATCCATTAATTATTTTTCTGGTAGTGCAGAAATTGGACCCTGAGTCACACAAAGACTGGGAACAATATTCTTATAAGGAAGACGTTGATAATTTACCTACATGGAATGATCTGAAAAAGTTTCTTCAGTCTACTTACCGAACATTGGAGCTTGTCACGTCAGGAACACGGGATAAAGCAATAAGAGAGCGTGCATTTCATACATCTAGTACAACACCATCCCCATCATTCGGGAAAACATGTGTCTTATGCAACAGTAATCATACATTATGCCATTGTAAAGAATTTATAAAACTGCAGCCTAATGAACGTATAAATTATGTGAAAACGAACAACCTATGCTATAATTGTTTAGTACCAGGACATTCAGCTGTGAAATGTAGATTACCATTGTCCTGTCGTATATGCAAAAGGCGTCACCACAGCCTTCTTCATCAAAAAAAGGAGTTTGACTCGGTACAAGAGACACACATACAACCGGAGACTGCTCATCACTGCGTAGAAGAACATGAGGAGGTTAATGTTAATACAATGGTCGCCTCACATCACACTACTAGACAAGGCATAGCACTACTAGCGACAGCAACAGTGACAGTATGTAATAAGAACAATCACACTGTTGTACTGCGCGCTTTAGTGGATCAAGGTTCGCAGACAGCTCTTATTAGTGAACGAGCGACTCAAATGCTCAATTTAACCAAAAAACCTACAAGAGGAAGTATAATTGGAGTGGGATCAACGAAAACAAATGTGAATCACGTGGTACAGCTACAAATAGGTTCCCGCTGGGACTCGAACTTCAAGACAGATGTAGAAGCGTACGTCATGTCTAAGCAACTTACCACTAAACTCCCCCCCAAAACTGTTACCGCTGGTACCTGGACACACCTAGAAGGACTCAACCTGGCCGACTCGAGCTACGATACACCAGGCCCTATCGACCTGCTTCTAGGCGTTAAAGAATACTCTAAAATCGTACAAGAACAACTTATCAAGGGTCCACCGGGTACACCATGTGCACAGAAAACATACCTTGGATGGATTCTCTTCGGAAGTGTAAACATGAAGCCACAAGACGATTCTGTTCTTGTTCTTCATCATCAGGTTGACATGGACGCCATGCTTAAATCTCTCTGGGAATTAGATACAGATTATAAAAGAAAACTAACAAAAGAAGAAAGATTATGCGAAAAGATTTACGAAGATACATATACCCGGACAGAGGAAGGAAGGTATATGGTAAAATTACCTTTGGAGTCGTCTCATCCAAAATGTCTAGAAGGAAACACTAAAGAAATAGCTAGAAATAGACTGCTGCAATTAGAACGTAAATTCAGAAGATCACCAAACCTGAAAGAAAATTACAAAAAAGTTATGCAAGAGTACTTAGCCTTAAAATACATGGAAGAAATACCTAAAGATGAAGTCATAAAACAAAGGGTTGTGTACTTACCTCACCATGCTGTCATCAGAGAAGATAAGGAAACGTCGAAGACTCGCGTGGTTTTTGATGCATCGGCGAAGGGTACGAATAACGTCTCGCTTAACGACGAGCTGCTTGTTGGTCCTCAGCTGCAAGAAGACCTAAGAAATATTATTATGAGATGGAGAATGAAACGTGTTTGCTACGCCAGTGATATAACTAAAATGTACCTTCAAATACTTGTGTACCCAGAAGACGCAAATAACTATCAGCGTATACTTTGGCGTGAAAATGAAGATGACAATATAAAAGAATTTCGCCTACTTCGAGTTACATTCGGGACAGCATCAGCCCCCTATCTCGCAGTGAAAACTCTTCATCAAGTTGCTGATGACGAAGGACAAAATCACCCAAACGCTGCAAAAATTATTAAGGAAAATTTCCTGGTAGACGATTTATTGGGAGGTGAAGATACTACAAGTCAAGCCATAACATCTGCTAAAGACGTATCGCACATTCTAAAGAAAGCTGGATTTACACTTTCAAAATGGTCTTCGAACTGCCCAGAATTTATGAGATCTATTGATATCAATGAACGTAGTTCTACTGCAAACCTAGACATAAACAAAATGGATGGCACTGTAAAAGCATTAGGTTTAGTCTGGAATTTGGGAAAAGACCAGTTTCAATATCAATTAAAATTGCCAACAACTTCTGTCAATATAACAAAGAGAACAATCTTATCAGACGTCCAAAAACTATTTGATCCATTGGGGTGGATTGCCCCAACCATAGTAAAGGCTAAAATGTTTATACAAAGTTTGTGGCTCGAGAAGGTTGATTGGGATGACAGAATAAGTTGTACACTTCAAGAAGAATGGTCAATAATTCGTGAGGACTTGAAAAATGTGAACTACATATGTATTGATCGATGGCTTGGAACCTTTAACACTGAGCTTAAATCTGTGCAAATTCATGGCTTCAGCGATGCGTCCATGAAAGCTTACGCAGCTGTAGCATATGTTAGAACTGAGTCTCAAGACGGTAATGTTACCACAAGGCTTATAGCAGCACGGACGAGACTTGCACCAATAAAAACTGTCTCTCTACCACGCTTAGAGCTTTCTGGAGCGCTACTTCTTTCAAGATTATTAAATCAAATAGGGAAGGCTATGAGAATTTCAACGACACAAATGTTTGCGTGGACAGATTCGACAATTGTTATTGCGTGGTTGTCAGGTGATCCACACAGATGGAAATCATTTGTAGCCAATAGAGTTGTAGAAATAATCGAAAATCTCAATGACAACCGATGGCATCACGTTGCATCTGGAGATAATCCTGCAGACATAGCATCGCGAGGCATGTTACTTGCTGATCTGAAAGAATCTCAGTCATGGTGGAAAGGTCCAGTATGGTTATCTGAAAAGAAGTTAATATTAAAACAGCCTGATGTTGTATCCACTGACCTGGAAAAGAAAAAAGATAAATTACAAATAAATATAAAAATTCAAGATGAAGAAGTAAATTGCAATTTGATATCAACATTTCAGGAATTTGATAATTTACAAGAATTGATAAAGGTGATAACATACTGTCGAAGATTTTTAAATTACAAAAGAAATTCTGATAATATCATTAGACATTTTACAACAGAAGAATTACATACATCATTGATGAAGTGTATTAAAATAGTACAAGAAAGGGATTTTGCACATGAAATAAATAGACTAAAAATGAATAAAAATGTAATGAAAAATAGTAACATAAAATCACTTACTCCATATCTAGACCAGAATGGTATCCTCAGGGTGGGCGGTCGCCTTCGACATGCTAATATGAACGAAAAAAGTAAACATCCTATAATTTTAGGACACAACAACAATCTGGTTGCTTTGATCATAGCAGATGCTCATACTCAAACAATTCATGGTGGTGTTCAGCTCATGTTATCGTTTTTACGCTCGAAATATTGGATTCTCCGATCAAAAGGGTTAGTCAAGAATTTCAACCGCAAATGTTTGGTGTGTGCGAAACAAAGTGCTAGTGCACGGACCCAGATGATGGGAGACCTGCCGAGGGAAAGAGTGACTCCCACCAGAGCTTTTCTACACAGTGGCGTGGATTTTGCCGGTCCATTCCAAATATTTATGTCAAAGGGAAGAGGTATGAAGACTCAAAAGGCATACATTGCGCTATTTGTATGTATGTCTACAAAAGCGATTCACCTGGAATTAGTTGGAGACCTTACTTCTGAAGCCTTTATTGCTGCATTCAAGCGTTTCGTTTCGAGAAGAGGCAAATGCAGTCACATATGGAGCGACCAAGGAAGGAACTTCGTTGGTGCAGAAAAGAGTTTAGCAACAGCGTGGCAAGAAGCTAACTTAAATTTTGAAACAGATATTGCAACCAAGTTAGTACTGGAAGGAACACAATGGCATTTTATACCAGCTTACAGTCCAAACTTTGGAGGCCTCTGGGAGGCTGGTGTAAAGTCTCTAAAGCACCATTTAAAACGTGTGTTGACAACAAATCTCTCATTTGAAGAAATGACTACTGTACTGTGCCAAATAGAGGCATGTCTTAATTCCAGGCCTCTTTGTCCTATTGATAATTCAGATGCAGATGCCACACCCCTAACGCCCGGTCATTTTTTAATACAGGAGGCCCCAATAGTCGTACCCACACCAGATACTAAAATTAGTAACCTGTCCCGCTGGCAATACACTCAGAAGCTTGTAGGTGATATATGGAGACGGTGGCAACATGAATATCTCACAAGCCTACAACAACGTCCAGTCTGGATTAAAAAGAGAACAGAATTCAAGGTTGGAGACATAGTATTGATCAAATCTGATGGCTTACCTCCAAGCAAATGGTTATTAGGCCGTATCGTAAGCAAGCATCCTGGAGATGATGGACTAACACGAGTGTATAGCGTTAAGTCTGGTGACAGCATAGTCAAAAGATCTGTCAAAATTATGTCCGTTACCAGTTGACACTGACTAAATAGGTTTATATTATGTAATTGTATTTGATTTTGTAAAACAATTTTGCTTGCAAGCAATGATTAAGTCAAACTTTAATTCAGTTTTTTATGATTTGTCATCTCAAAATATGTTAATGATTATGGAATCGTTGCATACTGCTTATCATGTTAATCTATTATTGTGTTTACAGTCCACTTAGTACTTAGAAAAGGACTTGTAGTCCTTTTGGTGGGCGGTATGTTGCGTCCTTCAATTTGATTCTATTTGTAATATGCAATCTGAACTTAGTCGCTAATAAAGCATCATTAAGAGCAGGCGTGTGTGTGGTTATTATATCAAGATTCCCGAACAAACAACCTTAACACATCAACATCTTATTTTGTCCATTCTAGTCACTCTATACATCCACCTTAACAATCTCATCTCCGCTGCATGCAGTCTTTTTTCATCCATCTTAACGGCCCAGCACTCTGATCCATACAACACGACAGGTCTTATAATGGATTTATAGATTTTGCCCTTCAGCTTGAGAGGCATCCGTCTATCACAGGTTGTTCCCGTGACCTGTCGCCATTGCATCCAACCTGAGTTGATTCGACGTGTAACGTCCATCGCTTTGCACAAGTGACCCAAGCAAGATACCTAAAGTCGGAGCAAACTGATAAGGACACTCCATCCAAAGACATGGACGCAGTACTGGAAAGTCCGCCGAAGTCACAAAACAGGTACTCCGTTTTGGTTCTGCTTACTTTCAATCCGACACTTTCCAGTCTCTAGGACCACACCGTCAGCCTGCTCTGGACCTCGGGACCACTCTCATCCACTAGCACAATGTCGTCGGCAAAAAGCATGCACCAGGTAGCCTCCCCCTGTATGTCCGAAGTAAGAGCGTCCATGATTAACAGGAAGAGGTAAGGACTAAGAGCCGAACCCTGGTGCAAGCCTACAGCCACATTGAAGCTATCAGTGGTGCCAGCTGTGGATCGAACTTGAGTACTGCATCGACCATACATCGCTCGAATCAACTGCAGGTACTTCCCAGGTACACCATTCTTCTTAAGGGCCCACCACAAAACCTCACGTGGTACCCAGTCGTATGCCTTCTCGAGGTCAACAAACACCATGTGCAAGTTTTTATGTGCATTTTTCGCATAATTGGCCAATAGCAAATATGGCGTCCGTTGTTCCGCGACCAGGCATAAAACCGAACTGGTTTTGTGAGATTGCACTCTCTTCTCTCAGTCGCCTCTCAATAACTTTCTCCCACACTTTCATACTGTGTGACATTAGCTTTATTCCCCGATAGTTGTTGCACTCGTGCACATCACCCTTGTTTTTAAATACAGGTACTAGAAAAGTGTTGCACCATTCGTCAGGTATAACTTCTTCGTACAACAACTTATTGAAGAATAAAGCCTGCCACGTACAACCATCTACTCTCAATAACTTCCACACTTCAACTGGTATTCCATCTGGTCCTACTGCTTTTCCATTTTTCATTCCATTAACTGCTTTTTCTACTTCATCTGCACTGACCTCTCTGACTAACCCCACATTCACTGGTGTATTCTCAAGCACTCCACTCCATTCATTCTCTCGTTCATTAACCTTTCAAAATACTCCTTCCATCGATCCTTAATTTTCTTATCATCCGAAAGTACCTCCCCCGTTTTATCTTTTATGCACTTTATCTTTGATACATCCCTCTCCTTTCTTTCTCTAGCTTTGGCAAGCCGGTATAAACTCTTCTTGCATTCATCGTTCTATGATCCTCTTCTACACTCTGTCATTCTTTAAATTTCTTCTTTTTTCTTTTATTACACTTTTTACGTCTTCCGACCACCACCACGTATCCCTATTTATCGTACCCTTTCCTTTCGACACTCCCAGACAATCTTTTGCCGCACTTCTGACACATCCTGCCATTCCAGCATTCATTCACACTTCTGCCATTCATATCTCCCATTCCTATCATTTTATTCACCACTCGCTCTGTGAATTTCCTCGCACACTCTTCTTTTTCCAACATATGCCACTTTATTTTAGGGGGAGGGTGCTCTTTGTTTTTAGTGAGCTATATCTTTATTTTAACTTCCATAATGAGAAGACGGTGTTGTGACACCAAAGCTTCGCCTGGTAGTACTTTACAATCTCTCACTCGGTTAAGGCTGTTGCGTCTGAGGAGAAAGTAATCTATTTGCGTCATATGATGTCCGCTTTTATAGGTTATCAGGTGCCCATCTTTTTTTTTGTACTAAGTATTAGCCACGGCCATATCGAATGCAAATTGCAATAGTGAGTCACCCTCATTGTTGCGGTCTCCAAATCCCCACCCCCGTGTACTCTTTCATAGCCACCATTTGATCTTCCTACGTGTCCCTTAAAATCACCCCCTAAGTAAATCTCTTCATGTGCCGGGATAGCCATCATCGCAACGTCAAATTCTTCCCAAAATTTATATTTTATGTTGTCCTATCATCCTACCTGCGATGCATATACACTCATAACATTCAATACCATATTTTCTATCATTAATCTTACTACTATTATTCTATCACTCATCCTTTTAACCACCATCACACAATTTTCAAATAGTTTTTTTTTTTTTTTTATTATTATTATGGCGTCACACTTTTTGTGTATTTGCCAGTGTCAAGTATTAGAATAATCAAGTAGGTAATAATTATTTCCCATCATGGGATTATATTATGGCACCACACTTTTTGTGTTCGCCAGTGTCAAGTATAATGTTCAGTTGCCCCAATAAAACGGTAGAAATTTTATTGAGGCTTCGATGGAGTTTAGGTGTGAACCCAAAAAGTCACGATTTTCAATTTTATATCATTTGCCTACACTCTCACACGTTCACGAACACTTAATGGTTAATTATCCACCATAATTACACATTAAACTTCGGAGAAATTCAAGTTTTGAAAAATAATGTAAAATCGACAATGTGCACTTTTCATTTTCCCGCCTAAACTCCCTTTCAAATAGTTTTTTTTTTTTTTTTTTAAGTATTGGCAAGTCGCTATTTGCGCAGTTGCCACAAACAAAAAACGAGGAAACGTTGGTAGGAAAAAATATTCATTTAGGATTCGGAATTTGGATTTATATTGGAAAGGGTTACTAGGAGATATATAAACAAACCATTATTATTAAATACGTACATTATTCAGAGTAATAAATGACGATAAATACATGTAAATATTGTAGTCATTAGATGCTAGTAATACAGGAATAGAGGTAGGAAGAGGAATACTATAGGAAAGAAGACTTGTTATAAAGGAATCATGATTAAGTAGAGGACAGGAAAAGAACATGTGGTTCAGATCGCCCACATCACCACATTCACAAAGGTCACTCGAAATGATCTGTAATCGTGCAAGGTGGACTCGGGAACTGGTATGACCCAACCTCATACGAATAAGGCCACTAGTAGCAGCCTTACCAAACTGAAATTTGGAGAACCACATTTTTTTAGGAATATATGATTGAATGCGCGAGTAATAGTTTCCTTTGGTAGTGCTGCTATCCGCCCATAACTTCCCCCAGTCTTCCCTAAGAAAATTCATGGGCAGACTCGCCAGGTCATGACCAAAGTTAACATATGGAAACAAATCACCACATACTACAGCGTCATTAGCCAGATGATCAGCTTTGACATTACCTGGGATGTTACTATGGCCAGGGATCCAAGCGAAAGAGATTTGAAGTCCTAATTCAATACATTTGAAAAGAAGTTTTCTAATGAATAAAACTATAGGAAATATCGGTTTACATCTAAAAGGATTTCTTTTAATAGCTTGTAATGCGCTTAAAGCATCGGTAAATATTATTGTTTTCTCCAGTTTCATAATGTGGATATACTCTAAAGCTTTGAACAGACCATAACATTCACCCGTAAATACTGACGACTCAGGAGGTAATTTAATTTTTTGCACTATGTTATATTGTGAGTGAAAAACTCCAACTCCAACATTTCCTAAAGAAGAGTGCTTAGACGCGTCTGTATAAATATGATGCCAATTCTCCCAATGCAAGTTTTTGGAAAAATTAAACAACTCTTTTACAAAATTATCGCCTTTGTTAATACCTAGGTTCAAGATAACATCTGGAGTATACACCAATGATTCATAGTCGTTACTAAAGAGGGGAAAAGTTAATGACTGGTAAGTTGGAGCTTGTAAAGCAATATATTTTTTGTAGCTTACAACGAGGCAAGGAGGAGCTTTGTGAGACCAATAAAGAGAAGAGTTAGTTTCATCTAGAAGAGACTGAAGTTTTGTATGTAAAGGGTGGTTAGTAAATTGTAAAGAACGGAACAGAAATTTATCGGAAAGGTACTGACGTCGAAGAGAAAGAGGAGGGTCTATAGTTTCTACCTGTAAGGCGTTAATTGGGCTTGATCTCATAGCCCCCGTCACTATGCGTAATGCTTTTGACTGAATACTATCTAATTTCTTAAACGCTGCTGAATTTCCTGGTTCTAATAAAAATGTCCCATAGTCTAAAACGCTTCTAATTATTGCATTATAAATTAGCTTTAAAGTAAACGGATGTGCACCCCACCAAACCCCTGATAAACATCTTAACATATTCAGCCTCTGTTCACACTTTGCCACAATATAATCACAGTGAGGAACCCCAGTTAGCTTACTATCTAAAATCACTCCTAAAAACTTTACTGAAGATTTTACCGGTATTAAATTATTATCATAATATACAGAAATAGGGGGAGGAAGGCGCATCCTAGAAAAGAGAACAACAGTACTCTTCGTGGTGGACAACTCTAGACCATTTCTATCCATCCATGTCTTTAAGAGGCTAAGGCCAGACGACATTTTATTGCAAGCCGTTGCAATAGAACTATGAGAGCAATATATGAGGAGATCATCAGCATATTGAAGTACCTTTACCTCGTTATTTAAAGATGAGTCAAGATCAAAAGTATAAATGTCATATTGTAAAGGACTAAGAACTGATCCTTGAGGGAGACCTTTCCACACGAGCCTGGATTCACAACTAGAATCCTCGAGTGTTAGATTAATACACCTCTCAGACAAGATATTCAAAATAAAGTTTGTGAGTAAAATGGGAATATCTAGCTGCTGAAGTTTAGATTTTAATGTTGATATGACTACGTTATCATATGCTGAAGTTATATCAAGAAAAGCAGAAACTATGGAATGATTGTGGGAAAATGCTAACCTAATGTCAGTGACAAAGATACTTAAATTATCTAGGGTACTTTTACCCCGCCTAAATCCATACTGACTTTCACTTAGTAACTTTCGGTTTTCCAAATACCATTCTAATCTATTTTTAACTAAATGTTCAGAAATTTTTAATAATACTGACGACAATGCAATAGGACGGTAAGCTGAACTACAAGATGGACTTTTGTTAGGTTTCAGTATTGGAATAACATCTTGCGATTTCCAAGAGATCGGTATGTTTCCACTAAGCATTATATTATTTATTAAGTTTAAAAAGTACAAAAGACATAAATCAGAGCAATGTGAAAAAAAGGAATAAGGTATTCCATCTGCGCCCGGTGCAGAGTCTTTAACATGACTTAAAACACCTTTAAGTTCAGCTAAAGTGAAAGGATTATTTAGTCCAGTAAGAGTATCTGCCACTGACACAGGAATAACATATGTCAAAAGCTTTTCTGGGACGTAAGGAGGTGCTAATTTATTTAAAAATTGATCTTTTAATAGTGGAGGAAGGAGTGAGCTAGATGTTTCTGAGAACGCAGATCTAAATCTTCTTATATTACGCCAAACAACAGACGGATGAACATTAGGAGAAATAGAGAGGCAAAATAATTTCCAACTTTCAAATTTCTTTTTTTTGAATAATTTTCTAGTATCTGAAATGGTAGAAATTAATATGTCGAAATTTTCTTCGGTAGAATTTTCACAGTAAATTATTTCACACTGCTTCCTCTTTTTGATGGCATCTGTGCAATCTTTGTCCCACCACGGAGGAGATGGAATATTGTGTAATGATGAGTTTTTAATAGGGAAAAGTTTATCAGCAGTTTTAATCATGGCTTCAGCTAAAGCTTCAGCACAGGACTGTTCATTACCAAACTTAATTTCAGGAAGACCAGAAACTATTTCATCTAAGTGTTCCATATAAGTATTCCAATTAACATCAGCCAGTTTGTACTTCAACCGGGGAGGGCGATAGGAGTCAGGGTTTTGATTGTAAGGGAATAATAAGACTATAGGAAAATGGTCACTACCATAGGAGGAAAGCAAAACTTCCCAACTCAAACGCGAAGCTAGTTTATCAGTGCATAGTGAGAGGTCGGGTGCACTAACTCCTTCATTTGGAGCAGTACGTCGAGTTGGAAAGCCAGTGTTGAGGATACAAAGATTGAGGCTATCTACAATATCTAACAAAGTGTTACCAAAGCTATTTGATGATGAACTACCCCAGGCTTCATGCTGGGAGTTAAAGTCTCCTAAAACTACAAAAGGCTTAGGAAGAATGTTAAATATATTTACAATTTCATTAAATATTACAGCAGATGGGCGAGGAATATATACAGAAACAAAACAAATACTATCTACAACTGCTGCAATAATAGAAAAATCATTATGATGAGGTGGAATTGTGAAAAGTGAAAATGAATGATGATGTTTGATGAGCAAGGCAACACCGCCATACCCATCACAGCGGTCTTCTCTAAGACAAGCATAACCTGGGATCTTAAATAAAGACCCTGGTTTAAGCCATGTCTCTTGAAGAGCAAAGACAAAAGGTTTAAATTTATTTACAAGAAAAATTATATCTGATTTCTTACTAATTGCGCTTCGGCAATTCCATTGGAATACCTTGGCTTTGATATCCATTATTATTATGAGATGAAGATGATTCAGTAACTGCATTAGATACAGTGGCAGCGAAAGACGGTGAAATTAGATTAGATTGTGTTAATGATTTGATCAACATAATTATTAATTGATTTACAGAAAGAGCTGACAGGTCATCTTTAGGAGTGAGAGCACAGCCATCTTTTGGTTGAGGAATGTCTCTAGCAAGTTCTTGATGGAATTGCTGATCATAACCTTTAGAAAAGTGGGGTGGGGAGCAAGGTTTAATAAAAACTGTTTTTTTATATGATGTTTTATTTCCTTTGGAAGGAGAGTAATCCTGAGGAACAGAGGCATCTATATGGCTGGAAAGTGTGGGTGAGGAGAGTAAGGCATCAGCATATGATATCTTAGAAATGGTAGGATGTAGCTTTGAAGCTTCTGCATATGAAATGCAGGATTTAGCCATTGATTCTTTAATATTTTTCTGTCTTTCAAATTCTAAACATTTTTTACTGGTGGCTTCATGGAAACCTTTGCAGAGGCAACAAGATATGTTATCCTCAGACACTGAGCACCCATCCCCTGAGTGACCCTGTCCACACTTATAACATCTAGGTTTAGACCTACATTGATTTTTTACATGTCCATATCTACAACAGTTGTAGCATTGGATAGTAGGATAAATGTATAAATCTACAGAAAGTGATGTATAGCACATAAAAACGCTCTTAGGTAGAACCTGTCCGTCAAATGTTAAAATTACTGTTTCAGTGTCATTTAATTGAGGCTTTCCATCTACTAAACTCTTCCTTTTAATTCTCCTTATTTTTAAAATTTTACCACAGCCTATTGGAACAGAGATGTTATCCAACACTTCTTCATCTGTCCACTCTTTGGGAACACCTCTGACAACGCCCATGCGAGTGACAGAACAAGTAGGAATGAAGGCTTTATATTTTTCAGCTTCCAATAACTTGCTAGAAATGAATGAATTGGCATCTTGATATTTGGAAAAAGACAGTACAAGTCTATTACGGCCTATTTTCTTTAAACTGCCATTTACTATACTATTAAAAGAATTCCTTTTCAAAAAACGGCCAAAAGAAATAGGATTTAAAAAAACATTATCATTAGAAAGGGATTGCTCCCTTTGTACATGTACTAAGAACGGAGCAGCATCTGTTGAGTTATATAAAATTCTTGCAATTGATACTGATTGATGAGGTGATCCGCCCACACTATCAACATTGGTCACCATAGAAATAACCGAAGGACCAGTAACCATATTATTAGTATCCATAATTTCATCCACAGCACAATTACAGTCATTGTGACGTTTCCCGCCACTTTTGCGTCTTTTTTTATTGCAATGTTTGCAAATTGTCGGACGAGCTGACACCCTTTTTCTTTTGGTGTTGTTATTAATTGATAACGACCCATCAGTGTCCACACTGGTATCGTTGTTAGAAATTGTAACATAATGAGCTACTTGTATTTCAGACTGAGGCGTCCCTCCGGGATCATCCGGAGGATCCATACTTATATAAACTATAAAATGTAAAAAAAAACTTACCTAATACGAAGAAATCAATAAAACTAACTACACTACTAGAAACTAAGGTTAATATGTACAAAAATTGAACCCAATCCAATTTAATTTAAATTTTAAGAACAGCCACAAAAAAAAACACGTCCGCCAAATTTCAAGGTTTCCCGCGCTTTTTCTTTCAAATAGTTATCTAGTACTATCCCTATACCATTTCTTTTTCTTCTGTTCATACTAGCTGCAAAGGGTTTTGGCATTCGGTTTTACCTTTACAGTCGGTCGCCTGCCTGACACTAACCCTCCTTGGGAATGCTTTTGTTGACGTTAATCAACCGACGTCTACGGTGTACTTGCCTAGGACACCGTATTGTACTAAATCAAAAGCCTTGGATAGGTCCAAGCTACAGAATTAAATTCCCGCACATAATAAACCTATTTTATTAATTGCATTACAGTTGAGAGAAGAGACATCTATCGATAGACTTGAAACTATTAGGTAGCAGTGTTTGTCTTTTATGCAAAGTAGATGGCATGTCGATCTTTATTGACGTGATGCATGTTCTAAGTGCCCCCCCCCCCCTGTGGTCAACTCTAATTTGCTGCGGCAGGCAATCCCTTTTTAAAAAATTAGTAATGAATGGATCTTGCTCATCAAACTGCATCATTCTCAGTAACTATTTAAAACAAAGTTCTATTGTAATCTAATTTGATATATTTTTTAAAAAGAGTAACTATGGAGTTTCTTGCTGGCTCGTCTCCATAAGACCCACTTTTTGGAACCGTGCAACTAGTTTGACTTTTCAAAAGTACCTTTTTTATTGGTCTATTATTTTATTGGTTATACAGCATGTAACAAAAACCCTGTCCGATCCTTAAGAGTATTATTCGGCATCGTACTGCGTACACATATACCTAACCATTTAATGGATTTGAGATTATTATTTTTCCCCAGTGAATATAATTTAATTAAAATAATAAATAAAAACTGATCAACGGCAACACTGATCGCTCAACAAAGTTCACCTACAGTTTTTTGTCAAAGAAGCCGCCTGAGCGAGACGGTTTGTATGATCCCGTGTCATGAACCCGCTTTGACGCGTGCCGCCAAACAAACTTTTATCGAAAGAAACCTACGCTACGTCATACCTGCCTACGCGTAGGTATCAGCTGATATTGTTTTGTAGGCATAGTGAATCGGATTTATGTTTCAGACTAATTCTGTTTATCGAGAAACAATTAATCGAATTAAATGTAGCCCTGACAAGGGCTTTTTTTAGGTAGGTACTTACCGACTGCAGGTATCAGTTTATTAAAACGTTCACTTGTTGGTGCTGCATACCTCGGCGATCGTGCTCCACATGTCCACCTCCAACACTAATACACATTCGACACCTTTTCAGTAAATTTGCACGTACTCTTTGCAGCGCACTTGTGTCCGATTTAAGTGAGTCGAAGGCTGCCACAATTCGAGCGAGTTCTTAGTTCGATTTCCGAATCACACTCTCTTTTATAAACTATTTGTTTAACATGACCCCATAAATAAAAATCCAGAGGCGTAAGATCGGGTGATCGTGCTGGCCACGAAACTGGTCCCCCACGACCAATCCATTGCCTTGGGAACTGAGTATCTAAATACTCGCGCACCGCACGCGAGAAATGTGGTGGCGCGCCGTCATGTTGAAACCACATTAAGCGATGGAAATTGAGGTCTAAATCATCCAACTCTTCACTTAGCTCTTCGCTCAAGAAAGACAGGTAGTTGGGACCATTCATGGTGGAATTCAAAAAATATGGACCAATAATTTGGTCACCGAGGATACCAGCCCACACGTTAACACGCCAACGATGTTGAAAATGACTCGGTTTCATAGCGTGCGGGTTTTCGAGCGCCCACACGTGTTCGTTGTGGCAGTTGAAGACACCAGTTCTCTCAAACGAGCATTCATCGGAGAAAAGCACATGATTCAAAAAACCTTCATCTTCGACTTTTCTTAAGACCCAATTACAAAATTCCATTCTTGGTTCGTAATCAGTCGGCAGAAGGGATTGAACCCGCCGGTAGTGATAAGGGTGCTGACCATCTCCCTTCAGCACTCTCCAAACCCGCATGTGGTTTGTGTCTAATTGTCGCGCAACAGAGCGTGTGCTTTGCGTGGGGTCCGCGGCAAACATATCCAGCACTTGTTCCTCAATTTCCACGTCGCGCTCTCGTGGTCTTCCAGCATCAGTGGCCTGCGACTCGTGCCCATGAACACTGCCTGTGGTGTACACACGGTTATGCAGGCGTTGGAACGCACGCTCCGAAGGAACTGTCACACCTGGTCTATTGGCGAAACGCACCTCATACGTTCTACGCGCAGCTGCATAATTACAGTCGGTCTTGCCTAAGCACATCAACATATTAAAATATTCCTGATTGGAATACGACATTGTTCGCGAAACGATAGCGCGTGATAAGTACGGACGTTCAATCGAAAGCTATCTCCACGAAAGACTGGAAACAACAACAAGTAGCGTGCCGGTAGGCAACGAGTCGGCGACGTCAAAGAGTCGGCGGCTAGTTGAAAGAGTGCCTACAACGCGGTAGTGTAGGGCGGTGTTCTTTGAAAATAAAAATAGGTAAAAATAAAAAGATTTTGCCGCCGGGTGGAGTGTTGTCAACTTATGGAAATTTGCCATATTCAGTGTTAATATTCGCATTGATTATAAAAATATAAAAATCAATATCTTTTGGTTTTTATGAGTTACATTTTTATAACCATTTTTTCTAGTACGTATGTTGAACCAGGAATACGCCCTTATTGGATCGGACAGGGTTTTTGTTACATATTGTATATTTTGAAATAAAACATTTTGACTTTGACTTTGACTCAGTTGTGGATTGTGGATGTTGTATGTATAGTTATTGTCGCAATTAGTACTTCCATAAATCTAGAATGTCTTTTATATCTACAAATTGCGATAAGCCAATTGTAGATCTAGAAGACATTCTAATTTGAATTTGAATTTGGCGGGCTCAGGTGAACGATCCGCCTTAACTTCTAATTTTAAAATAGAATTATAATCCAGCGCTTTTTTTAATCACACTTGTTTAGCGGAAACTAGCGCTTATTTTAACTGATCTAGCCCTACAACTATCAAACTGATCTGGCAGCACTGCTGGCATCGTGGCAAGTGGCAACACTGCTTTCAATCTTTATTGTATATCTGTAGGTTCGGGATGTTCGATTCAGGTGGTTTGTATCGATATTCTGGATCGCAATGGATTGTATTGTATTACACTGTATCAATCCAAGTATCGATCCCATAGGTTGGAGACGACTTTTTGGATCGGTCCAGTATCGTATCAATATTAAAAAAATAAAACATTTTGTATTTCATAGTTTCAAAATTTAATTTAAAGGAACAAACCAACATTTTACTTTTGAATTTGTCAATCTTTAAATTTTAAAGTACTCAATAGGTACTCAATACTTTATTGCATACCATAATGTTGATACAGATATTATAATAAGGACCCCGTCAGGCACAGCAAAGTTCAGTTCATTATGAGAGAGGAGGAAAGTCATACGTCAATACAATATTCTGGATTCAGGCGAATATGGTTTTCATTTAATATGTGATTGGCTAACGATAAAAAACGTTCGGAGGGCACAGACGTTCCTACCACTGATAAATAACGTTCCCTAGGCACATGTTTTTTCAACGGTCAAAGTATGTTTACAAATTTTATACAAATAGAAAATTAATATTTTTCGATTCGATCCTCCCATTGTATCGATTCGTGAAAGTATCGGATCGGATCGAACATAAAAATAAATGTACTCTACTCTTTGATGATGGAACATCCCTATATGATGTAGTCGAATATTCGTACAACTAACTTTATATTTATTCTTATTTATCTGTGAATATTATATTGTATACTCTTTGATAAATTCTAGCCCTGATCTTTTTCTTCTTCGTCTTCGTCTTTAACTCTTTATTGTCAATTAATAAGAAAAGCTAAATGCTATTGAATGCAATGCTAGCTTACTGCTGCTGAATTCATCGAGTTGAATCAATTTTCAGTTGTGAAATTTATCAATTAATTGTTAATCCAAATCTTAAGACGACCAATTAAATTATTATAAAATAAACTGGCATAATGCTTAAAAAATCTATCACATTTTTATCATTGCTTGGATTACTTGAATATGCGGTAAATATTCAGATCAACACACTACTGATAACTAACTCTAAAAACCTACTCAGACCGTCTCAGACCTGATCTAACCTTTTCAGATTATTTGATTCTGATCTTTTTTACAGGCTAGCATTGATTATGATGGATGGCTGAACATAAAAATAGAACACTCAATAAATTGTGGTAATGAAAAGTACTGTTCAAGGGGTAACATATCACTGAAAAGCATTCGTGCAGGTGCTTCAGTCATAGATCAAATACAGTTTAATAAACAACATATAGATGAGTTAAAGGTTTGTACCTATTAGGACCACAAAACAAAGTTACTTGAGATGTAAAAGTTATTGTATTGTTTATTCATGTGTTATAACATACCATCACACCTGTAGTCCCCGAAGGGTTAGGCAGAGGCGTACTAATGTACACCCACACTTCGCCGGTATGTTTAGGTCCCATGTAATAGGGGGCGAGCCTATTGCCATTAACTGGGCACAAATTCCTAACTCCGAGCTGCTACTGGGAATTTCTTAGAAAAACCCAATAACACTTTGCTCGACCTGGGAATCGAACCCAGGACCTCTAGCGTAGCAGTCGCGGTCAGGACCACTTGGCTATTGAGGCAGTTCATTCACATATTCATGTGTTATCTTCATAATTATGACCATTGTATCACCACACAACACTATGTTGGGCTTGGCTTCCATCATGTTAAACTAATTTGTCTTTTTTACAGAGTTTAGCTGAAATTAATGGGTTTTACACCATTCGGACAGTAGTAACATCTGCTGAAAACAGCAAGGGAACAGAATTCTTTTCATCGGTCAAAGCAGATCCTTTCCTTGCTAATGGTCTCTCAGATGTGATTAATGCATGGGTACTACCTAATGGAGCTGTAATTGCAGTCAGCTTCCAAGTAACTAATTCTTCACAACCATTGTTTAAAGAAAGTGACAACTATAACATTAAATCCAATTTCTATCTTCGTTATGTTGAGCATGCTCCTGTGTAAGTATTTTAAATTCTGCTAATTTATACACTTGTACCAAAGTACATGAAATGAGTACTAGTGCTTCTTTTAAAAGATATAAAGACTGTCTCTAATTATAGTACTGTATATAATTTGTTTAATAAATTTGGATGGAATAACTAATTGTGCTGCTTACACACAACATAGATAATACTCAAGCTAATGTCACCACAATTATTTTTTTCACAGACCAGATACTGCTTCTTACATCCAAAAACTTGAGCGTGAAAGAGAAGCCAGGGAAAAAGGTGACTTAAAGGACAACAAATCATTTTTAGCCAAATATGTAAGTTCAAAATCACTTAACATTCTTTGAGATTACATGACAACTTGCTGACTTAATGTGACCCATGTTAATATTGTATGGCCCCAAAAACTATTTATGATGTTACTGGTCAATCAATCAAAAAGTGGCGTTAGCCTAATGGCTAGGGCGTCGGACTTGTGATCATGTGGTTGCTAGTTTGAAACCCAACCATTGCACTACCAATGTGGACCCACTCGTAACACAAGCATTTAGCACAAGGGGTTAACAAGAATACTAGTAATGTGTAACCAACATAGCTTTAAAAAAATTCAGTAATATCCACTTTTTGACTTTACAAAATCATGTATGTATGTTCCCAATGAATCATCACTCACATGGTAGGAGGGAAGTGGAGCTTACATAAGTCTTTTATTATTATCTAAGATCCAATCTAAGGTCCCTGTCAAAATGGGTGAAAGTAGATCTTGTATGAAAGTTAACTATGGTATAGTAGTTTACTGACAGACAGATGGGTAAAGATCAGGCAGATAATTAATTTTAGTCGGGATCAAACTATTAATTCAGTTTCAATATTTCTACCTCCAGTGGATGTACATTGTACCTATTGCAATATTCGTCATGATATCCGGAGCCAGTAACCCAGAACCAGCAGCTCAAGGTGCGCGATAAATCAATGTGGAATTATTACTTATTTTAGTAGTCAATGTTGATCCAATAAACTGGTTATTTAAATCCATAATTTATTTTATTCCTTATCCTTGATGTGTCTAAGTCGCAGTAGAATTTTATAATTCGCTATTTTACATAAATGCTAGCTGCTTTACAAAACAGCTCTGTTATGTAATATCAGCAGTTTTGCATAATGAGTGACCTTCAACGCGCGTAATGGCATGAACGTTTTGCGTTCATCATTAAAGCGCATTGATGTTTAGCTTTCTTGTGAAACAGTTCATTTCAGCGTGAAATGGAATGTTTGATTGTAAATTTGAGTTCCAAAATTTGGCGCTACGGGCGTTGTGATTGTGTGGCATAACAATGGCAGCTCGTCAAGTTAACCCAAATTTCTACTATGGCTATTGGCTACATTTCAGTTCTTCTGGCGCTGCCGCGGCCACGCTCGCTCGCTCGGCTCGTACGTCGTTTGTTCACAGTTCTAACCAAACCAATATGTCATAGTATTTTTACACAAAACGCATATCGTAACAGCAAATGAGTCATTCTACAAAACAACTAAACGCGGGTAGGAGTATTGATAAACGTATCGCAATAGCCATCCATCTGGACGCCATTCAGCTATTTTACATAACAGAGATATTTTGTAAAACAGCTAGCAGTTATGTAAAATTGCGAATTATATAATTCTACTGCAACATTATATATATAAGCTTTACCCTCCCTCAGCTCCAACCTCCAACCTCCACCCGTAAAGTGGGAAAGTGTTAATTGCAGCTCAGCCTGATTTTACCTACAAAAATCTTGACTAAACATCGTTTCGTATTCCGCTGTTTTCTCGATCAAAACTGGACCGATCCAAAAAAAATTATATCAAAATTTAGAGGAAAAGTATATGTATGCTTCCACTACTTTCTTTTTTGTTAAAAACTTACCAAATTTGTCTGCTAGTTGTTTGAACATGGCAGTAAAAACGGGCCTTTTTTGGATTGTTATAATTCTTTTAGTAATCATGTTTTTGAAAAAAGGAATTTGGTTAATATCAGACAAAGGAGATCATTCAGGTTTCATACAAAGTTGGGCCCCAAATGCAAAGTACTTATGTTTTTGCCGGCCAACGGAAAAGTATGTTTTTAATCCGTTTGGAACATCATTCTAAGCATTTGGTACTATGTCACCTAAGATTTAGTTAACCATTACATTAGCAGCTACATAAGTCCGAAATAAATGTAAACATATCATCGAAGTATGTATGTAACATGGACTTCTTTACAATTTTGCCATGACTGTAATTCTGTAAGTGTGACTGTGATATTTAAAAAAAGTTAAGTTCGATTTTCTGCTTAGATTATGAGTTTAAGTAGGTATCCTATTTGTGTTCATGTTTTGTGCATACCATCCATGTCTTGAAGGTTACTAATTCTCACAAATAAAACTGGCAAACATTTTCGTAATACTATTTTCAATTATTTTATTAATAACTAGCTTCTGCCCGCGACTTCGTCCGCGTGGAATAGTTACTTGGCCCTAGTGTGATAATATATAGCCTATAGCCTTTCTCAATAAATGGGCTATATAACACTGAAAGAATTTTTCAAATCGGACCAGTAGTTCCTGTGTGCTTTATATATTAGCGTGAAGTTAGGGCCCATGCTCAGCAGTGGAATGATAAATTCAGATGATGATCTGTACAATCAATTGTGAGGTTATAAGCAAACCCACTTTTATATTTGTTAGACCACGCCACCGAATTTGTAGATTGGTCTTCTATGTGTAGGTACATCTAAAAGTCATTAAGGCTGTGTCGAAATCTGTCTGCAGTAAGACGGGCCTCTCGCTGTTCGTCCGTTTCAAGAGACCGAATATTTCATAATGTTAACTTTTTTAAATTAGGGATGAGTGAGAGTGTTATAAACGTAAGAGTAGACAAATATAATCAGAAAGCTCTGAACTGCTAAGCTATCGGGATCGGGAGTCACGGTGTGACTCCCGATCCCGATAGCTTTGCAGTTATTATTGTGAGTCAACCATAAAAGATAGACATTATGCTGTCGTGGGATATTTTTTATATAGATAATTTTAAGGTGAACATTTCCGTCATACATGATTTCTGTGTAGCTTTAACCACTCGCGACGGAAGCTTAAAAAATGGAGTAACTTCTCCCGTTTTCTCAACATTTCCCTTCACTGCTCTGCTCCTATTTATTGTAGCGTGATGAAAAGTATACTATAATCTGCCCAGGAGTATGAAGAATAATTGTACCAAGTTTCGTTAAAATCCGTCGAGTAGTTTTTGTTTCTATAACGAACATACAGACAGACAAAAATTTTACTGATTGCATTTTTGGCATCAGTATCGATCACTAATCACCCCCTGATAGTTATTTTGAAAATATATTTCATGTACCTACAGAATTGACCTCTCTACAGATTTATTATAAGTATAGATGTGAAGGGCAAGGTGTGTTGCTATTCCAACCAAAGAAAGGGCAACCAAAGAATGGGAGGATCCCGCAACCAGGGACGTGTTTGCGACGATGTGACGTGCCGGGATTGAATTCTTACTCGAAAATCGATAACATTTTCTCCTAGGTCCCTTGCGTGTACTTCTGGCAGAACGTCTCCTAGCTCTATCGTAAATGTGCCGTCAGCTTTAATGTGCAAAGCATAATAACTCCTTGCTTGCTTTAATTGATAGGAGCCAAAACTAAACAACAATAAACGATATCTTCTTCACATAGCTCCGTGCTATTGTATGTTCCTAACGGTGAGCAAGGTAGCCAGAGCTCCGCGAGGAAGCGTTGTGTTGATAGTGGGGGGAACCGGTGGTGTTTAAGCATCACACTTATTGTTTTCTACGCTGCCAGCTCCTTGATCTTTACCCCACCCTTTCAAAAAGAGTGTGAAAAGAATTTTATAGGATCGACAACGCACGAGTGATACCCCTGGTGATGCTAACGTCCATAGGCTACGGTACTAGTATCTAATCTATTATCTGTGGCTACGGTAACCGCTTATCATGAGGCCGGCCGTATGCTTGATTGGCACCTTAAAAAGATAACAATTACAAACATTGAAATAAAGTAATAACAACTAATGCTCTCAAGTAAGTAGTATCCTCTCTGGGGTGCCGCATGGAAGTATACTGGGTTTGGTACTACCTCTTATTTACCTACTGCCGATCTACCAACTCATGGACATGGACACTATGATTGCCATTTACGCCGATGACGGCTTTACTATCAGTGAGTAATAACCGCCAAACGGCTTCAGTAAACCTTCAGCTCCATCTATCAGACGTAGAAGTATGGTTTGATCGTTGGCGAATCAAAGCGAACCAAAGTAAACCATCTCTACAATGAGGAAATACCGCAAGTTGAAGATGCCAAATACCTGTCTGGGCGTAGGTACATTTGGACCATCGCCTCACATGGAGGAAGCACATAAAATAAATACATCTACACAGACTTAGGTTTAAATACAGTTATGCAGGAGATTTCAAAATACAGCAAGAATTATCTTGTACCCCAAAGTTGGAGGCCGTAAGCCCATATGGGCTTGAGGATAGCCTTGTAGATCGCCATTTTGCTGGCACCGGAGAGTCTCGAGCTGCGTCCTAACAACCAGTACCTACATAGAATAGATCTCATGCGGGTTGTTTCCGTTTGCTCCAAATGTGCTTCCTTCATGTGTTGCTTACAGAATTACAATAAGTAATGGTAAAAAAGAAATGACATAATAAATAACTCCATGTACCTACATACTTAGATGATATGTCAGTTTAGGTACATTTATTTCGGACTTAAATGATAAATGATATTTATTTCTGTAAATAGATCTTAAAAACGACACTTTTACAAGTTGTTTCACATATTTTTTTTTACTAGATGGCGCCGGCATTTCCTATTTGACGACCTCTGAGAAGAAACGCCGAAACAAACTCAGAGAATCATGGTCTCTTTTAAAGTCCAGACAGAACCTAGTAGTAGTATTATAGGATATGTGTTTTACGATGTAGGGCAAAATCTGAACAGGCCTTTTGAAGAAAGAGCCATAGCAGTCTTGAGTTGACCTGTCCTAACTGACGGCACGCATGCACCAGTCATCGTGTAGCTCAACCATTATTTAGGGAGCTCAACGACCCGCTGCACGGCAATACCAGATCAGCAGGGCATTTGCGGAGGCCAAATGAATACTCCAGACCGTCAGAAAATCTTATTGGTTTTATGTGTTTTTTCAAACTAGCCACAGTACTCACATTTACATTTATGACAACTAAGTATATAATAAAAAAAGAACAATAGAGATGTGCATATTATTGAAAATTAAAACATGTCAAATATGTCGCAGTTGTCAACTGAATAAAACAATGTCAGACAAAATAACAGAGTCAGTCTTAGGTTAGGTAGCCGTTACAATAATGGTTCTATAGTTTTGGTGCCATAGTTCTAAATCTGAGTACTAAATGCAAAAAAAAATTTCTTACTTTCGTTGTTGGGCCTAATATGAATGGTCCCCTTTGCCTTTGGTAAGTTTTTAACTCAGATTAAGTACTTATCTATATATTTTAACAAAAAGTCTCAGAGTAACAATAGTTAAATAATAGAAGCATAGATATACTAGGTATTCTTCTAAATTTTGATATAAAACTTTTTGGATCGGTCCAGTTATGATCGAGAAAACAGCGGAACACGAAAACATGTTTAGTCAAGATTTTTGTAGGTAAAATCAGCCTGAGCTGCAATAAATTGTCCCTTTCCCACTTTACGGGTGGCGGTTGGAGGTGAGGGAGGGTTAAGCTTCTATTATTAAGTACACTACTAGTCTATCTACTACTACTACACTAGGGAAGTGGTACTAGTCGATATTTTTTATCGATACTCTAGTGATAGTGAAATACCGATGTCGATATATCTCTTATCTCTATCTCTACTCTCTACTATTATAAAATTGTAAAAAGCTGTGTCTGTACATTGAAAATATTTAAAAAAAACACGTGGGTTATAAGGTATATAAACGTCTCCCAATCCGAAAATGTGATTTTTAAAATTCTTGTCTGTTTGTTACGGCTTGGAGCAAAAACTACTGAATAGACCAAACTAACAAACAAATATTGGTGTAAAGGAAATGCTGTGATGTACTGCATCTACTTACGACAGCGATGCAGACAGGAGTTGGTTGGTCTATAGGTACCCGAGACCTATAAACAAGTGTTTTCGAACTCCATATCGTTCCCACGAGCAGCTAGGGAATTTCAGTCCATCCCGGCAGAGCCCCGCATGCCCATGCATGAATAAGGCTAGCCATATTCTAGGGTCACCCGGTCCTAGGGCAGTTAGGCACGCTTGCGACTAGACACGCCTCTAGCCACGCATCCATAAGCACGGGAGACTTTGGATTGACGGAAAAGGAAGGAGAGGGAAATAGGTAGGATTCATGAGGGAAAGGGATACTGAAGAATTTGGGTTGGAATGCTTTCTCCTGGGTCTTTCCAATTGCGCTATGACATGGGGAAACAAACAACGACGTGTTTACAGAGTTGCAGGTGTCCATGGACGACGATCACTACTTACTATCACGTGGCTCGTCTGCTAGTTTTCCGCCGACTAAATATAAAAAAATACCCAGTAGGTGCAAACCAAAATTTTAAGTTCTTTAAAGCAAATAAAATAGTCTGGTGAAATCTGTATCGGTCTACTCACCGCCCGATCACAACTAGAGGCAGCCGGCGAGTATGACGATACAAGTCAGCAGATTGGGATGAGTTGCGAACATTTTCCTACTCTTATCCTTGGCAGTCCGTGTGCTTTGTTCCGACGACCGCTCCACCTGCGCGGATGCCGTGACTGATTCGCTACGTACGGCTATGAAGTACTTGACGACCTCTGTGGTTTAGTGGTTCGAGTACCGGACTGCTGACCATGAGGTTGTGGGTTCGATTCCCACAGAACACAAAAATTTATGTGATGAATATGAGTGTTTGTGTTCGTCTGGGTGTTTCTTATGTATTATAAATATGTATTTACAAAAAAAAAGTATATAAGTATTATATCCATTATTTAGTACCCATAGTACAAGCTCTGCTTAGTTTGGGACTAGATGGTGCTGTGTTAAAAATGTCCCAGAATATTTATTATTTATTTATTTACTTAATACATGTTCCAACAGGGTCTGGCTTGCCCACTGGTAACGTAGCCCGGAGTATCAGACTCCCTGAGGAATCGATCGTACGAGTCTTCATTGATGGCTGCTTGTTCGATCGAATGGATATTATGATACTGATGTTCCCCAGGGGTCGGTACTCTCTGCAACACTCTTCCTGCTTCAAATTGATGGTCTGCTCAAGCCCGGAGAGAGTTACACAGCCAACGCATGGACCAGTGGACCGGAGATCCAGTCTCTAAGAGAGGCCATGATTGTCTCCGAAAGGGGCTGGATTTTAGCTGAGAAGAGTCGTTACATTCGTCTAAATTGTAAGAGTGACACAGGGTATATCAAAAACTAAAAGAATAAAATTAAAAATTTGAGAATTCAAAACCTAACTTGTCTCGAAAATCCCTCCAACTGCATGACATAGGTCATCTTATTTCGATCCTTTTTAGCATTGGGGTTTTGGTTTCAATAATTAATATCTTTCCTATAAAATGAAGGTGATGAAACTGATGATACCTCAGGTGATCATTTATGTTTGGTTAAAAAACAAAATTCTAATTAATGTAGTAAAACCATTATTAATACAAAAATAGTTATAATATTCAAATATTCTGAATGTAACAAAGTTTTAATCAAGATTTTAAGCCCCAATTTTCTCAATTTCCTCGGCATCTTCAATGTCAAGCAACTTAATTTTCTTTCCAAAATGAGCTTCAATCTCTTTGCAAATCTCCATTGTTTGGGATGAATCTATTAAATTAATTGCAATACCAGCTTTACCAAAACGTCCAGTGCGCCCAATTCTATGCAGGTAAGTTTCACAATCAGCTTTCTTGTCCATATCCATGGGCATATCAAAATTAACAACAAGTGTCACTTGTTCAACATCGATGCCTCGGGATAACACATTTGTAGTGATCAGGACCTTTTCTAGACCTGCTCTAAAACGGTCGAGTACTGCTATTCTTTGTTCAACAGTCAGTTCACCAGAAAGCACGGCTACAGAATGTCCATCTTTAGACATTTTTTCTGATAACCAGCTAGCAGTTTTTCTTGTGTGACAGAATATAATAGCTTGACCAATTGTTATAACACCATAAATGTTACAAATAGCTCTATATTTCTCTTCAGGACTCTTACATTTTACATAGTATTGCTTAATATTATCCAAAGACTCTTCTTCACGTAACAGTCTTATTATTATTGGATTAGGAACAATTATTTCAGCAAATTCCATCACAGCAGTGTCATATGTAGCAGAAAAAAACATCATCTGACATGTTGAAGGCAAACATTTGTGTATGCGAATACACTGATCCTGATGACCTTGTCTGTCAATCATGACATCAGCCTCATCTAATACAAATACTTTAATTTTGCTCATATCAAATATGGCAAATTTCACACCCCAATCCAACATTTTTCCAGGTGTTCCAATTATGATGTGGTCAGTTATCTTAGTTCCTCTAGGCACCTCTTCACCTCTAACTGCATATTTTAGTTTGATTTCAGGGCAGAATTTAGCCATTTTAGCAGCAACCTCTCCTGTCTGTATAGCAAGCTCATATGTAGGACTCAAACAGAGCACCTGTGGATAATTTTTACTGGAGTCTACTCGGCTTAGCATAGCCAAAACAAAAGCTGCAGTCTTACCAGTACCAGACTGAGATTGTGCAATCATATTTTGAGGAGGATCAGCTAGCAAGGTTGGTAAGGCTGTCTCTTGAATTTTTGAAGGTGCATTAAAACCCATTGCATATACTCCCTTTAGCAGATTGGGCTTCAAGTGCAGTGCTTCAAATGTCTTGACAGAATACAGGGGTGAATTGGGATCTTTTCTTTGCACTTCAATATCCAATTTTGACTCGACCAACCCTTGCCTTATTATTTTCATCAACAGAGAAGTGTCGGCTGGGTTTGATGCATCAGGAGAATCATCAGAGTCTGTAGATTGGTTGAGAGGTTTTTTATGTAACCCTAATCCAGCTACCTTGTTAGATATCTCCAACTCTTCTGCTTTCTGTCCCCATTGGTTTGCCATCTTGTCTGAAAATAAGATACAAAATTATAAATCATAGGCATTATAGCCGACGTAGCAAAACATTCCATGCATCTTCGCGCACTGCTACGACTGTATTAGAAAGTAGGTAGGTGTAACATGCTAATACAGTGGTTACAGTTATCAACTTTTACCTAAGCAGCATCTTTTAACGGATTCTACAATAGATTACTTTCAGAAACAACGCGAATTTTCTTGCACTACCTGCTGATGCTAATAAATAAGCTATTGTTGTATACATTTCGTTGGAGTACCTACCGAATTTTGGGTCAATACTTCGAATACACTAAAAAAAACATATAATTCTTCAACGGCAACAATTTGTAAAACTGAACTGTAGTCTATATTACATTTAATACCTATTTGTACGAATGCACAAAGAGTGGTAAAATATCGCTTCAATCTTCAATTGATAGGTACAAAATTGAGATTGATTTGATAGATCTTAAGTTCTGCTAGTGTCAGACTGTCAGACAAACCAAACATTCAATGTGTCAGACTGTCTGTCAATTGACAATTCTGTCATGTCACTAGCTGGACCGCTGGCGCAAAATTTCTAATATGATTAGTTAATGTTCACTGATAAGGCTGATCGTTTCGCTCAGCCCGCCAAATTCAAATTTCAATTGGTCTTTCGCTATTTGTAGGTCTATAACACATTCTAAATTCTTAGCTGTAGTAATTGCAGCATTAGCTATACAATATTCACAACTGAGAATTAAAACCTTTGCTTGTAAATCGATATTGTAGCTAAAAGTAGTGTCAATCGTCAATTTTGGCCAACAGACGATTGACCCTACTTTTAGCTTCTGTAACTAAAGTAGAATATTTAAATAAATAGGTACTTAGTTAATAAACACAAATATTCAATAATGCAAAAAAAAAACTACATAGGTACAAATAAATATACTTAACATATTATGCATATATACACAATATATATAAGTTAATAGAATAACACAGTATTACATAATTATTATGTAATTTAATACATACTTAAATAAACAGGTAGGCAATCAATAATACACGTACTCGTTATATAATAAAAATACAAAAGAAATTAAATATATAATAATTACATTAGTCATTATTAAATATACTTGAATAAACAAAATGGTAATCGGTCTCCCTGACTACACTCGAGTATCGTACACTTTGACTATCTATCCCTGGACAAGTGACGCGCTTAATTCTATGAACAAAAAAGTCTGTCACTTTTGGTGCGGGGGGAGGAAACACTACATAGACATTGCTGCACACATACTCAAAATCATTTTGTATCGCCACGAACTCACACATATTAAATTCTTCACCACTAACACAATTTACGCACACATAGAGGTCAAATACGTCAACATACAAGAATTGACGACAATACGAACGTATAATACAATAAAAATAATTAGGAAGCTACTATGTCGATATTTTATATCGATAGATTATTTTAGGAAGAATGGAGAAAAACGTAACAACATTACAAATTATTTTTATATGTAATTATTTATTTGCAAAATTAAAATCATCCATACACACCTTTTTAATATCTTGCGTCATAATTATTTTCAATGCAATGCTCTCATTGCATGCTAATGAAATACAAAACAAAGGAACTGTTTAGGTATAGATAAATAGGTGTAACATACTATGTAATTGGAAAATAAACGCACGGGTGAGAGAAATCGCAAACTTTTCGAAATACATATTCTATAGCCTATGTTAATCTTGAATAATGTAGCAATTAAATGGTGAAAGAATTTTCGAAATCGGCCTAGTAGTTTTTGAGTTTATTTGTTACATACATTGATACATACAAATCTTTCCTCTTTATAATATTAGTATAGATAGAGCGGATATTGGGGACGTTATGTTACAAATACTTTGATACCAATTAGTTTGATTCTTTCATTTTGATTTTTTCTTTTATTTGCCAGGCTGATATATTAGGAATAACACTAGACAGAGCATTTTGTTTCCCACGAGATATAAGTAGGAGTAAATACGATTTTGTTCATTATGTCGCGCGTTAATATGAACAGAAGCGCTACGCTAGAGGTCCTGGGTTCGATTCCCCGGTCGAGCAATGTGTTATTGGAGTTTTTCTATAAAATTAAGGGTTGATGCCCGATTAATGGCAATAGGCTCGCCCCCTAAGTACGCATCTGTCTAACCCTTCGGGGAATAAAGACGTGATGGTATGTCGTGTTGCGTACTCTCGTTATTTCTTTGAGCCGGATATCGAAAAAAGAAAATAATGTGTTTGAAGAAACACCCCGAGAGGCAGGGCATAGTGGAATTGAATAACTCACTTACAATTGGAGCTGCCCAACTGGGGAAACATCTACACTTTGCAGAAAATAGTAGCCGAGTAACATAGCACTGTACTACTAGTATTCTATTATCTGTGACTGTACTATGTTGTGTTCCTAACGGTGAGCAAGATCGCCAGAGCTCCGCGAGGAAGCGTTATGTTGGCAGTGGGAGTACCGGTGTTGTGGGTTGTCTACCGGGTGTGAAAAGATTTTTACAGGTTCGGCAACGGGCGAGTGATACCCCAGGTGTTGCAAGCGTTCATATAATAGGGTACATTAACACTATATATACACTTACCATCAGGCGGGACATGTGCTGGTTTTCCACCTAAGCGGTAAAAGAAACCCCAGACCTTCTAACCATACCGTATCTTAGAAATCATTTTGAAATACGATTTAAATACTCCTGGTCACTGCTATTGGCTCCTTCCGAAGCGGCTCCGCCGGTGGCCTCGATGGCTTGTCTCCCCAGCATTTAAAGGACCTCACGAGTGTCAGCGCGGGGGAGGCTGGTGAGACGCTTTTGAAGGAACTCACGGTTTTGACCAATCTCATGCTCTCCGGCAATGTGCACGAGGCCGTCATCGACGTTTTGTATGGAGCAAATTTGTGTGCCCTGCGCAAAAGGGATGGCGGCATTCGCCCCATTGCCGTAGGAAGTACCTACCGTCGTACGGCAGCCAAAATCTGCTGTAAGCTTTACAGCGAGACTATATCTGCGAAATTACAGCCCCTTCAGGTCGGTTTTGGCTCGAAAGGAGGCTGTGAGGCTGCCGTACATGCCCTGTCCACCTATTTACATAGCGGGAAAGGAGAAGTCATACTTAAGGTTGACTTAAAAAATGCTTTTAATTCGGTTAACAGGGACTCCTTGTTGGCACAGATTAAAAAAGAAGTTCCAAAAATCTACAGTTTTCTCTGGCAGTGTTATAGATATCCTTCCAAATTACTCTATAAAGACCACCTTTTAAGTTCCTCAGTGGGCTGCCAACAGGGAGACCCTCTCGGGCCAATGATCTTTAGCTTAGCTATTCAACCCATTATTCGACAGCTGAATTCTAAATTTAATGTGTGGTATTTGGATGATGGCACTCTAGGTGGCGACGTAGATACTGTCTTACAAGACCTTATTTTCTTAAAAAACCATTTCCGATCTATTGGCCTAGAACTCAACCCTTCCAAGTGTGAAATATATATTTCCGACACCACTGACAGACGGACCACTTTCGAGAAATTTGAAAATATTGCTCCTCTTATTAAAAACATTGATAAATGTTCTCTCCGCCTCCTAGGGTCTCCTATTTTGGATGAGTCTTACGCAAATTTCATAGATGAGAAAATTCAAAATTTTAACAATATTTCTGAAAGACTCCTCAAAATTAACATGCATTCAGCACTTACTATCATTCGTTATTGTTGTTTTGGACCCCAATTTAATTATTTCCTTCGCTCTTCCCCTTTATGGAAGCATCCTGAACTTTTGGTAAAAATTGACAGTATCATACTCAAAACCCTATCCAACATTTTGAATGTAGCTTTGGACGACCGAGCCTGGACACAAGCTTCCTTGCCCATCCGTTTTGGAGGCCTTGGCGTCCGAAAAATTTCCAGTATAAGTTTACCGGCATTCTTATCCTCGGTCCACGGTACCGAGAAATTAACCAGGAATATCCTAGCTTTGTCACTGGTTGATTTCGAAATACCGTACGTGACCGAGGCTAAGAATGCTTGGGGTAGCATGTGCCCGAATGCCGACCCACCCTTGAACCCATTTTCCCAGAGGCTGTGGGATGAGCCGCTCTGCAGTTTGATACGGAATGAACTTATTAAAACGTCAATCAATACTGCAGACAAGGCCCGCCTGCTGGCTGTGGGTAAATGGGAGTCAGGGCTGTGGCTACAAGCACTTCCGTCTCCTAACATAGGTACTATGTTGGACGACTCAACTTTCCGGATCGCTGTTTGCCTTCGTCTGGGAGCTCCTTGCTGTGCTCCACATCGCTGTCAGTGTGGTGAAGCTGTCGACAGCCTCGGACACCATGGTTTGTCTTGTAGCAGGAGCGCAGGTCGCATAGCGCGACACGCCAGTATTAATGAAATCATACGTCGTGCTCTTGCCACTGCCGGCGTTCCGGCCATTTTAGAACCGAATGGCCTGGCCCGCGACGATGGCAAGAGACCGGACGGGATGTCATTGCTACCTTGGAAGATGGGTAGGCCTTTAGTGTGGGACGCGACATGCGTCGACACTCTTGCGCCATCCCATCTTCCTAGCTCGGCGGGTTGCGCTGGCGCTGCTGCTGCAACTGCGGAGACCAACAAGCGGCGAAAATATAACAATTTTATTAACTGTTATATTTTTGAACCGTTTGGGGTCGAAACGCTAGGACCGTGGGGTCCGAGTGCACTTTCCCTCTTTAAGGGTATTGCCAATCGCCTGAACGACGCTTCACGTGACCCAAAGGCTGGCGTATACTTTGGTCAAAGAATCAGCATTGCCATCCAACGTGGCAATGCAGCCAGTCTTCTGGGTACCCTACCGGCTGATAGCGATGGGGAGTTCTTTGACGCCCTTTTTTAGTCTTATTTTTCTAGTTTTAATTTAGTTAGTTTTTGTTTTATTTAGATATTTAGGTAGTTATTTTAAGTTATTTAAGTTTTAGATAGTATTTAAATATGTTAATTTATAAATTCTTTTGTCAACAAATTTATCCGCAACGGCTTAAGCTATTATTTATCAATCACACCTATATCATTTTAAATGAAGGTCTTTTGTAGATCTGAAAAAGTAACAAATAAAATATCTAATACTGGATATCAAGAATAATCAATAATCTTAGTTACGTCATTTCCACAAATGTTATTTTATTAAAATATAGTGATATCATAAATTCATGATATTCATCTTTAGCGATCTTTAGCAATTATTATAATTTGGTCTTACATTGAACACGAAAATAATATCGATATCGATTCGAAATCGTAAACAAACACTATCACATCATTAATTAAAATGACAAAACAAAAGAGGGACATAGTCTCGCTACACTTTTTAAAATTCGAGTTTTATGCATTATGTCATAATATATATAAGGCCTATAATTGCCAAAAAACGGTAATTCTGCATTAAGACCTATAATTGGAAATCATAAATGGTGACATCCTATTGGATGATATATAATTGAAATAAAAAAATGACATTTTGATGGATATTTCAAATTTAAATCTTACGTGTATTAGCAGAAGGCTGATATTGTTAGTAAAAAAAATTTGCTAGTCTCGTGGGGAGTGCGGATAGTCTCGTGGGGAGTGCGGGTAGTCTCGTGGGGAGTGCATGCTTGAACTAAACGATTATTTTATACTCGATTATTGAATCGGTAACGTCCTCGATCTTTATTAATAAATTGTAATATGTGATTTAAATAGAAATAAATGAACTTTAATACTTACATACGGAAAATAACTCCATCTTTATCTAAATAAGATATTAGATATTTTTTTGCATACATTAACTGCACATATATCGGTATTTACACGGAGCATTTATGATGACCTTACTGAGCGGAAACGATTCTGTTAATGAAAAATCGATTTCGGAAACAGTTTTGATAAACGCGTTAGATTTTTTAATCCACTACCTTGCCAGAGGGGAATGATCATGAGAGGCGGGTCCTTATAGATAGATAGTCAAAGATCGTACAGTAACTAAACATGACACGCTTGCATAATTTAGTCCTACCGCCATTAGAAAAAATAAAAATATACTTTGACAAAGATTATTAAGGGTACCCTTAGTGCTAAAAAATTGGCCAGTTCTGCAACAAGATGTATTTGTGATGCAATTTACTAATTAAGTGTTTTACAGTTAGTCATCAACAATCACAAATCTTATTCAACCTTGTATCATCCTTACCTATCTATATGTATATCTCCGTTATAACTTGTCATTATCGCCGACATGTAACTTAATTTAAATTGTTAATTTCTCATTTAAGTGAACTGTAATGTTCTTTTGAGAATAAAGATTCTTTAAACCTAACGTTTATTATGCAAAGTTTTGCACGAACTATACGTGCGTGCTAAAATGCTATAAAACTGTGACCGTCACTCTGAAAAAGGGGATTTACATTTTTGCCCTTTGACTAAAAACGTTTTAGATACGTACCTATATCTTATCTAGCGCAAAGAGTATAATAAGAGTAAAATAATAATTTAATTTATGAATGGATAATGAAGTATCGATTAATTTATGGTTAAATTATCATTTTGTGATTTTTTTGAATTTTTCATGCTAATATCTTAAAGTGAAGATGTGTGAATGTCGCACTTGTCGCAGAAGCAAAAGAAGTAGGGTAGGGTGGTAGCCAACGAACCGCGTGTACCTACAGTATGAACCATAGTACCTATCGGCCATACCTACGCAAAGTTGCCAGCTTGCGCAAAAAACATGTCGGGTTCGCTTGCCACGTCGTCGTGAAGTTTGGTCTAGTCGCCGGCGTCGCCGCGCGCTTGTCGCGATATATGTCCGTGTGATCCGCGTTCTTGTGTTTACTCAAACAAAAACGACGAAAAAAACTTGTTCTTGCTCGGACTATGAACGGAGCGCTCCGTCGTTCAAATGTACTAGTTCGGTCTTCTAGTACTATTAGTACAGTAGCTCACTGAAGGAAAAGTGAACAAAAATAATCACTGGGGTCATAGACATAAAGTTCAAAATAGCTTTGTTCTTGATAGTGAGCGACGGTTAATAGTACAGTCGTTCAAACAAATGTAATAATCGAGTTCAAATGAGCGGTGAGCAACGGAGCGCTCCGTCGCTCACTGCTCAGTTTGTAGTTCGTACAGAAATAGAGAGCCAGAGACTACGACGAACGACGACGTAATAAAGGAATGATGTACTAGAAAGGAAAAGGAATAGTTCGTACTAGTCTGTGTCGGGAATCAATTCCTAATAGGACATAGTACATGTACTACACAACTTTAAAAAAACCTGAGTTTCTTTTTGTAGTGTAATAGGTCGCATTTGACCTATATCTTGATAATTTTCGACCCCTTACAAGAGTGCAATCTTCCGTGTCTATACCGTATAATTATAATTGTAGTAGGTATGGTTACATCATGTCGAAAAAGTATAATAAACGGCAAGTCGGCAACATAATAGGGTATTTTACACCATGTAAAAAAAAAATGAAAATGCATTTTTATGATAGATTTTGAAAAAAGTAAACGAGAAACGTTAGTATTTATTAATAAAAATGCAATGTAAATTTTATAATTCAATTTCAAAAATCGTCTTTTTTAATCTGTTTTAAAACGCCATCCGCCATATTGGTTATCGACGTGACGTCACTCGTATAGAAAACAATCTAGACGTTTGTCGTCTCAGAGTAACAATTCAACAATAATTGTTTGTCGTGCTCTGTGTTAGTTTGATTAAAATCGCATCATGGAAGACGGTTTTGTGAAAGCAGAAAGTAGCTTGCTACATATTAGTAATCTGTGGCAGAAAGTACAAATCTACCAATGATCAATACGTTGATGGTGGCAAAATTTTTTGTATCCAATCCCGATTTCTGTTCTGCCGAGTTGAGAAATATTAAAACAGTAATGTAAGTGCCTACTTAACTATCGTATTAAGTTTTGTCTAACAATAAGACCCAGTTTCACCAATTTCTATGTAACAAGGTATTAACTAATCAGCATTTAAAATTAACAAAGCTGTTATGGCTGATCGTTCACCTGAGCCCGCCAAATTCCCGCCAAAAATTGCGAAAAACCAATTGAAATTTAATTGGTTTTTCGCAATTTGTAGGTCTATAACACATTCTAGATTCCTAGCTGTAGTAATTGCGGCATTAGCTATACAATATTCACAACTGAGAATTAAAAACTTTGCTTAATAAACGTTATAGAAGCTAAAATTAGGTACAATCGTTAATTTTGGCCAAAAATGACGATTGTACCTAATTTTAGCTACAATATCGATTTACAAGCAAAGTTTTTAATGCTCAGTTGTGAATATTGTATAGCTAATGCCGCAATTACTACAGCTAGGAATCTAGAATGTGTTATAGACCTACAAATTGCGAAAAACCAATTGAAATTTGAATTTGGCGAGCTCAGGTGAACGATCCGCCTTAAAATGGATATGATATTTATTGAATGATACACAAAGCAATTGAATCCCCAATTTTTGTGGCGTTTTTACACTTTTATTATTGCATTCAGGCACAAGACACCAATGATAAACATTATAACTCATTATTTTCACAAATCGTGTTACTTGGACTTTGGCAGTTGTATTGTTTACCAATGAAGTGACGTCACGAGCCGAAGTAGCATGGCGGCTAGCGTTTTCGCGCGTAAATTCAAAATCATATATTAAAAATCGTTTTTAAGGCATTTTTTGGTTGTGTAAAATTGAAATAAAAATTCTACTGGTTCATTACGATCTAAGGATTAATTTAAAACAGTTTTCAAAAAAAGGTGTAATACCCTATTGTTACTGATTCCGTTTTCTTCATGTCGATATAACCTTTTTCGGATGTACATTTCAGTTTCGCCGTCGTATCATAAAATTATACGATGGTTATGGCCCTGATAAAGAAATAACAATCACCTTTATAATAGAATTTAGCTTAATTCTGCTAAAAATTTTACTTATGTATGACAAATGTCGATATGTGACAACATGACAAAATATAACAAAGATTCGCCGTTTTCTTCGTAAAACGGCCAGCTAGAATTCATCACATTCTCCCCCGCTCTAGTGAGACACGTCGTAGTCTTCTAAATGAGCAGGTAGCCTTCGAGTCCGGCTGCTCTGTCCACGGGTTTCCAACTCCCACGGGTGTCCAACTCCCACGGGTGTCCAACTCCCATACAAAAGTCACTGGACATAGACGCCATATTGGTTTAGTGTTGAATGACGTTTCTGCTTGGCTGTGATTGGTTGTTGCAGACGCCGGTGGCCGCCATTGTTTATTTTTAAGGCTGATCGTTCACCTGAACCCGCCAAATACAAATTACAATTGGATTTTCGCAATTGTTAATTTGAATTTGGCGGGCTCAGCGAAACGATCAGCCTTAATTCTTGACAGTTGACATGACATTATTGACATTAATTAATACCACTATAATATTATACTCTTTGATTAATACTGTACTTACTGTGTTGATCGAGTGAATGTTCAATATCCTCTCCGTTATAACTGTAATATAACCCAGTGTTTGCAATTACTTTTGCTACATGCAAATGTATTAGGGTCATTTTCACAAAAAGTGTACATTCGGGTTTTGGGGGTGTACCACAACTTTTGATAAATATTTAACGAATAATTTCCACATTTAAGAAAAACAACACTAAAAATATGGATCTATGGTTAGCTTTTAACAATATTATATGTTGTTGCTACATAAAAATACAGTCATAATACCGTAATTTAAAAAATACTAGTTGAAGGTATTTTAACGATGTCCCACTACCAATTACAGTAAAATAACATAACTTTTATATATAGTGTTGACTTATTTATACTAATGTGATTGATTTTTCGGAAAGTAGAGTTTATTACGATTCTTTTCATAATTGCAGAAAAAGTGTAACATTACACAAAATATTTAAATAATTGTATCTAAGTGAGGACATAAATTAGCTAAGGTGGAAAATTCCCTTCCGAAACCCCATTTTTTTTACAAAAGGTCGCAATTAAAACTTCCTCTTACATATATTTTTGTCGATTGGCAACATTTGTAAGGCTGTCATTGACTGTACCACAATGATTCGTCAATTTCACGGCGACCAGCGGACGATGAAACACGCACTTTAGTAACGGTCTGTTTTCGATATTCCACAACCGCAACCAATTTCGAAGTAAGTACTACAATTTTATTCCTTGTAAATTATTTTGAAATCATTATAAACTTTCAGTGAACCCAATTTAATACCAAGCTTGTTGGTCTGATGTGTTATTTAAAAATAAATTAAACAAAAATGTTTTAAGGTAGACTTCCGATACTTCCGTTCCGTTACCAAAACGCAGGTAACGTAGAATTGGAACTAAAAAGTTTCGGAATGGAATTCTTAGGAAGATGGTACATTATATTCATGTCACTTTGTGACTGTGATAAGAATTTTAATGTTCAGAATTAATTTAATAATTTGATTACATTTGACGATGTGCAAAATTTATAGCTTTGGAGTAGGTAATAATAATGTTTTCATATATTTTTTTTAGTAGCAAAAATTGTTCATATTGTACACAATTTGCAATATTTTGAATAAGCAATATTTTCAAATCTTTTTGTTAATTTAATGTACAATAATCTTAATAATTCTATTCCGTTACTGGAACAGTCAATTCCGTGACTGTCCTATTTTATACATACATACATACACTCACGCCCTTCTCCCACAGGGGTAGGCAGAAACTATAGACTGCCACTTGCTACGATTCTTGCATGCCTCTTTTGCTTCTGCGATATTCATACATCTTCTCATACATACGCGCCGGTTGCGAGTACTACGCACCTGACCTTTTTGAAGGACTTCGCCAATAAGATCGGTGTAGGTCCTTCTAGGTCGACCTCTTTTGACGTTGCCGCTGATATGCGCCTTATAAATTCCTTTCGTTAATCGTCTTTCATTCATTCTCTCAACATGTCCAAACCATCTCAGCATATTCCTTTCAATACGTGTCACTACATCATCTTTCAGTCCGCAACGTTGTCTTATCACACTATTTCTCAATCTATCATTCCGAGTTACACCACACATACTTCGCATGGAACGCATTTCCACCGCATTTATTCTACTTTCATGCCTCTTCTGCCACACCCAACATTCACTTCCATACATAAGTGTAGGTACCATTGTGGATAGCCAACCGTGCCTTTTTCGACACACACTGATTAGCCACAACCGCATGCATAGCACCATTCACTTTATTTCCATAAATATATTTTATATATTTATATCAAATATATTTATATAAATATTGTAAAACCAATTGTAATTTGAATTTGGCGGGCTCAGCTAAACTATCAGCCTTAATATGTGCGGGAATTTAATTCTTTATTAATAGTATTATTTATAGTATTTATTGTACAGACCATTTATAACATGTTTGGTAAAAAATATCACATTATTTTATTTCAATAGCACTGTAGCTTATGGTAACATTGTTGTAATACTTTTCATATTATTTAACTGGCAACATTAAACAATATGGTCGCTGAAACTTGTGTTTATGTATGTTAGTGTTTCGTGTTCATTAAATGATGAATTATTAGTTTTTTCAGTGTTTTATCTACTTCAAACTTCGAGTTAAGATCTCTTCTTGGTCCTGATATGAGATTATATTTGGAAACCAATATTATTCTACCATTAAACTATAAATAAATGAAAACGTATACCTGTATTATATATATATCTATCTACCTACCTATAGCTATCTATAGAGCGTTTGTTTGTTACTATTAGGAAATGCAGATGTCGCTTCATAACTTCAAATCGGGATGCCTCAAATTGACTCAAGAGGGCTCTCTTGTACAACTATATTATTATACTCTTTGGTCTGTGCCCTCTTTAGTAAATTTTATTGTGTGTGACACTAAAATACTACATGAGGCTGTGTCAGACTTTTTTTTTTTTTAAATTATGGCGCCACACTTTTTGTGTATTTGCCAGTGTCAAGTAATAAAGTAATCAAGTACTATTCAAAGAATATCTCCCATCATGGGGTTGTATTATGGCACCACATTTGTGTTCGCCAGTGTCAAGTAGTTCAGTTGCCCCAATAAAACGGTAGAAACTTTATTGAAACTTTATTGGCTTCGATGGAGTTTAGGAGTGAACCCAAAAAGTCACGATTTATAATTTTATATCATTTGCCTACACTCTCACACGTTCACGAACACTTAATGGTTAATTATCCACCATAATTACACATTAAACTTCGGAGAAATTCAAGTTTTGAAAAATAATATAAAATCGACAATGTGCACTTTACATTTTCCCGCCTAAACTCCCTGGCAGACTTCTATAGGTTATGTAAAGATATTGAGACCTAGATATTTTAATTCAGATACTATTGAAAACTTTTTGGTCAGGAAAGGGCATATAGTTACATTATAGCATAATTTGGTGTACAATAAAGAATATAATAAATGAATAAATAAATAGTTACGTTACTGCAATAATATATTTTTTTGAATAATGAAAATACTTTGTGTCGATAAAGTACTTTCATTTTCAAAAAAAAAATCTGAGCTGCCACAGCTTCATTTGCACCTTTAAATCGTCATTGATAACCAGGATTATAAAATTTCACAATCAAACATTTAACTGTGAGGATGATCTGGCTGATCAGATCAAATTTACAGTCAATTGTTTATGAAGAATGAGAAATAACAGACAACATAGAGTCGGGTCATCCAAGTACAGAACAAATACTTGTGATGCCGCGGGGCTATACTGCAGGATATGGAAAATATGAGAACAAATTAAGCTTATATGTGCTTCCTGTAAAAATAGTCTCACAAGTGAACAAAGTACATAATATCCAAGAATGGATGAGCAAACGGGAATATACCATATCAAAAAACCGGTCAAACTACCCATCCATAGAAGCAGGTGTTTCGGTACAGTTATAACTGATACAATTGAATACTTTGAACATAATGCCCATCTTGATAATGTAGCATTGAATGCAAAAACTATAATTTTATCTAAGCATTCATTTGATTTCCTTGACTGTACCAAACACAAGACAACTTTGAAGAACAAGATGGTCCTCAATTACTTCATTTCCATATCTGTAAGGTTTTCTATAGTGAATAGGGTATTACACCTTTTTTTGAAAACTGTTTTAAATTAATCCTTAGATCGTAATGAACCAGTAGAATTTTTATTTCAATTTTATACAACCAAAAAATGCCTTAAAAACGATTTTTAATTTATGATTTTGAATTTACTCGCGAAAACGCTAGCCGCCATGCTACTTCTGCTCGTGACGTCACTTCATTATTAAACAATACAACTGCCAAAGACCAAGTAACACGATTTGTGAAAATAATGAGTTATAATGTTTATCATTGGTGTCTTGTGCCTGAATGCAATAATACAAGTGTAAAAACGCCACAAAAATTGTGGATTCAATTGCCAAGTGGTACTAAAATGAGAAAAACTTGGTTGACACTGGCAAGAAGAGATCCAAAATTATTGTCCACAAAGACTATAAGTACTGTATTTCTGTGAAGACCACTTTGATGTAAGTATGCGTTATAAATAGTATGTTAACTAATAAACAAAAAAAACTTCGTTAATATTACAATTTCATAATTTGTACCTAATGTATTTATAGGTTATATTATGTACCTATATTAAGTAGTGAGTTTAGCTTCTTTAACGTTTATTAAGCAAAGTTTTTAATGCTCAGTTGTGAATATTGTATAGCTAATGCCGCAATTACTACAGCTAGGAATCTAGAATATGTTATAGACCTACAAATTGCGAAAAAACAATTAAATTTCAATTGGTTTTTCGCAATTTTTGGCGGGAATTTGGCGGGCTCAGGTGAACGACGAAGCCTTAGCAGCTTTGTTAATTTTAAATGCTGATTAGTTAATGCCTTGTTACATAGAAATTGGTGAAACTGGGTCTTATTGTTAGACAAAACTTGATACGATAGTTAGGTAGGTACTTACATTACTGTTTTAATATTTCTCAACTCGGCAGAACAGAAATCAGGATTGGATGCAAAAAAAATTGCCACCATCAACGTATTGATCATTGGTAGATTTGTACTTTCTGCTTTCACAAAACCGTCTTCCATGATGCGATTTTAATCAAAATAACACAGCACGACAAACAATTATTGTTGAATAATTGTTACTCTGAGACGACAAACGTCGTCATCGAGTGAACGAGTGACGTCACGTCGATATCCAATATGGCGAATGGCGTTTTAAAATAGATTAAAAAAGACGATTTTTGAAATTGAATTATAAAATTTACATTGCATTTTTATTAATAAATACTAACGTTTCTCGTTTATTTTTTTCAAAATCTATCATAAATATGCATTTTCATATTTTTTTTGCATGGTGTAAAATACCTACCCTATTGATGCAAGATAGAATAGAATTCTGAAGGGCACAGATATACATAATAAGGCTATACAATTGTGACTTGACTGCAATGCAAAAAAATTATAATTGAAAAATAAATCATTTAATATGTAATGGGTTTTTTTAATACTAAATTATGTCCAATTTTTCCCTAAAAATAATGCAATAAAATGAATCCTGCATAATGCCACAGTTTGTACGATTTTTGCAGTCATATTAAAAAAAACAAACGTCATATGACAATAAAAATCCCGAGCACTACGTCCAGTTTTGTTTGAGAGTTGGCGGTCTGATATTAGTATCTCTTAGTAGTCTGACTAGTCTGTGGTCTGTGCTCCTTACCTTACTCCTTTACCGTACAACTATAATATTATTATACTCTGCCTTTACCTCTCTATGTCGGGCTTGTAAATTTTTTTATTTTTTTTTGCCGTCTACTTTATTGCGAATATTGCGATTGCGAATGCAGCTCTAGTTGAAATTGAAATAGATTTCGCATTGTTTTCGGTTTAAAAGAGCTTTTTCCAACAATATGTTACGCAATTGGAGAAGAGTCTTTTTTATCAATAATAAGTGCGCGCTTAACCTCCAAAAGAAATTCTTTCTGTCGAATGAATATAAATGTATAGAAGCTTGGAATGAAATGAACTCTGCTGCTGTGTTCAATAAAATAAATATACATGATTTCTATAATGTCCTTGATCAAAATTATGCTTCAAAAGGTGTAATTAGTGCAATTGATGTTGATATGTTTGCTAATGCGATAAAAGATGCCAGCCATCTCGATGAACTGAAGGACTTGCTTCACAAACTCAGGACAACAGCGGAAACAGGTAACATGTTGCAATCAACACATCAAGCCACTGTACGGAATTTTATGGAATTTGGTGATATGAAAGAGCTGGTTGAAATAATAAAAGACCCTCTTAGCTTTGGTATTTTTCTTGATAACTATACTGCAAATATTTTATTAGACAAATTGATAAAATTACTGAATTTCGAACTTGCTGCTAGAGTAGCTTCTATAATAATGCTGCAAGAAGAATTCAATAATGAAATTACATGCACATTATGCCAATATGCCTGCTACAAGTATATCACAGTAAACACAGAGGTACCGGCAGAACCATCAGCACCTATAGAAAATAATAAGAAAGTCGAAGAAATCAAGATCAGAGTTAAGTACCTTAGAAATCCATACTTTGATGATCATTTTGACATAAAAGATAACCTTACATTATCTGGTAAAACTTTAGCATGGATCTCAGAAAGAGCCACTGACAATTTGAACAATAACTTGCAAATCATTGGATGGCTTATTTACAAAAAATATGATAAATTATTTTCCTTCTGTGAGAAAATTTGCAATGAGAGTTCATTTAAAGTTTATAGTGAGGTTTTAGAACTATTGTATAAAGAGAATGCTGGTGCAGAAGCTGAATCTAAGCTGATATTAGAAAAGTGTATTTCTGTTTTGGCCAAAGATGAAAAAACCCTCATAGACACATCTTTAGAAGATTCACTGAAAATTGCAATTGAAAATGCTATCAACAAATCACACAAGAATGATGTATCACATCAAGAACAGGTCTGTATGATTATTATTATTCTTTTATAGATATTCCAACTCAATCTGTTTTGCTATGGTTGTAGTAGAAAACAGCAATATAAACAAGTAGGTACTTATTTGCTCAGTAAAGAATCTTAATCCAGAAAATTGACCAGCACCTAAATATATTTAATTTGCGTGTGGGGCACCATACTCAGTACGACGCGTGTACGTTACCCTAGCAGGAAAGTAGCTCCTAGAGTGATATGAGTGGAACATATAATTAGTGCGGAATCTGCTGTAATTGTGCGCCACATAAAAAAATTGTGTGCTTTGTAGTTTTGAAAAAAAAAAACCAGAAAAACTATTCCTGCTGGAGTAACGTTCCTCCAGCAGGAAAATTCTAAATGAATGATCGGAATGAGAAATATTGTATATGGGCAGAGAGCTTATATTTGTGCATAAATGTGCGCCAAAAATATAATTTGTGCGTCTTCAGGTTTTCGAGATATTGCATTTCTTGCTGGAGTAATGTTTTGCAAAATTGTGTATCTCTAAAACCATTGCATGTGCTTCTGTAGAATAATCACACACAAGTAGCTCTTTTTTTTTTTTATTATGGCGCCACACTTTTTGTGTATTTGCCAGTGTCAAGTATTAGAGTAATCAAGTAATATTTCCCATCATGGGATGATAATATGGCACCACACTTTCTGTGTTCGCCAGTGTCAAGTATAAGTTGTTCAGTTGCCCCAATAAAACGGTAGAAACTTTATTGAGGCTTTCATGGAGTTTAGGAGTGAACCCAAAAAGCCGATTTTCAATTTTATATCATTTTCCTACACTCTCACACGTTCACGAACACTTAATGGTTAATTATCCACCATAATTACACATCAAACTTCGGAGAAATTAAAGTTTTGAAAAATAATATAAAATCGACAATGTGCACTTTGCATTTTCCCGCCTAAACTCAAGTAGCTCTTTATTTGTGCGTTTTGAGTTTTAGCAATATTATTTAACATACATACATACCATCATGCCTGTATTCCCTGAAGGGTTAGGCAGAGGCTTACTAATGTACCCCAACATTTCGCCGGTATGTTTAGGTCCCATGTAATAGGGGGCGAGCCTATTGCCATTAACCGGGCACAAATTCCTAACTCCGAGCTGCTTAATATAAGCGTCAAGAAGAACCGAATACAGTTTTCAGCTGGCTTATAAGTTTACTCATTTCGGCGCTGCGATATTTTTTCAGGTTTTCAAAAAAGCGCTATTACTTGAAAATTATAAATATTTTCTTAAATCTAATTCTGTCACAAATACGCACAAATAAACAGCTGCTTGTGTGTGTTTATTCTACAGAAGCACATGCAATGGTTTTAGAGATACACGATTTTGCAAAACATTACTCCATGAGTAGCTCTTTATTTGTGCGCATTTGTGACAGAATAAGATTTATGAAAATATTTATAACTAGCTTCTGCCCGCGACTTCGTCTGCGTGGACTTCAGATAAAAAGTAGCCCATGTGTTATTCCAGACTATAATCTATCTCTGTGCCAAATTTCATCCAGATCCGTTCAGCCGTTCTGGCGTGAAAGAGTAACAAACATCCATCCATCCATCCATCCTCACAAACTTTCGCATTTATAATATTAGTAGGATTTTCAAGTAATAGCGCTTTTTTAAAAACCAGAAAAAATTTCGCAGCGCCGAAATGAGTAAACTTATAAGCCAGCTGAAAACTGTATTCGGTTCTTCTTGACACTTATAACATAACATACCATCACGCCTGTATTCCCCGAAGGATTAGGCAGAGGCATACTAATGTACACCCACAGTTCGCCGGTATGTTTAAGTCCCATGTAATAGGGGGCGAGCCTATTGCCATTAACCGGGCACAAATTCCTAACTCCGAGCTGCTACTGGGAATTTCATAGAAAAACCCAATAACACTGCTCGACCTGGGAATCGAACCCAGGACCTCTAGCGTAGCAGTCGCGGTTAGGACCACTTGGCTATTGAGGCAGTTTTTATTATATCAAAAGTATTTATTTATTTAAAGCAGGGATTACACCTTCCTTATAAGTCACACCCTTATGAAGAGGTCCATTCTGTCGGAAGAATGATTGATTGTCTTCGTCTTCAAAATCCGTTGCCGAATCATCCGATTCATTTCGCTTCCACGAATGCACAATTCATCAGTCAAATTTATCAATACTACTGTCGCTTTCCTTACATTCTTAATCGATATTTTTTATTTTCTTTATTGCATAATGCCTTCCAAACCGACAAACTGAAATCGACTATATTCTCAGAACGCAATGAGCCTGCGGTTCACATACGGACGTAAAACTCACACAGGTACAAGGATGCGAGCGGGTAGGAGGCAGCGCGCTGGTGACTGTGGTGGACGCCCCGTGCACCCGGGCTCTTCCATCTTCCCCTTTGATACCATAATTGTATGCATTCTGCGCAGCAGCTCGCGCCTATGTTCAGCCCGGCCAAAAAGATTGGAGAGTACTGTACTTTCATTAACAAAGAAATGCTGATATCTAATAGTTTCAAGTCTATCGATAGATGTATTTTCTCTCAACTGTAATGCAATTAACTAGGTTTATCAATTAAGTACTGGAACTTAATTCCGTATTAATTGTATTATTTATAGTATCTAGTCTACAGACTATTTAAAATGTGTTAAGTAAAAAATATCACATTATTTTATTTCATCCAGCTCTGAGGATTAAACAGCAACATTACACAATATGGTCACTGGGTCGCTGCCTCAGGTCGCTGCAACTTACGTTTACGCATGTTTGTGTTTCACACATACACACACACACACACACACACACACACACACACACAGATTCCCATAAATCTTAAATCTCAAGAAATAATGACCACACTACAACTAATAGTGTTGGGGTAGTGAATGATTTTGTGTGAAGGATGAATGATAAAAATGGTTTAATATAAAATCAATCTTAAGATTTTTGTAAAAAATAATATGTGAAATGTAAAAATCTATATATATAAAAGAAAGTCGTGTTAGTTACTCCATTTATAACTCAAGAACGGCTGAACCGATTTGGCAGAAAATTGGTGGAGAGGTAGCTTAGAACCAGGAGACGGACATAGGACACTTTCTATCCCGTTCCCGTGGGATGTGATGACAGACCGAATTCCACGGGGGCGAAGCCGCGGGCAGAAGCTAGTAATTAATAAAAGTATCTTTAGAGTTAGGAATTTGTGCCCGATTAATGGCAATAGGCTTGCCCCCTATTACATGGGACCTAAACATACCGGCGAACTGTGGATGTACATTAGTACGCCTCTGCCTAACCCTTCGGGGAATACAGGCGTGATGGTATGTATGTTAATGTTTGATATAATACTTTATGGTAAGCATAACGTATAAAATAAAATCCATCTACTTACTGATCTAATACTAAATAGGATATTTGCATTAATAATTTTCCATTTGACTACCATGCGCAAGAAGGCGGGTGCAACAACTTCAGCCCGGCCAAAAAGATTGGGCTATCTATAGACCAATCGTTACATACCTTCAGATTTTTTTAAAACCGATTCCTTAGGCATTTATTTTGTAAACATGGCGCTTTACCAAGATATTTCCCATGATATTTCTTGTTGGTAGGAAGGCATGCTCCATAGTAAAACTTTCAAATCCTGACTTGGTTGAAGTCTGACTGTTGGTTTTATAAGTATGTAATATGCCAATGGATAGATATGCAAACTAACACTAGGGCTAACATTTAGAGACTAGTTTGAATGACTTTCATATCATAATTATATTATATAATATCATAATTAAATACAAATTTGACTGATATAGGCATACAATTTTATAATCTATACTAATATATAAAGCTGAAGAGTTTGTTTGTTTGCTTGAACGCGCTAATCTCAAGAACTACTTGTCCGATTTGAAAAATTCTTACAGTGTTAGATAGTCCATTTATTGAGGATGGCTATATATGACGAAGTCGCGGGCAGAAGCTAGTAAATTATAAACTTACTATATTTTTTCAGCGGTTCCAGGCATGGGCAAGAATAAGAGATGAAAAACTTGAAGAACAAGCCAAAAGGCTAGACCGGGCACGACGAATACAACAAATAGAGCAAAAACTATATGAAATGAAGGATAGGGAGCAAATGTTATGGTTCTTTGATAATGAAGACAAAATTGACCTGGAAATAGAAGAGAAAGATAAACTTGTTGTGAAATCCACATCAAATAAAACTGCAACTAAAACATCTGATGAACATTATATTCCACCAGAGATTCTGCCTAAAAGGAAATAACATCTCTACATTTAAGTATAGTGTAAAAGTAATAATAGATAATAGGTTTATAATTGCTGAATAAAATTAAATACCAATACTTATATTATTATTTGTATCTCCATTTGGGTATCACGGCATGCCTCCCGTGAGGATGACATCCGGTACTTTGGAAGGCTTGCGGGGCTTTCCCGCTATTACGCCATTAGACATTTCCACCCCCAAGCATATAGCTCTGGCAACCCCCCTCTGGCCAGCCGTTTAAGGCAAGACAGAGTTGAAAGTCCTGCGGGCGCTCTTGGGTTTCGACTCCAGCTACCCAATATGGGCAAACTGGAGACGAGGCCCTGACCGACTCTCTGGGGCACTAAGGACCGCAGTGTCGCCACTCACCATCAGCTCGCCACAAGCTGCCCTGCGGTTTGTACGCTTTTCTTTAAACCTTATGACACATTTTGTAAAAAGGTTTGTAAAAAGCGATTCTAATCTACCCTCCAGTTTGACGTTAGTCTCATGATGAGGTAACGCTTGTCCCAGAAGGGGTTATATATATTATTATTATTATTGAGAAATACGGCTCTAGCTATTGGCGCAATATACATTGCCAAGGTACACAAGTCTTAAATTACGGTATTTCTGGGTATTTTTAAACAGCAGCGGCCTCTCACGCCCTTTTTTTTTTTTTTGGTGCGTGTGGAAAATCCTCATGTACTTCCGACGCCCGGGGAGGCGGCGGGGCGTGTCGGACTCCACCCAGAGTGGGTAACCTACCGACTAAAAACCACACGGTGTTCCTTCTTGCACGTTTGCGTCGGGGGCTACGGGAAACAGAAAATTCGTCCGCGGCCCCCGACTGGTGCCGCCCCGCCGCAGCGGGCCCTGTCTGCAGATTATGTAGGGGGGGAGTGAGGCGTTGGACTCCCCCCATCGCCTTAGAGGGGCGCGCGTGGAACAATACGCGCCACCGCCTCGGGTCCTATAAAGGGGGTGTGGCCCGACGTCCCCGCGTCTGCCACCCCCGGACCCATTTATGGAGATTGGAAGAGGGCATTGTCGGCCCTCCTCCGACGTCCGGTGCGCCGGCTGCGGATCGGGTTAGTGCTGGCGGCCTCTCACGCCCTATGACAAGCACTAGCAAAATGTCAACTTGCGAGAAAGATAATAACACGATGAATGATAGGCAACTTTTGATTTACTTAGGTACTTCAGTTAGGTGAAAATTACACACGTTAATGTACTTAGGACGTACTAAGTTTCCATGTTTGATTTTGCACGAGCTCTACCGATTTTCATATGAATTCAGTGATGAATCATCAATTTGGCGGTACTAATATTTTAGGGCCGATTTTCCAATCCTCAGATAAGCAATCGGATAGCGTTTATTCGTTGAATAGCATAAGTATGTTTGCATTTGACAACGAACAGATTCTGGCTCTTCCTCCGCACACCGGAGGAAATGTCAAACAAGAATGACATCTGCTTGACAATAGAAAAAAAGTTGCCCTGTGTCCTGTCCTTGTCTAACATTCATGAGACCTGTATATTTGTTTCACTTCTCTGCAATTAGTGACGTCCGAGTAGCAATATTCGGCCAGATAACTATCCGTGGAATAAATACTAATTGAAAAATTGGTAGCCAGTTATTGAACTCTTAAACAGTCTAATAAATTTATTCATCGAATAGTTATTAGCCGTTTTATCTGATAATTGAAAAATTGGCACATAATCACATAACTTTAATGTGGCACAATTGTATTGAAAACTAGCTGGCCTGACAGACATTGTCATCTCCAGTTTCAACTAACAACAATGAAATTATAAAGTTAAAAAGAGGTAGACACGTTATCTTTCTCAAAAGTGAAGATCGTTTGGTAGTCAATGACTTCTCCAGTGTGTCATAAGCGGTTGAGCGAGCTGCAGTTGGTGCGTTTGACAGCGCTATTGACAGCAGTAAATATTAATTTTATACAAATATTACGTCCTGTGCTGCACAAATTATTATACTAAAGTAAGAAAAGAGCATGGAGTATCTTATTACAAGTAAGTAAACCAATTCCTTCTAAGCTTCTGTTTATTTTTTTAATATTTTAATTCAAACAAAGCATAAGACGCTGACAACAGCTAAATGAAATTCGATGTTTCGGTATTTTAACCACGCCCATTATTACTCCGATAACTAAGCGCTTTTTTAAAAGAGCGGTGATACAGCGAACTACCTAATAAGAAACAGTGACGCGATCAAGAATGAACAATCAAGGCAATAGATGGCGCTGGTATGTATTTATTGCTCTGTAAGAAGAGCTAGAAAAAATTAGACAGGACGAATAAAAAAATCGTATGTATATGAATTATCTCTACTATTATAAAATTGTAAAAAAGACAAGTGGGTTAGGGTATATAAAAGTCTGCGAACTCAAAAATGTGATTTTTAAAATTCTTGTCTGTTTTTTAAAAACTGGTATACTTCTTATATCAAATAATTCAACGGATCCTGAGATACAGCTTGCCCTCTCCGATGTATAGAGACCCATACAAAGAAGAGAATATCAATGTTGGTTTTTTATTTTTACTCCTAATATAGCTTTATGCGAGCGAAGCCGCGGACAAAAACTAGTATCTTTATATTTTTAAATATTATATGAAACTTTATTTGAATGAATTAAAAACAATATACCGTAAACGAAAATAAAAACCCAAACTACTACTACTACTTTATTAGCAAATTTTTTGCCTTTTTTATATATATACTAGCAAAAAGCGGAGCTTTACGAAGGCTCGCGAAGTTTTATTGCCCAGTATTTTTTTAAATCTTGACACACGACTTGGGACGTATCCACTCACCTACATGAATATCGGTCCGGGCTACGATTCCCATTTTTGTTCTGAATTTCAATTAAAACCTATTAAATAATTAAGTGATGAGTCTGGTAGAACTAAAAACAGCTTCCTCCAGATTTTCTCGTAGTTGAGTGAATATGTGTAGGTTGTGTGTTAGTCGGAGGTTTCGAAAATGTTATTTAATCCTTTTACGAGTACATTGTGGGTTTTTGTCAAACTTTTTAGTTAATTCTTCTGAACTCTCTACTCATTAACTAAGTTACTTCTGAATATCAACGTTGTATTGTAAAGACTGCATCATATTAGTAGATTTTTATAAATTATTTAGTTTCTTAAATAAACGATACGCACTGTTCATCAAGGTTCATCTTCAAGGTTCTGTACTCTAATTCTTAAAGAAGAAGAAAGCAATTGTAGAAAAATTGCCAACTAATCATCGAATGACAGTCGTAGTAATGGAATAATTTCTCATTGAGGTTCTAAAATGACGTATTAGGCTCTAGAGAAAAGCCTGTACCTACCCCAATTTAATATTTCGTGTTCACTCAGGCGAGGCCCGCAAAAAAAGTCCCGTGACGTGAATTCGAATAATATTATTTTCAGTTTTTTCATTCATTTTTTAAGTATACCACAAGAATGTACGGGTTGTGGAATAGTGATGTTGTTGGTGGAATTGTTACTTAAAATATTAGCTGTGAAAATTATGCTATATTGTGGGTTTAGATATCGATATTCATTACGACTGTGAAGTTTAAACAAAGAAAACAGAATTTTCAAAAAGACACGTACTTGGTTGTGTCTTTTTGATCATGTTTAGATTAGACCCATCACGACTGCGGAGTTTCGCTAGCTAACTTATTTTGACCCTGTTCAATGGGCAAGAGACAATAAACAAAGCTGCGAGTATTTTCCTATACGTCCAGTTCTAAGATAGTCATAGGTCTATGCAAATGTGAGTAGTTTATAACTGGACTTATTTGTGACTTTCCCGCTTAAAGCGGGGATAACGACAAAAAAAAATAGCATCCCCTTTGGATGCTATTTTTTTTTGTCGTTATCCCCGCTAAATAATAAAATTATACCAACGCTACGTATAATATAAATAATTATTATATACTTATAAAATTACAATTTCTGACGCTTGACCAGTTTCTAAACTGTTCGCCAAACGTCTCTTATTCCTGTAAAGAAAATTAAATAATTCAAGGAAATAAATTAATAATTATTCTAAAAAAGTAAAATCTTAAAATAAAATAACTAAATTAAAATAAAATCTTAAAATAAATATAATAGTCGACAGTAAGTAGCGAACTCGAAACTCCGGAATCCGAATCTCTGCGCATACCACTAGACCAGTCGAACACTGTTCATATTGACGAATTTACGCTATCAGTTGTAGAAACAATATGACATTATAAAAACTGTAATTACTTTACTACTTCCATGAGATGTTTTCGTTTGTAGTGTTTGCGTTTGTAGTGCGCTTTTTGGCTGGCCTCCGGCATTTTCGTTTGTTTTCCATTTTTCACAGCCAATATGAACACTATCTAGAACTGTATTTATATTTACAACGTAGAACTCTAAATGTTTATATTTACAGCTTAGAACTATATTTATAGTACAGTTATATCCTTTAGCAATGTTGTGTTAATTTTATTGGGAACAACATAAAATAGGTATGTAGGTATTGTTATGTTTGAAATTTTAATACGGCAAAAATACGTAATGAACGGATAGCGCGCGGGGCGAAGCGACATACGTCCATCTAGCAGCGCGTCTATGCGATCATCGGATAGTCGGACTGCATAGAACAGAAAGAGAAGCGCGATGACGCGACATTCGCAACTTTTAACAAAACCATAAAACATTTAATTACTTATAAAAAAGTTAAGTAGTCGAAAATATAAGACAACGAAATTATGTATTTAAATATGATACGTTATTGTTATTAGTTTTACCAACTAACATTGACTAGTAGTACAGATATTTTATTTGGAAGGTCGTTTTAAGAGGTCAGTTTACCATTTTTTTGTATCGAGAAAACTTTTCAAAAACGTGTTTTAAATTCAACGAAATTTTCCGGAATACGTTCAAGATTAAGAGGGCGCATAAAGCTAAAATGCCTACTTTATATTTGATTGTACATGAAAAACTCTGGACTATAGTTAATTAAAAAATCAGCATGAGTAACTACATTATATTTTCGAGGGTTGCATCTAAACAAAAACATAAACTAATTAATTTTATTCGATAAAAAAAAATCACGAAGTAACCTCTAATTATCTCATTTTTTCGATTTATATTCAATATGGCAAATACTATTAAGATTAAAAAAATACTATTAATTGTATCTATATATGGCCCAGGGTTGTGTCTAAGCATTTTATAGAATTCCTTTTAATTTCGGATTTATGACGATAAAACACTTTTGGCACTTACTACGTTGTTATTACGCGGAAGAATTCATTTTCCGTCGCATGTTGCGGGAGCTTCAAGCATATTTCTATTTCACAGTTCAGTTGCTCACGCTCTGTTGAGACGAGTGGACTGCGCTCAAATTTTATCGGCTCTTTATCGATCACGTTGAGGGAAATAAAAATGAGATGTTTATGTATGTGTATGGTAGGTATTTTAATAGTTATTAGTTTAAATGTTATATTGTATTGTATTATAGTATTTTGTATTATAATATGGGCCTTGTAGCCTGAATTAAATAAATAAATTACTAAAAAAAGTAGGTAGATAGGTACCTACTAAGGGAAATAAGAAAAAAAAAATTGAAGAGACCCTAAATAAGAACTAAAAAAGTTAAAAAAAGAAAGGATGAATAATTGTAGAAGGTAAGTTTGTGATATACTTACATAAACCTATGTTTTACGTGTAAAAGATAAAATACGTAACTTCATTCATTTGCGAAAGTTAGTGTCTGCAATTTTAGATTTTATTACAAGACGCATAGGATCTAAATTAGTTTCTCCCACCGTACACAATTTTGTGGTCACTTACACTGTAGTGATGAGATGAGATCTTTCAAGTCTTGATAAGTTACGGAACAATATTATGGATCTTACTAATTGTATAAAAATAAATCCCAAAATAATATTATCTATTGCCGCGCTTCATTCGATACTCGACTGGTAGGCAACTATAACAACTACGCGTGTAGTGTATAGCATATGCAAAATAAACAGATGCTTTTAGTTGATATCTTTGTGTTTGTTCGATGCAAATTATTATGTCTATTTCAAAGTATTATAAGTCCATTATGTATTGATATTGAAATGCGAAAGTGAGTTTGTTTGTTTGTTACACTTTTACGCCTAAACAACTAAACTGATTTTTAAAACTTCCCAATAGAAAGCTACAGTATCAGCGAATAACAGTCTGTATTTTTTAAATTTAAAGTTTAATTAAAGGGAACTTTAATTTTAAAAAGACTTGAAGGCAAAACAATTTTGATACCTTACAACCCAAGGTATCAAAATTGTTTTGCCTACAAAAGACATTATTGATACTACCTTGATACTACCTTCTCATCTGGGCAGTCAATTTGTAATTGTAAAATAATTTTATCGTCTTTTTCAATCTGATTTTTAAATGTCTAAAACGCTATCCGCCATATTGGATACCGACGTGACGTCACTCCGATAATACACAATCTAATGTTTGTCGTGCTCTGTGTTATTTTGAAAATTTTACAAGGTATTATCACGTTTGTGGACTTTTATCCTTTATAGCTTCTGCCCGCGACTTCGTCCGCGTAGCGTGATGATATATAGCCTATAGCCTTCCTCAGTAAATGGGCTATCTCACACTGATATATTTTTTCAAATCGGACCAGTAGTTCCTGAGATTAGCGCGTTCAAGCAAACAAACAAACAAACTCTTCAGCTTTATATATTAGTATAGATAGATAAAGATTGATTATTATTAAAATCCACACTATCTGATTTCAAAAAAAGACGGTTTTGTGAAAGCAGAAAGTACAAATCTACCAATGATACTATGTTGATGGTGGCAAACATTTTTGCATCCAATCCCGATTTCTGTTCTGCCGAGTTGAGAAGTATTAAAACAGTAATGTAAGTAACTATCGTAACAAGTTTTGTCTAACAATAAGTATAATATAACAATACGCCTATATTCCCCAGTTAGTCAGAGGCGTACTTACTAATGTACACTCACATTTCACCGGTACTACTACACAAAATAACATTTCATAATAACAGGAATAAAATTGTTTCATTCATCTGATTATTTTGCGTATACTATACGCGTTGAGCGAGTGCAGCAGCTTGTCTTTTGGCGCCAAACAGCGCTGACATCGCGTTCGATGTGAGGGGACGGGAAGGGCGCGCGGGTGAAATCTAAAATTTTGCTGGCTTTATGCGCGCTCTTAATATACATTTTTTTCGCTGTCATAAACTGTATGGATTTGGCTAAAACTTGTTCGAGATATGCCTATTTAGCTCTTGTCAGCGCCTTAAAATGAAAGAAAGAGCCACCGCATCCCTTTTTACAATGTGAGAGATAGAGACGCCGTATCTTCATTTCACACATAACATTCGTTTGAATTTTTCAAATTCAATGTTTTCAATAATGAACATGTTAATAACTTTTGATAGAGTGAACCGATTTGAATGAAAATTAGCATAAATGTTAATCCAAGAAAGACAGGCTATGAATTCCTTTCCACTTCTTCCAAATCTATTCAGTAGTTATCATTTGATGCGTGTTCAAACTTCAAACACACAGACAAACCGACAGACAAAAAATGATAGAAATGGATTGTTATTGATTCTCAGTCCCCCAAATTACATTTTTTGCAAATATAAGCAATGTAGTACAGGCACGGCTCACTTACACTCTTATTTTTTAGATAAGATGTATAAATTTTAGACTAGATTAATCGCCAATACCTGCGTTTCTTTAACTGTGGTATTGTTGTCTCCAGTGTTATAAAGATAAAATCATATGCAAATGCTTTTTACATGAATTTATTTTAATTACACATGTATTGCAGTGTCAATTACGATGGCATCAGTGGCGTAGCTTGCTCTACAAGGATGTGATATAGGGCGTATCAATAACTGTTTGTTCGACACGATATCAACACAACACACAGAATTCGTTTCGGGTTTCCAGCTCTGGATTTTAAGAACTACGATTTTTTGCTTAACCCCAGGCCCTTGTGTCACTCAAATATACGTCTGATATGACGGTAGGTAGCTACACCCATGGATGCTTACACTTTTTCATAAAATTTAATTCATTCAATATTTAATACTCCTCCTGAATCTTAGCGAGGTCAAGTTGTATTTTTCTCAAAGTATCTTCAGTTTTCTTAGCTTTCTCAGTCTTTATGTTTTCTTCTAAATCGACTATATCCCTTGCCAATATACCAGTATCATTGACAAAGGACACAATTGTATTGCATTCTGAATGTAACAGGGCCAACAGCTTGTACGCTTTTTTTGCTTGGTCATCCTTCTTTGCATCCTAGAAAAAAAAACTCAATCTAGTTATTAAATCGTTTGTACTTACTGAGTAAAGGTGGTTTTAAACCGATAGATATCTCGCGATGGCCGGCGCCGGTTCGCGATTCTCGCGCCGGCTGTCGCTGCCTCGCAACGTCTTGTCATACTATGGTAGAATGCCCGGATGTCGATATCACATGTAACATGTTTAAACTCCTAATTACAGTTTGTTATACTAAGCTAGATTCGTGACGATATGACGCAATGTCATCTAACCTCCGACTGTCTGTCTAAATCGATAACGAAAATATAATTATTCGAATAAATTGTTTTAGTCAGGGCGAGTTCTGAAATCTTATAAAAGGTGACTTTGAAAACATGCCACAAATCAAATTTTGTGGTTCAGTAACCATTACCTATTAATTTTAAAATGTAATATCAATTATACTGATACAACCTTAGTTTTAGTATATGCGAAACCCGAAACGTGTCTAGTATTTTTATGTATTAAAGTACAAAATTTCAAAACTGTATCACGAAAAATCACAAAGTTATAAGCTTGTTATGTAACCTTTTGGGTCAAGTTACTTTGCGCGAACTATAACATTAGTTTGTTGACACAAACAAACAGGTCTCACCCTTAACACATATACAGTCTCCGTTCGGTCGTGGGTAAAAAGGTCAGGTGCATAGAACTCGCAATCAGAATGTTTTTATAACAAAATATATGAAATTGAAAAACGTAAAAGTATGCAAGAATGACCATACTTACCCTAAAAAGAGTTTCATCGGCTATAGAAAAGCACCTATCTAGTTGACCTTCTAATGTATTTATTTCTTTCTGTAATTGTCTAGTGTCATCTAAAATCTTCTTTATCTCCATGTTTTGCTTGTCAACATTACTTATTATCTCCAAAATACGTTTAGTGTAAATAGATCTGATAAAAAATATATAATTTAAATAACTGGTTAAAAAGGCACAATCAGATAACTTTACAGAATAGTTTTAACTTACCTCTTATTTCCACCCCTTAATTTTCCATAATTCTCCTTCAATTGGTTTACTAATAATTCTTTTTTTTCATATTCTTCTTTTAACGCCTTAGCAGACCCTTTTAAGCTGCTGAAAATCTTTATACACCTACTTCTCTCAGACTGTAAGTTAAATATTGATATACTTACTTATGTACTACTACGCTATGCCAACTATTAGAATTTTCGAAAATTAAACAAAAAAATGTAACTTGGTCGTAGAGTACGGGGTTATCCTACTACAAAAAATTGTGGGATTATAATTATTTAATTTATTTTTTTCTTGTAAATAGCAGTTATTGTTTAATTTTATTATTTTTTGCGACTGCGAAAGTTCTCACGCCGTCATTTAATACGAGGCGAGATGCTTAAGGCTACGCTGGAAGTCGATGCGAAATTGCGCAGACAGGCAACCCGCAACGACTTTATTCCTACTGTCTACATTTTCTTCGAAATTGTATCAATAGTTAGCAAAAATAATGGGACCTCTACTAAGTTCCGTAGAAGAGAACTGCATGGCCGCACGGTTCTCCATGTTTCGACAGCGCGACCACGCATTTATGTCCTATACAGTGGCGGACTAACAGGGGGGCGGAAGGGGCGGCCCGCCCCGGGCATCCGGTCTTGGGGGGGGCTCCAAATGCCTCCGCGTTCCCATATAATTTCATCAAGATCAAAACACTACAGCCATCTAGACCTTTTACGCGGTAAGTACTAATATTCTTTTAACTTTGCTGAACGCGTCCAACACCCTGGGGGAATTCCCATCTTTGTGGCAGGTTATACTTCCCCAGAAACTCATGAATCAATGAAGTGCAAATAATTCACAGCCTCATTTAAAATATATTAAATTTCATTACGTTGATATTTAATAGTTTATTAGTGTGTACAGATATTTTGGCAAATGGATAAGACTTTTTCGAATTATAAAGTAATTAACGCGATCTTATCCGTTCAAAGTAATTTCATTAAAAGTGTAATAGTGTTTTCGATTTTTGTTGCGGTATGTAAATGAGTTCAGAGTTGAGTTAGTGCATTTTCGAGGATTTGGAAAAAAAAAGTAATTCTTCGTATAATTTAGCCTAGAAATTATAATCCAAATCCAAAACAAATGTGAACTAAATAAAAAGCTTGTAAAACTATATTTTTTTAAAGCTGGGGGGCCTCATTCAGCTTTGCCGCCCCGGGCCTCTGACGGGCTTAGTCCGCCACTGGTCCTGTAGGTCGTGAAGTCCAAATAGTGCTTTAATGATAGTCTGCATTTTATTTGAAATCTTATCAGTGGTAAGCAAAAAGAATCGGACCTCTACTATGCTCCGTTTAAGTGAACTGCGTGGCCGCACGGTTCTACATGTTTCGACCGCGCGGCCATGCTTTAACATAAACATAAATATATTATTATTATTATATTATAAACCCTTTTTAACTTTCTTATCATGTTGACGTAGTCGTTTTTCTTCTACGACACTGTGTCCGAGCAATCGAAACGGACACATATAACGCGATAAAATCCGTATAGTTGTATTGTTTCAATATGCCTTTACTTTAACAGGCTTCAAAAAAATTTCGGCAGTCAAAATAGCTGGCTGAAATATTAGGATGGATGTATGTAAATAATAAAACAAGCACACACCTCTGTCAAGTTCATGCTCTTCTTAATTTTTTCAATCTCAACCAGCAGAGACAGGTTCTTTGATGTTAATTCTTCACTTTGTCTGTGTAAACTATTGATATCAGTTTGTACTTTTTTTATTAATCCCTCTGCTATACTTTCAGCATCAACATCAGACATTCCAATGCTGTTTAAAATATTGTGTAAATTTTTTAAATCTGCATCAGCTCTCTCATATGATTTTTTTGCCTGGAAAAACAAAATTATACAGGGTGGAAACTGCAACAGTAAGGGGAAGTACCTTATCCGTTGCAGCTACACGAAAATGGTCTTAGGAGACTATCCATTATTTTTAATGGAATTTTGATCCCCATACACAGATTTTCAAAAAAATTAACAGTTAGCAAGAAAATAGCCATTTTACACAAAATCGTTTGGTGCCAATAGATCCTAAAATTAAATAAAATTGCTAATACTGATCAAAAACTTCTATGGGACCAACCATCGTTGAAGTACTCAAAAAGTCTTTTCCCTTACATTTTGTATGACAATTTTACACAAAAGCTTGTTTAGTGACGGTTGAGATCTTTTTGTTGACTGAGTAAAAAGATAAGTTTAAAAACAATTCAAATTTAGAACTCGTTAATATTATTAAATAAATAACAATCTTGACAGATTGTTGCGTCAGAAAAGCTCTGTTGTGAATTTTACAATAAGTGCATAATTGGACAGCTATTGATAAGCGAAAAAGGATCTCCAATTCAGAAAGTTTAGACTTGCTAGAAGCATATTACGTAAATAATAAAAATACATCGGCTAAGTTAGAATGGTATAGGATGAGGTTTACAAAAAGCAATACGATAGTGTTCAAGAACTTAAAAGACTCACTAACCACAATTTTGTATGGAATTCACAAATAAATTGTCAGCAGCCACTAGGTCAGAAACGATTGATTCGTTTCTGTACCGACCTAGTGTAGTACAATTATGCACTTATTGTAAAATTCACAACACAGAGCTTTGCTCACGCAACAATATGTCAAGATTGTTATTTATTTAATAATGAGTTCGAAATTTGAATTGTTCTAAAACTTATCTTTTTACTCAGTCAACAAAAAGATCTCAACTGTCACTAAAATTGCCATATTCAATATACAAAACTGCTAGCAGACGTAAAACTGTACGCTGGGCAAATTAAATAGCAACTAAAATTACTGAAAAGAGATAATAAAATAGTAGGTGATACGTATGATGACTGCTGCCGATCTTTAAGAATTTTAATTACATTATTTTTAAATGTGTATTTATTAAGGAATAAAATATCAACTGCGCTAAATTGGTGGTGGTGTATATCAACTAAACGACGGAGTGGAGACCGCACACCAGCATTGGATTTACAAATGCTGGTAGCGAACAGTCGCCTAGTGCGAACTTCCCGCCCGTGCACTGTACGAGGTACCAGGTAACATAAACCATTCAGGCATTCACCAGGTCCGGACAATCAAACTTGTTACGGCATACTTATATTGAATAAGGTCTTAGTTTCAAGGAGTGTGCGTCTTGACTGTAATGTGATCAGGTCATACTTTTGAAGTAGTGTCTGATAGGATAGTTTACTGCGAAAACATCTATATTGCATAGCACGAAGGAATTTACGTTGAACCAATTCTATCATTTCACTGTATTTTGAATAGTAAGGATTCCAGATTGGTACCGCACCACATATTCTAATTGTGGTCTAATTATGGACTTCTATATGTATAGAAAAGAAGAAGGACGACGAAAATCCCTAGATGCTCTCATCACAAAGCCAAACATCTGGTATGCTTTATCAATTATGTTTTCTATATGAATATCCAGATGAAGTTTCAAGTCCAGTTGTACACCAGGATCACGAAGACATGTAACTTTTTTAATAATACTGTTGGCGAGACGATAATTTTAGCTCTTGTTGCTACCCAACTTCACCAGTTTTGCCTTCAGCCTAGTTAGTTAAAAATTTGCAGCTTAATATTGGAAACTACCTGGGAAAATTCAACATCCATAACATTTTTTTCACTCTCAAGTGTATCTAATTTCTGTCTCAAAACAATAGTTATCTCTTTTAATTCTTTCATGCTTTTATGGGAGTCCTGGTTTATTATAGGATGCTCAACAGTAACTTGTGGTTCTGTATTTTTTAAATGGTTTTGAGTTGACGATATCAACATATTTGTTTTGTTAATTTCTTTGATTTTCAGCAACTTTTTTATTACTTGTTCATCGCTTGTATGTCTAGGGATGGATATCACATCTGCAAAAAAATATAATTTGTATGACATGAATAATCCCAATTTCTTTAAGATCCTTAGCTTATAGGTAATCTACATAAAATATAGAATGTTAAAATAGATTCACCTTTCTTACAAAAATCTCCAATTTTATTTGAATTTGGTTTACAGCAAGGTGGAATCCACATTGATAAAAGTTCTTCTCCAATTTTATTGCTGATATTTTGCTTTAACAATGACTTTTTGCTAGCAGCTGGCAATGTAACGGCTACATTTTTACCTTCACTTGGTAACCTTTCTATTAAGAACATAAACACTTGTCTCAGTTCACATTCATTATGATACAAAAATGTTTGATAACCGACATCATTTTTATAACCTAAATCCTGCAATTAATAAAAAACCATTATTAAAAGTCATCTTGTGCAGTTAATGTGTGCAAAAAACTGTAACATCTCAAATTTAGAAAGGATAGATTTACTTTCCATATACCACCATATTCGTTATACCATACCATATACTTTGTATAAAAGTATTAAATGTGTAATAATTACGTTATTTGTATCAAAACCGTGTAATACAATATCCTCGTAACTCGGGCGTCGGTAAATTAACCCGACTCCTGGTTGCAGCAGCCATAGGGAACTAAATATCCCAAAAAGGACTGATTCGTCCAGACGACTTGCAAGCGTGACGCAATTAAGGCAAGGCAATTAAGGTAAGAACAGATTCGGCTGTTAAACACACACACAACTACATTTGGCAACGCATAATACAAGGACTCTGCAAGAATGCAAGCGGAATTGGAAAATGACCTCACAGGAATTAATTGGGACGTGATAAGCTTGAATGAAGTGAGGAGACAAGGAGAAGGCACTCTGAAATTGAACTCTGGCAACATGCTATTCTACACGGGCGATAGCAACTCAGCCGTTGGAAGCGTAGGCTTCTTAATACATAAAAGGATTGCCAACAACATCACTACAATAAGCAGTATATCACCGCGAATAGTATACACAATCTTAAGTATTAATAAACGATACTCGATCAAAATCGTTCAGGCGTACGCACCTGCAGCAACATCAACGCACACAGAAGCTGATATAGAAACCTTCTATGAGGATGTAGACAGAGCCCTAGCAGCCGAGCCGAGTTCAACGCAAAACTTTGCATTAGGATCGAAGATGAAAATTGCGTAGGTGCTTATGGTATCGGAATCAGAAACGCCCGAGGTCAGACGCTTGCTAATTACCTCGAATCAAGGAAGTTCTTTGCCATTAATACTTTCTTCTACAAAAAACAACAAAGGAAGTGGATCTGGGCTAGCCCAGACGGAAGAACAAAGAACGAAATTGAATACATATGCACCGACATAAAGCATATAGTAAGCGATGTCACCGTTCTCAAAAAACTTAAGATGAGCGAGTGACCATCGACTGGTACGAAGTACAGTGAGGATAGATACGAAGCTTGAATGGCAAAAACTGAAGAAGCCCCAGGCAAATAATGATCACCCCTTACGAACTTCACGAGACTTTTCAAGGGAAACTCGATGCCACTGTAAGACGACCTCTTGTTGAATATTTTGAGGAAGACCTGGACAAAAATTACAATACACTCACATCAGTCATAACAGGTACAGCAAAAGAAGTATTTCGCGGAGCACCCCGTGGAAAAGACGCACTGACACTCCAAACAAAAAAACTGCACAGCGCAGGCAACTAGGTTCTGAAAAACATAATAATTTCACAAGAACATCGAGACCTCAATAGGAAGATATCGAGGGCAATAAGACAAGACATCCGTAAGAGCAACACTGAGCGAATTCAAGACCTTATTGAAAAATACCGCGGACCTAGTCTTTAGACGGGCCATTAGTAACGGCAGCTATCAGCTAAGTAGCGTAAGCTGACTAGCTTAGTGAGCGGACGTGTTTACTTTACTTACGATATTACAAAAACTAAAATATAAGTGCTATATAGTTCTAAACTTAATTGTGCGTAACACACGGTGCCCTTTCAAATAAAACAGTGAGTGTGGTCTAAGTTCACACCAACCGAGCGCTTGAACGAAACGGCTTGCGTCATAGCGCATATAAGGGTCACGCACATATTAACCGAGCGTAGCGATTAGCGGAGCGACTAATACGATTACTTTACTTACAAGAATATGAGTGTCAAACATTCACCAAATAGTATATCAAACGACAACATGAGTAGATCCCAGCCTGACCTGTCAACTATCGGAACAACTGCATACGACTACAAAAATGTGTCACAACGCAAAAGAAAAGCACCAGAGGATGATTTCACGTTCCAGTTTAAAGAATTCAAAAAGGAAATCAAAGAATTACTGATTGGCTTGGTAAGTCTCGGACAGAAAATATTAGTAAGTATTATAAAAAAATACATTTCATCTATAAATGAACAACTTATGGAGATGAAAACCAAAACAGACCAACTGATTACGGAACATAATAATTTTAAATCAGAAGGCCTTGCAATTACCGTTAATAATAACAAAAATAAAATTGAATGTATTGAAAACAATGTACAAACTCTACAAAATACTCACCTTGCCTCATCATCATCGGAAAATGATACTACTATTTATGGCGATATAATGACCGAACTTCAAGACCGAATGGAGCGTAGCAAGAATATAGTAATCACTGGCATTATCGAGCCTCATACAGAAAATATGGAGAAAAAAAAGGAGACCGATAGATATGAAGTAAAAAAGGTGCTTTCGGAAATATACCCACTCTACCCTAAACCTGAAAAAATAATGCGTACCCCTTGGGCGTAAATTTACTGCCTACAGAGGGCAGGCTAGTTCTTATAAGAATATAATTCTTATAAGAACTGGACTCACTAAAATTCTTATAAGAACTGAACGCCACCAGCTATCTCCGTTCTGTAAACGGTAATAAACTCTCGAATAGTTTTTCTATACGGAAATATAATAATTTTGCCACCAAGACTAGTTCTTATATAAGTTTTATTCACTGGAAGTCAGTGGAAGTTGGATAACGGTAAAAAATCAATGGTTGAAAACATCTGGTTGAAACAAAATAAAAAACACATAAATATTAGTAATACTTGTTTCAATAACAAGAATATAAAACGTTCTAACGATATATCATACACTATTAGTAAATATTGACCGCAATGTTGATAATAAATCCACTCGAAACCCGACACGGGCGATAAGCGAAGTCAAGTGGGCGCCATGTGTTTACGATCACCAGATGTTATTTTTTTTGCTAACGGCACTAGCTTTCTCCGTTCTGTAAACGGTAATAAACTAATAAATAGTTTTTCTATACCGAAATATAACAATTTTGACACCAAGACTAGTTCATAAATAAGTTTTACTCACCTGAAGTTCAACGACGGTCAAACATCGATGGTGAACACAAGAGGTTGTAACGAAAAAAAACAACACATAAAACTTCACTAACACTCGTTTTAATATCAAGATTATGAAACGTTCTAACGATATATCACACACTATTAGTAAACATTTAACTGCATTGTATATAAAAACCACTCTGAAACTCACACCGCACCGTCAAGTAGCCGCGCCACATGGTATTTTTATACGACCGGTATTTTTATTGTTTTTGCGCCGCTCACTCAACACAAAGCTATTGTTCTCGCTTGATAAACTATTCCGTCACGTATTGCCGGTAGAATTATAAACATTCCGCCCGATAAGATAAAATAAACAATGATAGAAGACACCGGGGCGCACTAAAAGTTTGATGAGTCACGCGCCTTTGTTTACTTTGTTATAAAAATGTAATGGACACTTTTTTCTACCAATACATGTGTCAAATTTTACCACAGAGCATACCAAATATTTTCTTGTTACCACAGAGCATTGATAATTTGAAAAATTAGTCGATTCTTACAACGAGAACATCAACCGCCATTATTTTTTGCAAAAATTTTTTGCGAAGTTTGCGAATTTTTTTCCGAAATCGAGATAACTTTTAGTCGATTTCTAAGTGTTGTAATAAATGGTAGATTTACTCTAGTTGGCATAGAAAAAAAGTTGTAGAAGAAAAATATAACAGAACATTTAGAATTTAGATCGAATCGCCTTGTAACTGCGATGGCGTCTTTGGGTCCGATCGGACCCAAAGACGCCATCGCATTCGCAGCAGCAAAGCCCTAAGGAAAAGCTTGGTTTTTTGTTTTGGGTCCGATCGGACCCAAAAAAAGCTCATGAGGGGGAAATAATTATGACGGTAAAAAAACACGCCCTTTAAAAATCTGTTTTGCGACACAAGAAATAATACTAAATAATGCTAAAATAATACTAAAAAAAAAACTTAACTGCAAGGATACCAATATTAAAATCTATTAATCCGACGATACCAGCCTTTTATATTCTGGTCACTCATTGGAAACAGTAATAAACCAAGCTCAACATGATCTGCATATCCTGCATACCTGGTTACAGTCAAACCTACTTAGCATTAATACCTCGAAAACAAAATATATTATTTTTTCAGCAAAGAACAACAAAATTTAAGATCATAGTCCTCTTACTATAAATGGTGAAAAAATTACCAAAGTCAATAATGCAAAATATTTAGGGCCACTTGCACCAACTTCTTAAATGTATTTAAACACACAATTTGTATGAAGAATTGTGTTTAAATATGATTTAAACAGATTTAAGAAGTTGGTGTAAGTGGCCCTTAGACCTTGTTCTTGATAGCCAGCTAACCTGGAAAGCACATATTGAAAAAAATCGCAGTGAAATTAATTCTCTAACAGGGTTAGTAAAGGGCATTGTGGGATGTCTCCCGAGGCATGTTCGATACACCATATATAATTAATTACCTAGTCAAGTCTCATATAGATTACCTGATTGAAGTATGGGGCTCAGCAGCTAAGTCAAATCTACAAACTCTATAAGTAGCTCAAAACAGAATTATTAAAACTTTATTTCAATATGACTATCTAACACCTACTACCTAAATTTATAAGGAAACAAAACTATTCAACCTAGCCCAAACGCATAAATTCAACACTAGAAAAATTATTAGAAAAATCCTTACCAAGGATATCCACTCACAAATTACATTCACAAAAAAAATTAACTATCCTAAACGCATGACAAGGCAAGAAAATAATCTTTGTTTGAGAGCGCCTAGAACTAACTACGGGAAGAAGAGTGTTTTATATGAGGGAGCATTGCAGTACAATAAATTACCGAAAAATATTAAAGGAACTAAATCTCTACCCCTATTCAAATTACTGAGAAGCCATATTTTAAAGGATATTTCATAAGTTGGAGCTTGGTGCCCCGTTGCGCAGTAACTAATTTTATTATTATAACTAGCTGACCTGAGAGACGTTGTCCTCTCCAAGTTTCAACTAACCACCTCGAAAAATTTGATTTTCCATATTTGTAATACACTTAGCGCCATGGACCTCTGAATACCGTATTTCTGACCTATAAATTACTTAATTTCAAAAATTTGTTCACGTGGTATTGACGTGAAGCATGGAAATATAAACAGACATACCTACATAGACAAAAATCTCAAATATCTGTTTCGGCGTCAGTAAATTAAGATTAAGGCACGTAGCATTTTTTTTTATTATACATACTTATGTGGTATATTCTTAGGGTATATTATTTAATTATTTGAATAAATGGAAACTCTTTAGTTACTTTCTCAAATAAAGTGTGCGCACTGTATCTACACTATGGAGGTTTCAAATTATAAAATAAGTTAGATAATATATGGCTGGATGCTTTAAATAAGAAAACAATAATTGTCAAAATTGTCAACTCAAAATGACACCTGTTATTGAATCAAATTTCATTGAGGTAATAACGATGTCGTGTTAGTCCGCTAGAAAATAAGTTGTCATTATTTGTTTACTTCTATAGCCTACTGAAATAATTAGTTTTTACACCGGCTTGTGCTCGCTGGATAAATCCTATGTATGCCCCGTGATTCCCTGTGTAAGTAGAGTTAGAATAACTGTACTAATAATCAATTCCTGGTCACAATAATGGTTTCTGATTGATCTGCTTTATTTTCTTGTTTTATCTTATTTAGTCCCTATAAGTGTATTTTTTAATTTTATTACTTGATTCTGTTATAATGTTTGATCCGTGCTAGTCTAATACAGAATTACTTGAAAAATAAATTGACTTCAATGGTTATTTTTAAAATTCAGCGTTTTCAATGGTTAAAATGTTAATAACTTTTGATAGAGAGAACCGATTTGAATTAAAAATAGCCTAAATGTTAATCCAAGAAACAGGCTATGAATTCCTGCCCACTCCCTCCAAATCTCTTCAGTAGTTATCATTTGATGCGCGGTCAAACATACAGACAAGCCGACAGACAAACAGACAGACAAAAGTTCCAAAAATAATAGAAATGGATTGTGTTACCGATTCTGAGTCCCCCAAATTAGTTTTTTTGTAAATATAAGCAATGTACAAATGAACAAATGAACTAGTATTACTTTTAGAATAGTGGTTACATAATGTTAATAATTTTTTTTTTATATATAATAATTATTATTATGATAATGTAATAATAATATATATATATTATTAGTTTGGTTTATATTAGTATATTAATTACATTTAAACAAAACAAAACTCACAATAACTGCGAAAACGGGTTCTCCAGGTGTAATGATATACTCACTATGTCATAGGCCAAACATAACCAGCAGCCAGGCCAGGCATAAACAAAAGTGCTACTGTATCCATCGCTGGCGCCTACCTGCAGTGGCGATGCGCATTAGGCTAATTTTGTGTAAAAAAAAAATCTGTGACTACCCTCCTAATAGAGTTTTTCTTTAATCACGCACTTGATGTAGGAAACGATTTTATTAACACTTACATTATACACATACACTTTAATTTACACCAAAAACTGCTTCGAAATCACTATAAAAGTCTATTATTTTTAATAAAAACGAAATTTTATGTAATCACATTTTCACAGAATAAAATAAAAATGACAATTTGACATTTCAAAACTCTAGATTATCTACGAATGTTAGGGGATGTGACAAAATAATGAATGATTTTGTTTAAGTGAATGAGCAAAATATCCAGAAAGTCCTTATCTTCACAAAAATAATATTGTTAATGTACAATATTATCCATAGCATTTTTTTGCTATTTAGCATACTACGTTTTTAATCATGAACCCTGTGCTGACATCAAAATATGAAATATTACAGATGGAATTAACATGAATTAGAATTAAGAACAATCATAGTTTTAGCTAGGAATTTTTCAAGAAGGGGCAGACATTCCGATGCGGACCACAGTGACGACGTTGTTCCCGAGGTGAACGGCGTAGAAATGAGTGGTAGTTGAAGTCTCAAGGCCAGAAATACTGCTCCAGGACCCGACGGCTTGCATGGCAAAGAGTGGGTCCCGGCCTTGGCGGCTCTCGGGCCTCGATTGAGGGAGTTCCTTAGCGCACGAGGGGCCAATTCCACTCCGATGGAAAACGGGGAAGCAGATCCTCTGCGAAGCCGGGAGCCATGCTGCTCGTCGAGGTGGGCAAGCTAATCGAAAGTCCTTGTGGACTGCCTTGTCGGGCACCTGGTGGGGGTGGGTTTACTCTATCGGGTACAATGATACTGCATCAGATGAACCGAACCAGAGCTTCATAATACATGTGTCGGAATCTGATGACTCTTCAGAGCCATCAGATTCTGACACGTGTATTTCAGAGGAACTACTAATAAATTAATGTTTTGCAGTTGTCGTTTTATTTGTTCATATTCACTTCACAAATTCACTTCATATTTAAAATTAAAAAACAAATCAGTACTCGTCAAGGTGAGAATCATTCTTCAATAGTCTTGGGTAAGAATATTTAGTTCAGTCATTCATTCATGATTTCCCAACATTATCTAACCACTATCAGTTGTCTCTGGTTACTAGGACGCCATATTTGTTTACCAAAAAAGACAAGTTAACTGGGATAGACTGTACACGAAGGTAACTCTACCTATTAGGTGTAAGTCGCTTTCTAGGTACCTACCTACCTAGGTATGTTTGTGTTGTCATCATAGTAGACTATCGCATGTATTAGCGCTTCGCCCCCGATGGTACAAAAATATAATACTTACATAATTAGAAAAACTTCGTCTGAAATATAATATTCTTATAATATAAATTCATTTAATAAAATTGATAATTAAACAGTCGCGTAATTATAGACTCAGAAACTGTGAACAGCGCCATCTTTTCTTTTTGTAAAATGAGCCAAAACTGCAAACAGTGCCATCTATATTACCAAAGAAAGCGAGAATCACGAGGATTTAATTGAATATTATATAATTTCATATAATTGAAGAAATTAGACTTAAATTATATTGTCCTATGTATAAAGATTTGATTTAAGTAAGTACATATATTTTTAAGGTCTTTCTTCGTAAGAATTTCAAAGCCAAACACACTCGATTGGTAAATCGATACATGCAATGCCATCTATTAACAATTCATTTGAACTATGTTTCATTTGTTCGGGATGAGACCCCATGCCGTAAGTAAGCTGGTGAACGAGAAAGGGGAAACTGTTACAGAAGTAGAAGGAAGGCTCGATATGATTGCCAGATTCTACGGCGACCTCTACAGTTCAAAAATAAACACAGTTCAAACAACCCTGCTGTAGTAGATACTGCAGATAAGCGGGCCCCACTATCCCGACATTATACTGAGGTTATTCCGGATATCAGTATGTACGAAGTGAAACGAGCACTAAAATAACTAAAAAGTTACAAAGCACCCGGACAAGACGGCATAAAAGCTGAACTGCTCAAGGCTAGTAGCAGACCAATATTAAAAGAATTGCGAGGGATTTGTAACGAGGTTTTGTTCCCTGGCAAAATTCCAACTTTATGGCAGGACAGCCTTGTGGTGCTGTTCCACAAGAAAGGTGCCAAAACAGACCTCAGGAACTACCGCCCGATTGCGCTACTAAGCCAAATATACAAAGATTTTTCACGTGTTGTCACGTCACGAATAACTAAACGCCTCGATGAATACCAACCTAAAGAACAAGCGGGGTTCCGAGCCGGCTACAGCACGATCGACCACATGAATATGAAAAAACAGGAATACAATCGCCCCTTATACCTTGCCTTCGTCGATTATGAAAAGGCGTTAGACTCCGTTTTCCGTTTCCCCAAAGTTGTTCACTTGTGCGCTAGAAGAAATCTGCAAAACCCTGAATTCTGAAAACATCCACCTGCGCTTTGCGGACGATAGTGTCCTGCTCGCAGAGACGCCCGAATATTTAGGGGAAATGTTGATGGATTTAAGTCGGGCTTCACTGCAAGTAGGCCTTAAGATGAATTTTGATAAAACAAAATGGATGGGCTCCACTAACAACATACCCATTTCGATGGATGGCACAATAATCGAGAAAGTCAGATTATGTCTACCTAGGTCAGAAAATCAGGCTTGAGAAATACTCGATGGACAGTATACAGCTAGGTACTCGATACAGGCGAATACAGCTAGGATGGGGAGCCTTCGGTCAACTCAAAGACGTGCTCAAGTCCAAGATCCCGTTGACACTCAAGACAAGGGTCTTCACCCAATGTGTCCTTCCCATCATGACATACGCTTGGGAAACATAATTTAGATAATGATGATGCTCTGAGATTCGAATACGTTATGAAAACCTTAAAGAAAAATGACAGACTAATTTCTAACAAATTAAATCAACATATTTCATTATTTCAAGAATTCAGCTTACAGCAAACTCAGTTACTGAACAATATAACTATAAATCAGCATAAATTAGATAAAGCTCTTAGGTACGTCATTAACTGGACTACCTCAGATAATGAGCGAGCGTTAAGATATAAGTACTCACCTTGCGCAACTCTTTGTTATACTTAACGATAACATACAGGAGTTAGCCGGTGAAATTAGTAGATTAGAAAATATATTAGCGATCTAGAACGACTAAATTCGTTCTAGATCGTTGCACCATTCTATATTATCTGTTAGGGATTTAAGAACTATGATAAGTAAATTACAGCACTTATATAGCGTAGACCAGATCATAGATTTAGATATTATTATGATATAATTAGTCTAGGTTCTTATTATATTGATAGGAAGATCGTGATTGTCCTGAAATTCCCTATTACACTTCCCACTACTTTTAAATTATATAGACTCTGTCCTGTACCTAATAAACAGAATAAAGTTATCCTCCCATCCTATCCTTACGTAGCAACCAACTTAAAGGAATTCGTGTACACAGAGGCAGAATGCCCGAAGATAGATAGATGGCATATATGTGAGCAGAAAATAAGTCACCAAATTCACACCGGATTAGACTGCATAGATAAACTATTAAATTCACAGGATATAGATGAAACGTGTCAAGTCACGCCTATCTCTCTGACTAAGGAGGCTCTTCTAGAGCTAGGCAGCAGACATTACATCATTTCATTCCCGAAACTCACTAGAGTACAGCAGTACTCTGCGGACAAGAAAAGCATCAACTATTACAAGGCAGCTTTCTTCCGACTATACCTAAATCTTGCAAAATGAAATCACCAGAATTCACATTGGTCAATATCGATGACAAGATCAACGGGATCATCGTTGAAATTACGGCGCTCCCACGGATGACTAATTATACTCAGAATTTAATCGAACGAAATTATCCCCTGACTTCAATTGACTTGAGTACATTGAACAATATTCGAGGAAAAATTACAATGGAGACCTCTGTCGAACCCGAATCTGCTGATTTACCAAGCATCTACCATACAACAATACCTTTATATATGTGATCGTGATTGCTTTATTAAGTGCAGGTGCACTGCTTACCTTGTATTTTATACGACGAATGAAGACAATAAGAATAATTCAAGGCAAAGGACGACCTCTGTGGTTTAGTGGTTCGAGTACCGGACTGCTGACCATGAGGTCGTGGGTTCGATTCCCACAGGACACAAAAATTTATGTGATGAATATAAGTGTTTGTGTTCGTCTGGGTGTTTCTTATGTATTATAAGTATGTATTTACAAAAAAAATGTATATAAGTATTATATCCATTGTCTAGTATACCCATATACCCATAGTACAAGCTCTGCTTAGTTTGGGACTAGATGGTGCTGTGTAAAAATGTCCAAGAATATTTATTATTTATTTATTATAATAAAGAAGTTATAGAATGATCCGAACCAGATAAGAGAGCCGCAACATTTGCACTAGATATTAGCAAATAGTTGCTCGTCTTGCGGCGGAGGTGTTATATCGGAGAACCCTCTCAGATACAACGACAGCCGCAATGTACCATCGATCGATTTCCTTTATGTACGATTGTGCAACGCCGCGTCATTGATTCATCAAAACCGATCGCCCGTTTGAAGCGGGGCCTTTTGACACCTAACATAGGGACGTTAGGACATCCATTTAGCTTAAGACTAAGTTAAGACCTAGTTGTAATAACTTGAATAAAATAAATTGTTTTGTTTTGGTCTCCACCGCTGCCCATCTCGTAATTAACGTGTACACTTATATTTGATTGCGTTTCGTATACATATTTATGACGTGAAACGTGTACACTTATATTTGATTGTGTTTCGTTTACAATTCATTGAATTGAAATGTGTACTTACTTGTGACACAATATGATGGTTACATCATTTTGAAGCAGAGCTTGTATAGTTTCATTTGGAGTGTAGTGTTTTGATATGAATTTGAAAACTTGTTTTTGTATACATTTCATTGCAGCTGACTGGACATATAAGCTTTACCCTCCCTCACCTCCAGCCTCCACCCGTAAAGTGGGAAGGGGACAATTGCAGCTATCTCTGATTTCACCCACAAAAATCTTGACAAAACATCGATTCGTATTCCACTGTATTCTCGAACAAAACTGGACCGATCCAAAACATTTTTATTGATATAAAAATTTTGGATTGGTAGAACAATTTAGAGGAAAAGTATATCTATGCTTCTATTATTTTCTTTTTTGTGAAAAACTTACCAAATTTGTCTGATAGTCGTCTGAACATGGCAGTAAATAAGTTTTTGGATTGTTATAATTCTTTTAGGAATTATCTTTTTAAAAAAGGAATTAATAGGGGCACGTAATAGCACAGCCTAGATTTTTTGGGAAAAAATCATTGCTCAAGAGCAGGGGTGGCCAACGGGTCGATCGCGACTGTTAGTCCAATCGATCGTGGCAAGGCAAAAAATATAAATACGTAGACCAACGCAATGCTCACACTAATATATAGTTAAATATTTCGCCAAGCATCTGATTTCAAACAGGCACCTACCCTAATCATCTTATATACTTAATGCATTTGTACGATCCCAACTGGAATATGCTTCGACTGTATGGAACCTCACTTACTCAAAATACATTACAATGTTGGAAAACATCCAGAATAAATGTATAAAGAGATTAGCGTACAAATTTCCCAATAGATAAACTAATTTCATTAGAAAAGAGGCGTGAATATTGTGATCAAGTCTTCCTATATAAAATCATCAATAACTTAATAGATTTCTCTTATCTTCTTAGCCAAATCAGTTTTAAATGTGTATCATTCTTCACACGGTCCAAAAATCTTTTTACAACATAAAAAGATTTTTGGACCGTGTGAAGTGTGTGTGCCGTGTTTGGACCTAAATTGTAGTACAAATTATTAAAAAAATAGATAAGTACATCATCAGAGTTTGCAATAAATATAAAAAAACCTATAGTCACCTCGACATATTCCATGAATCTTCCATAAGGTATAAAAGAATTTTGCAAAATTAAATGTGACTTCCCTCCTGTTAAATTTTAAGAAACATGTTTTGATTAAGTGATATGTATCCATGTCTAACTTTATCTTTTTATATTAAGTATGTTAACTGTTTTTGCCATCATGATTTCTAATGTTGTTTGCACATTTGTTAAAGATAATTTGTGGAAACTTTTCTGGTCTATGAAAAATTCTTACATTTTTATATTACTATGTACTACATTGTGCTGTTTGTTTCCCATAATAAAAAAAGAAGTAGTTACTAAGTATAATTTTCACATTTATGTTTTTTCTCTTAATACAATAAAAAAACTATATGATTTTGTACTGAACTATGCTGTTTCTTTAAGATTTCAATAAGTATGTAATTGGTAGATTGCACAGGGTTTTGTTAGTAGTCGTACAGGAGATCTTGGGTCTAATCAAGTTGGCCACCCCTGCTCTAGAGACATTATCCACGAAGAAAACAGTGAAATATGTTTGTATGGAGAAAAGCTCAAAGTTGGTGCAAGTGGCCCTAAGACATAATAATTAAAACCCGAATTTTAAAAAGTGTAGCGAGGCTATTTCAATGTTTTTGAGTATGTGCAGCATTGTCTATGTACCTAGTGTTTCCTCCCCCCACACTAAAAGTGACAGTGATGTCATGGGTCCATTGGGTATATAGTCAAAGATTACAACAGCTTTTTTGTCATAAAAATAGAAGATGCAAGTAGTAAATAGGATCCTCCTGGTAATAATAGACCTAATTTTCAAATAATTTGAAGTCATTCATTGAAATATTAGACTCATCTATGCAATTATTGTCTAGGTCTTTTCAATTTACGTCGTTCTTTCATGGCTTAAATGAATAATATAGGTACATGATAATGGAGATAAAAATCTTAATAAGATATCAGCAAATTTATACTTTCTTCCTAATTCCTAAGAAAAAAATTTAGAAACACTATCAGGGCCAGTATTTAAGTAAAATTTTACCTTGCAAATGGATGCAAGCTGTGAAGCCACTTCTATTCTGTGAGAAATTCCAGGTGGTAGGTTTTTGATCACTTTTACGGATGGATTTATTGTACTAAGACATGTTGAAGCAGATTCAATAATAGTATGGATAGGCAGTTCATTAATTTTTCCAATATCATCATCTATGTTTCTGAAAATATAGTAAAAAAAAACACTATTTTATAGAAGGTTCAATTTTATTGTGAGAAGAAAGCATCAAGAAATTCTGTGAATTATTATAAATTTCTTATCATCTGACTGTTCAACTGTAAATCAGAGTAAGTAAAAACAATAATCATACATATTCAATTGTCGAAGGAAATGTAAAATAATGGAATCCACTTCTTCCATTTTTAATCAATAATCAATACTTTACGAATACTTAATCACTCGCTGATCAACACAGTCACAGAGAGATCTAAGGTAAAAGTAATAGTAAAAATTAAGATACGTAGTTAAATTATAGCACTGAGTACTTCTACTTAATTTTATTGTACAGATTTTATTCAATAAATTTATATTCCTAATTGTTAGATAGCTTGACTGTCCGTTTTTAAATGTACTCTATGATCTTGACCTTATCTTGACGTTGACTTGACAGTTGCACTTTTCAGGTTTTATCAGTTTTTGAAAAAAAAAAAAAGAGTGAGGTGGTGTAAGAATAAACGAAATTGAATGAACATTAAATAATGTACTTAGATCAACAAAGTTTTATTATTTTATATATAATAAATTGTCTTCAAAACACAATATAAACTATCAAAAATTCTAAAAAATGTCAATAATGACACAAGTAAAAAAAAAATTAGTTAAATTTGGAGTCAATCGAAAAACAAAATCATTCAGTTCAGTTCAGTGCGATCCACCGTTGACAACAGACGCGCTTACGTCGTACGCTATAATAAGTATTATTTCTCGTCGAGCGCGGCGAGAGCCGCTGCTATTTCACCATGCGCTCGGAAGAACTCGTGGCGAACGAGGTCCTGGCGTTCCTGCAATACCAGCTGGATGTCATGGACGAGGTTAGTGTCACCCAAATATGCACCACTCCAGTGAAGAGGAGATACGCAGGGCCAAAACTCTGCTGTATGAGTCGCTGGAAATAGCCGACCGGATGCCGTCCCGCAGGAGGGATGAGAAGGGAGAGAGAAGTCTCCAAGACATTATAAAAGTGTTAAAGGAGACCGAATCGGACGACGTACCCACTTTTGTGGCAAAGGATCTGCGCAAGCTGCCTCCTGTCACATTTGACCACGTCGACGTCACCAGGCTGCTGAGGGATATCACATCTCTAAAATCAAGTCTAGTCGAAATGCAGTTGAAGTTGGAAGCATCGCAATCCATTATCACTGATTTACGTAGTGAAGTGGCAGATTTGCGCAACTCGGTATCTAGGTCACACGAGCCGAGCAACAACAACAACACACGTCACGGAGAGGTCAATGCATCGCAGCTGAGCTTCGAGTCAGCAAAATTCAACTCGTCGCCGGCCGCTGTCACTGCAAGCGTTGCAAATCCTCACCACGCCCTCCCCGCGTCCCCCGTTGTGGGGATAATGATGAACATTAGCACGTCATCACCAAGACGTGCTTACTCGGATGCCGTTATTGCAGCTCCAACAAATAATCAGCGGCAACCTCCATCTGCCCAGTTGCCACCTGTCCGCATTCACAGCGCGCTACCGCCAGTTGCAAGTCATAGACAGGCCGATGAAGAAGGCTTCATTAAGGTAGAGAAGAAAAAGAAGAAGAAGATGCCTACTAGTCGTAATCAGTGCGGAACTGCATTGACCGGACCGAACATGTTGTTGCGCCCGGCTACTCCATCGACGCAACTTTACGTGTCACGGTTACATTACACCACGAAGGTAGAGGAGATCGTGGAGTATATTAAAATAAAAACCGTGAGGGTTCATTTGAGGGTTCATGAAAAAGTTCACCGTGAGGGTCGAGAAGCTGGAGCCACGCCACAAAGTTAACTTTACATCTCTTGTGGTGCGAGTCCCGAATAGTCACCTGGAGACGTTCCTGAGGAATTTTGGCCGAAGGGAGTCATGTATCGGCGTTTTCGCGGAAGGCTATATGACACCACGACCCAGCGCACTACGTCGCCGACCTTGCGTAGTCAATAGTATAAGTTTTTAATGTAGTATTTTATGTATCAGTGTATTTTTATGTTTTGTATATATATATGTATTGTTTTTCTATGGGTCTATGTGACCTGAAATAAACAAATATTAAAAAAAAAAAAATTGAGTTGGTGGTATACACATGCGGTGTTTTTTCTAACTTAGCTTTCTAGCTATTTTAGTGCTTTTTTGGTGGTTTTGTGTGTCCTTTACGTGTTTGTGTTAGTTTTTTATTTATTTTGTGTTTGTTTCACCAATCAATCGTACACTTGGTAAGTTGTAATAAAATAATCCCGCGACGTATGATCGCCGAGTGATCATGGGGGATGAAGAGCGGCCTCCGGGTCGCCCTCCAGACCTCTCATTCAATTTCGTTTATTCTTACACCACCTCACTATCTTTTTTTTTTTTCAAAAACTGTTAATCCTGCAACTGTCAACCTCAAGATCACAGAGGGAGTTTAGGCGGGATGATGTAAAGTGCACGTTGTCGATTTTATATTATTTTTCAAAACTGGAATTTCTCCGAATTTTGATGTGTAATTATGGTGGATAATTAACCATTAAGTGTTCGTGAACGTGTGAGAGTGTAGGCAAATGATAAAAAATTGAAAATCGTGACTTTTTGGGTTCACTCCTAAACTCCATCGAAGCCTCAATAAAGTTTCTACCGTTTTATTGGGGCAAACTTGACACTGGCGAACACAAAAAGTGTGGTGCCATAATACAATCCCATGATGGGAAATATTACTTGTTTATGCATACTTGACACTGGCAAATACACAAAAAGTGTAGCGCCATAATAATAATAAAAAAAAAAACAAGATCACAGAGTACATTTTAAAAAACGGACAGTCAAGATATTTACGAATATAAATTTGTTGAATAAAATCTGTACAATAAAATTAAGTCAAAGTACAGTGCTATAATTTAACTACCTATCTTAATTTTTAACTTTTAATTTAATTTTTACTATTACTTTTACCTATCTGTCTGTGACTGTGTTGATCAGCGAGTGATTAAGTATTCTTATTATGTACTGATTAATGATTAATTAAAAATGGAAGAAGTGGATTCCATTATTTTACATTTCCTTCGACAATTGAATATGTATGACTATTGTTTTTACTAACTCTGATTTACTGTTGAACAGTCAGATGATAAGAAATTTATAATAATTCACAGAATTTCTTGATGCTTTCTTAACTCACAATAAAATTGAACCTACTCTAAAATAGTGCTTTTATTACTATATTTTCAGAAACATAGATGATGTTAGTGGAAATATAAATGAACTGCCTATCCATACTATTATTGAATCTGCTTCAACATGTCTTAGTACAATAAATCCATCTGTAAAAGTGATCAAAAACCGAAGTCGCGTCCGATTGCTCTATCGCCTGTTATTGGTAAAATACTTGAGAGACAGCCATAATATAGTAACTCATTTTATAATGTGAAAACTCCATAGTGAAGATACAGTGCGCACACCTTATTTGAGAAACTAAAGAGTTTCCATCTAATCAAATAATTAAATAATATACCACGTATGTATGGAAAATAATAAAAAAAATGCAACGTGCGTTAATCTTTACTGATGCCGAATCAGTTATTTGAGACTAGCTTCTGCCCGTGACTTCGTCCGCGTAGCGTTATGATATATAGCCTATAGCCTTCCTCAATAACTGGGTTATCTAACACTGAAAGAATTTTTCAAATCCGACCAGTAGTTCCTAAGATTAGCGCGTTCAAGCAAACAAACAAACAAACTCTCCAGCTTTATATATTAGTATAGATTTTATCTATGTAGGTATGTCTGTTCATATTTCCATACTTCACGTCAATACCATTTCACAAATTTTGAAATTAAGTTATTTCTAGGTCAGCAATAAGGTATTCAGAGGTCAATGGCGCTAAGTGTATTACATATATGGAAAACCAAATTTTTCGAGGTGGTAAGTTGAAACTTGGAGAGGACAACGTCTGTCAGGTCAGCTAGTTTGAAATAAAAACATTTGAACTCGAATGCCACAATAAGGAGTTTGCTGGAATATGGTTATTTCTTACTCGAACCGTGCAGTAAGGTAGCACTTGCAAAACTCGAGTCCTTTGCAAAATCAAAAGGCAAAATCATTCCGCATTATACTAGGCTGCATGAGGTCCACCCCTAAAAACGCCCTGCAGGTTGAGAGTGGAGACCCCCCTCTTCTTCTTCGTAGACAATACCTGGCAGATACATTTTTATTTAAGTCCTTTTTCCTACGTGTCTAGATTGTCAGCGTTGGATAGTTTATGCAGGCAGAGTGATTACTGGAGACACAAAATCCCTCCTCTGCTAGTTAGCTCTATTAGAAAAGTCCGGACTATAAAAGCAAATTCCCGCATTCCCTAAAAAAATCCCCTTTACGTGCTCATTCAAAATTTTATAGTTATGTGTTGTATAAGTTGTATAGTGCAGTTTATAATTCGAATTCCCAGATATTTCTCCAATTTCAATGCCCTCCTTTGTCATCGGTGTTCACCGGAGAGTGCATTGGCTTCCTCGAGGCATGTTTGTTTATTTCTTCTCACTCTGATATTACAAAAACAGTTGTCTTCTCCGATTCCAGAAATGCCCTGGAAGCTATAGTTAAAAATTCTTTCATAGATAATCTCCGCAGTCCAATTATTATAGATATTAAAACAATATTATTTTCGAGCTCCAACAAGAGCGTTGAGATCGAATTGGTATAGATCCTCATTCATATTGGTATAAGGGGTAATAAACTTGCAGATATAGCAGCCAAGGGTGCGATTAACAATAATATGGCAGATAAAAACATTACTCGGTCCAAATTTATGACCTCCTTCACAAGGCTAAAACAGACCTCTACCAGTCCTGGCAAACAGACTGGTCCGAGACGAGTTAGCGAAAAGGTGGTTTCTTGCCTCAATCCATTCCTCCAAAGCCTGTGTTCTATAAATTTAAGAAGGCACCCAAGACCGTTACCTCTGTCATATGCAGAATACGCATTGGTCACTGCTGTACTCCGGTATTATTAAATAAAATTAGAGTCCGAGACAGTTCGCTGTGCGAGTGTGGTCTGGATGAGGGTACTCTAGATCACATCTTCCTAAATTGTAATCTTAATAATTCCTTTACTTTCGACCAAGTCATAGCTAAATTAAAAATTCAGAAGCCCGTTAATGTCCGTCACCTCCTTTCATTCTTCCCTAATCCCCAAATTAATTGTGCTTTTATTAAATTTATCTCTAACAATAATATTATGCTTTAACTATATTTTTTTTTATATATAACCTGCTACTTAGCGATCTGTTTCTTATAAACAATAATCTAATGTGCCGTCAGATTTTCATCAGTGAATTATTATCATCAGAAGAGACGTGCACGCAGTGGCGCATTCCTCATATTTTGTCTGCGAATCTTTTCGCTAGTTCTGATATACTATTTCTCAGCGAGAGAATCTTAGACTGTCTTCTCCTTGCAGTTCAGCAGCTAGCTCGTTCATATGTTGGTGCAGTCTAACTTGATATTTCATGCTGTTCAACTCGATTTCTTCTTTCACGGTTCTCAGATTGAGATCTAGTTTCACATATTTGTTGCTTATGTGTTGTGGAATATTGAACATGGTTCTGATTGTTTTGCTTTGAAACCTTTCCAGTATCTCGATGTTGCTATGACTTCCTGTGCCCCAAAGCTGGATGCCGTAAGTCCATATGGGCTTTAGTATAGCTTTGTAGATAGCCATTTTACTGGCACCTGTCAACTGTGACTTACGACCGATGAGCCAGTACATACTGCGGAGTTTGCTGTCTAGTTGTTTCCTTTTAGACCATAATGTTTCTACCAAGTGAATCGACGATCGAGGTGTATACCTAAGTATTTAGCATCATCTGATTGTGGGATCACCTTATTATAAAGGTTCACAGGTGAGCAGTTTTTCCTCTTAAGTGTGAAAGTTACTTGGACCAACTTATCTCTATTGGCTTTTATACGCCACTGCTGAAACCATGCTTCGATGAGATTTAGGTGTGATTGAACCCTTTCGGATGCTGTATCAGGATTCTCATGGGTTGAAAGAAGTGTGGTATCATCTGCGTATGTCACGGTTATGGTATTGGCATGAGTGGGTCGATCTGCTGTAAATATTAAATAGAGGACTGGTCCCAGTATATTACCCTGCGGAACACCTGACTTAATTTCATGCATTTGTGATATATTGGAGTTATATTTTACTTCGTAGCATCTTTTTTCAAGATAGGACTTTATAAGCGGGAAAAATGAGTGTGGTAACGTTTTTTTTATCTTAAAGAGTAGCCCCTTTTGCCATACCTTGTTGAATGCTTGGCTAATGTCTAAGAAAACTGCGCAGCAATATTGTTTGTTTTCCAGTTTTCCACTCTACCTATGACATCAACCAACCTATGCACTTGCTCGATGGTTCCGTGACCTTCTCTAAATCCGAACTGGTGTGTTGGTATTATCTCTGTTAAATGTTCCCGCATTCTATTTAGTATGATCTTTTCCAGTAATTTTCCAATTACCGGAAGAAGACTAATAGGTCTATATGATGGCATTTCTTGAGGTGGTTTTCCCGGTTTCAGTATCATTATTACTTGTGCTATTTTCCATTGACTTGGGAAGGATGACATTCTTAAACATGCGAAGATTGAAGATTGCGAACATGAGCAAAATTCCTTTTTTTGGGAGGTGAAGGGAGGTTTCCAGATTTTGGTTGAAACTAAGAAGTGGTTCGAGAAATGTATGTTGGTGATTAGCATAGGTGTTAGCATTTTCACTGTCAGAGCGGGCCCAAGACCCCGTTTTGTGTTCTTAGTGGTGTAAGTTGTTGTTTGGGACGTTTTAAGTTTTTAGTAGCCTTCCATAGCGAGTAATTTGTGTCACTAGTGTGTGTTAGTTTTGCGAGATATGATTGTAGATTCTGGTTCCTCTATTCTTTAATTAGTATTTTCAGTTGTTGTGACACTTTGTTGAAAGCAGTCTTGTCTCCAGGATAGTGAGTGTTGTGCCATACTCTGCGGAGTCTACGCCTCTCGTTTATACAGTCCTTAATGAACTCAGGGTATACATGTTCTTTGGCTTTGCTGATTAGGTGACTGCTACGCTAAATGTCTTGGGTTCGATTCCCAGGTCGAATAAAGTGTTATTGGGTTTTAGTATGAAATTCGCAGTGCAGGTCGGTGTTGGAATTTGTGCCTGGTGAATGGGAATAGGCTCGCACCCTATTCTATGACATGATAATGGGTCCTAAACACACCGACTATCTGTGTTTACCTCTGCCTAATCCTGCGAAGATTACTAGCGTGATGGAATTTATGTAATATATTTGTCAATAAAATGCATTAGTAGGTACCTAGACTGTGGCGAGATCAGAATAAAAAAATATCGTAGTTAGGTACAGGCTGGTAGTCATGTAACGTTCCAATTAATCCATTTCGACCACCTTAAGTATAAATTAATCAAGTTTTAACCACCATTATAAATTCGTCGCTTCTGAATTTCAATGCATTCCGTACTTAAAGTGTGTCTGGTCCATTGAAGTAAGACAAGCATCTTCCTTTAAGGTATGTAGTGACGTTTGACATGAAAAGTATTGAGTCCCTTTCTCTCATACATGTGCTCTTTCATTCATTATAAATTTTATTTGCAATGAAGAAAATAAAATAATTGCACAGAAGCTAATATTTATTTACTTGATGTGTTAAGATACTCCATGCTCATTTCTGGCTTTAATAAAATAATTTGTGCAGTTTCGCACAACACAGGACGGCATATTTTCATAGAATTAAATTAATATCACAAACTACTAAGTACTAAGAGATGCATACGTGTGCATACGCCTACTGACGCCTACTAACATAATTTAAACTCAAAACTGCTGCCAATAGCGCTGTCAAACGGGTAGCTGTTTGACAGCGCTATTGGCAGCAGTTTTGAGTGATAGACTACTAAGAGATACTAGTATGCTTATGACACACCATATTCTTACTCTAAGCATAAGACACACTAGAGTAGTCATTGACTACAAACGAACCTTCACTTTTGAGGGAAGATAACGTGTCTACCTCTTTTTAACTTTATATTAACATTGGTTGTAGACCTACAAATTTCGAAAAACTGATTGAAATTTGGCGGGTTCAGGTGAACGATCCGCATTAATTTATTCGACTAGATTGTATTCAGTAACTTGACAGTTCGAAAAGAAATAATGCTCAGATTATTTACATACCTACATAAATAATCTGAGAAATAATGATACAACTAATAGTTATGGAGTAGTGAATTATTTTGTGTAAAGAATTATGATAGAAGTTGATTTAATATAAAATCAAACTAAAAATTCGTAAATAAGATGTGAAATATAAGAATAATGAATAATAATTAATAAAAGTAATTACCTTTTTTATTTTCCTCCAATAGAAACAAACCAAAAATAAAAATCGTGGAATTTAACTTTTTTTACTTTTGGCATTTTTGACATCTTAGAGATAACCTGACTACTGAGAAACTAATTCTACAATTTTTAATAATTTTGTAATTTTTTTAGTTATATAGTATTTGTTTAGTTTTTTTACATTTGTGTTTTGAAGAAAAATTATGCATAAAAATTTTGTTCGTGTAAGTACATTATTTAAGTTTATTCAATTTCGTTCATTCTTACACCAGCTCATCTTTTTTTTGTCAAAAACTGGTAACCCTTGGCTCCATCCAACCGTCAATTAGTGTTGCTTAATATCGTTTAAGATTCCGATAGTTAAAGCTATCGATTACATATAGATGTATCGATTGTTTTCTTAAAAACAATCGATACATCGATATTTAATCGATAGCTTTCAAGACTTATAGGAATATAATTTTATTGATAAAAATGTATGTAATCAAATTATTCCTTCAGCCGGCTTCTTTTTTCATTCATAATGAACTCTGCTTTGGAAAATATTCGTTCTGAAGGAACAGACTGATGTTGCTGCACAGCAGAATTTTTTTTGCCGTCATACACCCTCAGCACAGCACTTGTTGAAAATAGCGCAAAAAGTATTACATTACATACAATACAAGTGCATGTTACAATCAACGAAAAACTTCATTTTGATAAAATAAAGTAATATTACTAAAACCCTAGTAATGGCGGGAAATAAGTTTTGCAAATTGCAAGTTACATGTCTGGCTTGGCAACTTTACAATATAAATAATATATTCTTTGTCTTTTTTCTTATTGGTAACTTTAGGAGGAGGGTGAGATTCTTGAGCCTTTAGTTCTCTCTAGACATTTTAGTTTTAAGATTGCAGCCCGTGGATCAATATAAAAAATGCTAGGGACAATAAAATGAAAATAAATCGATTACTTTCTCAGACAATCGATAGTTTCGATAGTTGAAATTAATCGATTGACTAAGGTAAGTGTACCAGTTATGGACAGCGATCCAGTAATGATCACTTTTACTAAAATCTATAAAAATAAGAACTCTACCATTTTCCTATGCTTGCAACACATTACAATACACAACAGTTATTGGGCTATTCCTTCATCAATACTGAATAATAACGAGGAAACTATTATGGTTGAATATCTATTTGAAATGTCTTAAAATCACTGTCCAGTAGCACAGGAGCAGCTTTTAGACAGTGTTCAATTAATTGTTAAGTCCAGCGGAGGAGATACTTCTATTAATCAGGGTAGACCGGTCACAAATAGTATCAAGCTTTTCTTACGCCACCCCCAAGTGTCAGATCGAATTATACACAATTTGACTACATCAAGAGAAGCTGTGCCAGAAAGACAAATCATTAAATGGTTTTCTGAAGTTCTTCCCGTCTTCACACGGTACGGTAAGTACCGTGTGGGGATGGGTTAGAATACTATTCGTCACTGCCATTAAAATAGGCATGTCGTAAGAGGTGAGAAAATATCTGACTTGCTCGGTGGTAGGACCTCTGGGTCTGACTGGCTGGCGACCACCCTTACGTTGAAGTCTGTTGTAAAGCAAAGTTGGTGTTTGTTTCGACTGTTGGCGCAATAGCTAGTCCCCCCTCGGTTGCTGTGGTTCTGGCAGTCTGCAGTCCATTGAGACACTTAAGGGTGGCAACGCATCAGCAACTCCTCTGGTGTAGCAGGTGTACATGGGCGACAATGACTACTTATCATCACGTGGGTCCTCAGCTCGTTTGCCGACTTAATCCATAAAAAATTAAGAGGTCAAACATTATTAAGTATACTTGAAAACGATGATATTTTAAGTTAATGATATTGTTTTCCCTTACCTACGTAGTTGATGTAAGAGAATTGAATTGATTTAATAAAATCATTATATTAATTACTTTTAAGAATAATAGGGTATTTTACACCATGTAAAAAAAAATGAAAATGCATTTTTATGATAGATTTTGAAAAAAGTAAACGAGAAACGTTAGTATTTATTAATAAAAATGCAAAGTAAATTTAATAATTCAATTTCAAAAATCGTCTTTTTTAATCTGTTTTAAGACGCCATCCGCCATATTGGATATCGACGTGACGTCACTCCAATAGAAAACAATCTAGACGTTTGTCGTCTCAGAGTAACAATTCAACAATAATTGTTTGTCGTGCTCTGTGTTAGTTTGATTAAAATCGCATCATGGAAGACGGTTTTGTGAAAGCAGAAAGTACAAATCTACCAATGATCAATACGTTGATGGTGGCAAATTTTTTTGCATCCAATCCCGATTTATGTTCTGCCGAGTTGAGAAATATTAAAACAGTATTGTAAGTACCTACCTAACTATCGTATCAAGTTTTGTCTAACAATAAGACCCAGTTTCATCAATTTCTATGTAACAAGGCATTAACTAATCAGCATTTAAAATTATCAAAGCTGTTAAGGCTGATCGTTCACCTGAGCCCGCCAAATTCCCGCCAAAAATTGAGAAAAACCAATTGAAATTTAATTGGTTTTTCGCAATTTTTAGGTCTATAACACATTCTAGATTCCTAGCTGTAGTAATTGCGGCATTAGCTATACAATATTCACAACTGAGCATTAAAAACTTTGCTTAATAAACGTTATAGAAGCTAAAATTAGGTACAATCGTTAATTTTGGCCAAAAATGACGATTGTACCTAATTTTAACTACAATATCGATTTACAAGACCTACAAATTGCGAAAAACCAATTTTAATTTGAATTTGGCGGGCTCAGGTGAACGATCCGCCTTAAAATAGGATATGTCCCTGTGTCCCATGACGAAAATGTCGAATATGTGCGTTACTAAATCAAGCATTTATTGAATGATACACAAAGCAATTGAATCCACAATTTTTGTGGCGTTTTTACACTTGTATTATTGCATTCAGGCACAAGACACCAATGATAAACATTATAACTCATTATTTTCACAAATCGTGTTACTTGGTCTTTGGCAGTTGTATTGTTTACTTATGAAGTGACGTCACGAGCCGAAGTAGCATGGCGGCTAGCGTTTTCACGCGTAAATTCAAAATCATAAATTAAAAATCGTTTTTAAGGCATTTTTTGGTTGTATAAAATTGAAATAAAAATTCTACTGGTTCATTACGATCTAAGGATTAATTTAAAACAGTTTTCAAAAAAAAGTGTAATACCCTATTATAAAAATATGTGTAATGCGATTTCAATAATAGAAGTACCTCTGCAATTGTAATATTTATAGTACCTATAACATATTGATAATAAAAATACTTAAATACCTACTTAGTGATGTTAAAATAACGTACGGCCGATTAACAAGACTGTGTTAAGATTTAAATATTATTTGTTAGATTTCGGATGCTTTAGATGACTAATACCTTATTAATTTTTTATATGAAACCAATTTCAAATAAAAACTGTGTGTTTTCTTACCAATAGTGACCATTACTAGGTGTCCATTTTCGGAACATATGTCTATAACTTTGACTATCTATCCCTGGACAAGTGACGCGCTTAATTCTATGAACAAAAAAGTCTGTCACTTTTGGTGCGGGGGGAGGAAACACTACATAGACATTGCTGCACACATACTCAAAATCATTTTGTATCGCTACGAACTCACACATATTAAAATCTTCACCACTAACACAATTTACGCACACATAGAGGTCAAATACGTCAACATACAAGAATTGACGACAATACGAACGTATAATACAATAAAAATAATTAGGAAGCTACTATGTCGATATTTTATATCGATAGATTATTTTAGGAAGAATGGATAAAAACGTAACAACGATTACAAATTATTTTTATATGTAATTATTTATTTGCAAAATTAAAATCATCCATACACACCTTTTTAATATCTTGCGTCATAATTATTTTCAATGCAATGCATGCTAATGAAATACAAAACAAAGAAACTATTTAGGTATAGATAAATAGGTACATACTATGTAATTGGAAAATAAACGCACGGGTAAGAGAAATCGCTAACTTTTCGAAATACATATTCTATAGCCTATGTTAATCTTGAATAATGTAGCATTCAAATGGTGAAAGAATTTTCGAAATCGGCCTAGTAGTTTTTGAGTTTATTTGTTACATACATTGATACATACAAATCTTGCCTCTTTATAATATTAGTATAGATAGAGCGGATATTGGGGACGTTATGTTACAAATACTTTGATACCAATTAGTTTGATTCTTTGATTTTGATTTTTTCTTTTCTTTGCCAGGGTGATATATTAGGAATAACACTAGACAGAGCGTTTTGTTTCCCACGAGATATAAGTAGGAGTAAATACGATTTTGTTCATTATGTCGCGCGTTAATATGATAAGAAGCGACTGCTACGCTGGAGGTCCTGGGTTCGTTTCCCCGGTCGAGCAATGTGTTATTGGAGTTTTTCTATAAAATTAAGGGTTTATGCCCGATTAATGGCAATAGGCTCGCCCCCTAAGTACGCATCTGTCTAACCCTTCGGGAAATAAAGACGTGATGGTATGTCGTGTTCCGTACTCTCGTTATTTCTTTGGCCCGGATATCGAAAAAAGAAAATAATGTGTTTGAAGAAACACCCCGCAAGAGGCAGGGCATAGTTGAATTGAATAACTCCACTTGAAATTGGAGCTGCCCAACTGGGGAAATACCTACACTTTGCAGAAAATAGTAGCCAAATAACATAGCACTGTACTATGTTGTGTTCCTAACGGTGAGCAAGATCGCCAAAGCTCCGCGAGGAAGCGTTATGTTGGCAGTGGGGTACTGGTGTTGTGGGTTGTCTACCGGGTGTGAAAAGATTTTTACAGGGTCGGCAACGGGCGAGTGATACCCCAGGTGTTGCAAGCGTTCATATAATAGGGTACAGTAACCACTTAGGGGCCGTTCAAGTATTACGTAAGCAGATTTTTTGCAATTATTAACCCACCCCTCCCCCTCGTCAGCAAAAGTAAGCAAAGCTCTTACCCCTCCCCCCCATGCATACGTAAACTTTGGTACAATGATTGATTTATGAGCAGCAGTTATATCTAGAAATATACCTAGGTAAACGTAGGTATTCATTATTTGTAGGAATCCCCGAAAATTCATTTCGTTTTCTGCATAGACAATTTGCAATGTGTAAAAAAGTAAATAATTACTGCTGACGTAATCACGATCTAGATCCCCCCACCCCCCATGTCATCAAAAATAAGCAAAGCAAAGACCCCCCTACCCCTCTATAGTGCTTACGTAATACTTGAACGGCCCCTTACCATCAGGCGGGCCATGTGCTGGTTTTCCACCTAAGCGGTAAAAGAAACCCCAGACCTTCTAACCATACCGTACCTTAGAAATCATTATCAATGATTTTTGAAATACGATATAAATATGTTAATTTATTTTTCTTTTGTCAACACATTTATCCGCAACGGCTTTAGCTATTATTTATCAATCACACCTACTTCATTTTAAATGAACGTCTTTTGTAGATCTGAAAAAGTAACAAATAAAATATCTAATAGCACTGGATATCAAAAATAATCAATAATCTTAGTTACGTCATTTCCAAATGTTATTTTATTAAATTTTATATCATATCATAAATTCATGATATTCATCTTTAGTGATCTTTAGCAATTATTATAATTTGGTCTTACATTGAACACGAAACTAATATCGATATCGATTCGAAATCGTAAACAATCACTATCACAGCATTAATTAAAATGACAAAACAAAAGAGGGACATAGTCTCGCTACACTTTTAAAAACGAGTTTTATGCATTATGTCATAATATATATAAGGCCTATAATTGCCAAAAAAAGGTAATTCTGCATTAAGACCTATAATTGGAAATCATAAATGGTGACATCCTATTGGATGATATATAATTGAAAATCAAAAAATGACATTTTGATGGATATTTCAAATTTAAATCTTACGTTTATTAGAAGAAGGCTGAAATTGTTAGTAAAAAAAATTTGCTAGTCTCGTGGGGAGTGCGGATAGTCTCGTGGGGAGAGCGGGTAGTCTCGTGGGGAGTGCATGCTTGAACTAAACGATTATTTTATACTCGATTATTGAATCGGTAACGTCCTCGATCATTATTAATAAATTGTATTATGTGATTTAAATATAAATAAATGAACTTTAATACTTACATACGGAAAATAATTCCATCTTTATCTAAATAAGATATTAGATATTTTTTTGCATACATTAACTGCACGTCTATCGGTATTTACACGGAGCATTTATGATGACCTTACTGAGCGGAAACGATTCTGTTAATGAAAAATCGATTTCGGCAACAGTTTTGATAAACGCGTTAGATTTTTTAATCCACTACCTTGACAGAGGGGAAGGATCATGAGAGGCGGGTCCTTATAGATAGATAGTCAAAGGTCTATAACTAGGTGTCCATTAGTAGTTTATGACTTGTCCATTACTAGTTCATTTTATGACTATTTTCTTAATAGATTTTTTATCCACTAAAAACATGAAAAACATTTTCCAGCGTAAGTAAATGTTCAATAGAACCTAGATTTTGTCTATACACATATAATATCAGTAAGCATTTTTACAATCGAACTAAAACTTTTTCGATGAGTTTAGGCGGGAAAATCAAAAGTGCACGTTGTCGATTTTAAATTATTTTTCAAAACTTGAATTTCTCCGAAGTTTAATGTGTTGTTATGGTGGATAATTAACCATTAAGTGTTCGTGAACGTGTGAGAGTGTAGGCAAATGATATAAAATTGAAAATCGTGACGATTTGGGTTCACTCCTAAACTCCATCGAAGCCTCAATAAAGTTTCTATCATTTTATTGGGGCAACTGAATTTATACTTGACACTGGCGAACACAAAAAGTGTGGTGCCATAATACAATCCCATGATGGGAAATATTCTTTGAATACTTGATTACTTTATTACTTGACACTGGCAAATACACAAAAAGTACGCTTGCTATTAAAATATAAATTGTAAATCTTGTTTCTCACTAAGTGAATTATTGTAAATTCTTGTGAGAAATAAAGTTCTTAAACCATAAAAGTGTGGCGCCATAATTTAAAAAAAAAACTTTATTTATAAATTAAAATGTTTAGTTTTGAACCGTAAATGTCCATAACTATACGTACTTGCGGTACGTTTACCTTATTGATTTTTAAGCAACACTACCGTCAACGTCAATCCTCTGAGCGTCAATCAAGTTAAAAACTGACCTGACACATACTAGTACCTATCTCTTATCTCTTAGTAGTCTGTGGTGTAGAACTGTAGACCTGACATACTAGTATCTCTTAGTAGTCTGTGGACCTGACTGTGGTGTGGCTGCTGATTTATATGTATTCTGTGCTGCTGATTACATTCTTAACTCTTATTAGTCTGTGATTACATTAGTCCAACTATACTGGGCTGTACTGGGCATTGGTTACATAATTTAGTTTCTCGTGTTAAATCAGCTATCAAAATGGGAAAGCATTTTGGAGAGCTTGCTAAAATCAGGGGGTTAATTACCTACAAGCTATCGCCACATGAACAAAGGGCGTATGCTGGAGCCATCTCAAATGGATTACCTAACATATTCCGTAGGTTCCGGGAAAGTGTATTTAAATGGGCCCCACGTAAGTAATAAATTTTGTTAGGGAGTCTTATGCCTTAGTCAAGTAGTAAACATTCAATAAATTCTGTTAATTTTAAGGGCTTTATACCATTTTTTCACGTGGGAGAGCCATGCTTCGTCACGAATGGGCCGGCTCGACCGGAGTGATACCATGGCCTCACAGAAATCCGGCGTGAAACAACGCTTGCGTGGTGTTTCACCGAGTGAGTGAGGTTACCGGAGGCCCAAACCCTTTTAAAAGGCGGGCGTTGCGGGTGTTCATGGGCGGTGGTTATCGCTTACCATCAGGTGATCCATCTGCTCTAGAGTTGTGTAGCTCGCGAGCTATTGACAAAAAAGATATATACTTAGCAGTACCAAAGAGATAATCTCCCTTTAGCTCTTATGATTTCAAATTATATCTTTATATCTCTACAGATATGGTTTCAATTTGAGTTACTGAACTAAAAGTGATTGACAGGTAGTAGACGGGTGACGTAGCTCATTAGCTGTTGTAGTTCAGATGAGATAGGAATTGCACACGACGTAAAAAAGACTAGCGATATGAACGAAACATTGCGCGCGCATGATCGATAGCCAGTAGTCGTTCGTTATTGGATAATAATAGAACATAGGAAAATCAATGTTTACATCAAATAAAATAGTACAAATTTTGACTTTGTTTTTGTAAACATTCAAAATTGTTTGTATTTTTTCAAACTAGCATCTAAGGTATTGGGTTTTACCTGCCAGTACATCTTTGAGCTATAACATTGTACAAAACATATCCCCAGTTCACTCAATCCTCAAACGAATCTTTATATCACTAGTGAGCCACTGATATACAAGTGATATAATGAAAAGATATATTATATCTCTCTTTTCTTTTCAGTGATATGTTTTGCGCAACAATAGTCTGAAAAAAAATATTTAGGTATGTTCATTATTCAAATTCAGCCTGGATCAGAACAGACTGTCAAATCAAACCAAATTCTTTAATTGCTTAAAAGATGGTAGGTATATGAATTTGTTATAAACAAAAATGTTATATTTTGATGAATCATGTTTTGCTAAATACAGTTTAGTATGCAAAATCAGGTCATGACAATTTACTACTACTTATTAATATTATTTAACCAAGCATAATTTTTTTTCCTTCATCTTTAAATTCACTAGGTATCTTATTGTATATTCATACACTCGTCAATATACAACTTTTATTGTATTTTGTTTGACTAGGAATGTCATAGAAAACAAATCTATTTGGGTCTCTTTAATTTCTTGAATTAATTTCACATGCTTTATTAAATAATTCTTTATGTCTACCCATGAACATACTCACTTCAGCAATTGTAGTGGTGGCTGTATTGTCTCAATACAGCAATGGTAGTGGTAATAAACTAGGTATGTTGCCCCCCATACTAGGATTTTCTCCTGTATTGTGGGTGCTTTTACAAACAGAAATTCTTACATACACAAATGGTTAGACCCAGAACAACTATTTGTAGTCTTGTAGATCACACGAATATTTGCTGTGTGTGGGGGTCAAACCCACAGCATGTGTTGCAGAAGCCAATCACTCGGCCACTAAGCCAAATGTGTTGTCTTTTATATAATGGTAGTCTTTATATTTGTGATGTTTCTAACCTGCCTCAGAGCTATACAAATCTATTAATTCGATTAGCAACATTATCTATATGTGCCTTCCAGTTTATGTCCTGGTCTATGATAATTCCTGGAAAGGAGATCATTCAGGTCTCATACAAAGTTGGGCCCAAAATACAAAGTGTCGGCCAACGGAAAAAAATGTTTTTAATCTGTTTGGGACATCATTCTAAGCATTTGGTACTATGACACCAAAGCGGTAGAACCATTATATAAGCAGCTACATAAGTCCGAAATAAATGTAAACATATCATCTAAGTATGTAACGTGGACTTCTTTAGTGCTTCATTCCTTTTTTGCCATGACTGTAATTCTGTAAGTGTGACTGTAATATTTAAACAAAAACCTTAAGTTCGATTTTCTGCTTAGCCAATATCTTGTGGAAGGTTATTAATCCTCACACAATGACAATGGCAAACATGTTCGTTATACTATTTTTAATTATCTATCTATACTCTATACTAATATATAAAGCTGAAGAGTTTGTTTGTTTGTTTGTTTGTTTGTTTGCTTGAACGCGCTAATCTCAGAAACTACCGGTCCGATTTGAGAAATTCTTTCAGTGTTAGATAGCCCATTTATTGAGGAAGGCTATAGGCTATATATCATCACGCTACGCGGACGAAGTCGCGGGCAGAAGCTAGTTTTATTAATAATGTGAAGGGCAAGGTGTGTTGCCCCTCCAACCAAAGGGAGGATCCTTCAACCAGGCCTTTTTTTTCTAGTACCGAAAATCCTCATGGATCGTCCGCCACTTTGGGGGCGGCGGGGTATGTCGGACTCGTACCGACTAAAAACTGTACTTGCCTTCTCTTGCCCTATAGCCACGGTCATGGGATCAGTGTCATGCACCACGACCGTGACAAGCTATGATCCAGCATGGGCTGGACCCTTTCAGAAGACCCTTTAGACAGCGTGCGTGCATCGTACACGCGCGACACTTACTGGGGCCCTTATGTGATCGAGCGACGGACTCCCCAAGTCAGCCGCCCGCACGTCACAGCTTATGGAGGCCGGAGATCTGTCTGCGCCCTCCTGCGCTATGTTTGTCTTCTGCGGATCGGGAAAGAGGTCGATAGTTCTCTCTCCCTTTCCGCCGCCTCTTTTGCAAGCATGACTTTCTCACAAAAGGAGGCGACGGCTTCCCATGCGTTCTCGCCTCCGACCATGGATCGAATAACAGCCGGAAGCGAGAGGTCACCACCCACTGCCTCGACAAGATCACGGCGCTCAGCCGCCCAAGCTGGGCAAACCTCAAGCGTGTGCTGCGCCGTGTCTTCAGGGCCGTCCACGCAATGGTGACCACCGGGCGTTGGCTCCCGGCTTATGCGACACAGGTACCCCCCGAAACAGCCATGTCCCGAGAGCACCTGCGTCAGCCGGACACTGAGAGCGCCATGGCGTCTCTCCAGCCACTTCTCCATGACGGGCCTTACCGCCACTATCGTGGCGTGCCCTGCGCTAGGTTGCGCAAGTCGTGCATGCCATTCCCATACGTCCCAGTCGTGCATACTAGGATCCGGATTCACGAGGTTCAATCGCACGAGGCAATTCGCCCCGCCCTAGCGCCTCCCCGCGCCATCGATACAGTGACGCGAGGGCCCTCGCTTCGAGATCCCAGGGTGCGGATCCAGCAAGGAGGCTCGCCGCCTCAAAGGAGATCGTACAGTATCCCCTTATCAACCTGACGGCCATCGCCCGCTGTGGTCTTCGCAACAGCGCAGCATTGCGGGTTAACAGGTTGTGCGCCCATATAGGCGCCCCATAGAGCGCCATCGACCGCACGATCCCCAAATAGAGCCTCCGGAAGGAGTCGTTGGTCCCCCCCGCAAATTGGGTAGCAGCCGTGAGAGGGCTGATGCGGCGCTCATCAACTTAGGGCCCAACCTTCGGAAGTGATGTCCGAAGTTCCATCGGGCATCGAGGACAAGTCCAAGGTATTTCATCGTCGGCTCGAGTCCGATGCGGACACCTCCCTTCATAATATGGGATCCTGGATTCAGTCCCTTCCGGGGCCCATGAAAGTATAGGGCTTCGGATTTATTAAGGGCCACCTCAAGACCTAACATCCGGATCCTTGCGACGACTTGCGCAACTCCTTCCGCGGCCAGAGTGGCCGCCTGCTGGTGCGTCCTCCCCCTCGCCGTGAGTAGCGTGTCATCGGCGTAGCACGTCACACCAACGCTGAGGCGGGGGTGGTGTTTGAGCATCACACTTATTGTTCTTCTATGCTGCCAGCTCCTTGATCTTGACCGTGAGGGTGACCTCTCAAAAAGAAATGTGTGAAAAGAATTTTATAGTATCGGCAACGCACGAGTGATACCCCTGGTGTTGCAAACGTCCATAGGCTACAGTAACCGCTTATCATAAGGCGGACCGTATTCTTGTTTGGCACCTTAAAAATATGACATTGAAATAAAGTATAACAACGAATGCTCTCAAGTAAGTTGTATCCTCTCGGCGGTGGCGCATGCCGCGTGCTGGGTCTGGTACTGTACCTCTTACGCTTGCCACATACGCCGATGACACGGCCTTACTATCAGTGAGTAATAACCGCCAAACAGCTTCAGCAAACCTTCAGCACCATCTAACAGACGTAGAAGTATGGCTTCAAAGCAAACCAAAGTAAACAATTTCTACAATGAGGAAATACCGCAAGTTGAAGATGCCAAATACCTGGGCGTACATTTGGACCGTGGCCTCACATGGAGGAAGCACATTAAAAGTTGGATGCCGCAAGCCCATATGGGCTTGACGATAGCCTTGTAGATTGCCATTTTTCTGGCACCGGAGAGTCACGAGCTGCGTCCTAACAACCAGTACATAGATCCCATAGATCGCATGGGGGTGTCAAGTTGTTTCCGTTTGCTCCAAATGTGCTTCCTCCATGTGTTGCTAACAAAAGTACAGTCATGGCAAAAAAGAAATGAAGTACTAAATAACTCATGTACATACTTAGATGATATGCTTACATTTATTTTGGACTTATGTAGCCGCTACAATATTGGTTTTATAGTTTTAGCGCCATAGAACTAAATGCTTAAAATGATGTCCCAAACAGTTTAAAAACTTTTTTTTTACTTTCGTTGTTGGGCCCAATATGAATGGTCTTCTTTATTTTGTGTTACTTTGTTAATTTTATTATTATTTCCTGTACAAATGCAATACCAGAATAAATTATAATTTAAACACAATTTATTCAAAGTGTACTACTATTGATAAATGATAAATTCAAATTTCTTTATTGACATAAATTATGTGTACATTTGATGAATTCCCTGACTAAATGATGAATGAAATGATATTTATTTCTGTAAATGATCTTTTAAAAGACACTTTTACAAGTCAATAAAACATTGACTTGTAAAAGTGTCTTTTAAAAGATCATTTGTTTGAACTAGATGGCGCCGGCATTTCCTAACTGACGACCTCTGAGAAGAAACACCGAAACAAACTCCAGTAATAGTTGATATTATAATAACAATATTATTAGATATTATGCGAGTGTTACGATGTAGGGTAATATCTGGACAGGCCTTTTGAAGTAAGAGCCATAGCAGCTTTGAGTTGACCTGTCCTAACTGACGGCACGCATACATCAGGCATCGTGTAGCTCAACCATTATTTAGGGACCTAACGACCTGTCGCACGACGATACCAGATCAGCAAGACATTTGCGTAGGTCATGTAAAATACTCAAAGCTGTCAGAAAACGTTAATATAAATTTAAAATTGAAATTTAAAAAAATACATTTATTCGTATTTTAATACTGCTAATCTAAGTTCCTGCTCTATTTTTTTAGTTCCAAAATTCAGCGCTAGGGGCGTTGTGCCTATGCCTATGCTCGTCTAGTTCACCCAAATTTCTTCTATACAATTAGGTACAATGGCTACATTTCGGTTCTGGCACTCGCCGGCCGCTGTCCCGTTCCCGCTCGTTTAGCTCGCTTGGCTCGTGCGTCGTTTGGTCACAGTTCTAACCTAACGAAATCACCCCGTCAAAACTAAATTTCGTCCCCGTAGAGCGAAACGTCATTAACTCGAAAAACCATGTTTTGATATAATGACAGTTAAAGTTTTTGAAAATAGAAATTGTCATAACTTTTGTTTGCTATTACATAAATTATCTTTATGTTTTTAGCTATAGAATGAAGGAAATAAAATAAAGTTTATAATAGAAGAGCTACAAGATATTAAAAAATAATTAGGAAAAGTAGAAACTAACAAATTATTTATTGTTACCTATAAAATCCTTTACTTCATCGTAAATTAGTTAATTGTCGACCGTAGTTAGTGATTTTTCACTCAGTGCTAAATTACTATGAGGAATAATAACTCAAGTAATTTTCGCTGTGATTTAGCAAACTTTTGATTTCAAAAACTCACTGTGCACTGCGCACACTTGCTGTTGCTGGGTTGGGGGTACTTCGCTGTAGAGGGGTACGGAAATAAGACGCACAGATGTCAGTTGTACACGCTCTTGACGTTTATTCACAATAATATCTTCCGTCACTTCCAGTAATTTCTTCCTGGATTTTCTTGCTGGCTGCTCGTAGGGAAGTGCATGCTGACCCACAAACCCGCGCTGCTTATATACGTTTTTCCGTTAAAAAATGTAGGCGCTCTGATTGGTCGACCAATCAGAGGCCGTTTTATTGACCAATCACAGCGCGGGCGGGCGCGCGTGCACTTTACACAACACATCTTATTAGACAACAACTTATCTTATTAGACTTAGTCTAAAAATAAACATTTAAATTTTTTCCTATTAGAATGCTTAAGTCTAGGGGTAGTAAAACGACAAAACAAAATATAATTTATTTCCTTATAAACTAAGTTCTTATCTACTATTTATTTATTTATATTTAATTACTACGGTTACAACCAATTACAGTAACTAAAACTTAAAAAAAAAGACAATTATATGAATTATAACAATCATTAAAATAATATATAATTAATAATAATATATATTTATATTTTTAAATGTTTTTCAATTTTTTATAAAAATATTTAAAAATGTATTTAATATGTAAGTTAAGATAATAAATGAGAATAATAATTAAAATAAACAAAGTAAAGTAAAAATTAGGTTAACAACTCTCATAAATTCCTCTCACAGTACTTCTGACATACCAATAAAATCTTCGTCCACCCATCAGCAAACAGATTGCTACTACTACTACTATACTAGCTTCTGCCCGCGACTTCGTCCGTGCGTCTGCGTAGCGTGATGATATAGCCTATAGCCTTCCTCAATAAATGGGCTATCTAACACTGAAATAATTTTTCAAATCGGACCAGAAGTTTCTGAGATTAGCGCGTTCAAGCAAACACACAAACAAACTCTTCAGCTTTATATATTTCTACTACTATATTAGCTTATCAGATACTCTGTAATCATTTATTTTTTATTCTAATAAGACTAACCAACTATAAAATGTAAGAAAACTTAAATAACTACCTATTTAAACGAGTCTGTTCTATATTAATACTGTACATAAATCATGTTTCACTGTTCATTATTTACTGTTTACACAATCACTGACGTCGTCCTGCACACTCACTAAACCATTTTAGTAATTTTAAGGCTAATTAAATGCGAAGTTTGTTTTGATAATTCAAAAGAAAAGTTATTAAATGTTATAGTAATTAACTCATTTAGCCCATCACGCTGTGGGGTCCAAACGATACTTTACACATTTCGTAAAATAAAAACAAGCGCAGCTACAAAAATGACGGTTAGGCAGATATTTAGAGAAAAAATTGTGATGTTAGAGGCATTGATAACTCATTTTAGCCATTTTTGGACTTAAAGAGACCGTCCTAAAAATTCACTCGATCGAGTTTAGGTAAATTTTATGTTTGTGTGCGCTTTTCACGCACACACGGCTGCAGATCGAGCGTACGAGCCTATAAACAATTTTGATCCTTTCATTATTATATTAATTTTCTAGTTTTATTCTCGTCAGTTTCTTTTTGCATTTTCAATTTTGTTTTTAATTTAGTATATTTTTATACATACAATATTCAATAAACATCAAAACATAAAACTTTAAAGGCGGAAATTAGGGTGAAAATTGTAATTTTTGTAGCTACTCACTACAAATTAGTGAAGAGTTTAATGATTTATCGATTTTTACATTTTAAGGGTAGGAAACGGGGGTTGAAGCCTGAAGGTTAATGTACTTATTAGTATGGGTGAATAGTTTTTAAAGGTAGGTATTTGAAAATGAGATATGTAGCTACTCATCATAAAAAATGTGATTCAGGGTTTTTGAATTTTCAAACTTTTACTTTGGAGGGTCGATAGTTTTATCTTTTTCTAGGCACTTCAAAATCGTAATATTTTATTAAATGTTTATCAAAACACATTTTGGTCACGACTGAAACCGCTCGGTTGTATGTACATCTGTGCTAATTGTGGTATGTAGTTTAACTTTGCTCCACTTCATCGTGAAAAATGTGAGATGAGATGTCTGAAGAACTGGTATTTGTTTTTCATAATTTACCATGCACGTAGAATGTGCCTAATGAAGGACCAACCTAAGACATTAATTTAGTACTACAGTAGTAATCACGGCGATGACTACAATATTTATACCTTTGAATGTATTAAAACCTTTGCTTATAAATAATTTATTGTAAGATGTGGTTACTTTTGACCACAGATAAAAGAATACTAGTACAGATGCCTCATCCCATACAAAGAAATGGGACCTTCCTATCGGGCGAGATTCTTCGGGCAGAATTGTTTTTCTTTTGTAGGCGATAGATGTCGCACGTAGCACGCGCGTTCACGCATGCGACATCTATCGCCTCGGGTTGTATATCAAGTGTTTACTATATATTTAACCAATAGATGGCGCTGGTGCCCCGGGATGTAGGTAGGTACCTAAAGTTGCTACTTGTTGTTATTACGGTCGCTCACCCCGAACAGGTACCTACCTCCTTCTCGATAGCGCGTAGGTACATATGTAATACATTTAATTTTATAAAACTACTTACCTATCTTCTTACGCGTTGTTTATTTTCGTTATTATTTAACGTAAATTCATGTAAAAATGTAGGTGTCATTTTCAAGGTTTCTCAGGATCCCTACTGATTTCATAAATGACATAATATATTTTTAATAGCCGACATTATTTTTTTTAAATATAACATGACGTGGGTGTCAATTTCATAGTTTCTGATTGTGAAAAAAACAAAATGTTTATAATCCAAGATTGTGAACATGTAATTATTATTTTTTATTTAATAAGTATTATAAAGCTAAAAAGTTTGTTTGTTTGGTTGACCGCGGAAATCTCAGGAACTACCTACTGGTTCGAATTTAAAATAGGTATCTTTTGTGTTAGATAGTGCATTTATCGAGGAAGGTTATAGGCTATAAAATATCTTATAAAATATCACGCTATGACTTATAGGAGCGGGGCATCAATGAAAAATGTAGCAAAAACGGGTAAAAGTTATTTCTTTTGAGGGCTTCCATTGCGTGCGCTGCGTAAACGAAGTCAATGGCTGCATAATATACCTAGGTAGGTACCTACCTATCTATCTGTTAAGGTTGACTAACTACCTATAACCTTTTTTGTTGTAGGTACCTAATCAAATTTGTTCTAAAATAATGCATTATTTGCGAAGGTGTTTAACACAACAAAAGTGTAGTATATACCTACACTTTTGTTGTGTTATGGATTAATATCATTAATCCATACCAATTAGGTACCTACTTAAATACGTTATTCATCACAAGTAGGTACCTATTTAATTTTGAACAGAATTGCCATTGACATCATTTGGTTTTAATGAATATCGGAGATAATTATCATAGTTTTAAAATAACTCCACGACAAAATAATGATCAAGTAGGTAGGTCGGTACTTAGCCTACCTACCACTAGCGCTGGCCGGCCGTTTAAAACGAGACTTTGTCGCGGTTTACTAGAATATTTTCTAAGTAAGTAGGTAGGTAGTTTAGTGATGGAAAAAATCGACTGCCTGAAAATCGAGCCTTCGTCTTCTGGTTAGATAAGTACACCAGACGACCACTGAGCCACCGCGAGTTTAACTATTGAAAAGCAAGCTGCCTACTTTGCTTGTCAACCGACATCGGTGTAGGAACCTACCTACCTATTTAGCCAGAAGACTCTACGCAGGTTCAATTCCGCCCTTCAAAGTAAAGCATAGAAAAAAAAAGCAAAATATTACAAAAAAATAGTTTAAGTAGGTAGGTACTTACTTAATTGATTATTTTGGGCTGGGAGGTGACAACTGACAAGTGTCCGTGATAAAGACCGAGTGACAAACCGAAATCCACGCGAGCAAAGCCGCGGGCGGAAGCTAGTTCTTATATATCTTTATCGCAAAATGATAATAAAGTTATTGTATAAATATACCTAGGTACCTACCTACCTACCTACTTACTTACAAATGCCTACTACCTACATGTCGCACTCGCAACGCAACTCAAGTGGCAAGGCAACGAGATCTTCCCGCAAAAAATAAAATATAATATTTGGAAGAGATTACTTACTTACTAAAAACACAGAGTAGTATATCTACTCATGTGCTAAAAACTAGGTAGGTACCTACCTACCTAGTTGCTTTAAAAAATAATTTTAATGTTACGAAAACAAACATGATTTTCCGACCTGCTACTAAATGCAAGAGAATTTATACCAAAACAGGCTTGTTTTAAAGATTAATTTTAAAATAACGAAAGCAAAAAATAATTTTGTGACCTGCTACAAATAATTTTAAGGGAATTTATACTTAAAGTCACTACGATTAGAGCTTATACTGTGTAACTCGTTCGCCTCGCTATTTATACCTAAGTACATCAGTCATCAGTTCATCACAGACACATACTTGCAGCTAGGCGGCTTGTGATTTTTTTTCATGGGGTTCACAAAAATAGTCTAGTGTTTGTTGAACGTGACAGGTGAACATTATGAGGTCCAGGGTTCGATTCCTAACTAAATAATTAAAGTTTTAAATTAAAGTTTAATTTAGATAGATCTATAAATGTTTAGTTAGAAATCGAACCCGGGACCATTCATTTTTATCTAACATAATTATAATACATATACCGAAGGGTTAGGCAGAGGCGTGCTAATGTAGGAACACTCACAGTTTTCAAATACTCGCATGCATAGAAAATTGATCCATATTGCGATACGCCCAACGTGCATAATCGGATTGGCAAAAAAAAAACTTTGAACTACGAGTATTTTCAACCCGCGCTGCCGGGACGCCGCGCCCGCGCCGCCCGCGCCGCCGCGACGCGCGCCGGGCCGCGCCTTACGCTGCGAGGCGAGGCGGGCTGTGGCTAGGGTTGCCAACTCTTTGTCGGTCAAAAATAGAGGGTAGTTCTAAAATTATTACCCATAAAAATATAATAGATAACGAAAACATGTAGTAGTTTTGCCTACTAATACTTATACTTTTTTCAGAAATATTGTAGGATAATATTTATATTATATAGTAGGGTTAGAACTCTAGCTGTGCCAAATACTTTCAAGTAGGTAAGTACCTACCTATTTTGATACTTGGTTTTTGACACTGGTAAGTGTATCTCATCCCTACGCGCATACCTAAGACATCATGACAATGAGTAGATAAACGTATCTACTCATGATGACGTAAACACGCTATAGGGCTTCCCGCCCACAGTATTTTAATTTCATCTACCTACCTACTTGCATAGCGTGTGAGCTACCTACAGCAATGAAAACCTCTTACTATTCACTACAAAAGCTTAGGTACCTACTTAAAAAGTAAATGATAACGTAAATCTTATTAAATATGTACCTAGGTACCTCTACCTATCATTTTAAATATCTAAGTACCTATCATAAGTAATTATTTCAATATGATAGGTAAGTACTTCGTAAGTACATAAGTAGGTAGGTAAGTAAAACTAGTAAGTACCTACTACGTGTCTCACTTTTTACCCTATTCACTATCTAGGTAGGTAGGTATTTTGTACGGTAGAAGAAGCGAAATACCGATCTATTAAAAAAACAAATACTTAAACGTACGTAGGTACTAGTACCTAAGGTAGGTACCTACTTAATATTCTTCGTTCTCTGGTAGGTATATAGGTACTATGGTATATATAGGTATGCTTACGGCTTTTAAACACAAAACCATCACGACACCGTTCGTTCGTTACGTAGGTAGGTAGGTACCTACTACGGCGCATTCGCAGCTGTCGGACTACCGAGTGTATATCTGATCTACCGAACTCGAGCGAGACGCGATGGTATGATACCTACGACTCGCGTTCCGTTCCATTCCGACCGTCTGCATGATGCATTTATTGATGATAGAATATTGATATTTACCTATTTTGTGATATATATATATATATATATCTATACCTAGTAGATACCTACTTGAACTATGTAGGTATCTACTAGCCTACCTTTTGTATTATGTAAGTACCTATATTCGGTACAAGGCACCTACACGAAGGTAACCCTAACTATTAGGTGTAAGTCGCTTTCTAGGTAGGTACTACCTACCTAGGTATGTTCGTGTTGTCATCATAGTAGACTATCGTATGTATTAGTGCTTCGCCCCCGATGGTACAAAAAGATAATACATCATTAGAAAAACTTCGTCTGAAATATAATATTCTTATAATAATACTTGATTTAAAAAAAAATTAGAAATAATTATAGACTCAGAAACTGCGAACAGCGCCATCTTTTCTTTTTGTAAAATGAGCGAAAACAGCAAACAGCGCCATCTATTTACCAAAGAAAGCGAGAATCACGAGGATTTAATTGAATATCATATAATTGAAGAAATTAGACTTAAATTATATTGTCCTATGTATAAACATTTGATATATGTAAGTACATATTTTTTTAAGGTCTTTCCTCGTAAGAATTTCGAAGCCAAACACACGAGGTTTGGGAATCGATACATGCAATGCCATCTATTAACAATTCATTTGAACTATGTTTCATTTGTTCGGGATGAGACCCCATGCTTTTGACTAATAAACATACGAGCTTTGTAATAGGTGCTATGATTGCATAATTTTCTTTGTAATGTATATCATTTAATGGCATATTTTAAATCTATACTAAACTATATCTATACTTAATATATAAAGCTGAAGAGTTTGTTTGTTTGTTTACTTGAACGCGCTAATCTCAGGAACTACTGGTTCGATTTGAAAAATTCTTTCAGGGTTCGATAGCCCATTTATTGAGAAAGGCTATAGGCTATATATCCTCATATATATCCTATATCTCCTCTACGCGGACGAAGTCGCGGGCAGAAGCTAGTAAAATATAAAGCGTTATAATAGCTACTAAATTACCAAGCATTGCGCTGTCTAAATTTGAATGCTTGAATTGCCGGCAAAAACATAATACCATAATAAATCGTAATCCAATAAATTGTGTTTTACTTACGATATAACTTGGTATTACGTTTGTGTTAGAAATTCGTGTGGCCGACTCTTGAGAGCTATTATACTTAATGTCGCAATCACACGCAGTCGCAGTCGTAAATGCAATGAATGCAAATTTAGACCTGGCAGATGGGACTCGCGGCGGCTTAGTGATCATAGCATCTGATTTGTTATCAGCACATCAAGCTGCATGATTCTCACATTATAACAACTAAATTGTAAAATAAATCAATGTTATAATCTTTGTTGAAAGGAGTATCTATGGAGTTTCTTGCCGGTTCTTCTCCATAAGACCCAATATTTGGAACCGCGCACCTAGTTTTTGAAATTTCAAAAGTACCTGTGTTACTGGTCTAATTGAAATAAAATATTTGACTTTGACTTTGACTTTGAAATTTATCTAACCAGAAGACGCAGGTTCAAATTCTGATCGCAGTCGAGTTTTTCCATCACTAAAGTATTTTTTTAATAATATCTAGGAATGTGCAAAAAATCACAAATAGTTAACAGTTCATATTTAACTTGAAAAAAATTAACCAAATATTAATCTTGGTTTAAAAATTATGATTTTCGTAATCAGCCCCTGAGAATCCTTGAAATTGACACCCATATAAATTTATTTAGAAAAGCATTTTCGTAATCAGCCTCTGAAAATCCTTGACATTTACACCCGTATCAATTTATTAAGAAAAACAATGTCCGCCATCTCGCATTTAAAAATTAATGTCATTTTCGTAATCTGCCCCCGAAATTCCTTGAAATTGACACCCATATCAATTTATTTAGAAAACCAATGTCCGCCATGTTGGATTTCAATCATTTTCATAATCAGCCCCTGAAAATCCTTGAAATTGATACCCATTATCTTTTTGTGATTTTTTTGCATTTTTCATGCTAAGATTATAAAGTTATTTTAGTGAAGGAAAAATTCGACTCGCAGGCAGGATTCGAACCTGCGTCTGCTGGTTTGATACACCAGACGCTATGACCACTAAGCCACCGCGAGTCCTACCTGCCATGTCGAAATTTGCCTTCACATTTGAAATTGACACCCATATTAATTTATTTAGAAAAGTAATGTCCGCCATCTTGGATTTCAAAATTAATGTCATTTTCGTAATCAGCACAATGAGAAACTTGTTCTACCCATACTTCCTACAAAAAATACCAGACCATATTATATTTATTATAGGGCTTTTCTAGAAATTAGAAATTATAAAATAATCAACGTATCAAGTCGTGTTAATCGCAGTATAATTTGGGAAAATATTTACGTCAAACAAGCGCACGCCTGTGACACAAAGCGATACGTCCTCTCGCTGGGAAGGCCCATTCGTGACTGGCGCGAGCGGCTTTGCGCGCTCGATATTATAGCACAATTATAGGTCTTTTCATCTTTGATTTACTAAATCAAAATATATTTTATTTGAAAAAGTAATTTTTGATCCTATTAGAGGGATAACTCAAGATTATTAAGTAATTTAGGAAATAATCAAAATGTCTTTCTAAAAAATAGAAAAAACACAATCATATTTGTCTGCAATTTTCACGAAAAATTACGTTACGTAAATATTTTTTTCCTGCTACATTTTGTATGAAACTTGAAAAAAGTGCTTCCGCTAGTGCCAAGTAGAGCATATGCGGGGTTTTATAGCATTTTTTAATATTCAGTAATACTAATATTTTCTTGTAAACCGACCATCAAACGTCACTCGAAACGCGTTTTTTGGGAAAAGGAGTTGTCAATAAAAGGGATTCACAATTATTATAGAAGTAATTTGAAAAATCCATTTCCGCTAGTGCCAGGTTTAAGAACAGTTCTTTTCAATTAATTAATAACTTTATATAAATTCTTTGTAGGTTTCTCACAATCGGTCATCAAAAAATACTAAAATCCGTCAAATTTTAGGACGGCCCCTTAATGACTTTTCGCTCTACTCGATTTTTGTTTGCAAAAATCCGTGAAAGTATAACTAAATGTCATAGGTTTTTTACATAAAACGGTTATCGTCATTGCAAATAAGTCATTCTACAAAACGAAAAAAACGTGGGTAGCAGTTTTGATAAACGTATTGCAATGGCAATTCAGCTGGAAGCCATTTAGCTATTTTACATAACAGCTTTTTTGTAAAGCAGCTAGTAGCAGTTATGTAAAATAGCGAACTATACAATTCTATTACGACGCCCATACTGTTGACACCTCTGGCATTGTGGTATTGTGTTTATTGTCTTTGGCTCTTCAGTTATTTTAATTTGATTGTAGATAGATTTATATAGATTTAGGGTCACTTGCACCAACTCTTAAATATGTTTCAATTCTATTTAAACACAAAATTACAATAGAAAATTGTGTTTAAATACAATTTAAACATCATTAAGATGTTGGTGTGTGTGGCACTAAATCTATCAACAACCAAATTGTTAAATTCGTTTTGTTAAATTCGAAAAAAATAATTTTGTGTTGCGAATGTTCGCCCTCTCCCATACATTCGGTTTTTTTCTGTAATTTCTCTTCGACTTCCTCAGTAATAGCACTGTGCAGATATGGACGATATAGCTTTTTTACTACTAGGCAGCAGCAACGTTTGTCCTTTCTATTAAATGTGTGGCCTATAAGTCCATTTTCACGCACTAGGGTATTAATTTTATTTGTTTTTTACTTAATTCTGACACAATAGGACTGCACTGCTCTGACTGGTCTGCTCGTGACTGTACCTATCTGTCTGAAACTCAAAAACTACCAAACAGATTTTTATTTATTTATATAACTTTTCAAGATAATCAACTATACCTACCAATTTTAATGTAAATGTCATCATCATCATCATCATCAGCCTATATTCGTCCACTGCTGGACGTAGGCCTCTCCTAGTGAACGCCACAGAGCCCGATCGTCGGCTTTCCTCATCCAGTCACTGCCAGCTGCCTTCCGCAAGTCGTCACTCCACTTGGCCAGCGGGCGCCCTACACTACGTTCGCCTAGTCGCGGTCTCCAATCGAGAACTCGTTTGCTCCAACGATTGTCGGTTCTCCGACAGATGTGACCGGCCCATTGCCACTTGAACTTGCTAATTTTTTCAGCTATGTCGGTAACTTTCGTTCTCTGTCGGATAACCTCGTTTCGGATTTTATCCTTCAGAGAGACTCCGAGCATAGCTCTCTCCATAGCTCGCTGAGCGACTTTAAAACTTGTGGACCAGTCTCACCGTGAGAGTCCACGTTTCGGCCCCGTATGGTTCTACCGCTTTGGTGTCATAGTACCAAATGTTTAAATTGATGTTCCAAACGGATTAAAAACATACTTTGCATTTTGGGCCCAACTTTGTATGAAACCTGAATGATCTTTGTTAGTTACCTTTAGAATTATTTGCATAGGTATTATAATTGCATAGGCAATTCCCAAGATATAAATTTAAGTTGTAGTATGGTATAGCATACAATATTAATTCAAATAAAATTGTATCATACAGTTTCACAAATATTATTATCCTTGTCAATTGAAATTAATATTGTGGTAATGTGTGTACATATATAAGTATTTGTACCTACTTTTTTATATTTTTAACGCCGCTACTTCTGAGCCATAGCTTCAAAAATATTTGTACGCCACCATTGGCAAAACATTGTAGCTACTTTTATTAACAATTATTTTCATAACACCTTATTATGCATGTCTGCTGATATACTCGTGTTTTTTTACAAATAAATAATCTTATCTTCTACATATTGTACCTACCTACCTATATCATAAAATTTGTAGGGACGTGAAACTACATATGTACATACATAATCAACCCATTATAATTATTTCCCACTGCTGGGCACGGCACGGGTCTCCTCTCACAATGAGAGGGATTATCTATAGTCCACCACGCTAGCCTAATGCGGGTTGGCAGACTTCACACGCCGTCGAGAAAGTCTTTCGGACGTGCAGGTTTTCTCACGATGTTTTCCTTCACCGTGAAAATTAACCCTGTTTTAGAATTCATTTTTGATAGTCAAAATATAACATTTAGAATCTGAAATAAATATATATTTTAAAAGATAGATTCTGCTCCGTACCATGTACCCGTTCAATACACGATACAATACAATTTTCTCGATAGAAAAAATTACCGTATCTACTAACGTCGAATTTGCAGTTTTTCACAAGCCAAATTTCATTTTAAACATGTTATAATACTCCTTTTCTTCTATAATTAATATTAATTTAAAGGAGTTTCAACGTAGAATCGATTCTACCTGATAATTATTTTTTCATTACATTGCCTGACCGTACAGTACCTACTATTTATTTAACTTTCATTTTGTTGTTTCAGCTTTCATAATTTCGTACCTGGTATATGAAGGTGTCGAACGAGAACATACTCGTCTTGGACGCAAGAATCCTGCTGATTTTGAAAATGATCAATAAATTAGTGTTCTACTTGTTAAGTTATTCATTCTGTATTTGTTTTAGATGTAAAATAAAGCCATCTCTAATTTATTTTTTATTCTCTCAGTGATTTGTTAAGCCTGGTGTCGACTAGAGGAGAATCGAAGCCCGCCGAATAGAATTGCATTTCTTCCGCTGGATCCATTGTGTGTGATTGAGTGGTCCAAAGCGACTGCTACGCTAGAGGTCCCGGGTTCGATTCCCAGGTCGAGCAATGTGTTATTGGGTTTTTCTATGAAATTCCCAGTAGCAGCTCAGAGTTTGGAATTTGTGCCCAGTTAATGGCAATAGGCTCGCCCCCTATTAAATGGGACCTAAACATATCGGCGAATTTTGGGTGTACATAAGTACGCCTCTGCCTAACCCTTCGGGGAATACAGGCGTGATGGTATGTTATGTTTACCTGAAACTAAAAATGTACCCTCAATTTGGTCAATGTTTTGCCTATGTAATAGCAAGTGTTATACCTTTTTGAATACCTGAACCTTTTTGAATTCGACGGAAAGGAACCAGTTTCTAGCGAGAAATTTATGATAATAGATATAGCTGGGAGGAGGTGGTCTAGTAATGACACTATCATTCTACGGCTGACATTGTCGCAGCCCACTGCCTTAAGATTTAATGGATAGGATAATCTTTTTGATCTCTGCATCAGCAACTGGAACGAAGTGAAAAGGATCTATATTGGGACGCGTTAGACCAGATATCGAGGATAGTGTTAGTTGTTTGGTAAGACCATCGGTCCAGTGTAGGAACAGTGGTGAAATGATTGTTGAGGACGTCTAGGCCAATTGAATTTGGAAGGTCTAAATGTCGCGATTTGCCGATACCTAAAGTTCCGAGAAACTTCCAAATAAGGATAGTGTGCAAAGAGTGAGGGACTGGGTGGAAGTGTGTTCACCGAACTCTGGCATAGATGGAAATGATGAGAGTGAGATTGATATGGATGAAATTATAAAAGAATTGAAAGGTATGAAAGTTGGTAAGGCGGCAGAATATGATAGTGTCTCTGTTGAAATGATCAGAAGTGGTAACGGGGTGGTAGCAAGCCTGTTGTACCAGCTCTTTAATATATGTTGAAGATACGGTTAAGTTCCGGTCGAATGGTGCAAGGCAGTTATCGTTCCATTATATTAGGGAAAAGGCTCACTGCAGGAGTGTAAAAACTACTGCGGCATTAGTCTTTCAGTGATGTCGGCAAACTGTATGCTAAGGTGTTGATTAATAGTGATAAGAATAAATAACAGATGAGAAAATATGGGATATACAGGCAGGTTTTAGGGTGGGGATGGGATGTATGGATCGGGTCTTCTCCCTAAGGTGTATTGCCGGCTCCCTAAGGTTTATTGCTCCATAAAACATCTGGTTAAGCACAAGAAAGTCTTGTGTGCTTTCATTGACTTGGAGAAGGCCTATGACAGTGTGTGGAGGGATGAATTGTGGTCAACCACAGAACAAAGATTTATGTCAACGCTGGCTATGTAGGTACCTACGGAGTGGCCAGACGCTTGGTGCGGGCGCTGAAATCTCTTCACAGGGATTCTAGTAAATGGGGCGTACACAAGCTCATAGATCAATATACCCTCTACACAAGCTGTTTTGGCATCTCCAGAGGTCAACAATGAACAAGGACAATGAAGCATATAAGCTGAAGGGCATGAAAATTAATGTTAGTACCTACCTAAATCGAAAGTGATAGTTTTTGAAAGATAGAAAGATGTATGACGTATACTTATCTACTTACCTATTTGTTGTAAAGATACAGTGTGACTGTGGAACAGGTGAATGAGTTTGTTTATTTGGGAAGTGTGATGTTTATTAGGGATGGTAAGATTGATGCAGATGTGGAAAGGAGAGTGAATGCGGGAAATAAAGTGAATGGTTCTATGCATGCGGTTGTGGCTAATCAGTCGGTGTCGAAAAAGGCACGGTTGGCTATCCACGATGGTGTGCTGGTACCTTTTTTTTGTTTACGGGGGAAACCTTCAAAACGCGGCTGGTCTTCTGGGATTAAGACCCCGTGGGATTTTTACCCACTAAAACCATCCTGATGGCCACCATCAGCACAATACGGGGACACTTATTGTATGGAAATGAATGTCGGGTGTGGCAGAAGAGGCATGAAAATAGAGTCAATGCGGTGGTAATGCGTTCCTTGAAGTATGTGCGGTGAAACTCGAAATAATAAATTGAGCGACTGTTTTTTAACGTGGGAGAGCCATGCTTCGGCACGAATAGGTCGGCTCGACTGGAGTGATACCATGGCCTCACAGAAAACAGACGTGAAGCAGCACTTGCGTTGTGTTTCGCTGGGTGAGTGATGTTACCGGAGGCCCAAACCCTTTTAAAAGGCGGGCAACGCACTCGTGACTCCTCTGGTGTTGCGATAACCGCCGCCCATGGACACCCCATGGGCGGCGGTTATCGCTTACCATCAGGTGATCCGCCTGCTCGTTTTGACTAGTTTTTTTTATGGGATGGGGGTTACCCCCCATCCCGTGATAAGAAAACTCTAGGTACGGACTGAAACAAGCGACCAGTGCGTATATAATATGAGAAGATGGATGAATGCTGCAGAAGCAAAATAATCGTAGCAAGTGGCGGTCTATAGTTTCTGGCTACCCCTGGGGGAGAAAGGCGTTAGTGTATGTAGCTATGTACTTAAGTATATTAACAAGCCCTCTCTATCTGTAAAATGATGGAAAAAGGCCGTTTTTGCAATCATTATACCTAGTTGTACACAGCGCGCCGTGTCTTTTTGGACCCGTTCTCTTCTCTTTCCTCAAAAATTAGCTGAAATAAAATATTTTTTACATCATGCACACACGACCGACTATCATAACGAGTTCCGATGAGTGAAAAGAATCCGAAGGATACGCATGTAGATTTCTAGCATGAGTAAGCGTTATAGATGGCATAATAACGTAAGAGGAAATCGGCACATGCTCATGCACACTAATTATTTACATGCCTAGAAGTCAGCCAAATGTAACGGCCATGAAACCTGTGCAAAACCTCCAGGAGGATGACCAGTGCATGTTTTTATTCAAATAAGCTTTTACAAGTGTTTATGAAACATTATGATTCTAGCTGTATGGTTCCAAAAGGTTGATCCTATGGAGAGGACTCCGGCAAGAAACTCCATGGAAACTCTTTCAAGATAAACAATGTAACAATCTTCACTGGTACAATATTGTGGTAACATTGAAGGTTAATGTCTAAGTGGAACCGTTGTGTGAAAAATCATCATGGACTTCCGCCGCCGCCCCCGCCCAGGGAGGCGGCGGGGCGTGTCGGATTCTACCCAGAGTAGGTGATGAAAACTACCGGAGGTTCCTTCCTGCATGTTCTGCGTTGAGGGCTACGGGAAACAAAATGTATCTGCATTCAAAAGGTTAATTCATGAAGTTTGTGTAGTTAGGCCTGTTAGCAGGTAACTCATGCCTATAGTTAGGATGTAAATACTGCTAAAATGAAGACCAAAATTATTTAATAAAAATTAAGTTTATTCTGACAATTTCCAATAAAGAAGCAAATTCTTTATCAATGTGCTTTACATTTGTACAAAACAATATTGACCTTAAAAACTCACTTTTCTTGAATTATATTTATTTCATGTGTAAGCATATTTACCTTTTCTGCTTGGCAATTAGGTATCTGTTAATAGTATATACATTAATAAAACATGATACAATTCAGAATTGGCCGGTGACACTTCCCTTCAAACTCATGTAACAGTTCATCAATATCATTATCTAAATCATCACTTTGGGCCATCTTTGTGACCATGTCACTTATCAAAAATGCACCAATGGTAGCTTCTTCATGGTTATCTTGTATATCCATGTTCACAACATGAACTGGTTGGTTGTAAACTGATCTCTTAGAACCAAACCATTCTATGACCTGATCATATACTCTTTCCTCACATGTTATTATGACATCAAATCTCTCTGATGCTATTTGGAACTTTTCTGGACAGGGTTTAATTCTTCTGTTTCTGTCTAGCATATGTAGAATACCATTTTGTGTGTAATATACTTTATCCTTTTCTAATAAGTCATTATAGATGTCATCATAAGGAACTCCAAATTCATAGCAATTAGGTCGATCTGCAGAAGCACCTGGTAACTTCACCTTTTCTCCTGTGCCATATGATTTAACTTTAAATCCTTTCTTCGACAAAAAAGCATGAGCCTCCATGCTGCGATTCATATTAGAAGAACATACAACCGCTATATATAAATCACACATTGCAAACTTTTTACTTTGATTCTAAATTATCTCAAATATAATTTTAATGTGTCTACTAAATGACTGAAATTTTGTGTGTTTGAGTTATTATAGACATGATATTTGAAATAAGCGTCTTGTTTTAGTTATTGAATGAATCTTCTGTAAAAAATACACCACAGTTCCACTTTTTATACAGTTTTACAAGTTATTTCGAGTTCAAATCTTTTTGAGGACAGGAAAGAGAACTAGAAATTTTATAATATTTCCGTGTCAAAGTCAACGGCTGTCAATGTCAAATTATTGTCTTCCACTCATATTTTTTTTTTTTATTTATTAATCTTTATTCATGACCATGGATACATGTCCTTCAGTCGCAATCACTAAACATACTACTACTACATAGTTTTTGTTTTTATACCGCTCTGAATAAGAGTTAAGTACATCTGAGTGACAATGAAATTATATAAACCACTAAAAAATTAAGCGTCTAAACATAAAAATAAATAACAGAAGAAAAAAAAAACAATTCAATTAACCCTGAAACAATTAAATTTTTTCTATAGTATTCAATATATATCTAAATAATGGATTAAAGTAAACAGTTTTGGAAAGTAATTCCTGAACGTGGCGGGGAACACATAGAGAGTTTTGTTCTGCAATGTCACTAATTTCACTGACAAGTATTAGTCTTTGTAAGGCAAACGATTCACATGGAAAAGGGCGGGAAATTTCAATAAGCGCGGCTGTGTTTTGGTTTTCTCCTATTTCTTTTATTAATTTAAATAACCAAGAGTAGTTTAGTGTATGGTGTATATTTGAGTATTAGTGTAGATTCGTGTAGATAAGCAGTATTTGGTAAGTTTTTTGTACATATTATCTTTTATTTCATGTAAATATGAATGAACCACCTGACATTGTAGATCCTGGAGGTTCAAACCTCCAGGTTAGTCATTATGTTACTGTTTCCAACAATGAAAGTATGGATACTGATGGTTCCATAACTTCTACTAGCAGAAAACGATCCAAATCAGTAAAAGTTTGCAAGAATTGCAACAAAAAACGGAAACGCAGGGTTGGTACAGATGCAAAGCCTTCTCCACATGATTGCAGTTGTCTCGATAATGATAACGTTCGATTTTTAAAACCCTCAACCATCACAGAATCCGGTCACGCTTCCACTCTGAGGGAAAATAAGGACTCTGATAATTCCTTCAATAATTCAAATGAGAAACTGAAACAAGATGCCCCTCAAAGTGGAAATTTGCCCAAAACATTTACACCAGTGGGTAGAAATTTGTATAACGAATCAGATTCGTCCCCATATTCTGTTCACATACAAAAACAGCAGGATGAAGCATCGGTTGGTACAACCCTCAACCCGGTTACAGTTGGTCGGTTTCTAAAGAATTATAAATTTATGAACATTGTAAACGGCTCATTAAAAAAAATAGGAAGAAACAGAATATCCTTAGAATTCACAACTTTTCAGGACGCTAACTCTTTCGTTTCTTCCACCATACTATCAAATAATAAATTTAAAGCTTTTATTCCTACCCTATGCACCACCAGAATGGGCCTCATTAAAGGGGTTCCAACAGATCTGTCTCCAGAAGATATAATTGAAAATATAAACGTTCCGCAGGGCTGCGGAAAAATTCTTAAAGCTCGCCGACTAAATTATAAGGTTGTAATAGACAACACTCCATCTTGGAAGCCGTCTCAGTCAGTCGTAGTCACGTTTGACGGTCAGGTGCTGCCTAAGAGAGTGTTTATGTGCTACAACTCTTTGCCTGTAGAACTTTATACTTTCCCAACAGTACAGTGCTATAAATGCTGTAGGTTTGGTCACACCAAATCTGTTTGTCGAGGTAATCCCAGGTGTTTCCGGTGCGGCCATAGCCACACTGGTGACACATGTAACGTAGAGGAGGAGCAAATTTTTTGTTGCCTGTGTAAGGGTCACCATCTTGCAACAAGCAAGACGTGCCCAGAATACATTAGACAAACAGAAATAAAACACACAATGGCTAAAAGCTGTATATCTTATTCAGAAGCTATAAAATTCCATAAACCAGTCACAACATCATATGCCGATATTTTAACCTCGCAACCAACAACTAGTACTAAAGATTTGCCTTCTCAGTCAACTTCCTATTCTTACAAAAAAACAGTTTTCTCTCAACGTCGTAACCCACCAGTAACTTCTAAAGGCTATGACCGCGCTGCACACAATAAGCTTGTAAACGAATTTAATATACCTCCTCCAGTTGATGGATGTTTGTTAAATTCGCAAAAAGACTTAAATACCACTAATACTTCTGTGACTGACATAATAAATGCCTTAGTAAACTTCTTAACACAATGTAATATTATTTCACCGAACAACGCTGCCACTTTATGCACTTTAATAAGTAGTCCTCTCTTTAATAATGGCTCTAAATCCAGCCAAAATAATTCAATGGAATTGCCGCAGCATTAGCGGTAAAAAAAGTGACCTTATATATTTAATAAATAAATATGATCCCTTTATTATAACTCTTTCGGAGACCTGGCTTAAGCCGGAATCTTTATTTAAGATATCTGGCTATGCCAGCCTTCGAGAAGATAGATCTGATGGGTATGGCGGTGTAGCCATACTTGTCAAGAAATCGTTTTCTTTCTCTTATCTTCCTCTTCCTGCTCACAGTAATAACTTATCAATTATTGCTGCCTCTGTAAATAGTATTTGCTATGTTTCTGTATATATACCTTACCCATCTCTTGAAACCCTTTCAGAGTTAGATACCATTTTGTCAGGCTTACCAAAACCATATATCATTTTAGGAGACTTTAATTGTCACCATACTTCATGGGGATGTTCATCAACCAACAACTTCGGAGAGACTTTACTGGATATTGTAGATCATCACAACCTATGTATTTTGAACACTGGTGAACCCACGCGTCGTAATAGCCCTCTTGCAGGTAAAAGTGCAATAGATTTATCCATTTGCTCGCCGGAGTTAGCATGTCTTGTATCATGGGAAATTTTTCCTTCTACTTGTGGCAGTGACCATTTTCCCATTGTTATAACTTTTCCTTTTAGCAGTAAAGTTTCAACCAGAAGAAACCCTCGCCTCAAGTTCAGACTGCCTGAAACTGGTAGCGACCTGTGGATTCAATTCCAAAACGAAGTTGATCGTAGACTCTCTTCATTGACTCATGGGAATTGCAATGATAATGATTACAATTACAATAGCGAATCTGTCATTTCTTCTGTCAGTGCCGAAACTTTGTCAAAAATTCTAGTAGAGTCCGCGGAGAAAGTGTTTCCCTTAAAAAAAAAATTAAATTCCCTGCCTTCTCCACCGTGGTGGGACAAGGAATGTACAATCGCAATAAAACAGCGTAAAATGGCTGAACTTGCGTATTGCAATTGCTCCACAGATGAAAATTTTGATTTCCTTAATAAGACTATTGCCGAAACGCATAAATTATTAAAAAATAAAAAAGCTGATGGATGGAAGAAGTTTTGTTCTTCCATATCACCTGAAGTTAATCCATCGGAGGTGTGGCGAAACATAAGAAGGTTTCGATCTGCGTTTGTCCCAGACTCTCCGTCCTCCTTTCCTCCATCTTTGGTTAATGCCTTTTTAGATAAACTTGCTCCTCCAACTGCTGCTGCAAAACCTGTTCCTTTATTGTCTTCCATTACAAATCCCAATTGTAAGTTGGAATCACCTTTTTCTATTGCTGAACTAAAAGGTGTTATTTCAAATTTAAAAGATTCAGCCCCAGGTGAGGATGGCATTCCTTACTCTTTTTTTTCTCATTTGTCTGATGATGCCTTAAATATATATTTAAATATCCTGAATTCTATATTATTATCTGGTACTTTGCCCCAGTCCTGGAAGTCCCAAATCATTATACCCATTTTGAAACCTGGCAAAGCTCCTGATGAGGCAACGTCATTTAGACCTATAGCACTGTCATCAGTCCTATGCAAAATAGCCGAACACCTAGTTAAAATTCGCCTTGAATGGTTTATAGAGGGACGAAATCTTTTATCTAAAAGCCAATACGGCTTTAGGCGAGGCAAAAGTACCATGGATTGCATTGGTATTTTCACAACAGATATTAGAATTGCTTTTTCGTTAAATGAATCCGTTGTTGCGGCATTTTTAGATATTACTTCAGCCTATGACAATGTAGCTTTGGATATCCTTATTAATAAACTCAATAAGTTACAAGTACCAAAAAACCTTTCTAATTTTATTTTTAACGTCTTGTACGACAGATCCATTCATATTTCCTTAGATGACTCCATCCATCATCTCCATTCATCCAGACATTTATGGCGGGGCCTTCCTCAGGGTTCTGTACTCAGTCCACTATTATATAATATTTATGCGCATGATCTGGAATCTTCGCTTGACGAGTGTAAGATAATTCAATACGCTGACGATTTATTGTTGTATCACTCTAGCCCGTCAATTGATAAAGCCTCCCAGGCAATGTCGTCTTCATTAATTCTCCTAAAACAATGGCTCGATCAAAACGGACTTCAGTTGTCTTCTACTAAAAGTAGTGTTATTCTGTTCTCTAGAATGAGATTACCTCCTCCAGTTGTCGTTACCTATGAAAATAACTCAATACCTATCAGAAGTCATGTAAAGTATTTAGGAGTCATCCTAGATAATAAATTATCTGGTGTACAACATTGTGACTATATTTCCAGTAAATGCGATCGTCTTTTAAATATTATTCGCTGCCTAGCTGGGGTGTGGTGGGGTGCCCATCCTTTTTCTCTAAAACTCGTTTACAATGCTCTAATCAGAAGTGTATTGGACTATGGCGTTTATATTCTCGAGCCGTGCAACAAAACCGCATTGTCTAAGCTAGATAAAATTCAGTCTAAAGCCTTACGGATTATAACTGGAGCTATGAAATCTAGCCCCATAAACGCCTTACAAGTAGAATGTAGTGAACCTCCTTTATGCCTTAGGAGACAGTTCTTATCTGATAAACTTTTATTTCGTATGCTTCAATTTTCTAATCATCCATTGTTTCCGTCCCTTCAGAATCTTTCGAACCTCACTGACTCTTCTAACTATTGGGTCCATAAAAATCCTCCATGTTTGGTACTAAGTTTTCGTAAATTTCAATCCCTTCAGGCCCCTACTCATCGATCTGCAGTTTTACCTTTATTTAGCTCAAGTTATGAATCACTAGTTAATAATCCAGATGTTCATTTAAACGAGCAATTTAAAAGGAACCATGATGCTAATGCAAATTTTAATTATATGATAGACCAAAATTGGTGTGACTGGCATTATTTATACACTGATGCTTCAAAACTCTCTACAAACGGTTGCGTTGGAGTAGGGATTTTTCACCAACAATTTAATATTGTGCAAAAAGTTAAGTTTTCGCCCGAGACTTCAGTCTTTACAGGAGAGTGCTTCGGGATTTTAAAAGCAGTTGAGTATGTAATTATTATGAAACTCAAAAAAGCTATAATTTTCACAGATGCTCGAAGCGCCTTACAATCTTTGGCCAAATTTCCTTTCCGCTGTCAATCTTACCCTTTAATAATAGAAACCCGAAAGAAGTTGCAAGACTGTGTTCTTAAAGGCTTTAAAGTGTCCTTTATGTGGATTCCCAGTCATGTTGGTATAAGAGGAAACGAAAGAGCAGATTCCCTGGCAAGAGAAGCGATTGATTGTGGTGATATGTTTCCATTCAAAAACTTTTGTAGCGATCTGACTTCTTTACCAGGTACATACCTTAGTGAGTCGTGGAACAATATGTGGTCTGCTAGTGGACAAGTTAAAGGCAGAGGTTATTTTAAAATTCAGCCTATTATTCCCCATAAACCTTGGTTTTGCGGAGTAAAATTGTGCAAGCTAGCAACCACAATTATGATTCGGATGCGACTTGGACACGTTTGCACTCCTGCTCATTTAGCGAAACTCCGTATTGTGAACAGCGCGTGCTGTGAGTGTGGGACAGATATTGGGGATCTGAATCACATTGTTTTCAACTGCCCAATTTATGACCGTACCAACCTTGTCACTGATCTTTTGAGTATTAATACTCCCTTCCCTACTTCTTTAGATGTATTATTATGTAGCAATAACAAGTTAATCTATAAATATTTATCTTTATTTATCTTAAGTAATAATATTAAAATTTAGGATACCAACATGTAAATATTTGTGTATAAGATTTATATTTAGTGTAGTTAAGATAAATAACTCTTGATTATTAATCAAAATTTTCGACTTTAAATGTTACCGTATTTCCCTAACTTGTCGTGGCAGAATGGCTTTGGCTACAGTTGCCAAAAACAAAAAAAAAAAAAAAAAAAAAAAAAAACGATTCACATTCAAATATAACGTGTTTTTTTAACGTGTTATAATTTTCTCTGACTCTGAGCAATATGTACACTTGCTTTCACTGATAATTCTCATCCTGTAGAGATGTGCTGGGACTAAACAATGACCAAAACGCAAGCGATTAATGACAGTTATGAACTTTCTGCTGGAGTATTTGAATTTGTTGTACCACGGCATTGTTGGTAAGTCTTGCTGTATTTCTGCATACCATTTTCCTTTATTTTCTGTCGTTGCGTCCCAATAATCCTTCCATGTCTTCATAAATAATATTTTAAATTGGTGATAATAATCTGTGAAAGGGACCTGGAAAGTTTCGGTAAGATCCTCGTCGTGATCCTGACGAGTCGCCAGATCTACAACCTCATTACCAGCTATGCCACTGTGAGATGGAACCCACAAAAATTCTACATGTTTTCCCAACTTTTGAAGAGTGTACTTAATTTTATGTACAATATAATTTTGTTTATAACTGAGGTTACAATTACATAAACTAGATAAAACACTCATAGAATCACTTACAATTAATATATTATTTACATTTTTGCTTACACTATGTTCATTGGTATTTACAATACTATTTACATATGTTAAAGCAGCTAGTATAGCCCAACCTTCTGCAGTGAATATACTACAATTATTTGGCATTTTAAAGCATTTGGTTACTCTTCTTTGTGGGTCATAATAAGCTGCTTTAACATAATCATCTGTTTTGGATCCATCTGTGTAAATGATATAAAAATGTGATTTATCACTCAAAAATTCTAAGAATTCATATTTATTTTTAACAGTATCTAAAAAACACTTGATATCAAAATAAGCTAGTAAATTATTATAAGGGAACTCATATATTGGCCACTTATTTTTGATGTACATGTCTCTTGTCAGGTTCTTTACTTTAACCAGAATGGTTGATATTTCAGGCAGTGAACCAGATATTAAAGTTTTTGCTGAGATGAAGGATGTTACAGCTGACTGTGTGACCTCTTGAGGATAGTTAATATTATTAAGAACTGTACCATTACTCCAGGATAACTCTTTGAGACAGAATCTCTCAGCCAGCTGTAAACGTCGCAGGGATAAAGGAGGTATAACATTTTCAATTTCCATAGAATTTATAGGGGTGGTGCGCATTGCTCCACTAATTATTCTTAAAGCCATATTTTGTATCACATCCAGTTTTCTTAACAAAGTAGTAGTTGCATTCATATAAGCTAAGCAACTATAATCGAAATGGCTTCTGACTATGCTTTTATACAACATGCTTAGTGTTTTTGGGTCAGAACCCCAAAATGTTCCTGCTAAACTCCTAAGGACATTAATGCTCTTCATGGCGTTTTGACAGATGTAGTCAATGTGTTTATCAAATTTTAGTTTATCATCTATTATAATGCCTAAAAATTTATGATGATTAACAATAGGGATCACATTGTTATTATATACAATATTTATAGTGGAATGTGCCAATGAATCTTTACTAAATAATAACACTGAACTTTTTTCAGGACTTATATCTAGTTTTAAAGTATTACTATAATAATATTGTAACTGAGCCAATGCAGTATTCATATTGTTAACACCCATATTTAAATTTTGATTTATTGTGTATAAAAGCAAGTCATCAGCAAATTGTAATATTTTAACTTGAGAAGTATTCACATATTTAAGAATCTGAGATGTATAGAAATTATACAACAGTGGTGAAAGTGTTGCTCCCTGCATTGTGCCTTTACTAACCAGCCTAGGGCCATGTAGTTTATTATTAAATTTAACATACAAAGTTCTCTGGTACAAAAATTTAAAAATCCAATTTAAGATCTTACTTGGTAAGCCCAATTCATGTAAAACACGAATTAGGCATTCAATATTAACATTATCAAAAGCACCTTTGACATCTAAAAAAACACATATGACATTAGAATGACTGAGTTTAGCCTTTTTAAGGTCTGATATGAGTGATACAAAGCTTTCAGAGCAACTTCTGCCCTTTCTGAATCCATACTGTATATCTGGTAACTTGTCTTGAGATTCAGCAAAGTAATCCAAACGTAACTTAAGCATGTTTTCAAATAGCTTACCTAAGCAAGATGATAGAGATATAGGTCTATAGGATGAAGGACTATTTACAGATTTATTGGGCTTTAAAATTGGAATGACACATTGAGTTTTCCATGATTCTGGTATAAGTGTACTATTCCAAAGTTTATTATAGATACTTAACAAAATTTGTAAGGCATTAGGATGTAACTTTTTAATTAAGATGTATGGTATGTTATCCAGACCTGGTGTTGTATCTTTTCTACTCTTAAGTGCTATGTGTAATTCATTTATTGTTAATGGATTATTAAGAAAGCAGTTAGTCTCAGATTCAACAGACTCTTTTAAAATATCATCTATATTATTTTCATTCAATAGTGATGAGTCAGATAAACTTTCTAAGAATTCAGGTACCCAATCATCATTTAAATATTTGTTAGAGGAAGAGCCTATCCGTTTAAACTTTTTAATATAACCCCATATTCTTGCAATAGGTGTCATTCTATTAAAACTACTGCATAATTCATGCCATGAATTAATATTCTCCTCTTTTAATGTTCTTTTCTTTTGAGCATCAAGCTTTTTGTATTTTATGAAGTTTGGGATACTTGGTGATGTTCTATAAGTTAACAGAGCTTCCTTAGATTTTTGAACTGCCTCATTACATGTTTGGTTCCACCAAGGAGCAGGTTTTCTTAAAGTTTGTATAGTATGGTTTGATTTCTGTTTTGGAACTGTATTAATTCTTAAATCATGTAAAGTATTTACAAAATTATCATACAGATTAATAGGTTCCATATTATCTATGTCTAAATGTGAGAAACAGGTTTCTGATAATTTATAATATTTAGTCCAATCTGCTTTACTATAAATATATTTTTCTTCCACAGGCCGGACTTCATATGTTGATGGCTTTACATTTAAAACTACCTGGGTTGGGTAGTGATAACTGCCCATAGGATCGTCATGAACCTGCCATTCACAAAGAGGAGCTATTGCTGCACTAACCAGAGCTAGATCAATAGCTGATGCATTCCTGTTTGGGTATGGTACAGTGGTAGCCCTACCATCATTTAAAATGCACATGTCAAATTCATCAATAAGATTATATAGACCATTACCTCTATTATTGTTTGTATGACATCCAAAAAATATATGGTGTGCATTAAAATCACCCATGATAAGACATGGCTTGGGAATTTCTAGAAGCACCTTTCTCATTTTATTTGTATCAAATCTGTTGCTATTGGGAGGACAATACACACATAAAATATGCAATCTACCCATGGATGTTTCTATAGAAATACATATATTTTGGACTGACTCATAAAAAGTTGTTTCTATTACATTATAAGCTAAATTTTGTTTTATCAAAATGCCTACTCCATTGTGTGCATTAACAGAATTTTTGTATATAAAGTTGTATGATGTAAAATGAGGGATTACACTACTACTTTTAAGCCAAGTCTCATTCAACAGGCATATATCTATTTTTTGTTCCGAGAGAAATGTGTTTAATAAGGCCTTCTTACTCTGTAAGCTTTGTACATTGAATTGTGCTATATTTAAAAATGTATCCATCAATTAATTATTAAATTTGTTAATAACATGTCTTTTATTCTTTTATTTGTTATTGGAACATTATCTTTATTATTACCTAGACTAATTAATGATTTTACGATGGCATTTATAATTATATCATTATTTACAATTTCTTCAGCTAATGACTTTGAGTTCTCACCCAAAATCCTTTCAGTTGTTTTTTTGAGAGCTGGGAAAACATTTGTATCGGACATAGTTGGAGGAGGTGTACTCACCACACTGGCATACGACTGGTTTCGATTGAGGAACTTCTTCTTCTTTTCTTCCATTTTCTGTTTCTTGATGGGGCAATCCCTTGAAATTGCTAGGTGATTGCCACTGCAGTTTATACAAATAATTTCCTCAACATCACATTCTTTGTATGAGTGCCGACCAGCACAAGAAGAGCACATTTGCTCACCACGGCAAGCTCTCGCGGAGTGGTTATATTTTAGGCATTTATAGCATTGTAGCAAAGGAGGTATATAAATATGTACAGGGTACCTAAACATCTGAATATATGCGTACTGTGGCAAAGCCGTTGCGGCAAATGTAACTGCTATGGTACCCAATGGCGTAAGTTTTCCATCAACTTTCCTCATAAATCTTTTGATAGAGATGACTTCAACATCACTTTGTATGTTTTTGTAGACTTCTTCATTAGACATGGTTTTCGGAACATAACGGATAACGCCTGTTGTTTCCGTTATGTGTGCAGGAACGGAGGCTTTTAATTTATTTTTTCCTAAGAAATGGTCCATTTTGAGAAAGCTATTCGCCGGTGCCGGTTTTTTAAAAGTTATTCCAACTTTGTAGGCGTTCACGCGATGTACACCTATGATTCCTTTTACATTCTCAGTAAATAATTTAGTAAGTCCAATTGGGTTTTTGTTTCCCAGTTTTTCATTATCTGATGCTTCTACATAGACTACACAATCACCACTATGGCATTCGGGAAATTGTCTCTTGTAATTTGGTTTCATGAAGACTTTGTAAGCTGCATACTGTGTCGAATCCATGGAAGCCAATTTTCGCTTTTTAGGTTCTTTATCGATGGGAGCATCGCCCCCATCGCTTTCCGTTCCCATTTTACTATTTATATTTAGATAGGAATTAACTATTTAACAAATAAATACAAAATTTACAAATTTATACTTAGGAGAAATTTTTAAGCAACCGCGCAATTCGATTTTCTGTCTTCCACTCTTGGGTGGAGTGTTGCCAGATGGTTACATTTCTTACATTTTTCGTAACTTTTGAGAACAACGAGATAAGTATTACTAGATTTTAATTTTATTGCAAACAGTACACGAACGCATCCAAATTGAACTCACATTTTTAACAGATGAAAAAATCAGGAGCTAAAAAAAAAAAGTCATTGGACATCATAGATCCCAAAATGTAACTTTTGCACCAAAAATGTTACTTTTCAGGAAACGAAACGTAACTTTCGACTCAGGGGCCCTGGCAACACTGCTTGGGTCATCACTTGGCGGAGATCCTTGGCGGGAAATCGAATTGCGCGGTTGTTTAAAAATTTCTCCTAAGTATAAATTTGTAAATTTTGTATTTATTTGTTAAATAGTTAATTCCTATCTAAATATAAATAGTAAAATGGGAACGGAAAGCGATGGGGGCGATGCTCCCATCGATAAAGAACCTAAAAAGCGAAAATTGGCTTCCATGGATTCGACACAGTATGCAGCTTACAAAGTCTTCATGAAACCAAATTACAAGAGACAATTTCCCGAATGCCATAGTGGTGATTGTGTAGTCTATGTAGAAGCATCAGATAATGAAAAACTGGGAAACAAAAACCCAATTGGACTTACTAAATTATTTACTGAGAATGTAAAAGGAATCATAGGTGTACATCGCGTGAACGCCTACAAAGTTGGAATAACTTTTAAAAAACCGGCACCGGCGAATAGCTTTCTCAAAATGGACCATTTCTTAGGAAAAAATAAATTAAAAGCCTTCGTTCCTGCACACATAACGGAAACAACAGGCGTTATCCGTTATGTTCCGAAAACCATGTCTAATGAAGAAGTCTACAAAAACATACAAAGTGATGTTGAAGTCATCTCTATCAAAAGATTTATGAGGAAAGTTGATGGAAAACTTACGCCATTGGGTACCATAGCAGTTACTTTTGCCGCAACGGCTTTGCCACAGTACGCATATATTCAGATGTTTAGGTACCCTGTACATATTTATATACCTCCTTTGCTACAATGCTATAAATGCCTAAAATATAACCACTCCGCGAGAGCTTGCCGTGGTGAGCAAATGTGCTCTTCTTGTGCTGGTCGGCACTCATACAAAGAATGTGATGTTGAGGAAATTATTTGTATAAACTGCAGTGGCAATCACCTAGCAATTTCAAGGGATTGCCCCATCAAGAAACAGAAAATGGAAGAAAAGAAGAAGAAGTTCCTCAATCGAAACCAGTCGTATGCCAGTGTGGTGAGTACACCTCCTCCAACTATGTCCGATACAAATGTTTTCCCAGCTCTCAAAAAAACAACTGAAAGGATTTTGGGTGAGAACTCAAAGTCATTAGCTGAAGAAATTGTAAATAATGATATAATTATAAATGCCATCGTAAAATCATTAATTAGTCTAGGTAATAATAAAGATAATGTTCCAATAACAAATAAAAGAATAAAAGACATGTTATTAACAAATTTAATAATTAATTGATGGATACATTTTTAAATATAGCACAATTCAATGTACAAAGCTTACAGAGTAAGAAGGCCTTATTAAACACATTTCTCTCGGAACAAAAAATAGATATATGCCTGTTGAATGAGACTTGGCTTAAAAGTAGTAGTGTAATCCCTCATTTTACATCATACAACTTTATATACAAAAATTCTGTTAATGCACACAATGGAGTAGGCTTTTTGATAAAACAAAATTTAGCTTATAATGTAATAGAAACAACTTTTTATGAGTCAGTCCAAAATATATGTATTTCTATAGAAACATCCATGGGTAGATTGCATATTTTATGTGTGTATTGTCCTCCCAATAGCAACAGATTTGATACAAATAAAATGAGAAAGGTGCTTCTAGAAATTCCCAAGCCATGTCTTATCATGGGTGATTTTAATGCACACCATATATTTTTTGGATGTAATACAAACAATAATAGAGGTAATGGTCTATATAATCTTATTGATGAATTTGACATGTGCATTTTAAATGATGGTAGGGCTACCACTGTACCATACCCAAACAGGAATGCATCAGCTATTGATCTAGCTCTGGTTAGTGCAGCAATAGCTCCTCTTTGTGAATGGCAGGTTCATGACGATCCTATGGGCAGTTATCACTACCCAACCCAGGTAGTTTTAAATGTAAAGCCATCAACATATGAAGTCCGGCCTGTGGAAGAAAAATATATTTATAGTAAAGCAGATTGGACTAAATATTATAAATTATCAGAAACCTGTTTCTCACATTTAGACATAGATAATATGGAACCTATTAATCTGTATGATAATTTTGTAAATACTTTACATGATTTAAGAATTAATACAGTTCCAAAACAGAAATCAAACCATACTATACAAACTTTAAGAAAACCTGCTCCTTGGTGGAACCAAACATGTAATGAGGCAGTTCAAAAATCTAAGGAAGCTCTGTTAACTTATAGAACATCACCAAGTATCCCAAACTTCATAAAATACAAAAAGCTTGATGCTCAAAAGAAAAGAACATTAAAAGAGGAGAATATCAATTCATGGCATGAATTATGCAGTAGTTTTAATAGAATGACACCTATTGCAAGAATATGGGGTTATATTAAAAAGTTTAAACGGATAGGCTCTTCCTCTAACAAATATTTAAATGATGATTGGGTACCTGAATTCTTAGAAAGTTTATCTGACTCATCACTATTGAATGAAAATAATATAGATGATATTTTAAAAGAGTCTGTTGAATCTGAGACTAACTGCTTTCTTAATAATCCATTAACAATAAATGAATTACACATAGCACTTAAGAGTAGAAAAGATACAACACCAGGTCTGGATAACATACCATACATCTTAATTAAAAAGTTACATCCTAATGCCTTACAAATTTTGTTAAGTATCTATAATAAACTTTGGAATAGTACACTTATACCAGAATCATGGAAAACTCAATGTGTCATTCCAATTTTAAAGCCCAATAAATCTGTAAATAGTCCTTCATCCTATAGACCTATATCTCTATCATCTTGCTTAGGTAAGCTATTTGAAAACATGCTTAAGTTACGTTTGGATTACTTTGCTGAATCTCAAGACAAGTTACCAGATATACAGTATGGATTCAGAAAGGGCAGAAGTTGCTCTGAAAGCTTTGTATCACTCATATCAGACCTTAAAAAGGCTAAACTCAGTCATTCTAATGTCATATGTGTTTTTTTAGATGTCAAAGGTGCTTTTGATAATGTTAATATTGAATGCCTAATTCGTGTTTTACATGAATTGGGCTTACCAAGTAAGATCTTAAATTGGATTTTTAAATTTTTGTACCAGAGAACTTTGTATGTTAAATTTAATAATAAACTACATGGCCCTAGGCTGGTTAGTAAAGGCACAATGCAGGGAGCAACACTTTCACCACTGTTGTATAATTTCTATACATCTCAGATTCTTAAATATGTGAATACTTCTCAAGTTAAAATATTACAATTTGCTGATGACTTGCTTTTATACACAATAAATCAAAATTTAAATATGGGTGTTAACAATATGAATACTGCATTGGCTCAGTTACAATATTATTATAGTAATACTTTAAAACTAGATATAAGTCCTGAAAAAAGTTCAGTGTTATTATTTAGTAAAGATTCATTGGCACAGTCCACTATAAATATTGTATATAATAACAATGTGATCCCTATTGTTAATCATCATAAATTTTTAGGCATTATAATAGATGATAAACTAAAATTTGATAAACACATTGACTACATCTGTCAAAACGCCATGAAGAGCATTAATGTCCTTAGGAGTTTAGCAGGAACTTTTTGGGGTTCTGACCCAAAAACACTAAGCATGTTGTATAAAAGCATAGTCAGAAGCCATTTCGATTATAGTTGCTTAGCTTATATGAATGCAACTACTACTTTGTTAAGAAAACTGGATGTGATACAAAATATGGCTTTAAGAATAATTAGTGGAGCAATGCGCACCACCCCTATAAATTCTATGGAAATTGAAAATGTTATACCTCCTTTATCCCTGCGACGTTTACAGCTGGCTGAGAGATTCTGTCTCAAAGAGTTATCCTGGAGTAATGGTACAGTTCTTGATAATATTAACTATCCTCAAGAGGTGACACAGTCAGCTGTAACATCCTTCATCTCAGCAAAAACTTTAATATCTGGTTCACTGCCTGAAATTTCAACCATTCTGGTTAAAGTAAAGAACCTGACAAGAGACATGTACATCAAAAATAAGTGGCCAATATATGAGTTCCCTTATAATAATTTACTAGCTTATTTTGATATCAAGTGTTTTTTAGATACTGTTAAAAATAAATATGAATTCTTAGAATTTTTGAGTGATAAATCACATTTTTATATCATTTACACAGATGGATCCAAAACAGATGATTATGTTAAAGCAGCTTATTATGACCCACAAAGAAGAGTAACCAAATGCTTTAAAATGCCAAATAATTGTAGTATATTCACTGCAGAAGGTTGGGCTATACTAGCTGCTTTAACATATGTAAATAGTATTGTAAATACCAATGAACATAGTGTAAGCAAAAATGTAAATAATATATTAATTGTAAGTGATTCTATGAGTGTTTTATCTAGTTTATGTAATTGTAACCTCAGTTATAAACAAAATTATATAGTACATAAAATTAAGTACACTCTTCAAAAGTTGGGAAAACATGTAGAATTTTTGTGGGTTCCATCTCACAGTGGCATAGCTGGTAATGAGGTTGTAGATCTGGCGACTCGTCAGGATCACGACGAGGATCTTACCGAAACTTTCCAGGTCCCTTTCACAGATTATTATCACCAATTTAAAATATTATTTATGAAGACATGGAAGGATTATTGGGACGCAACGACAGAAAATAAAGGAAAATGGTATGCAGAAATACAGCAAGACTTACCAACAATGCCGTGGTACAACAAATTCAAATACTCCAGCAGAAAGTTCATAACTGTCATTAATCGCTTGCGTTTTGGTCATTGTTTAGTCCCAGCACATCTCTACAGGATGAGAATTATCAGTGAAAGCAAGTGTACTTATTGCTCAGAGTCAGAGAAAATTGCGGATATAAAACACGTTATATTTGAATGTGAATCGTTTGCCTTACAAAGACTAATACTTGTCAGTGAAATTAGTGACATTGCAGAACAAAACTCTCTATGTGTTCCCCGCCACGTTCAGGAATTACTTTCCAAAACTGTTTACTTTAATCCATTATTTAGATATATATTGAATACTATAGAAAAAATTTAATTGTTTCAGGGTTAATTGAATTGTTTTTTTTTTTTCTTCTGTTATTTATTTTTATGTTTAGACGCTTAATTTTTTAGTGGTTTATATAATTTCATTGTCACTCAGATGTACTTAACTCTTATTCAGAGCGGTATAAAAACAAAAACTATGTAGTAGTAGTATGTTTAGTGATTGCGACTGAAGGACATGTATCCATGGTCATGAATAAAGATTATTAAAAAAAAAAAATTAAACATCACTTGGCGTTTACAACGATCACGGCGATCACGCCCTCGTTCTAATTCTAATCTAATTTTCGTGTACATGTGTTGATGTGTGACTGAATAAACTTACTCTAAATTTGTATTAGGTTACAAAGAAATAAGGACATAAACATGAATCGATTATTTAGGAATTTATGTATCGCCAGTTTAAAACTAAATCACTGCAATAATTTTCATAATACGTCGTATAACTTTGCATGGTCTAAATCTGATACACCGAAAAGATTTTTAAGATATAACAAAAAAATATACCCACCACAATTATCTGATGAAGAACCTAGACCTGCAGTAAGTACCTGCCGTAACAAGATATAAAGCATAGCATACCTACTCATTGGTCTTAGCCCAGGTCATTCAAATGTGCATATTAGTTAAGTTTCACTATGTGGACACACATTTAATTAATTAAATTATTGGCGTGTCCAGATGACACCAACTGATCACGTGTGTCCAGTCTCTTGTCTCCAGTTAGTGAATAACTCCCAGTTTTAATAATCCATATCTTCGAATTGCGTGCATATCTTTTCTATTTCTTACAAAATGATTTTAGACTTATTTACTTATATACAAAAAGAAACAATTAATTTATTTGATTCAGTAATATTTAAGTACATAAATATTTGTGTGGAATGAGGGACCACAGTTCATTATAAGTATATTTTTTATCTTTGATGCTTTGCGGTCTGTTATTTTAATAAATTTCTTAGCAAATTTTACGGAATTAAAATAAATGTCTGTAGTAACATTATTTTAATTTTTACATGCTTTCCTAGACTTGGCTGATGATTTGTGAGGACTTAGGGACCACACTTTAATTAAGGACTGTAATTATTTGTTTATTAATTGGAAGAATTTTCTTGTATTAGAAATCATAGAAAAATTATTTCATTTCAATAGGACAGGTGCTATATTGGTAGAAATACTGAAGAATCGATAGGCTCAAAACCACTGTTTAAGGGTCCGTACAGTTTTAACCAGATTGATCCAGTCTAAATTATAAGGATTGAGTTAAAACTTTATTATTAAGATTAATTTAGGTTTAATTAATATTATAATCAAAATAACTTAAATAATTAACTATTCCATATTTTTAGTTTGTATGCCATCAGAAAACCAATATAAAGTATAGTCCTGAAAAGCTGTGGTACATTGCCAGTTTTGTCAGGGGAATGACAGTGGATGAAGCCATGAAACAGCTTAGTTTTGTTAACAAGAAAGGGGCTATATTTGTTAAAGAAGCCATACTTGAAGCACAAGAACTTGCTGTAAAAGAACACAATGTAGAGTTTAGGAGTAACTTATGGATTGGTAAGTGAAATGTTTAATTACTTGTTTTCTATAGAGTATGGTAGTTAAAAGAAACCTGGAGACATCATAGCACCTCTGCTAATATTTTTAAACGCCACCTGCCATAGAAAACATATAAAAATATAGTCCGTTTTTAGTTTTCAGCCAACAATGTGATGCCAATTATCATTATTTTATTTTTCACTTTAAAACTACCTGAAATCTCGCCTCTCTATAATTTTTGTTCTTGGGTTAGCACAATAACAATAATAATAAAATGTATGATTCAGCAATGTCTGTCAATATAAATACATAATTATTTGCTCATTTTAGGATTCTATACCTAAAAGAATAACTGAATCCCTTATTGTATCACTTTGTTATCTATGTAGACACATAACACCTGAGAAAAGGGTTGTGACAGACGTCACGATATCAAACTTCGGTAAAAATTAACTTCAGTTTGCAATCCAAGGAAAAATCTAATTTCTAAGTCAACGCAATTGAAAGATTAACACCCTCAAGGGAATCAAATCTTATATGACCTTTTGACCTAGAATCATGAAACTTGACTAGAAGCATCGTAGTAGAGCACAAGTAAAGCAAAAAATCCGAAAACCATACAAACATTACAAAAAAACTTAATTGCAAATGTATGTGGACAACAGTTTGCTGTTTGTAAGCAGGCTACTATTCATAGAAATATGGTTAATACAATAAGGATTGAACATTGAACCAAAGTTTAAAATGTTTTAAAATAACTTATTACTACTAGAAGTAGGTATTGAAAATAAGAAGTTCAAAGTATGGTATAGGGGGCTATTTTCCGCAAATCCACGACAAAGCGCGTATTTTGCGTGCGGGTGGGAAGAATTATCTACTCAAGCCACCCTAACTCCTCAAGAAAGGCCAGCAAGCGGTTAATGTTGCTGACGATCTCTCGGAGAGTACTCGGTTTACCGAGGTACTTTGCCCTGTATGCGGCGACCCCAGGACAATGTAGGAGCACGTGGGCCGCTGTCTCGTCTTCCCCCAGGCAGGCTCTGCACAGGGGGCTGTCTGTAACACCTATAACAGAAAGATGTTTATTAAAAGAACCATGGCCGGTGACGGCTGCCGTGACTGTTCTTAATTGTTGCTTTGACAGTCGCAGTAACGGTTTAGTAACGCGTCCGTCTATGTCAGGGAGTGCCTCCTTTGCCTGCCTGCACTCCCCATGATTCGACCAGTACCTGCTGTGCCAGTTCCTGGTGCGTTGTCTTACAATAGTACGTATCTGGACGAAGGGGAGGGGTATAATGGGTTCGGGACCCACGCAATCCATGCTCGACCCCCTTCTAGCTCTTCGGCTGCATCATTGCCTCGAGAGTTGCTATGTCCTTTGATCCATTGGATGGTTATTTCGTTTTGCACACCTACTTGATTTAGTCTTTGGTGGCATTGGGTTATTAGCCCCGAGTTTGCTGTGTGACTGTTGAGAGCTAGTAGTACTGCCATGCTGTCCGAGAGTATACGGATGGAATAGTCCTTCACCGCCCTTGCTGCAATGGCTGATGCTGCTAATAGGATGCCCATGCATTCAGCTTGGAAAACTGTGTTATAGGTCCCTAGTGGTATGGAAATCCGCACGTTTAGATCTTCTGAGAAGATCCCGCATCCGGTGCCTTTAGGTACTAGATTTAGATCCGTGTGTGAAGATGTTAAGTTCTGTAGGGTTTAGACCCTCACAACGATGGTCTTCATGAAGGTGAATCTTGTATTTCTTGTCGAATATGAACTCCTTCGGTTTGCGATTGTTGACCGCTCTCAAAATTGGGTATTCATCGAAGAGTTCTTCTAAAATTGTTGTATGTCGCGTGCCGCTGTTTTCCAGAGCGATATTGCTTTTAGACGCACCGCCGCCAAGTTCAAAGTATCAGATTTTTGCAAATTTCTCATCAGTATTCAACATGTCGTTTAAATCCGACAGTAGGGGACTAGGGACAAACCATTGTAACGATGTTAGTAATTTTATCGTGATGTAACATTAAATATCTGTTTTTCCCCGAAGGGTTAGGCAGAGGCGTACTAATGTACACCCACAGTTCGCCGGTATGTTTAGGTCCCATGTAAACGGGGGCGAGCCTATTGTCATTAACCAGGCACAAATTGCAAACTCCAAGCTGTTACTGGGAATTTCATAGAAAAACCCAATAACACTGCGACTCCAACCAGGACCTCACGCGTAGCAGTCGTGCTCAGGACAACTAGGCTAATGAGGCAGTCGTATGTAAATAGACATTTAAATTAATATTAAGTTATTCCAGAATAAAAGAGTTATTCCCAGTTGTCCCCACCGTCTTCTACTCCACTGGTGACAAATGGAAAAAAAGTTTTGGTTCTCTCGTTTTAATGTACATTAATTTATAATAGAATATATCATCTAATTAAAATAATTCGTGAAAAAAAATGAATTCACATCACTATAATATTCAGCTCTAGCCCCGCCTTACTGGGGACGTATATATTTATTTTTCCCATCTGTCCCCACTGGTGACAAATGGGATTTTTTTTCCCATTTGTCACCAGTGGAGACGAAGGCGGTAGGGACAACTGGGAATAACTCGAATAAAACAAAACCGGTAGTCGTTTCTAAATAAAGTATGATATAATGCATTGCGTTATTATTTATTTCTTGAGACAAATTCCTATTATTTGTTATTTAAGCAACTGTCAATGACCGTGCACATCCCTAGACAATCAAGAGTACAGATAGTTCAACTCAGTTGTGCGCGCGGCCCTATGTGTGCGTGGGCTTGTAAATATACAACTTTCATTCGTGTGGCAGTGACGCGGCAGTCGTCGTCCGAGCAAGACGTGTTCTTATCGCTTTTTCTTAAGGGTACAGTCGTTTACAAAAATGTCTAGTTCTTTACGGAGAAAATGTTTAAGGAGTCAGGTAAATATTTTTTGTTTTTAAAATTTATATGTAATTAATATTTATTATGATTCTATATACGAAAAAATATATCGTTGTTGACGTTTACGTATTATTGTTTTAGACTCGAGAAACCATTGCTAAGGTATACGAATTTCTGAAAATAGATACGAGAGATATATTGGAACTAGTAAGTGATCCAGTTTGCAGTGCAAGTCCAATTTTAATATCGAAATTAAGTGAGCATTTAAATAGCGTACGGTAAAGAACAGCAATGGCAGTTACCCCCACTGCCATCAGATCAGAGAGAACAATTAGATACTAATATATTGGCTGAAGGAAAAGAATTGACTCTAAATTTAAATCTCCGCATAAAGACCGTAAAAAACGTTTAAAGAAGTTAGAATTAGACAACTATAACGTTGATGTTATACGTTCCACTATTCAAAATTACCATTTAGAACATCGCGAGTTACCTACCTTGCTGAAGTTGAAAATAATATTTCAAGATAAACTTAACTATGATGGAAGTATTTCGACTCTGCGTACAGCTTTGTTAAAGTTGGGATACAAATGGCGAAAAACTGTGGATAACAGACGTGTTATTATAGAGCGGCATGACATCCAAAAACTACGATTTTCCTACCTAAAAAATTTACTCAGATACCGTCAAGAAAATCGGTGTATCGTATATACAGATGAGAGCTACATCTTAACTAATCATGTGCAAAACAAAGGATGGGGTAATAAAGATGGACCACCTTTCAAGAGAAACCTGTCGAAAGGACAAAGAATTATCATTGTGCATGCTGGTTCAGAACAAGGTTTCGTACCTAACGCACTACTGACATACAAAGTAAATAGTGTTTCTGTTGATTACCACTCTAACATGAACGCAGAAAACTATGAAAAGTGGCTAAAAGAACGTCTAGTACCGAATCTTCCACCTAACTCTGTGGTTGTGCTTGATAATGCCTCATACCATAACGTTCAAAATGACAGAGCCCCAAATTCTAATTCCAAAAAAATAGAAATGCAGAGATGGCTGACAAAAAAAAATATAGCTTTTAATCAAGATATGAAAAATATTGAACTGTATGATTTGATTAAAAAAAATCAAGAAAAATATATATGTTACAAGATTGACGACATACTTCAGCCATATGGCATAAAAGTTCTTCGACTGCCACCATATCATCCTGAACTAAACCCCATAGAAAATGTGTAGGGAATTTAAAAAAAATATATTGCTTCGCATAATGTCGACCAAAATGTGACGGAAATAATGAAACTCATAAATGAACGTTTAAGTCAAATTGATGAAGGGATGTGGGGTAATACTTGTCGACATGTACAAAAGAAAGGAGAAGAATACCTACTATAGACATTTTGACATGGAGTCAGAATTCATAATTAACCTTGGTGAGAGCAGCGAATCCGAAAATTCATCATTTGATTTTTCAAGTAGCGATTCAGAATAATGTTCAATAAATAAACATTACATTACGAAATAACTCTTTTTTTAAAACCCGTATATAACCCGTAAATAACTGTATTTGTACCCGACTGTACCTCTTGTCACGCACACATAGGGCCGCGCGCACAACTGAGTTGAACTATCTGAACCTATGTACAGTTGCCCAGCGCCACGGTCGCAAAAACAACCTGACGTCTTAAGGACGCTATCACATTTTGAACTTGCTCAAATTTAGGTATCTGATTTGCAACACAACAACATTACGCGCACGCACACATTGAAACCGCTGTCCGCTCGATTTTATACGTAACTTAACTAATCTTGATACATGAAGGTATTATTTTTTTATTTTACTGGTATTGAGTCAAATTAGTAATAAGTTTGCAATCGAATTTGGTAACCATGGAAAACATGATTATCACGCAGATGGTACTTATTAACAAGTACCATCTGCGTGATAATCACGTTTTCAGTATTTTTTGGAGTTTATCAATACTCATTACGTACATAATGTAGGTACCCAAAATAAATGGACTAATTACCATATTCTTAAGAATCTAAAGACCATTTTGCTATTACCTACAAGGAAAACCCACGATCCCCATTTTGAAAAGATGTAAGTACTTATGTGCTGACAATTGTTGGATCAATATATATTCAAATATTAGCCTGGGAGTTTATAGTAGATTTTCGTTTTGACATTTAAAAATAATCATACTCTTATGGATGTATTTTATTTACTGAGACTGGACACAAGAACAGATTTTTGATAAAAATTAAAACAAATTAGGTAGTAAACAGTATAATATATTGTATATAGGCAGGATACAAGTTACAAAAATTATACAGCAGTGTACCAAAATGGAATGATATTTATTTCTGTAAATAGATCTTTTAAAGACACTTTTACGAGTCGATTATTTACTTTTTTTTTAAACTAGGTGGCGCCGACATTTTCAATCTGACGATCTCTGAGAAGTGTAGCTACCTATACGGATGAGCTGCTCAAAAAGATAATCAATCTCGATTATTCTTCTGCCTTTTGGCTTATATTCCTTTATCGCGAATTCCTGCTCCTGAAAATAAAAAGGCAACATTAGTAGGTACCTAAGGAAAATCAAATAAAAAAAATTACGTAGGTACAATCGTTGATATAACTTTTTTTTTCTTTTAAAAAGCTTACTGGCAATGTGGGTTACACATTACTAGTATTCTTGTTAACCCCTCGTGCTAAGCTAAATTCTTGTGTTACGATTGGGTTCACGACGGTAGTGCAATGGGTGGGGTTCGAACCGGCAACCACAGTCCGATGCCCTAGCCATTAGGCTACCGCCGCTTCTAAACACTTTCAAGTGAAATATAATTTTGGTCATCATCACCTACGGAGACATCTAAGCTGCACTCCCTGTTAAATAAATAAACCTACTATATTTTCTAATATAACGTATGGCATAACAAAACTCCAGAGTAGATTTGTTATTTCTGATTACTTACAAAGTCTCATTCCTTTTTTTTAATTGCTACGTGTGCAGTTTTTTTTGCTCTTTGTCCAAATTTCCGAAGTCCTGGCATCTATAATAACAAATATCAATATTTTAGCAATGCCCAACAAAAAAGCATACTTGGTATCAAAAGTTACAGCCATGCGCCTGTTTCATTTACAAACGCCACACATCACGCACATCAGGTTATACAAAGCTGTAAATTTGGTGATTAAGTTCAATATCGAGTGAAAAAAATCGATTTATCACAAAAACATTACATCTGTCATCTTGAATCAAAAATATGATGGTATATTCATAAAGATCACCTCCACAATCAATAACAATATATAGATTAAAAAAAATAACCCCGCTATTTTGAATTAAAACATGAATGACGTACACACGGCTACCTACACAAAACCAGTCTAAGCTGATCTCGCACTTTATAGACTTTCTATGCAATAAGAGGCCAGCGTAAACTGGTTTTGTATAGCTTAATGTGTAGCCGTGCGTACTCGTAATCACCACCCCCAAAAATCCCAAAATCGACTATTAGTATATACGGTATCGAATATCTCAAAAATATTTTTTACGCAATTTTTTTTCCTGTAGATCATAATATCATTATTCATATAAATCTTTATCCGTAATCTACATCCATTATAAATACAACTATGTACCTATTTATTTCTAAAACAAATTTCAATAATTGTACTTACTTCTATTTCGGACCGAAAAAGTATCAACTTCGTCCAACCAGAGTATACAACACGGCACTCTCTTTTTACGTATTATTTTTTTTGACAGCATGCGATACACCCGTCCTTCCACGAGCGCGTTTGAGCGCGGTATGATGAACGGCGAGTAGAAATTGTATGGAGAAATTTGGGAGCGTTTCATTTTTTTCTCATAAATTAAAAAGTTATTCATTTGGCTACAAACATTTTACCTATTCGTATAGAGGACTATATAAGCAACGTTTTTATATTATTTTTATGTTTATATTTGCAGTGGATTTAGCTATATTGGTACCTATTCAGACCCCACTTTTCGATTTTTTTTGCGATTAGTGTGATGGTTAAATCGTATTTGTGTGAAAATTTTGTATTGGGTTATACATTTTTTATGGAATCATTGTAAAGATGAATATATTATCTTTAATTTGAAACCAAGATATCCTCGCAGTTGTGCTCCTAATTCGTTAAAATGGTACCTGAAAAGCACTGATATTTGTAGAAAATTGTGATAGCGTCCTTAAGAGGGAACTCTAGTGGGCCTTTCTCCATACAAACGTATTCCACTGTTTTCTTCGTGGATAATGGCTCTAGAGCAATGATTTTTTCCCAAAAAATCTAGGGCGTGCTACATGCCCCTATGATTTGCTTTTTTCAAAAACATAATTACTGTTACGCCGCGAAGCTGTTAGAATGGCGTGGATGGGTCGCGAAGGTCCTGGATGGGTCGTAGAAGCATGTAGAATATTCGAAAGAAAGTACTCGAATACGTACTCACGTAATAACAATAGATCAAGGTCAGGTTCAAAGGTCAATGCCCGTAAACAATAGACGATCTATGTACCTAGCTGTAATGCGAGTACCTACTCGCATTTTGTAGGCTTTTCACGATTGTTCGATTCCAGAATCTTCGTGACTGATATAAATAGCCGTCGTGAGGGTCGGCTAGCGCAGTTTAGTTTTGGACAAGGTGAAGTGAACATAGAAGTGAAGACAAGTGATTCTCAGTGTGATAGTACAGTGCGACAAGTAATAGTGTAGTGATTTTATTTGTGATTTCTGTTGTGTGTTGTCAAGTTTATTAAAGTATTTGTTTATTTCGGTAAAATTTGCGTTAATTAATTTATCCCGAACCCCAGCTCGTAACATTTGGTGTCAGAAGTACTGGGATAAATTATGCCGGTTTTGCCGAAGGACGATACGGAAGGTATCCGTACCAGAAGTCAGCGTCAGCAAGAAATGGACCAGAGACGATTTGGAGATTCTCCGGCAGTTCCTGCGGGTCATCTACAACCAACAACAGACCCAGTCGCTGGTCCATCTGGAACTTCTCCGGTACCAGCTGTTGATCTGGCGGCTTTAATGGCAATGATGCAGGATCAGGTTCGCCGTCAGGAAGAGCAGGCCCGCCGTCAGGAAGAGCAGAACCGCCGTCAGGAAGAGCAGGCCTGCCGTCAGGAAGAGCAGGCCCGCCGTCAGGAAGAGCAGGCTCGCTTACTGCGGGAGCAGCTACAGAGTGACAAAGAGGAGCAGGCACGCCGGGAAGAGGAGCAGGCCAAACGCCAAGAGGATCAGATGCTCCTCATAAAAGACCTTCATGGGACTCTTGGCAAACAGCTTGGTGTTATGAAGGAGCAGGTGGAACAGCACGAGACCCGGATTTCTAAAACCGAGGAACAGATTGCTAACGTGACAAAGGCATTAGGTAATTTAGAGGCACGAAACGTACGTTTTGCTTCCGGGGATGCTGCTCCCGTAACCTCTTCCCTACGTGGATTCAAAGTGCCACCATTTGATGGGACCTCTTCATGGTCCGCGTATAAAATGCAATTTAAAGCATTTGTTGCATCAAACGGGTGGGACGAAGGTCAGGCTAAGACGGCACTCACCCTTTGCCTCCGTGATCAGGCCTTAACAGTATTGGAGGCCATCGGCGACAGCATGACGTACGATCAGCTAATCGAGGCGTTGGATTCTAGATATGGCGATACCCATCTGGAATACGTGTTTCGTGCCCAGCTGAAAGACCGGGTGCAGCGAGGTGCCGAGACCCTACAGCAGTGGGCCGTAGAAATTGAAAAACTGGTTCGAAAAGCCTACCAGTCCACACCTGCGCTCATCGACGGTAACCTGGTTCAGGCGTTCGTTGATGGAGTTCGTGACCTAGAAGTCAGAGCTGCTGTCAGGCTAGGACATCATAAGACGTTAAAAGACGCCTTAGCCCATGCCTTAGAAGTGGAGGCAGTCAGACAAGACCATCGGGCTCACCGCATTCGTGAGGTCGTTTTACCGACATGTCACCTCTGTGGGGAGAAGGGCCACTTCCAGGCGGGTTGCCCGAAGCGCAGCGAGGGTCATAGGGTCAGTGCAGCATCACCTAGATGCTACATTTGTGGAGAGAAGGGCCACCTCCGAGCTAATTGCCCAAAAGGAACCTCGTGGCGAGAAAAAACTCAAGGTGATAAAGTAAGGGTGATGAACGTCACCAACGAGGAGCAGCAGGGAAACGAATAAAAGCCAGGACTGCGGGGCGGGTGCTGGCTAGTGTGAAAGGAGCCCCAAGGATTTCGATCTCACAAGCCCATGACGGGAACAGCCTGATCATCAGAGGCGAAGTCAACAGAACACCCTGTAAGCTGACATTAGATACTGGAGCTTCTCGCACGGTAGTTAATTCCCAGCTGGCACGTCGGGTCCTTGGGGACTGCGTCAGTGATCGCGAGTGCATACAATTGGTAACAGCTACTGGCCAGCACATATCCGTCCGAGGCGAGAAGGAGGTGGAATTGAAGTTTGGTAACAGAATATATCGGCATAATGTCATCGTTGCCGATATAGTAGATGATTGCATTCTGGGATTGGACTTTATGCGAAAGCATTGTTGTGAGATCGACGTTAATCAAGGAGTGTTGAAGTGCGGTTCGGAAGAAATTTTCATGGAAGGTGCAACAACAGGGAAGGTGTACTGTCTGAAGAAAATAGTTCTTCCTCCTAAGTCGGAAACAATCGTCCCAGTCGCTCTGCCACAGAATACCGGGCAGAAAAATCGATGTGTTCTCATAGAGAGGTTGGACGATGACTTACCGTGGAAGATGGCACGAACGTTGGTGAGAGCTAGCAATGTATCAGCGGTACGCATACTCAATTCAGGCGATAAAGAAAAAGTTATCAAGAAGGGCACATTGATGGGTACTTGCGAAGAAGTAGCTTGGATGCGACGTTGCAGTGATCAGTATACTGATAATAACGTTCGAAATCCAAAGTTTAACGTTGAAACTCTTTTAGAAGACTGTCGAAATGATCTGTCTGATGAAGAAGCGATCAAGGCTAAGAAGATATTGCTCCAGTACGCTGGTATTTTCTCTACAAATGATGCCGACATTGGAAAGACAGGACTGGTGCAGCACAAAATTAATACTGGCAACGAGTCACCAATACGTCAGCGACCTAGAAGATTGCCAGTTGCGCGAGAGAAAGAAGTTGAGACCATGATTGAGGGAATGGTGAAGGATGGTGTGATAGAGCCTTCATCTAGCCCATGGTGTTCTCCGGTGGTCCTGGTGAAAAAGAAAGATGGCAGTATGCGCTTTTGCGTGGACTATCGAAGATTGAACGACGTTACGAAGAAAGACAGTTACCCATTGCCAAGGATCGATGACACGCTGGATACCCTGACGGGTATGAAGTGGTTTACAACCCTAGACCTAAAAAGTGGTTACTGGCAAGTGGAAATTGACCCCAATGACAAAGAGAAGACTGCTTTCTCTACGGGAAAGGGTCTGTGGCAGTTTAAAGTCATGCCGTTTGGTTTATGCAATGCTCCTGCTACGTTTGAGAGACTTATGGAACTAGTGCTCACTGGTCTGATTGGAGACGCCTGTCTGGTCTACTTGGATGACATTATCATCGTGGGCCGTACGTTTGATGACCACATTCAAAACCTCGAACGTGTGCTATCAAAAATCCGAGGAGCCAATTTAAAGTTAAGTCCGAAGAAGTGTTCATTCTTCAAACGTCAAGTAAGTTTTCTGGGGCACGTAGTGTCGGAAAAAGGTGTTGAAACGGATCCAGAGAAGATTGTTGCTGTGAAAGACTGGCCAGTTCCGAAGGATAAGACGCAAGTCAGAGCATTTCTGGGTTTGTGCTCGTACTATCGACGGTTTGTGAAGAATTTTTCGGACATTGCGAAGCCTTTACACAAACTGACCGAAGAAAAGACACAATTCTGCTGGGATACAAACTGCGAAAGTGCATTTAGAGAGTTGAAGAAACGTCTGTGCAATACACCTATTTTAGGCTACCCTGATACTGAAAATGAATTTATCGTGGACACAGACGCAAGTAATACTGGAATTGGTGGAGTTTTGTCACAGCGAAAAGGAGATCAGGAAGTTGTCATAGCCTACTTTAGTAAATCATTGTCAAAACCGGAAAGAAACTATTGCGTCACGAGGAGGGAACTGCTCGCTATAGTTAAGACGTTGCAACATTTTAGCAAGTATTTATTGGGACGGAAATTTCACCTACGAACAGACCATGCTGCACTGAAGTGGTTATTGCAGTTCAAGAACCCGGAAGGACAAGTAGCGAGGTGGATTGAGCTTCTACAGGAATTTGATTTCCTGATCGAACACCGCAGTGGCAGATCTCACGGTAACGCAGATGCGTTGTCACGAAGACCTTGTCCGGAAATATGCAAGCACTGTTCTAGACAAGAGGCTAAGGAACCGGTTCCAGTGAGAATGCTGAAAACTGACCTTAGTGACGAATGGAAAGAAACCTTGCAGCAGGCACAGGAGACTGACTCAGATGTTAAACCGATTCTCGACTGGATGAAAGCTGGTGCCTCTAAGCCGAAATGGAGTGATGTTGCGGCATTGAGCACAGTTACAAAAAGTTATTGGGCACAGTGGGACAGTCTATTGATGCATAATGGTGTCTTGTGCCGTAAATGGGAAAATGCTAAGGGAGACAAGAGTCATCTGCAGATGGTAGTCCCTAAAGCTAAGGTGCCAGACATCCTACAACTTTACCATGACGGATGTTCAGGAGGTCATCTAGGAGTAAAAAGGACTTTATTGAAGATTAAAGAGCGATTCTACTGGATTCACTGTCGGGAAGATGTTGAAGACTGGTGTCGTAAATGCACTAGCTGTGCAGCTGTAAAAGGGCCCCATACGCGCAGCAGAGGTGCATTGAAAGTCTACAATGTTGGTGCGCCCTGGGAACGGATAGCTCTTGATGTAGCAGGACCATTTCCGGAGAGTGAAGGCGGGAACAAATATTTCATGGTTGTGATGGATTACTTCACAAAGTGGCCGGAAGTGTTCGCCATTCCTAACCAAGAGGCTTCGACGGTCGCAGATAAATTGGTTCATGAAGTCTTCTGTCGTTTTGGAGTACCCTTGGAGATTCACAGTGACCAAGGAAGGAATTTCGAGTCTCAAATATTCCAGGAGACGTGTCGAGTAATGGGTACTCATAAAACCAGAACCACCTCTTACCACCCCCAGTCTGATGGAATGGTCGAACGGTTTAATCAGACCTTAGAGAGATATCTAGCAAAAGTTGTGGGAAGTAGGCAGAAAGATTGGGATAAGCACATCCAGCCATTCCTTCTATCGTATCGGAGTGCAGTTCATGAAAGTACGACGGTGACACCAGCCTTCGCGAACTTCGGAAGAGAGCTACGGTTGCCTGCAGATCTCATCACCGGTATACCCCCAGATACTCCCCAGTGTGTGACTGATTATGCGAACAACTTGCGAACCAGAATGAATGACATATATGAGCATGTCAGACAGTCGGGCCAACAAACTTCTGAGAAAATGAAGACGCGTTATGACCGTAAGATGAACAACAGAGGCTTCGATGAGGGCTCACTAGTGTGGCTACATAACCCGGTACGTAGTAAAGGAAAGTCACCCAAATTACAGGCGAAATGGGACGGCCCCTATCGAGTCGTGACTAAGATCAACGATGTCACCTACAGGATACAGAAAGAAACAAGAGGTGCACCAAAGATCGTTCATGTGGATCGTTTAGCGCGTTATTACGGATCAAATGATGCTCGGGACGAGCATGTCTTAGGAGGGGGCAGTGTTACGCCGCGAAGCTGTTAGAATGGCGTGGATGGGTCGCGAAGGTTCTGGATGGGTCGTAGAAGCATGTAGAATATTCGAAAGAAAGTACTCGAATACGTACTCACGTAATAACAATAGATCAAGGTCAGGTTCAAAGGTCAATGCCCGTAAACAATAGACGATCTATGTACCTAGCTGTAATGCGAGTACCTACTCGCATTTTGTAGGCTTTTCACGATTGTTCGATTCCAGAATCTTCGTGACTGATATAAATAGCCGTCGTGAGGGTCGGCTAGCGCAGTTTAGTTTTGGACAAGGTGAAGTGAACATAGAAGTGAAGACAAGTGATTCTCAGTGTGATAGTACAGTGCGACAAGTAATAGTGTAGTGATTTTATTTGTGATTTCTGTTGTGTGTTGTCAAGTTTATTAAAGTATTTGTTTATTTCGGTAAAATTTGCGTTAATTAATTTATCCCGAACCCCAGCTCGTAACATTACTAAAAGAATTTTAACAATCCAAAAACTCGAAAAAAAGGCCCGTTTTTACTGCCATGTTCAGACGACTATCAGACAAATTTGGTAAGTTTTAACAAAAAGTAAAAAAATAGATATACTTTTCCTCTAAATTTTGATATACATTTTTTTGGATCGGTCCAGTACCTACTGATCGAGAAAACGGCGGAATACGAAAGTATGTTTTGGCAAGATTTTTGTAGGTAAAATCAGCCTGTGCTGCAATTGTCCCTTTCCCACTTTACGGGTGGAGGTTGGAGTTGAGGGAGGGTAACGCTTATATGTACACTACTACTCATTGAAGTACTACTACTACCACTACTACACCAGGGGAGTGGCACTAGTCGATCTTATCTTATCTTGTGTAGGGCCGAGGCAGCAAGGCCTCAGTGCACTTCGACCCAATGGGATCTTTTGTGCTTCCCCTAGATAATCTATTCCTCATCCCCTCCCAGTTCTACAAACAGCTCTTCCATGAGCTTTATAATGAGGCCTGGGGGTATGAGTCTGTAGTCCTCCGGGCTTGGATAACCCTGACCCAAAAGGCACATTCGCTTTCCAGCCATTGCATCGCATGTACACAGAAGGTGTTCCATGCTCTCAATTTCCCTTTTGCAGGCCCTGCAGGCTGATGTATCCGTCAGACCCATCTTTTGTAGGAGAGCGTTAGTCCCGAAGTGTCCGGTCAGCGCCCCCATCAAAAGACGGGCCTGCCGCCTGCTTGAGTTCCAAATGGCATTTTGCCATTTCGATGAGGAACCTATGAATTTCTTGGAGTGAGCAAGTCCCGTGAGGCTCAACCACTCATCCGTGTGCCTCGCCCTTGCGTACTCCCGAAATGCCGTTTTGACTGTGCTTGGAGCCAGTCCTACAAATGGTTCCGGTCCAATTAGTGAGGTTCCAGAACCTTCCCTAGCCAGCTCGTCAGCATGCTCGTTGCCCACAATACCCCTATGACCAGGGACCCAAACAAGCCTGACCTTGTTTCGCTTTCCCAGCTCATTAAGAGTTCGGGCAGCGTCCATGGTCAGCCTTGAATCGATCCTGTAGGAGGTCAGGGCCATGAGTGCCGCTTGGCTGTCACTAAGAATGTAGATGGACCTACCTGTGGTACCGCTACTTTCCATCTGTTGTGCACAGGCAAGAATAGCATATGTTTCCGCTTGGAAAACTGTAGCTAATTTGCCCATGCTTTGACTGACCTTATGGTCCCTTGCATATATGCCCGCCCCTGTACCCGACTCGGTTTTCGAACCGTCAGTGTACCATATCAGACTGCCCTCCTCTGGCGGGTCGAGTCCCTTCATCCATTCTTCCCTTGACGGCAGATGAACCTTGTAAGATCTCTTGAACCAAAACATGGGCTGCATTTTGTCGCAGTGCATGTTCGTTAGTTCGTCAAGGCCTTCCTGTATTTTAAGCTTTGTGTGTCTAGTTCTAGGCTTAGAACTATCCCACAGGCCATTTATTGCCAGTCTGTGTAGTGCAAGACGGGCCTCAGTCTCTATGACAATATGTAGCGGTGCAAGGTTGAGTACCTTTTCCATCGCCGCTGTTGGTGTGGTTTTGAACGCCCCTGTGATAGCTAGGCATGCCGTTCGCTGTAATTTAGCGAGGGCTTCCCTGCATATCCCTAGTTGCGTCCTAGGCCACCAAACAATGCTGCCATATGTGATTATTGGTCTAACCATCATAGTGTACAGCCACTGCACAACCTTTGGTCTAAGTCCCCAGGTTTTGCCATACGCTGAGCGACACATACCCAAGACTCTTAGAGCCTTGGCTATGGTATTGTCCAGATGTGTTCGCCACGTCAGTTCTTTATCCAGGGTTACCCCTAAATATTTTACCTCTGAGGCCCAATTTAGTTGTTTGCCATAAAGCCGAAGTTGGCCTAGGCCTGATAGCAGTCTCTTCCTAGTAAATGGAATGACAACTGCCTTGCTTGGATTGATAGAGAGGTGATTCTCTTCGCACCACCTCTCTACTTTACAGAGAGCCCTTTGGATCAGATTTGAAACCGTGTTCGGGAATTTGCCATTGACAAGTATGACTATGTCATCGGCATATCCCACGGTTAGCAAAGGGCCCTCATTGAGATTGCTTAGTAGTGAGTCTACTACTAAGCACCACAGTAACGGTGACAACACTCCCCCTTGTGGACAGCCTTTGGTCGTCCTAACGTGGAGTGTGTCTCCTCTGAGAGTGGAATGAATGATCCTACTCCTTAGCATGCAAGTCACCCATCTGATGATGGTTTGGTTGATGCCATGTTTTTCCGCAGCTCGCTGTATCGATTCAAAGGTTGTGCGGTCGAAGGCTCCCTCGATATCAAGAAAGGCTCCGACACAAACCTCCTGCGATTCCAGTGCCGCCTCTGCGCGGCTTACGACGTAATGTAATGCCGCCTCTGTTGACTTCCCTGCCTGATAGGCGAACTGAAGCCCATGGAGAGGGTATCTCTTTAGAGGCCCCTCTCTAATATACCTATCAAGCATTTTCTCAAGTGTTTTGAGTAAAAACGATGAGAGGCTGATAGGCCTGAAAGCTTTGGCATCCTCATAATCTCCCTTGCCAGGCTTAGGTATGTAGGTTACTTTGACTTTCCTCCACCGCGCAGGTATGTATCCAAACGCTACGCACGCCTTATACAGCCTGCATAAGTGCGGTATCAGAGTCTCAGCCCCCTCCTGTAATAAAATAGGGTAGATCCCATCCGGTCCAGGGGCCTTGAATGGTTGGAAACCCATCACTGCCCACCTGAGCCTATGTTCATCTACCACCTTTTTAGCAGTATCCCAGTCAGCCCTGGTGGTGCGAATAGATAGCTCCTCCAGGGTCACTGAGTCCTCCTTATCATCATCCAGTTTTACTGATCCCGGGAAATGAGTTTTGAACATTACATTCAAGACCTCCTCCCCAGTCTCAGCCAGTTTACCATTCCCATCTTTAATAGATGCTAGTGGAATGGCCTTAGTTGTAGAAATTGCTTTACTGAGCCTCATGCCTTCAGAAACACTCTCGATCGCCTGACAGTGTCCCCTCCAGCTCCTACGCTTGGCTCTTCGTACAGCCGAGTTAAACTTTGTGAGGCTAGCACTGTAGCCCGAAAAGTCGTTAATTGCCTTGGCGGCATTAAAAGCCTGTCGTGTATCTCGACGTAGTTGTACTATCTCCGGAGTCCACCACGGCTCTTTCTTACCAAGTGCCTTTTTCTCAGGACAGTTATCTGTCCACGCTGCATGCAGGCCCTTAGTAACTCTATCAGCTTCAAATTCAATATCTAATACAGAATTCAGCTTACCAATAGGTTTCCCTAGATTCACCTCCAGGTCTCTGCGAAACGCATCCCAGTCGGTATGTCTAGGGTTCCTCCTTCGTACAGTCGCATAATCGTTATGGGTCCTATACCTAAAGTAAATGTACCTATGATCGGATCCGGAGATCTCATTCGGTACATGCCAGTTTTCAATGTGTGCGCCTGCCCTACTAGTGGCTAGCGTGACATCAATAACTTCAGCCCTTCTCCTGTTAACAAAAGTAGGTCTGCTGCCTTTATTAAGAATCTGAAGGTTTGCGCTTACCACGTAATCCAATAGATCCTCCCCTCGTCTGTTCACATCGGTGCTGCCCCAGACGACATGATGCGCATTTGCATCACAGCCAATGACCAGTTCTGTGTTCCCTTGGCTGCCATATTCCACCAGTTTTTTGATGATTGGTGATACTGGCTCCTTGTTCTCATAGGGAAGGTATGCTGAGGAGAGCAAGATCTTGTGTGCCCTCTTTCCCGTCCCTAGGTGGATCCAGGTTGTTGTTAGGTCCCTAGAACATAAATCACGTATGATGGAAGCATCTATACCATTTCTGACATAGATGCAGGCTCGCACGTCCTTAGCGGAATGTTGATAGATTACCCCCCCTGTCCCGCCTAAACCCTTAATCTCGCCCTTATAAACATAAGGTTCTTGAATGAGGGCAATATCAAATTTATTCAATTTCAACTGCCTAGCCAAAAGGGCCGAGGCAGCCTTAGAATGTTGAAGGTTGATCTGTACGCACCTTAGTCCCTCCATCTTGGTCCTCTACAGATGGGTGTTATGAGGTTCCTATAGTTAGGCCCCTCCAGCCCCCGTCGGTGAGCCAAGACCGAGTAGGTCCAGCTCCCCGAGTAGGTCATCCGTCCTCACCGATACTGGCGAAGCCGGACCCTCCCCCGGAGCACCCGAACCACCCTGCCCTCCCCCTCCGACGGTTGCTGCGTGCGTTGATTGATCCCGGCGTGTTTCCCCCCTCCTCTCAGAATTTTCGAGGAGTTTGAATACCGCCGGCCCTAATCCTCCCGGTATCGCGTAACCGGCCCCTCGGATGACCTCAGAGGAGACCCGGTCCATCAGGACGACACGACGGATGTGGCGGCTCTCAACTTGAGTGCCTACCACCTTCCAGTCCGCCGTCCTAAGAGACGGGTTCAGCCTCTGGAGCATCCTCAGGTCCGGCTCCGCGTCCCGAAATTGGGTGTTCTGGCTCTTCCAGGCCATTTTGACCGGTCTTGGAAGATCCGCCGCCAAGACCACCCTGACCTCTACCCCACTCTTCACCCGAACCCCACTCAGCGCGGCTTTGAGCCATTGCGCTGCCATGTCATCGTGGCAGGAGACGTGTATGGCCCCTGCCACGACACCATGACCCACATCCAGAATGGGCAGAGGATCTGGAGCAGCCGCAAGTTTCTCTAAAAGGAGACCCCTGAGCTGATCCACATCCTCCGCCTCGAGCGAAGAGTAGGGGTGGTTGTCAGGGACGATGGCAAGTTTAACAGCTGCTACCGCATCCCGAAAAGACCCAGACAGCTGCACCTTGGTCTTTTTGGGTGGCCCACCGCTGCCACTTGCCTCGTCACTGACCTCCCGCTGTCTTTTGGCCGGTCCCTGTTGAGTCCCGGCCCCTACACCTTTTTGCCTCTGGAGCCGTCGGCGCTTGCGTTCAGCGCCTGACGGTCTCTTCGAGACCTTTTGCCCTGAGGTTCCTGCCCCAGGCATGGATGCACCACTTTGGCAGGGTTTCGGCCCTCCGGTTCCCATATGGGCCCCAGAAATTAAACCTCCTCTCCCACCTCGATGAGCACCACGACCTGAGACGGTCCCTCTGGCGTCCCTAACTGACTCAGTGAGTCCTTTTGTGGCACCGTTAGACGGCGTCCACGTTGAGCTGGCCCCGCCAGCCATTGGTTGCGATCCTGTGACCCCCCCAGAATACGCGGGTCTGCCCGAGACATGCTCGGGGCCGGATTCTCCAACGCATGCATTGGTACCGGCCTGGGGTAGTTTCTCTTCGAGTCTCGCTTCCATGGTTTTTCCTTGAGTGTCCTCCTTGCCTGCCACATCGGCGCTACCCACCCACCCAAAAGTGATAGCGCCAGAAGGCCTCCGAACCCAGCTACTGGGTTACATACAGGGATAGGATGAGAAGGGAGTTGGGACATTCGGGATAGGATTAAATAGGAAGCAGGTAATAGGATCGTGTGACTAGGTATAGGTGCTGTATGGGATACAAAGGCGCCCGGTGTTTTCTGTTATGTCTAATTCTGAAGGAATTAGACCAAGAACGGGGCGGCAACCTCGAGAAGGCTAGACCACCGGACTTGCCTTGGGGATCTACACGACTGTAGCGCTCTCCCCCAAGACCTCACCCCCTTACCACTTCAGAAGGAAGCGGTAAGGTAGGCCTGCACCTATACTACCATACAAAGCAGAGCAAAGCATGTCATTCTAATACAGCAAAAGCATAGAAGCAGACCCGCCCCAAAACTAGTCGGCACTAGTCGATATTTTATATAGTGTATTGAAACACTGATGTCTATATTTAAACTATAAAATGATAATCGTGTGATTGCACGTAAGTATTACTTTTTAAAGTTGAAGCCACATCAGTGTCTGGTTGACTCTTGTGACGGGTGGACTATACGCTAATCATTTAAAAAATAAAAAACAAAACTTCACATTTTAAATGAAACCATATTGTAAATAGTACAAATATAAATATTACGTAAAATAATAATTAAAATTAAGTTTGTAAATCTAAATAAAGTAGTTTGTAATTTCGTTTTGTTTTTGAACCTATCATAGAATAAGCACTGCAATATGCCTAAACATAAAAATAAATGTAAAGTGAAGCGTGGCCGCGCTCTCCAAAATTATTGGTAAGTACCTACCCTCTTAGTAATACATTATTTCTATGGTGTTTACTTTTTATCTTTTTTAGCTATCTTGAGAATTTTGTTTGACGGAAGATGGAGACTTAGGTGACTGATGATGCCACTTACCTGATGGTAGACTCCGAAGGTGGGTCTAGGATCTCAGTGACGGCACTAAGTAGAACCACCGTGTTTGGACTTATTTGAAAGGGCTCATGGACACCTTGGTGACTGATGATGCCACTTACCTGATGGTAGACTCCGAAGGTGGGTCTAGGATCTCAGTGAAGGCACTAAGTAGAACCACCGTGTTTGGATTTATTTGAAAGGGCTCATGAACACCTTGGTGACTGATGATGCCACTTACCTGATAGTAGACTCCGAAGGTGGGTCTAGGATCTCAGTGACGGCACTAAGTGGAACCATCGTGTTTGGAGTCATTTAAAAGGATTCATTATGGAGACTAAGATGACTGTGAAAATGTCATTCAAAATTTTAAGAAAAAATATTTAAGTACTTTGTTAAAATTATTTTTAAAAATACAAGAAAAGAAGTAAAATACAATTTATAAAGTACAAGTAAGTTCGATTCACAAAGTAAATTCAAAACAAAATGAAGAGCTAAGTACAGATTCAAATATACAAGTTTTGACAGAACGAAACTATAATACAAATTATGAAAGAGAATTAAAGTTTACTAATTTTTAAAATGACGTGTATTATTTATTACCTACTAGCTGACCCGACAGACGTTGTCTTGTCCACATTTCAATAAATCCAGGTCCAGTCTACCCTACCATCTACCTACCCCTACCTACCTACCTACCCCTACCTACCTGCCCATCTACCTACCTACCTCTACTTACCTAGTACCTACCCGTACCTACTTACCTACCTACCTACCAACCTACTTACCTACCTACCTACCAACCTACCTACCCTAAAAAAAGCCTTCCAATACAAAATATATGGGAAAATCATTTTCTGTATTTTTTTCAGGCAATTTTTTATTTTTTTATCTCTGTAAGAACCATCCTCGTACTTCAAGGAATATAAAAAAAGAATTAGCGAAATCGGTTCAGCTACTCTCGAGATTTCCGCTTAGCAACACATTCAGCGATTCATTTTTATATATATAGATAATATTACGAGGGCAGCGCCGTGAGCATTTTTGACAGTGGCGGCGTCATTTGAAATTTTTATATAATTTTTGCGCCACAAAACCGGCTAAGTATCTGTTGGACCGTGCATAGTATAGGTTTCTTGTCGAGATGAATATGCACAGAATTGATTTCGCCGACTGCAAACTTAGGTTTGTATTTTATAATATTTATTAAAAAAAACTATGAAGTACAAAGTTATTCCTGCGGTTGTAAACTTAGAGCCGCGTATCTCACCATATACTAAAACCATTAGATACTATTTATTTTGTTTCACTATTCGTTTAAATGATAGAAAATAATGTCCAGTAAAAACTTAAAATATACAATTATTATGTATCATCTATACAAATATCCCGCCTTTCCCTTTTGAGATCGTAGGTATCAAGGCCGACCTAGGCGCGCATCTCTGTGCCCCTGCATAGTCTTTGGTCATCCGTGGTCATGTGGCGCGCTACGTATGATATTAGGAACGGGGGTGCGCGGGTATAGTGCGTTAGCTCCGCCTATAAGTGCAAGGTCATTGGTGACTGTAAGCGCCTTAATTTTATTCTGAATTGTTTTCAGAGTACCTAATGCAGTTTTATGTGTGATGTTGTGAATAACAGAGTTAAATGTATTAAATAATCAGAAAAGTATTGACATAGCAAGTACAAGCTGACTGATGGATTTTATTACCGAAATATGAAAAATGGAAGCGGCAATTGTTGTCAATTTTACGATAAAACGTGTGCAACTGTGAATTTCATGAAAAAACCTAATTCCATTGGTCGACCTCAGAATTGAAGCTAAGACCACCAGATGTAGTTAGACAAGCTGCAGTTTCACATTTGTAGTGATCTAATTTTTCCATACAACTTTTCATATTTTGGCATTAAATACATAATGATATTGGGTATTCCTATACTCAATATAATCAAATTTAGATATATATCAGTGATCACTTCGCACATAGGACCATAACGGACTGAGCTCTAGATATGGGCCGCACGACTTGAGGGTTAGGTATGTACCTATAAGAGAAGCGAGAGGGAAGTAAAAAAACGCCTTCAGTGGTACACTCACCTCCGCGGCGAGGTTTAGTTTTTGAGAAAAACATACTACCAACCTGTTATATTGATTGACATAAATCTGAACTGAATGTGTTTCATTAGGAACTTGGGCTTGCAACTTTTCAGCACTGCAGTAACAGCAGTCTTAACATTTTTGCATAACTAAACGCAGGCCTTCGTGCTTGCCTTGCAGTTATGGTTTATTGCATTTTACAGTCTCAGTCTACCTTGGGTTCGAACGATGCTTGCCCTCTGTTACAGCTGGGGCTTGCTGATCATGCTGATCTCCCTACGCGCCTCCAGTTTTATAATTAATCTCTTTCGGGGTATCAGTTTTACAACATTATGGCTAAGGGAGGCAAGTCGGAACTGAAGAGGGAAATATCAAATTGAATTTGAAATACACAATAGGTACCTACACGTTAAAAAAAATACGCGCCTTCGCGGATGAAGAGGTTCTCGTTGGATAGGAAAAATGAATCTCTATTATTATTCAATCCTTAGCAACTCCAAAGTAGTGTCAGCTGTTTCTAATGTCTACCCTATTTGCTTCTTAATTCTGTGGACTACGAAAAAATTTAAATATTTTTCTAAAATACTAATCAGAAGAAATCTGAAATAATTTTCTTTCTGAAACGCACATTTGTCAATTATTTTCATTCGGTGTTTTGTCAATTATTCTGGTGTAAGTAGAATATATTTTGGGGACTGATTTTAAAATATTATAAGTACTCAAAACGAATTCAAAACTCAGTCAGTCTTGCTCGCCCGTCTTGACGTGTCCCGCGTGCCGGTGTATTTGTAGTTTATTTTGATGCTACTCGTTTAGTAGTATCACTACCACTGCGTAGTTAGTCTTTTGATATCGCCAAGAGATTTCAAGTTCAAGTTCAAGTTCAAATGTTTTTATTTCAAATAAGCTTTTACAAGCGTTTATGAAACGTTGTGATTCTAGTTGCACGGTTCCAAAAGGTCGATCCTATGGAGAAGAATCCGGCAAGAAACTCCATGGACACTCTTTTAAAAGAGGACTGCAGGATTTTCTTAGAGTGAGCTTCTTTATTCCATATCAACTAACAGTATGTTGCCTTAGATAACCCAGAAGTTGAAGTGGAATTTCATCAGCTTCCTTACAACATCGGCACAGTCTTTCCCAATGATAGTTTCATGACCCGTACATATCCATCTTATAACTTTAAAGAAAAGAACAGATAAAAATAATTGTAACGGACATGTTGTGTAAGCTATAAATTTCTATCAGACATCATTTTATTTTCATATAGGATAGGGGGCTAAATGAGCAGACGGATCGCTTGATGGTACCTAAGCGATAACCACCTGAATCCTCTGGTCCAAACGGGACCCTATTGCTGTCACTTACGTGTTCGTCTGGAGCTAGTATAGTCTTCAAATTTTCCTAGTACCTATAAGCATATTCTTATTGAATGTTGAACTTATTATTGAAAAATAATTTGAAATGATTTTAAGGGGGTTCCCGTACAGCTAATACATTTTTTTACCTACCTCATCGAGTAGTTAAATACTATATCTTGTGTGTAAAAAAAAATTTAAAAACAAAGGAATAAGAAGCAACCAATCAGCCTTTGAAAACTTGATTTGCGGATAAATGTGGTCATTTGGTTCGGAACCCTAAATGTACGAATAGCGACACGCACTAGACCGGTTTTCCTGTTCGACGTTCTTTGAAATTGTACCTATAAAATAACATAATTGTACTTAGTAGGAAAAGCCACATTCCGTCTTATTTTGTTGGAACTGTTTAAATTAATTATATATTTAAATACGACTATACTGTAAGACAAATATGATATGAAACATTACTCATGAAAAATAAATCGCTCATATAAAACAAAAAATAAACTGAAAAAAGTCAACTCCATTGCTTTGTGGTTCTATATTGCGATGACGCGCTAGAGCGAGAACGATAGATCCCGATAGGAACGTGCGCGGAGCTTAACCATGCCCACAAAACTAAATATTGTCGAGGCACATATCCTCTTGAAAGAAAGTCACATAAGTCCAGATAAAAACTAGCTCACATTTGCTTAGACCTATGACTATCTTAGAACTGGACGTATAGGAAAATACTCGCAGCTTTGTCTATTGTCTCTTGCCCATTGAACAGGGTCAAAATAAGTTAGCTAGCGAAACTCCGCAGTCGTGATGGGTCTAATCTAAACATGATAAAAATGACACAACCAAGTACGTGTCTTTTTGAAAATTCTGTTTTCTTTGTTTACACTTCACAGTCGTAATGAATTTCGATATCTAAACCCACAATATAACATAATTTTCTCAACAAATATTTTAAGCAACAATTCCACCAGCAACAACATCACTATTCCACAACCCGTACCCACATTCTTGCAGGCCCGTATTTAGGGGGCCAAGGCCCCTAGGCACTTGGCATTTGGGGCCCCCCTCCCCCTTCTGGAAATCATGCCATTTTCATCCGGCTTCAAAAAAGAGGAGGTTCTCAATTCGTCTCTATTTTTTGTGTATTACGCGATTATTCGGCAATTTGTAAACCGATTTAGAAAATTATTTTTGTGTGAATAAGTATACTCCCGAAGTGGTCCCATTTAAATTTGGTGAAGACCTGATGTTAAAATTACAATGACACGTACCAAATGAGTAAATTACAACCACGTCGAGGTAGTTAGATTCTACTCGCCACTCAAAACGTTGAAATAAAATAACTTTTACCAAAAAAAACACCCTCAAAAACACAAAAAATTATGTTATGTGCGGAACTGTTTCGGAAGTCAGTGGCGAAAACAAAAGACACAACTAGAACTGATTCCGCCATTTAAAAACCGATTTAGAATTTTTTTTTGTGTGAATAAGTATACTCCCGAAGTGGTCCCATTTAAATTTGGTGAAGACCTGATGTTAAAATTACAATGACACGTAACAAATGAGTAAATTACAACCACGTCGAGGTAGTTAGATTCTACTCGCCACTCAAAATGTTGAAATAAAATAACTTTTACCAAAAAAACCGCCCTCAAAAACACAAAAAATTATGTTACGTGCGGAACTGTTTCAGAAGTCAGTGGCGAAAACAAAAGACACAACTAGAACTGAATTACTGTGCTTACGAGAAGAGTATAATTATAATATATAGATAGATATTGAAATGAAACTACTTTTTACGGATTTTATCGCGGTATATTGATATTATTTAGTTCAGAAGTGTCAGAAATCAGTATATAGATAGATCTTGACTGTAGGTAACATAAATCGTTGACGAGATGTGTGCTTTTTCTGGAAGATCGAGTAACTCTAAAAGAATTAAGTATGTCAGAGGTTCGCACGAGCTGTATCACAGAAGTGGCAGAAATCCCACCAAATCATTGATACATCCAGAAAAAAGTACGAAAATTGGCTGTAAACAAATATGGATTGTCCCAGTTGTGAACAAACTTTAGTCACTCAAGTACCAACTGTTGATGAGAGATCAAAAGCACACTCAGTCTCTCCAGAACATCGTCGACATCATCCTCTGTTGTGGGAACAATGGTAAAGAGCTCCCGAAAACAATCCATGGGAAGCAAACGGAAAAAGAGAAGATTTGATTGATCATAAAGGCGAAGAGCCGAGTCAATTGGTCCATAAGTATATAGCTGCAGCATGTTTAAAAGAAGAAGGTCGTGATCGTCGGTCGTGTATCGCAGCTCATCTGTCATCGAAGATAGGCTGAAAGATCTTGAACAACCGCTTCGTTCGTACGTGTGTTTTGTTTGATAATTTGGCAGACAACTCCTGGAAAAGTGTGTCCAAAATAAGGCCACTAACTTTTAAATAGCTCGAATGTGTAATATCATTTCAAGACTTTTAAGAATATTTTCGATAAAGTTTCAAGTTTAGGCCAATCCAGCCTTTTGAGCTTGTGGCCAGGTTCCGCTACTGGAACTGGGGCCCCTAGGATGGCGGGGCCCCTAGGCCAGGGCCTTGTGGGCCTAAGGGGAAATACGGGCCTGCATTCTTGTGGTATACTTACTTACTTAAAAAATGAAAGAAAAAACTGAAAAAAATATTATTCGGATTCCGCTACCGTTTTTTTATTAACGGTACCTAGCGGAATACGAATAATATGTAGTAGTAATTATAGTAGTAATAATAGTATTTTGTTTGAAATGGTAGAGCAGGAACCTCTTGCTCTACCATTTCATACAAAATACTAACACTGGAATAAATGTAAGCGAATGCATTTTTTTTATAACTTTACCAAATAAACGGCCGGGCAATGGTGCTACCATTTGTGGACAATTCAAGGTCGGCCATAAGGGACCAGCTTGCTGTCTGGCAAGCAATTTGTTAAAAAAAAGTTATAAGTCAAAAACATTATTGTGATTATTGAAAATGCGTTTAATAAGTATTAGTACGTACACTTATTCTAAAATGAATTCACGTCACGGGACTTTTTTGGCGGGCCTCGTCTGAGTGAAAACTAAATATTAAAAAGTCTTCAAGACTCATGAAAGAAACGAATGAAACAAAACACGAAAATAATATACAATTTTATTTCTTCGTCTCTTTTATGAGTCTTTCTTCTTTTGCACACACAGTAAAAGCTACTAGTTACAGGCTACTGATATAAAACCAAACGGTCACGGTCGAAAGATTACAGGTATTTTTATGTATAGCAAATCTACGGACTGATTTTTATTGGCGTTAGTGTCTCTGGTCCACCGATAATGTCGCCGTGTACTTTACCCTGGCAGGAAAGTAGCTCCTAGAGTGATATGAAACGAACGTATTAGTGCGTAATCTGCTGTAATTGTGCGCCGCATAAAAAAATTGTGCGCTTTGTAGTTTTGGAAAAAAACGAGATAAACGATTCTTGCTGGAGTAACGTTCTTCCAGCAGGAAAATTCTAAACGAATGACCGGAATGAAAAATATTGTATATGGGCAGAGCGCTTATATTTGTGCATAAATGTGCGCCAAAAATATAATTTGTGCGTCTTCAGGTTTTCGAGATATTGCATTTCCTGCTGGAGTAATGTTTTGCAAAATCGAGTATCTCTAAAACCATTGCATGTGCTTCTGTAGAATAAACACACACGAGTAGCTCTTTATTTGTGCTTATTTGTGTTGTGACAGAATTAGATTTAAGAAAATATTTATTATTTTCAAGTAATAGCGCTTTTTTGAAAACTAGAAAATATATCACAGCGCCGAAATGAGTAAACTTATAAGCCAGCTGAAAACTGTATTCGGTTCTTCTTGACGCTTATATTAACCATAAAAAGTATCAAAAGAGTACATACATGCATTATTGAATAATATTGCTAAAACTCACAACGATGGTGTCTTAACTTTGACAGCAAAATACCCCCGCCAAATGTAATAAATTTTATTTTCACGGAATATTTTGTGTCCTTCATCAAGATTCGTGACTATTGTTTCAGCTGAATCCTTTTCGGGACAAGGAATGGTGATAAAGGGAATACGAAGACATGCTAGGGGTCGAATGGGAGAAGTCAGATACCAGTACTGCCATTATTTTGTAAGATTGGAAGAGGGAAAACCACCTCTAGACTATTACAAGAGAAATCCACAGACACCTAAGCAACAACTAGATAATTGGCTGGAACAAATGAGGAAGAGAAAGATAATAAATTCATTTTAAACAGTTTTGTACATCATTTAATAAATTTTGCATAGTAATACAGCATAGATTCTGATTTTAATTCTTTTTTTATTTCAGTAAGTATAAAGGTATAATATTTACATTATTATTCGCTTTTATTATTAAAACTAACATATTAAATACATTTTTAAATATTTTTATAAAAAATTTATAAACATTTAAAAATATAAAAAAGCTCACCGGTCTCGGGAGCACGGTCCAAGCTACCGGTGGTCAGGGCCCCAGAGAGAGGAACTTCCTAACAATGCGGGCCGTGTCCAGAAGCACTGCCTTCTGCATCAAGCCCTTGATCCAGCCATCCAATGAGAGACTCCTTAGGTGTTGGTCGTGGCTCTTGGCTATTAACCACTTGCGTCACATTCCATATAATCAGAGCTATTTATCAGAATCATCATTTAGCTATATTATTATAACGAATTTATCAAACTCTTCGTCACATATCCGGTCATCTTTATAAGTACTTATCATCAATTTTTATTACTTATGTGATCGTTATATTTTCTCCAAATTTTAGCACAAATTAGCAAACAAGTTTGCAAGAGCAAGAGCATCTTTTTCTGATCTAAATTTGAACTGAACTGATGATATGGAGGCAAACAAACAAAGAGTACCTACCTATACTAATAAAGTTGTACAAGAGAGCCCTCTTGAGCCAATTCGAGGCATCCCGATTTGAAGTTATGAAGCGACATGATCAGCATTTCCTAATAGTAACAAACAAACGCTCTATAGATAGCTATAGGTAGGTAGATAGATATATATAATACAGGTATGTATACGTTTCCATTTATTTATATTAAAGTAGAATAATATTGGTTTCCAAATATAATCTCATATCAGGACGAAGAAGACATCTTAACTCGAAGTTTGAAGTAGACAAAACACTGAAAAAACAAATAGTTAATCTATACCTCTATATAACTAATATATAAAGCTGAAGAGTTTGTTTGTTTGCTTGAACGCGCTAATCTCAGGAACTACTGGTCCGGTTGGAAAAAATATTTCAGTGTTAGATAGCCCGTTTATTGAGGAAGGCTATAGGCTATATATCATCACGCTACGCGGACGAAGTCGCGGGCAGAAGTTAGTTAATCATAAAATGATCACGAAACACTAACCACAGACTACTAAGAGATACTGCCTCATTAGCCAAGTGGTCCTGAGCGCGACTGCTACGCTAGAGGTCCTGGGTTCGATTCCCAGGTCGAGCAGTGTTATTGGGTTTTTCTATGAAATTCCCAGTAGCAGCTCGGAGTTTGGAATTTGTGCTGACAGCGTGACACTAACATAACGTAAAAAATACAAGTTTCAGCGACCATATTGTTTCATGTTGCCAGTTAAATAATATGAAAAGTATTCACAACAATGTTACCATAAGCTACAGTGCTATTGAAATAAAATAATGTTATATTTTTTACCAAACATGTTATAAAAATGGTCTGTACAATAAATACTATAAATAACTAATACTATTTACAGAATTAAATTCCCGCACATATTAAGGCTGATCGTTTAGCTGAGCCCGCCAAATTAAAATTACAATTGGTTTTTCGCAATTTGTAGGTCTTAAACATATTCTAAATTCAAAGTTATAGTGATTTCGGCATTAGCTATACAATATTCACAACTGAGCATTAAAAACTGCGAAATTGCGAAAAACCAATGTAATTTGAATTTGGCGGGCTCAGCTAAACGATCATCCTTAAACCTATTTTATTACCTTTTAACCACCATGCGTTTTGTCAAAGAAACGTGCCCCTAGCGCCAGGCACTTCATTACAACTAAGAATACTAGTGATGTGAAACATTTATTGCATTTTATATAAAGACAGTATAAAAATACACTTGTAAATAAAGAAGGCCCATAAATACCAATATATCTGACGTTTCTATATGAATTACATAGAAAACTATTTAAAAATTCAGTAAAATATCGATACGCCGCAATCCGTTCTTCGAAAATGACGTCACAGGCGGTCGGATATATACGACTCCGGCGCTGAAGAGTTTGAAAATGTTGGCATTGATAGTGAGTGATAACACACGACTTATACAGTCTTAGCAGAAAGTAAAAAAAAATGTAGGTGATACCTACTCATATTATACCAAGGAATACAAGTCTTTCATGTTTATTAAATTAATACGGCACATCTGACCAATTAAAAATACTTATTAAGTTTTGTATAGAATGGCTTCTAAAAACATTGACAAGATAAGTAAAAATCCTAACACATTAAACTATCACTTTTTATTCTTCATCTTTAGAAACACACCTTGAAAAAATATTACGCAGAATTAAAATCGAGATCGAAACCAATAATATAACATACCAGTAGTGCACCTATTTCTAATTCGTGATCTGATTCAAATTCTTCCGTATTTTCTTCCCGACCTTCCAATATTCTAATTAATTCCTCTGCACTCGACAAAAAAAAAATACTTAGTACTCAATGCGGTATAATTATTTATCACTTGCCCTCACTGTTCCAATCTTCTCTCTGTTTATGACGTCACAGGCGGTCGGATATATACGACTCCGGCGCTAATACATTGAATGTTGTTAAAACTTGAAGTGTTGTACCAATTAAGGTAAATTTTATCATATCGATTAATATTTTTTAATTAGAAGCAACTTGTTAGTAAAAATTATTAATTAAATAATGTATGTTAGTTAAAAGTCCCACTATAAAAAGAAAACCGTAAACATTAATAACATTTTTTCATTGATTTAATATGTAATCATTATATTTTATGCATATTCCTCATCGACTTGACCCCAACACTACTGTCGGATATATACGACTGCGGCGGTGGTAATCTAATAAAATACACTATTTAGCTCATTCACAAATAAGCTCTTTTCTGTATTGAAGTTTATGTCTTTCGACGGGTTATATTTAAGCCAAAACATAAAAAAATATTCACAAACGCCTTCTGTTGGATTTTTATTAAAAACTCACTGGTTTCATGAAAACGTCGAGACAGGAGTTACCTAATAATATGGTCAGATATATCCGACGGCGGCGCCTGGGACAAATCCTCCTGGTCGGATATATACGACCCCGGCGGTTAAAAGGTTAATTGCATTACAGTTTGAGAGAAGAGACATCTATCGATAGACTTGAAACTATTGTAGCAGTGTTTCTCTGTTATTAACAATAGATGGCATGGCTGTATTTATTGACGTGACGCATGTTGGTTCTAAGTGTCCCCCCGTCCTCGCAAACAAAGCACTATATCTTGCCTGATTTATTATTTCATTCCTCATTTATTGTTTTAGCGGCCTTTGACTACGAATCAATAGAACCAAATCACATTTTAGCAAGGTTTCTTCAAACAGAACATTATGTTTCGTTAGACACTTGCATTACCTTTTTTGTAGATCACATTCTAGGTCTTTTTTAATTTGTTTGCAGTGGTACGCAGCGTTATCCATAACTATGACGGAATTAACTATTTACAATATTAGTAGTTGTTCTTTAATCCATTTCGCAAAATTGTCTGAGTTCATGTCTCCGTGATAGTCGCCACTTTTGGAATGAGATTTAAATATCAACAAGCCGCACAATAATTAATCTAAGTCTTGCCAATATTTGTCATTACCGTTCATTGGCTGATTGCCAGCAGTTTCCACAATATACGACTGATTAACATACGTCTTATCAAGGTAAAATATTGGTCTACCTTCATTTCGAAATATTTTAATCGTTAGAAGTTAGTGCCATTTCAAAGGAGTACCTAATATCAGCGCGCTAAATGATCAGTTTTCGCTTGAATTAATATTTTTTCATATTTAAAACCTTAACCTCTGCGAAGTAATTCTTAAAACCTGCCGAGAGCAGTTTGATACTTCATCTTGCTTTTAGTTTTCTTAAATGTTGGGATTTCTTTCTTAACGGTATAATAATATGTATTGTGTAATTTTTCGACGAATAACACCCTCTGTAAAGTTATCAACATAATTTCGTTTCGTTGTAATTTTGGATTTTCTTGGGGACTTGAATTATATAGCAGCACCGCTATTTTCATATAGTAATTATCCTCGGCGAATAATGTTCCTGACTGTAGTATTTCACAAACCTGTAACATTAGCCACTAAGCTCGCCAAATTAACATCATTTTGATGCCACTAGCAACACACACATTACCTAAATTTTTATTTATTTTATTTTAACAATATTAGGAAATCTTACAGCTAGGTTAACAAAATTAAGTAAATTTACAAGTGATGCGGAAATGTGTATAAATTATCATCTCTACTATTATAAAATTGTAAAAAAGCTGTGTCTGTACATTGAAGATATTAAAAAAAAACAAGTGGGTTAGGGTATATAAACTTCTCCGAACGCAAAAATGTCATTTTTAAAATTCTTGTCTGTTTGTCTGTTTGTTACGGGTTGGCGCAAAAACTACTGAATAGGTTTTAATTTTGTTATCACTGTTAAAAAGTATGTGCTCCAAATTAAAAACTGGTATACTTCTTATCTCAAATAATTAAACGGAACCTGAGATACAGCTTGACCTCTCTAATGTATAGAGACCCATACAAAGAAGAGATCATCATTGTTGGTTTTTGAGCTTCAAGTGAGCGAAGCTGCGGCCATAGGCAAGTTTAAAAAATAAAACTTACTCCTGCGGTCTGACATCGAAAATGGTACGTACTTGTCAATGTAGGTGTACACTAATAAAAGTCAGTCTGACCTTCTAACAGTTCAGTGACCACTTCGCATATATGACCATAACGGACTGAGCTTTAGATATGGGCCGCACGACTTGAGGGTTAGGTTAGGTTAGTTACCTATTGCATGTCACTGATCCCATGAATGTGGCTATAGGGCAAGTACGGTTTTTAGTCGGTACGAGTCCGACATACCCCGCCGCCCCCCAAGTGGCGGACGATGCATGAGGAATTTACGTACTAGAAAAAAAAAGAATGTTACCTATAACAGAAGCGAGAGGGAAGTGAAAAGACGCCTTCAGTGGTACCACTCCCCTCCACGGAGAGGTTTAGTTTTTGAGAAAATCATACTACCAACCTATTTAAAATATGATATTGATTGACATAAATCTGAACTGAATATGTGTTTCGTTAGGATCTTGGGCTTGCAACTTCTTCAGCAGCCCGCCAAATTCAAATTACAATTGGTTTTTCGCAATTTGTAGGTCTATATCACATTCTAGATTCCAAGCTGTAGTAATTGCGACATCAGCTATACAATATTTACAACTGAGCATTAAACTACGCAGGCCTCCGTGCTCGCCTTAGCAGCTATTGTTTATTGCATTTTACAGTCTCAGCCTAGCTAGAGTTCGAATGATGCTGGGCTGCTGGCCCTCTGTTACAGCTGGGGGATGCTGCTCCCTACGCGCCTCCAGTTTTATAATTAATCTCTCTCGGGGTATCAGTTTTACAACATAATGGCTAAGGGAAGCAGGCCGGGAGGAGAACGGAAGAGAGAAATATCAAATTGAATTGAAATATAGAAAGAAGAAAAGAAAGAAATACAATCTTTTTGTGATTTTTTTGCATTTTTCATGCTAAGATTATAAAGTTATTTTAGTGAAGGAAAAATTCGACTCGCAGGCAGGATTAGAACCTGCGTCTCCTGGCTAGGTACGCCAGACGCTATGACCTCTAAGCCACCGCGAGAATGTGAACGCAAATTTCGACATGACAGGCGGGACTCGCGGTGGCTTAGAGGTCATAGCGTCTGGCGTACCTAGCCAGGTTCGAATCCTGCCTGCGAGTCGAATTTTTCCTTGACTAAAATAACTAAAATAAATACATGTTAAAAAAAATTACACGCCTCCGCGGAGGAAGGGGTTCTCGTTGGAAAGGAACAATTAATCTCTATTATTATTCAATCCTTAGCAACTCCAAAGTAGTGCCAGTCGTTTCTAATGTCTACACTATTTACTTCTTGATTCTGTGGACTACGAAAAACTTTAAATATTTTTCTAAAATACTAATCAGAATAAATCTGAAATAATATGGTAACCTTGTTACGCACATTTTTCAATTATTTTCATTCGGTGTTTTGTCAATTATTCTGGTGAAAGTAGAATATATTTTGGGGACTGATTTTAAAATATACTCAAAACGAATTCAAAACTCAGTCAGTCTTGCTCGCCCGTCTTGACCTGACCCGCGTGCCCGTGTTTTTTGTAGTTGATTTTGATGCTACTCGTTTAGTAGTATCACTGCCACCCCGTAGTTAGTCTTATGATATCGCCACGAGATGATTACAGTTCACCGCTAAACCCCGCGTATATTATGTACAGCAGGATTTTCTTAGGGTGAGCTTCTTTATTCCATATCAAGTAACAGTATGTTGCCTTAGATTAGGTACCCAAAAGTTGAAGTGAAATTTCATCAGCTTCAGCTAATATAATTATTTTTGACCTACCTCATCGAGTTGAAAAATAATATATCTTGTGTTTTGATAGCAACGTGCGCGGACCTTAACCGCGCCCACAAAATTACATAATATTTTCGAGGTATCCTCTTAATTGGATATTTTTATTTAAGTTTAAGTTAGAAATGTACTTGATCTCTAGACACTTTTGATGAGTGTAGATAGGTAATACTTACCTGAATAATACTTTAAATTTAATGATTGTGTGAAACTAGGTTTAAAAAAATAAAGTCATGTACAGGTAGCCCATTTACCTATAGTGGTTCAAAAATTTAAGACATTCCAAAAACACACCGTATGTATACCATTTGAGAGTAGGTACACATAGGTACATGTCTGTTGTACTTACACACAATCTACATTGATTTACGTGACTAGAGAAGCGGTTTTAAGAAAACAATTTGAATAAGTTATAACTTCTAAACTACTGATTTTCACATTATGTTGAACATAATACTTATTTTGCGATTAATTGATTCAATAGAATGTCTTATTACCTAAAAATATTTATCGGACCACTGTAAATGGGCCACCCTATATGTATAAATAATAAGTGGGTATGTATACCTAATAAAAAAAATAGGACACTTATAATAAAGAGCATTCATAGCTAACGTATTATAAGAAAATATCATACATTTAAAGATGTTCGAGGGTCAGACTTCTTGGGCACATAGCCATACAGGAAAATTGAAGCAATAACGAACATTGTGCCAATCGCAAACTGTACGGTTAAGTTGAAATCAAATATGTATATTGACACTATACAGGAAATTATTATGGCAACAGAAGTTGCGAAACCCTTTAGTATATTGTCAGCATATTTGACGACTACAGCAACAATGAGGCCTCCTGCAGCTTGTAATAGGACTAGATACCACACAAAAGCATCAAAGCCTTTTAACAAATTGTTTTTAGGTCCTTCACTTAACAGGTATGTAATAGTTCCAAATGGCAATGATAATAAACTCAGTTGCACATTTCTCATCCATACCTGAAACAATTCAACAAGTTTTTATAGTTTTACTTAGTACAAACAAATGTTGGTCATAACTTCATAAGTCATGCTTTTTATTTTATCTCCATTTTATTTGTGTAAATTTTAATAGTCAAATCTACTATAATATGTGTTTTATTCAATACTCTCCTGTATTAAATTATAATGTGAAATGTTTTCTGCTACATTTCTCTTACACCATGTTATAAGTTAAGACAACAAGGTAATAGGGAATACCTATACCATAAGATTTAAAAAAAAACTAGCTTCCGCCCTCGACTTCGTCCGAGTGGAATAGTTACATAGTATTAGCGAGATGATATATAGCCTATAGCCTTCCTCAATAAATGGGCTAACTAACACTGAAAGAACTTTTCAAATCGGACCCGTATTTCTTGAGATTAACGCTTTCAAGTAAACAAACAAACAATCTCTTCATCTTTATATATTAGAAAAAGAGTAAAGATAAAGATATATTTCACCCGTCATTAAGGTACATAATTGGGTGAATCACCTTTTAAATGTTCACATGTTGAAATTTTAGTTTTTTTGTCTTATTGTCCATATTGAAATATTTTATTCAAAAGATATTTTTCTCTTGTTTATGATTTTTAAGCAGAGTTCTTTCTTTAAGAATTTACTGAACTTGCCTTATAAAACTTTACCAACCCAAATCTGTCCTGTCCAACCCCGTTCACTATTCAAACATATTTTAAAAGAAACTAGACATCGATTAAAGCAATCACTTGCTTACATTCATAAAACAATAGATTTTAACATTTTATAAATGGGATATTTTCACGTAATCATACTAATATATAAAGCTGAAGAGTTTGTTTGTTTGTTTGCTGAAAAATTCTTTAAGTGTTAGATAGCCCATTTATTGAGGAAGGCTATAGGCTATTTACGTAGGTCACACTATAAGTTTTGCGTAACTTAAAAAAACAACGTGTTATAACCAAAATTTTATGTTTATTGCTTTTCAAAATACTCTCCTTTACATTTTAAAAATTTTTTCATGCGATCGAACCATTTTTTAAAACAGGAGGACCACAAATCTGAAGGCATGTTTTCTACGTGTTGTTTGAACGCTATCACTGCCTCTTCGGAGTTGGTAAAAGTGAAACCTCTCATCAAATCTTTGATTTTGGGGAAAATACAGAAATCACAGGGTACTAGGTCGGGGCTATGCGCAGGATGGGTGACGAGTTTGTACTTTTTCGGAAGCTAAAAATGACTTTGTTTTGTTGGCCGTATGTGAAGAAGCGTTGTCATGATGTAGGAGAACGCTGCTTTTAGGTCGCCTTTCGCGACTTTTTTCTAACACCCTGGGTAAACAAATGGTAGAATACCACTCGGCCATTAACACTCTTTTGATCGTCAAGTGGAATTGTACAGATGGGACCCGTAGCTGAGAAAAAAACGCGATCATTTTTTTACCAACGTTTCTCGCCTGCCTTACTTTTGTTGGCCTGTTCTCATTTTCAAGCACCCATTTACAAAATTGCCTTTTTTTTCGGGTTCAAAACAATAAATCCACCTTTTGTCTCCTGTGACAATGTCATAAACAGCATTAGAATGTCCGTGGTCGTACTTCAGTAGTATTTGTGAGCACCATTCCACGCGAGCCCGCTTCTGCTCCGCTGTCAGTTCATGAGGGATCCAACGATAACAAAGTTTCCGAACTTTCAATTCTTCGTGTAAAATTTTCTGAATTTGGCTCATACCAATCCCCAATAGTCCTCGAATTGTCTCAAGGTAATCCGCGGGTTTTCTTCAATTAGCCGCTTAACAGTACCCACATTATTTTCGTTGACGGCAGTTGAAGGCCGCCCTTCACGAAATTCGTCATGTAAAGAAACTCGACCTCTCTCAAATTCAGCAAACCATCGCCTCACGGTGCTCAAACAAGGTGCTTCTCTCCCAAAAGCATTTTGAAGACGAGCAGCACAGACTTGTGGAGAGAGAGCTTTTAAAATCATAAAAAATCATCACTCTAAAATATTTTCGACTTAATTCAATTTTCGTTGCGTACGTAGAACTTTGATGTGTTTGTTGAAATTCAAATAGTTCCGATTAGCTAGAAGTGCAAAAATTTTAGTGTGCCTCATGTATCATCACGCTAAGACTAAGTAACTATTCCACGCGGACGAAGTCGCGGGCGGAAGCTAGTTTTATAATATCTCCCATCATGATGTCTATACCTATAACTTTTTTGACATACCTACTATAACATCATAAAATGTTTTAACCATTTTAATTGTTTTTTGTCCATCGGGTCTACTTATAATCACTTTATCATGTGGCTATAGGTAAATCATAACATGACACCAGTCAACTAGCCTAATAACTTAATAAGTGATGATTAGATTAGTTGACTGATTATTATTTTTTTCAATCAAGAAGTATAGTCTGCACAGTTTTGGAAGGTATAGGTACCAACCTACCAATGACTATTAGGTGCCAAATACTATAACTGGCAAACAAGACATCACAAGTATTTATACGTACAGTCTATCCCAGTTAACTTGTCTTTTTTAGTAAACAAATATGGTGTCCTAATAACCAGAGACAGTTGATAGTGGTTAGATAGTGTTGGGAAATCATGAATGAATGACTGAACTAAATACTCTTAGCCAAGACTGAATGATTCTCACCTTGAAGAGTAGGTACTGAATTGATCTTTTAATTTTAAATATGAAGTGAATGTGTGGATATGAATAAATAAAACGACAAACAGCGAAATGTTAATTTATTACTCGTATTCCTCTAAAATACACGAGTCAGAATCTGATGGCTCTGAAGAGTCATCAGATTCTGACACATGTATTATGAACCTCTGGGTCAGTGCATCTGCTGCAGTATCTATTATGTCATCGAGGTGCAGCATTTTACACTCTTCCTTGATTACATGATTTATGCAATTAGTCCATGACACCATGCCTATTTTTGTTAAGCCTTCTTTAACCAATTCCTTGACTTGAGCCATTTTAAAAGATTTATTATTTTTGCCAACATGACCTTTTAATTGTGCCTGTATTAATTCTATGGGATTTAATTCGCAATGATAAGGTGGAAGGCGTAATACAATAACATTTTTACTGGCTGCCATTTCATTTGAACTTGAAATTACAGTTCAGTTGTTCATTCATAGATTAATATGTATATTTGGGTATAGATGGGTATGTCAAATGAAAAAAATATGCCTAAGAAAGTGGCACCACCTGGTGGCACATAGTTGAAATTCTGAATAGCTAGATATAATTATAGATAGGTACGTATATATATATTGGGTTACGATAGATAGAACTCGACGTCAATCACAAGAGCACAGCTACAGCGGAGGATACTTCAACTCAACACCAATAGCGATGAAACAACTTTCAAAGCAATTACAAGTATAAAATAATACTCAGTAACGCAAAAAGTTAGATGAATCAAAAAATGCCTGTGCGCATCAAATCGGCGGACATCTTTTATTGTCATTTTTTAATTTTTTTAAATGTGTTCATGAAAGTTGCCGTCATTAAATAAATTTTAGTAACTTGCTATTATAAGCCAAATTAATTACTTTTACTGACGTTTTATTAGCAAAATAATGTAATTGTATGCTTCTGTGATTATATTTTATTTTAAAATGATGTTATAATAAAATGAAAAAATATATTCTTCAATAACTTAAAATTATTTTTAGTAATAGCAACATTGTCGAGGATTTTAATTAAAAGCTTCAACTATCAGCACTAGATGGCGCGAGACGAAAACAGTTCCAGCAATTATGTTCTAAGAGAATGCACCATGTGTTCATTCACATAAATCAAAATCATTCATTATTTTGTCACATTCCTAAAATTGGTATAAAATCTAGTTTTGAAATGTCAAATTGTCATGATTATTTTATTCTGTGAAAATGAAATTACATAAAATTTAGTTTTCATTAAAAATAATAGGCTTTTAAAGTGATTTCGAAGCAGTTTTAGGTGTAATTTAGAGTGTATGTGTATGGTGTAAGTGTTAATAAAATCGTTTCCTACATCAAGTGCGTGATTAAAGAAAATCTTGTGATTTTCGCATCGGGCAGGGTTTGTTTACCAAAAAAGACAAGTCCAAAAAAACGGACTGTAGGTAATAATTTTCGTAAAGAGTAAAACATAGGTACTTACAGATATATCAGATTCTTTAAGTACTTTTTCGAAGTATATCCCAGCGAAACCAGATATGAAGCAAGCTGCTAGTGCTGCACTAAATCCTAATATTTTAGACTGTTCTGCGTGTGTTGTCTTGCCAGTGTTTTCTTTTTCAGTCGAGGACAATTGTACAAGAGCTACTCCTGCTGCTAAGATTGCTAGCGCAAACCACTGCCATTTCTTCAGTTGTCTTTTTAATACAAGCACAGCAAAAAATGCTGTAGTCAGTATCTTTAATTGGTATGTCACCTGAAAATAAAGTAGCTAATATGTATAAAGTTGTATTTAATGTGAAATATGCTCTCTTTTGAATATAAGTCATAATCATATACATCCATGACATGATACTCCCGGTTTTGTATTTCATCAACTACAGGTGTTTAAGGCGCTGTGAATAGTCAAAATAGGCTTCTTAAAGCAGTTATTTAGCAAAAAGTATACAGTTTCAAGCAGTGAAAAAAATATATGTTAATCTTGATCATATTTATGAGTACACTAACCGGTCCAAAACACGTTTGCGGAAAATTTTCTCGATAGAAAAAAATCATAAAGTAACCATTGAATTCAAAATTATTGCAATTGTAACTGTATTATTTACAAACAAATCTTGATAAAATTAATAACACTGACGTAATATATAATAATAAAGTACGCTAGCGGTTTTATTTATCGATTGAAATAAGATATTTTTAATAATTAATAAATTTCATGATAAATAACTCTCACGAGTCGAACGAAACACCGCGCCATCGAGGCGTCTGTTCGCTTCTCTTTCATTTCTAGGCGGAGCGACAGTGATCGCTGAGGCGCGCTGCCTGATGGACCTGTGTCATTTTGTTCCGCCCGCCGCTCAAAAATATTTTGTATCTGATTGTATCGTATTCGTATTCTATGTATTGTTTATTTGTATTTTATTCTATGAAACAAAAATAAATGGTGGAAGTTGTAAAGTAAGCACATACCTGCCTGATTATCTATAAATACTTTATTTCGATGCGTAATTCTATAGCTCGGTTGGTCTATCGGTCTTCTGCAGTAGGAAGATATGCGTTACGTGCGACTAAGCGTGAGTTCAAACCCCGCTTCGATATGTTAACTTTTTGTTCATTTTCTTTTTAGAAATAATTTTTCAATGATTATTATTTAATTTGTTTTTTTTTGTTCTTTGTTTTTTAATACATTTTTTAACTTTTTTTTATAGTAAAAATAAAAGTTTACCGGGCTATCCATGAACCATCGGAGATAACTTCTTATGAGTACATAAGCATATAATAATTATGTACCTACATTGTGTTACAGCATGTTATAGGTAGTAACAACTAGTAATTCGATAGGAGGTCATTGAGGAGCGGCAGATTATTTTTCATGATTTTAGGGAGCCATAGTATTTTTTTTATAATGACATTATATGAACAACTTTGAAGGCGAAATAGTAATAAGTTCAGTAATAATAAACTATAGTTTAGACGATAGCAGATGGCCACAATATAATTATGTTGATAAAATTTATCAAAAAATCACATGATATAAAATTAGTAGTAGTATTTCAAAATTTAAAATCATTATCTAATCTCAATTTTCGATAAAGTTATTTAGTGAAGGAAAAATTCGACTCGCAGGCAGGATTCGAACCTGCGTCTTCTGGCTAGGTACGCCAGACGCTATGACCACTAAGCCACCGCGAGTCCCACCTGCCATGTCGAAATTTGAAATTTGACTTTATAAAATTAGCATGAAAAATGCAAAAAATTCACAAAAAGTCAATTTTCGATTACAAAAGGATTCTGAGCACGAGAACCCTGGGACAGCACTTTCAATTGCGACTTCGGTTTCTGATTTTTCGACATCTGTTTTCTCGGGAATCGAGAATTCTCGATCACTATTTCCCGAAAATTCCCGGGACTTCAAGAAAATCTATGAAGACAAGTGTTATATTGATATTTACTTTATTTTGACGACCTCTGTGGTTTAGTGGTTCGAGTACTGGACTGCCGACCATGAGGTCGTGGGTTCGATTCCCACAGAACACAAAAATTTATGTTATGAATATAAGTGTTTGTGTTCGTCTGGGTGTTTCTTATGTATTATAAGTATGTATTTACAAAAAAAAAAGGTATATAAGTATTATATCCATTGTCTAGTACCCATAGTACAAGCTCTGCTTAGTTTGGGACTAGATAGTGCTTTGTAAAAATGTCCCAGAATATTTATTTATTTTATTTATTTACACACGTTTTGGATCCATTATAGGCTACAGTATCCATGGTCACCAGTAGATTCAGATGTCGAATCACTAACAGCTAGCTTTCACTTTTGTTAAGTATTTGCGACCCGATTCACATAGAATGAGCAAATCCTATCCTTTGTCTTTGGATTTAGATTTAATGGAATCTACATATAATGGGGTTCCAAGCAGGTAATGAAATTTTGTATTTTAAATAGTCTCGCGAATCAGCTTGGGCAGATATCTGCTTTCTTTTGCAAGGACTTGCAGTATATTAAATCTGACATAGTACTGGGCTTTGTCAGGGGTACGACTGTCTTACTGGAACGGTATATAAGACTTGACAGGTTGTAAGAACTGACTGATCTACTTTACTGGTTTTTTAGATTTTTCTGGTTATTAGATTAGTAACTAGAGATCTCGTGTGATAAGTCGAGGGATAATCTCGACAAGATCAATGTTTCGACATTTTTTAAAGTAATTACTGAAAATCTCAAGTTCACAACGAGTGATAATCATGATAAATGCGATAACTTATTTGTAAACTTAATAAAAATAAATAACTTACTAACATTAATTGGACCTTGAATGACAAAAGAAACGTAACGCACACGGTACATATCGCAGCAAATCGGCACACATAAGTGCACAGCAGATGTCTATTAAATATTTTAGAAATAACTCCTTTAGTAGCATAGACTAATGGAAGCATTTCAAGCGACGCTGACAGCTTTACGCTCTACGCTACATGATACTAGTACATGTAACTGGTAAGCGAGCTTGGAATTATTAAACCAGTGTGTTAAACTGGCCGGAGGTCCACGTCTTGCCGTACAGTTGAAAAAACGTGAGAGCTTGTACATGACACGGCAAAACCACCGGGACATCGGCCAAGTACGGCTCAGTAGCGTTTTATCTGGAATCAGCGCATGTAAACCGTCACGAATCCGTGCATAGGTCCGGCGCCGTCGACACACTGCCATAGACTGCTATACAACACTGTTGTTCCACAGTTTTGTTATGTGAGGCAGAAAGTTTCTAGAGAAACGGACAGTTATGGATTGTCAGCCATCAAGATAATGGGGATGGAACTGTTGTCGCGTAGAACGACGGCGAAAAGTAGTTGCAGGGATCAATTCGAACAATTCCTCGGAGCAAGCCGTATAGTATAGGCGATAGAAGATGCATAGCGAGGCCACATCTCTACACAGCGTCAAAGAGTCTAGCCGGTTTGAATTATATTGGTAGTCTACGATTTGAATCGCTCTTCGTTGGATGCGCTCCAGAGGGAGCAGTTGGTACTGGGGTGCTCCTGTCTAGAGATGAGAACAGTATTCCATATGAGACCAGACCTGCGCCTTATAAAGTAATAGGCGGTGGGCCCGAGTGAAAACCGTCTCTATCTATTAAGCACGCCAAGCTTCTTCGAGACTAACTTAGCCTTAACCTCTAAATGACCGCGGAAATGACTTGATTTCATATGTCGACACCAAGTATTCCAATATTGGCTGAGGCAATTAAGCGGTGCTCTCAAAACGAGAAAATACGACCAACGGCAGTTTTTTTTGCAGTGAACTCGCATATTTGTCTTTTTCGGGTTAAATTGGACCATATTAGGTCTGCCCCAATCTCAGACTTCCTCCAAAGTGGTATCAAATATGATATAGTGCTAGGCCATGTCAACTATGTATTCACAAACTGCTTACTTCTTGGGACGACGGTTCTTAACATGAGCAATGTGTTCCTTTACACGGGTCCTTATGCTTCTTTTTGTTTGGCGATAGAATCCGTATAGTTTTTCAATTTCAATATGTGTAATATTTGCGTAAACTTTAGAAATCAGTGGTTATTTTTTGTTCTAAAACATGCTAAACATTTTGAGTCGATTTTTCGTGCACTAATATTTAAACACACATCAAAAAAAAAATTGCGACTAGCTTAAGCTGATATAACTTTTTAAATTCAACTTTATCAAGAAAAAATGTTTTTGTGTGTTTTCTTTAAATAGAAATACCCTGTTTGAAAGTACCATAAAAAAAGAGATTTAGATTTTTCAAAGTGATCGCAAACTTTTTTTGATGTGTGTACATACATATCTTCATATTTAGGTACGATATTAGTTAATTTTGTAAGTTTTCTATGGTCTTCAGATTTCTCAAGCTATCGACCCATTTTTTGTCGTCTCGAATCGAATAAAGCAAAATTTCCCGGGAATTCTCGCTTCGGGAATTCTCGCCCGGAAACCCTAATTACGACATTTGTCGAGAAAATATGTACCTACTAAACAGCTGTTTGTGTGGCTATGCTGTTGGTTGGTACCTATTGCTGTTGGTTCAAATTACTACAGTCTTTTGTGACACCCTACATGTCGGTACCTATATTATTTTTCTCCCGAATAAACCATCGGGCTTGGTGACCGTTTTTATATTAGATTCTGAAAAAAATGCATATCTCTACTATTATGAAATTGTAAAAAGCTGTGTCTGTACATTAAAGATATTAAAAAAAAAACAAATGGGTTGGGGTATATAAACGTCTCCGAAACCAAAAATGTGATTTTTAAAATTCTTGTCTGTTTGTTACGGGTTGGCGCAAAAACTACTGATTAGATTTTAATTTTGTTATCATTGTTAGAAAGTATGTGCTCACAATTAAAAACTGGTATACTTCTTATCTCAAATAATTAAAAGGAACCTGAGATACAGCTTGACCCCTCTAATGTATAGAGACCCATACAAAGAAGAGATCATCACTGTTGGTTTTGAGTTTCAAGTGAGTGAAGCCACGGGCAGGGGCTAGTCTGGGGAATAAAAATGCTTGTTTATATAAATTTTTCACAATTTTGACACTTTGCCATTTCTAGAATTGGCAATTCTACGCCCAAGCCATTTTATTTCTGAATGATTAATTATTTATTGCTCATCTGATGAATCTGTTAAAACTTTCTCAATATTCTATTCAAATTTCTAGAAAATAATAATAATTGATTTACTATTTAAAAAATACGAAAAGAGTAGTTAGTACATTTTTAAATTAAAAAAAAAAGATAAAAAGGAATATTATATATCATGAGATTCGAACTTAGTATCTAGTGTCTGCGATATGCGGTGTCAAGCCGGACAGCGGCGCGCTAAGCCAATCGTACATCTATCAAACGTTTCGAAATTACGTTTCTATATTAAAAGGACGTCGCGCATCTGCCGAAATTCGTCCGAGGCGCCCCGCAGTGGGCGGGCCTACTTGTGCTGAGTTGTGCCCCACGTACCTGCTTCACCCCCTCCAATACCTAAACATCGTCTATTCACCGCGCCTTAAAGGTGGCGTAATAATTTTTTTTATTGGCCATTCAAATCTTATCTATAATTTCGATATGACATTTAAGCGTAATTCACACATAGAGCGGGCGCGGGCCGGGCGCGTTTCGGGACGGGAGTACGGCGGGTCTAGTTCTTTGTCTTTGTCTTAGCGACGACTTTACATACCATCACGCCTGTATTCCCCGAAGGGTTAGGCAGAGGCGTAATATCGTACACACAGTTCGTCGGTATGTTTTAGGACGTCCCATGTAATAGGGGGCGAGCCTATTGCCATTAACCGGGCACAAACTCGTAACTCCGAGCTGCTCCTTGGAATTTCATAGTAAATCCCAATAACACTACTCCACCTGGGAATCGAACCCAGGACGTCTAGCGTAGTAGTCGCTCTCAGAACCACTTGGCTAATGAGGCAGCCAAGATTTTCACGTTGTTTTACAAGACCGGTAATCTGTTAGTTAAACAGCGAATTATACAATTCAACTGCAACATACATATGTATACCCACTAGTATAATAAATTCAAGTTACCTGCAGAGTTGCTGCATCCAAATTAGATGCTGCTAAATATAGCAAATTGTTTTGCACGATGTATAGAAATGATGGCACACAAACTCGTAATGTGTCTCTAACATTTAAAATAACAACATTGTACATATGTTGTGCTCCTTTTTGTAGACCACCAGACTCTTGGATCACAAGGCATATACATAAAATTAGTTTAAATATTTCTGCCATTAAAACAGCTGTAAAAACAAACAATTTGTGATTAATTTTATACCTACTCAATATTATTCTTCGATTAACTAACAAAAGGGATTTATAAACCATAGGATTAAAATGTGGCAGAAACATTTAAGCATTTAAGGCTGATCCTTTCGCTGAGCCCGCCAAATTCAAATTTCAATTGGTTTTTCGCAATTTGTAGGTCTATAACACATTCTAGATTCCTAGCTGTAGTAATTTTTTTTTTAAATAATACTAGCAATGCGGGTCGCACATTACTAGTATTCTTGTTAACCCCTTGTGCTAAGCTAGATTGCTTGTGTTACGAGTGGGTTCACATCGGTAGTGCAATGGGTGGGGTTCGAACCAGCAAGCACATGATCACATGGCAATGTATTTGTGCAAATTTCGCGAGTGTAGTACAGCCACAAGTTTTGCGTGTAGCTGGTTTATCTAATTACTTGAGAAACATATGCTTAGGTGTCTCTAAATGACTTTAGGTTTTCGTCATTATAATTATAATTCGACTAGCTTCTGCCCGCGACTTCGTCCGCATAGCGTGATGATAGCCTATGGCCTTCCTCAATAAATAACCTATCTAACACTGAAAGAATTTTTCAAATTGGACCAGTAGTTCCTGAGATTAGCATGTTCAAGCAAACAAACAATCTCTTCCGCTTTATATATTAGTATAGATATTCAAATTGTCGTAGTGTTTGAGGTCTTGCGCTTATTCAGTTCCACATTGTATACTTGACTGCCTAAGCAAAATTTGAAGAAGGTGGCTGGCAGTGTATTGTAATAGGCTGTTATGATGATGATGATAAAGCAAAATTACATAAATTTAATATTTGTCAATACAACTTAATGCTAAAATTACTAAAATAAGTATTCTTCAAACATTTAATTTAAAAGCATTTAATTTGAAACTTGTTATTTGCTGATGTGATTAAGATCTGGATAATTAGTAATAAACATCTTACCAGCTGCAGATGAAAACATCTCTACATGTCTTGTGCGAGCATAACGCATACTTAGACCTAAAGCTGCATTTTGTAATGTCAATACCACTAAGCTGACATACTTAATGTAACCTGAAATCAGCATAATTATATAATAGCATAAACTGCTGTACTCAATATATTTATGTATTACAATATTAGTAGTATGAGAAAGTTTAAAAATTAATTTCTATTGGATTTCTATTGTAAATTATTACCATAATTCACTCTTCTGTTGTGTATGTATGATTGTGATTTTTTTGCATCTCCATCCATATCTTCTGCAGTATTTAATTGTGTGGTGACTATTGCTAATTCCTGGGACTCTACCTGATCACTCACAACCAGGTCAGTATTTACTGTAGCTCCATCAATTGTGTCAATTGACTTCATAGAAACCTTCATGAACACATTATGATAAGTAAGTGATTACATCAAAACTAATGGATTTTACTATTGATAACACTGAACACGGATTTAGTACATAATTATAAGAGTTACTTATTGTCAGGCTATTTGATAACACAGTATGTACCAAGTACTTGGAAATAGGTAGAGATATAAAGTCAATGAAAATGATGTTTGGGGTAAAACAAAAAGAGCAAGAATGAAATGTATTTAGCACAATTTTACGCAATTCACAGGTGTGAATTGCGTAAAATTGTGCTAAATACATTTAATTTGCCTACCTACATACTAGTAATAAGGTTATTACTAGTATGTAGGTAGGCAAATTAATAAGTAGGTATAAGCATATCGTGAGTCTCGCAGCTGCGCCAGGTAAGCAAAATTATCTGAGAGTTGAGTGAAATGGTCTTTAGTGTCTCAATGTCAGGTAGTTATACAGTTATAAAAGCCCGTAGTGTCCCACTGCAGGGCAAAGGCCTCCCCACTCTTCTTCCACTTATCTCTGTCGACTGCTGCCAGGGACCAGTTAAAACAGTTAGAACATAATAATTGAAACATAATAGTTAATGATGGCATCATGTACTTACCTTAGGGTTATAACAATGGTAATTTAGAGCCAGATCATTTCAGGTAATTAGTGATTTTGATTTGTAAATCGAAGTTATTGGTGTACCTACTTAAATAAAAATATATCTTAAATAAAATTCGGTTTTAGTTCATAGTGACAATAAAATATAAAAAATACCGATTTGGAGATCCTATGGATGAAATAATCACAATATATTTACAAAATTTACAGTAATAATTACTATAAAATAGACAAATCCGAATACAAATTTCGTGCCTCGCTGGCTCATTCGCAAATCAGTCAAATCACAATCAGCATTCAGCACTCAACTCAATGTCAAGTGTCATGTCATGTCACACGTTTCACACCATCACACAAAGAGTTTATATACTACATACTAAAGTTTTTTTTTTTTAATTATGGCGCCACACTTTTTGTGTATTTGCCAGTGTCAAGTAATAAAGTAATCAAATAATATTTCCCACTATGGGATTGCTTGGGATTGTAATATGGCACCACACTTTTTGTGTTCGCCAGTGTCAAGTATGAGTTGTTGAGTTGCCCCAATAAAACGGTAGAAATGTTATTGAGGCTTCGATGGAGTTTAGGAGTGAACCCAAAAAGTCACGATTTTCAATTTTATATCATTTGCCTACACTCTCACACGTTCACAAACACTTAATGGTTAATTATCCACCATAATTACACATTACACTTTGGAGAAATTCAAGTTTTGAAAAATAATATAAAATCGACAATGTGCACTAGAGCTGTAGCGAATCGTATGTATTCGGTACTGAGTAACGGGTGCGCCATCTAGTACCGAGTAACGAAACGTTACTCACGAATGCATTTCGTTACTCGCATCTTTCGTCGTATGGGTACCTACCCTGATTCAGTTCACCCAAGTACCGTTGATGCGTATATTGAAAGGTTTGCTGACCGTATGTTTCACGCACGCGCACGCACATCTACTTGAGGCTTTTTTATTATAATCGATACATTATGATAATAGATTGCGATTTTATTTTGATATAACATAAGCTCAATGTAAAAAAAAAATAGTACAGTATATCCACTGAAAAAAATATGTTATTAGATTCCTTCATTGAATTTTAGTAGATTCCGTCTACAGTTCACTTGTAGTTCTACACTTACTAAGAGATACTAGTATCATAGCATCAACATTACATACGTATGCGTTTACGTATACGTATATGAGGTATCAGAAGTAACGAGTAACGTAACGATACGATAGTAACGAGTACTCATTGTAAAAGTAACGAATACGTACGGGTACGCTTTTTTTCGTTACTTTTACACCTTTAATGTGCACTTTTCATTTTCCCGCCTAAACTCTACATACTAAAGTTGTACGTTCACGCCTCAGATCCACAGACTAATACGAGATACTAGCAAAAAGTATAATAATAAAATAATTTTCAGTTATTTTTTTTTTTATATTGGGGAGTTTGCCGATGACGACAATTATCTCAGCCTCAGTCCCTCACGCCTTGTCACGCAGTCACGCTGTCAATGTCATTAAATTTTTATTTTTATAGATATAATTTTTTACGGTCCTGGATACATGTCGAGAGATCTCGGCACCTCGATGTAACGATCTCGAACGAATCTCCACGCTTGAAGGATGTACTATCGACAATCTTGGCGGTGAACCACCCTTAAGACTAAAATCGCCTGCACTGAGCGCGCGGGCGTGCTGTGCGTTATCACCCCTTCCCCTCACCCCGCCGATATCCGCTTGAGCTTTATGCGCGTTACTTGATACTTTGAATTTCTATTAAATCTTATGATGAGTTTCGCATTTTAAACTATCCTAATTGGCGGAAGTGAAATGTGCGTGTGGCTGACGTATCGAGAGTTGTTCAAAGAATTTTGTTAGAAAAATGGTCGACCGCCAAGTTTCGCGACTGTACCTAATAATACTGACAGAATGCTGACTGAATGAAAAAAATATTATTCCACAAATTCCAGGCTACTCAAGTCATCACACAAATAAATACATAAATAAATGTGGAGGAGTCACAGCATATATAGGGACACGCTGAGCACTACGGTGGAAGAATTAGCATGTGAGGAATGTAATTTTTCATCATAGGCATTGTGCATCATAGGCATTGTGCATCATAGGCATTTACCGATCCCCGTCATTTAAGGATGCAAGTACATTTATGTCATTTGTCTAGATATTTAATACCTGCAATAAAGTAAACCCCTAACCAAACATAATAGCAGGAGGGTAACCTATTGAAATCTCGAATTTCTGTTACCCGAATCTTAAAACCCCGAAAACGGTTGGTAGAACTTTTAAAAGACAGATGTAATGATTGACAACTTTTAAAAATTCCTTTTTTCATTTCCCAGATGAATCAATTTCCAGGTGCACTAAAACCAAATTTCCAAAAAGTATTTTTTTGTTTCACATATTCTCATAATCCAGATATAGTTATACTAGATTCTCAGAATCCTTTTTTTTATTCCCATCGTACCATTTTCCAAATAAACTATTACCTACCAAATTTTCATAATATTTTTATTTGGAATTCAGTAGGATAGGTAAGGTTAGAACTGCGACCAAAACCGACTCGCTATTGTTTTACTTGCCCATTACAGATAGGTTATGGTTAAGTACCTTGTAATTCTACCAGGATATCAAACAAATATATTTAAAAAAAATGTGTTTTAAAAATCTGGCTTTCATGCATATGGATTACGGTCATCTGGATTTTGTGCATTTAGATTTCGTGTGTTTGGAACTCATTCGTCTGGATTCTAAAACGTGAACAAATGAATAAATGGGCAAATGAAATTCGCAGTTGCGATTATATGGCAAACAAAAGTTCGGAATTTAAAAAAACGGGATTATAAAAAAGTGTCCAAACGTTTTCGGGATTATGATATTCGGAGTATTAAAATTCGGGATTAAGATAGGTAACCTAGCAGGAGACATGAATCTAGATTTTTGCAACTCTTTGAATGACCAATGTGCAAAATATCTTTGTCTAATGGCTAGTTATAAACTACTGCCGGCTATTTCGGTACCAACGAGAGGCTCCACCTGTTTGGACCATATTTTAGTGAGAGGTCCACCGCCCTCGGAGGCGCTAGGATTGGTCTGTCGCATGAATGTAACAGACCGCGATATCTGTTTGCTTAGCTGTGCATACGTCCTTAAGCATAGAACACCATCGCACAGAACACCATCGCTTATCAAAATCCTAAAGCAAAAAGTAAATTTGCCTGCAGGTGTAACTTAATGAATAGGTACGGATAATGTAGATCAAGCACCGAAAGAGTTTAGTGATATCATAGAAGGCCATTCAGGAAAATTCAAGTTATGTACATGTTCAAGCCAAGCGCAAGCAATGAAACCTGAAGCCATGGATAACTTTTTGGGGTTTTTCTTTCTTTTTTGTGACGTCTATCGCGGTTCCTTTGGCATCTCATTAGTCCTGAAGTTCAGTTAGTTATTTAAAGCTAGGTATTAAAATAGTTATTAAGTTATTTAACCTATAGGTGTGTATAATTTGTGTTAGTGGTGAAGATTTTGTTTTTTATGTTCAAGTAAGTATATATTGTTGTACTTGGTTCTTTTTCCTTTTTGTGAAATAAAAAGGTCCATTACATTTTACGACTAATATTAGTCACCGAGGACTATTAGCAGCATGAATCCCCATACTGAGCGGACGGAGCCAAACTCAAGAATGCAGATTTTTTGACTTTGTGCAGCGTGCAGTGCGGGGTTAAAAAGTACTCCCTAATATTTTTGACCAGGCTGAAGTTGTTGCACCCGGCTTCTATGTATGGTACAGTCGAGTGGAACATTACTAATGCAAATATCCTATTTAGTATTAGATCAGTAAGTAGATAGATTTTTATTTTATACATATGCGTAACATAATATAATATATTATATGTATCAAAAATATTTATTTATCTAAAGCAGGGTTACACCTTCCAATCTTCCATGAACGTTACACCCTTAAGAAGAGGTCCGTTCCATCGGAAGAATGATCGTCTTCGTCTTCAAAACCCGTTTCCGATTCATCCGATTAATTTCGCTTCCACGAATACACAATTCATCAGTAAAATTTATCAGTAATTCTGTCGCTTTCCTTATATTCCTGCTCGATATTTTCACAGAATGTCTTCCAATCCGATAACACGATACCGACAAACAGTAATATCAAAACACGAACGAACAATAATAACGATAATAGCAAAAACACTAACTACCAATAACAAAAACTAAATGAACTTTTCTGAACTCGACTGTATTCTCAGAACGCAATGCGCATGTGTTTCACGTACGGATGTAACACTCACACGGTTGCAAGGACGCGAGCGGGGCCGGGAAGTAAGCAGCGTGCGGGTGACCGCGGTGGGCGCCCTGTTCACCCGCACTCTTCCATCTTCCCTTCCCATAAGATACAGTTGGCGCAAAATAACTTGAACCAAAATGGTGGATGCGCAGTAGTCGTTTTTTAGTACATTTTGCACGCAAATGCACTGCGCAAACTTTCCCCCTCTCCGTTAGTTTTGGGTCAAGTTATTTTGCCCGAACTTTACCTTCAAATGTATTCTGCGCAGCAACTCGCACCTCGCCTATGTTCAGCCCGGCCAAAAAGATTGGAGAGTACTGTACTAGGTATTTCATGTTCGCGTTTAACACCGCACTGCAATCAACATAAAATAATTCAAATTATAATCCCCTTTGCACTAGTTAAAACCTCTATATTGTTTATGGGACTGTACCTACGCAGAATTTACTTTGTGGTCCATCTATGTAAACTTGAATCAGAGGCTCGAGGTATTGTCTCATGAATATCATGAATTACACAACTCATACTTGTATCCAAAGAGGAAAATAATATAATTGCTAGTATCTCTTAGTAGTCTGTGCTGTGCACAACTCTAGTCTCAAGTGGTCCCCCCTCCCCCCGGTCCACATTTGATCACATTTGACATTTCCTTTCCACATACTATTATATCTCTTCCACAAAGTACATTATAAATCTGAAAATCTCTTCTCTTATTTCTTACTAGTCTGTGCTTTCCACAGTCAGCTGACCTGTGGCTGACCCTGACTCGAATGATCGTAAGCTGTTTGTTTTCTTTCTACAAGAATTATGTGGATAAACACTTACCAACCTGTACCTAGTTTTCCATTAATATTGCATTATATTATAATAGGTATTGTTTTGAGATCCCAACTACCTCAAACTATTCTCCATTAGCAAAATAACTGCTCGAGACCTACCTACTGTGTGTGTGATCTCTAGGACCCCTGGCTATTCTAGTTTGTGATAACTTGGTGATTTAACGAAAAATAGTTGCTGGTAGGTAGGTATAAGCTTTAACGTCTGTCAGAATCTTCTTTGCCTTGTTTTAGCTAAATGAGTGATAATCCCTTATCGCTCGTCATTCTATGCATCTGTGGGTTGAAGATCTGCGGTCTTGATAGAAATTGTCTGAGGCTGCTCTCCTGATAAAAAAATTGATTTTTCATAGACTTGACTATCCTAAGGTAAGTTATTAATTATGTGTACGTAATAACATTTAAAAACTACATCAAAAAAAGTTTGCGATCACTAGCTGCACAATTTTTTTAAATTGAACTTTATCAAGAAAAATTCTTTGTTATGTGTTTTCTTTTAATAGAAATACCCTGTTTGAAATTAAAATCATAAATATAGATCATTTAATTTAATCTACCGTAACAAAAAAGATTTGATTTTTCAGTGATCACAAACTTTTTTGATGTGTGTATATAAACATTCACTTGCTTTGATTCATTTATTAAAAATCCAAAGTTGACATATTTAAACTTACATATAAAAATATCCTTATAGCAACTCTAAACTTTTTTAATGTCCTGTAATATAAATTTATCATTATCTCTCTCTTAATGGGTACCTACTTATAGTATTTTTTTTTAGAGTCTTAAAAAGAGACCATGTCGTCGGTTTGCCTGGCAGCTGGAGACATATTTATCCCCATTAGAATCGAGGAAAGTGATCTGTATGCAGGAGTTTTTAAGTTACTTAAATATATAAGACCTAATTGGACTCCAGAAAATATCAATTTAAAGGTATAGAATAAATATTAAGTTAAGATAGAAATTAATTAATGACAATAAATATAAATGAATTACCTACAGTCAAAATAACTGTGTGCATCTGAACAGCTGCACAAGTAAAATCAGTTCATTATATATTATGTGAAAATATCAAAATCAGTATAGGTACCCCAATTGGTATTGGTAGGACCCCAATTGTCTTCACACCAAGTTATTATAATAATATTTATCACTGCAGAAACATTTAAAACATTTTAGACTTGTACAGTTATTTTAACTGTACTTTAGGTACATACTTAGAACTATTTTAAAAATGTATATTAAGATCATCACTCAATACATGTATATATTACATCACCCCTGTGATCCCTGAAGGGAATGGCAAAGGTGTATTAAATATACCCATACTTCGCCCATATGTTTAGGTCCCCTGAAATAAGAGCCTATTACCATTAACCGGAACAAATCCAAACTAAACTGCTACTAATAAATTCATAGAAAAATCCATCAATACCACTGCTTGATCCAGGTGAACCCAACCTAGGATATTGTGTTTTATAGAATAAAATTAAGTAGTACATACACCTAATTTATGAAGTATGTTCTATCAGTGGTAAATACATTATAAATACTTTTTGTAGAAGTCATGGTATAGATGGGGCCTCACTGAAAGTGTCAGGCTGCCCAGCCACCAATAAGTGCTTCTATCTTTTTTATAGAAGTGGTATATACATTGAAAATCTTCATTGTGTAAAATGTATGTCTTATTACAATAAGAAGTAGGTACATTTTATTGATACATAATAATCATCTATCAAATTGCAAGGGGCCAGTCAGATATACATTACTCACTCAGTCATCATACAAACATATTAAAATTTTAATTGGCCAACTTCTAGTTATATTAGTGAATGAAAAATTCAACTGCGAGCAGGATTTGAACCTGCGTCTACTGGTTAAATTCACCAGACCCTATGACCACTACGCCACCGGGAGTCCCAGCCGCTAGGTCAAAATTTGCCTTCACATTCTGAATTTACGTTTTAAAGGTGATGTCAGTAACATTAACATCTATTGAAAAGCAAACTACTTTGCTTCTCAACCAACATGGCTTGCCTTACACTTAGTTCTATGTCGATCTATGCTACCATACCTATTAGCTACTTTTTATGTTTTTTTCATGTTCCATGCTAAGATTATACTTATAGTCGTCATTTACCTATATAGTGATAACACCTATTGAAAAGAAATCATGGAAAATGAAAAAATTATAAAAAGATGGCCAATATCTGTAGGTACATAATATGTTTATGGAAATTGCGACTGGTCAATGACTGTACGTAGTAGAGACCATTAGCTTTAGATTTTTTATAACATAGCGTAATATACCGTCACGCCTGTATTCCCCGAAGGGTTAGGCAGAGGCGTACTAAGGTTCACAAACAGTCTGTACGTAGCAGAGACCATTAGCTTTAGATTTTTTATAACATAGCGTAATATACCGTCACGCCTGTATTCCCCGAAGGGTTAGGCAGAGGCGTACTAAGGTTCACAAACAGTTCGCCGGTATTTAGGTCCCACGTAATAGGAGGTGACCCTATTGCCATTAACGGGTAACAAATTCCAAACTCCGAGCTGCTACTGAGAATTTCATAGAAAACTCAATAACACTGCTCGACCTGTGAATCGAACCCAGGACCTCTAGCGTAGCAGTCGCGTTCAGGACCACTAGGCTAATGAGGCAGTAGAATTTTTATTTGTTCGCTTCACACATAAACTACTACCCAATACTGGATTCACTTTTACTTAGTTGTATTTCTGAAGGTAAACTTATTGAAATTATGAGCAAGGCTTGGAACCGGTTTGAAATTAACCGGTTATGAACTGTTCAATTCAGCTCTTTCGACTATTTCGTTCAAGTTTCAAGTTCAAGTTCAAATGTTTTTATTTCAAATAAGCTTTTACAAGCGTTTATGAAACGTTGTGATTCTAGTTGCACGGTTCCAAAAGGTCGATCCTATGGAGAAGAATCCGGCAAGAAACTCCATGGACACTCTTTTAAAATAAATGAATTACAAACTTCACTGGTACAATATTGCGATAACAAGATGTGAGGACGTTGAAGGATGTCCAAGTTTGACCGAGGTCGACTATATTAAACGAAGATTCACGTTATTTGAGAATCCGATGTCATTTCTAAATAAAAAACTATGTGGTAACGCACACCATCAAAGCGACAAATAAAACTAGGTGTCTACTTAGACAAGCCACAACGTACACACATTTACAGTTTCTGTTGTGGTAAACAATACTTTCCATATGAAGACATCTCGATATGTAAATAATATGGAATCTGTTAAAGCTATGTCCATCTACTTATAAGGTTCCTACTATAGCTACTAACTGACCAACATGAAAATTAATAAGCTTATATTAGTCTCTAATAATCAACAGTTTCATTTTGCCAGGGAGGCCGCAAATGCATCCGTATCTAACAACCACACATTCTTATCGTTAACATAGTCCTTGGTTTTGTAATAGGCTTTCTTAAGAAGAACAGATTTGACGTGTCTTTTAAATTTCTTGCCAGTGAGATCGGTGACACATTTTGGGAGTTTATTATAGAAACGCACACAATTTCCTAGAAATGATTTATTTGTTTTAGTTAGTCTAAATTTAGGTACCACTATTTTATGTTTATTCCTAGTATTAAGGTTGTGAAAGTCACTATTGACACTGAACTTCTGCAGGTTTTTGCGCACATACATTATGTTTTCAAGGATGTAGAGTGACGGCATCGTAAGTATATTGATGTTCTTAAACACTTCTCTTAGGGAATCGCGAGGGCCCATATCGTAGATTGCGCGGATGGCCCTTTTCTGTAAGATAAATATGGAATCTACGTCTGCAGCTGATCCCCATAGCAGAATACCGTACGACATAATGCTGTGAAAGTAGGCAAAGTACACGAGTCTGGCTGTAGCTACATCAGTGATCTGCCTAATTTTTCTCACTGCGTATGCAGCGGAACTTAACCTGCTAGACAGGGCCGATATGTGCGCACCCCACTGCAACTTACAATCAACCGTAACACCTAAGAAAACAGTTTCATTAACTAGGTCGAGTTTGCTGCCTTCAAGAATTAGATTAGGTTCAATTTGTGGTACATTTGGTAACGAAAATTTAAGACATTTAGTTTTGCTAGCATTCAGTAGTAGGTTATTAGCAGCAAACCATTTGGATAAGGATTTTAGATTCTCATTTACATTATAGAGATTGCTATCATTTCGATCGATTTTAAATATAAGTGAGGTATCGTCAGCAAATAATACTATATTCGATATCTCAGACATCATATAGGGAAGGTCATTAATGTACGCTAAGAAAAGAAAAGGGCCTAAAATAGAACCCTGTGGAACACCAATTCTAACTGCAGACCCGGGAGATGTGACTCCATTTATGCCCACTTTTTGCAGCCTCTTAGAAAGATAGGAAGACACAAGCCCCAAAGATAGCCCTCTTATACCGTAGTAGTTCAATTTACGGATAAGCGTATCGTGATCAACGCAATCGAAAGCTTTGGAAAGATCACAGAAGATACCTATAGCATCCTGTGAACCCTCCCAAGCCTCTAAAATGTGAGAGACTAGCTTTGTACCAGCATCAGACGTAGACCTGCCTTTCGTGAAGCCAAATTGCTGATCATGTAAGATCTTGTTTTTGTGAAAGTGTGCTATCATTTGATTAAGCATAAGCTTTTCAAATATTTTACTTAAGGCAGGGAGAACAGAAATGGGCCTATAATTACTGGGATTCGCTTTACAGCCTGATTTGAAGATAGGAATAACTTTACTATGTTTCATTAAGTCTGGAAAGGTTCCTGTCTTAATACAAAGATTAAATATATTTGTAAGGATTGGAGCGATATTGTCAATTATTGAATTTAGTGCTTTAACAGATATGCCCCATAAATCTTCAGTATTTTTAATATTTAAACTTTTAAACGCTTTTATAACCATAGGCGGAGATACTTGGCTAAACTCAAAGTTTGGTATGTCTCTTTTGAAAAAATTCTTTGCTAGAGATTCTGCTACTAAAGGGGACGAATCTAAACATTTCGTGACCTCGATCGGGACATTAGTAAAGTATTTTTCAAAAGCTTTTGCAACTTCCGCGTGGTCTGAGATTATTTTATTGTTTACTTTTAAACTCAGATCTGTGTCCTGTTTTCGGTTTTTATTAGTTTCCGCATTTATTATCCTCCACACTGTTTTAATCATATTATCGGATTTGTTAATTTGACTGCTAATGAGTTTCGATTTCGCTAGAATGCATACTTTTTTAAAACACTTAGAATATTGTCGTACATAATTATGAAAACCTTTGTCAGAGGTTAATGATTTTTCATAGTACAGTTTGTAAAGAACATCTCTACTTTTCCTAATGCCGTTTGTGGCCCATTCATTAAATTTACATTTTTTACGCTGGGTAACTCTTCGAAGAGGGCATGACTTATTAAATGATTTACATATTATATTGAATAGCTTATTGAAATTTATGTTGGGGTCATTAGAAATAAAATTAGTGTTACACAATTGCATTGTAATTAGCTCGTAGAACGAACGTAATTTATTTTCTTTCAGAGATCTAACCAATATGTTTTTATTAATAGGTGGCCTTTTGTTAGTCTCTATAGAGATCAGTTGTCCCATGTGATCCGATCTAACACCGCTAACTATTGAAGAGCCTTGAACTGCACAATTTGAAAAAATATTATCAATACAAGTATTGGAAGTAGCAGTAATCCTAGTAGGTTCATTAAAAATTGGTTCCAAATTAAAAGAATTAAATAATGCTAGAAATTTACGTTTTTCAGGGGATTCTATTAAAATATCAATGTTTATATCACCACAAACAAATATGTGTTTCTTGCATTTAAATACTTTTCTAAGAACATCTTCCATTACTATCAAAAATGTTGGAAAACTTGAAGATGGTGGCCTATACACGCATATGATAATATAGTTTTCTACTTCAGCACATGCTACCTCACATAAGCGATCAACAGAGCACGAGGTGATGTCTTTTCGTTCTTTGAATTTAAGATTATTGTTACATAGAATTAATGTTCCGCCACCCGCGGCCGTTATTCTGTTGTACGCACTGGCAACTGTGAAGTTAGTTACATTAAATTGCATTGTCTCAGGTTTTAACCATGTTTCACAAAAACATAAGATGTCAATGCAATATTTATCTACTAAAAGTTCTACATCTAAAATTTTGCCAGAGAAGCGATTTATGTTCTGGTGGTAAAGAAGAATGCTATCGTTATGCCTCTCTATTGTCGGTTGGGAAAGTTTAAACAATCTATCACAGCATTATTAGTGAGGCTAGATAATACTGATTTGTCACTAAAAATCACAGATTGTTGGTTGGGAAAGTTTAAACAATCTATCACAGTATTATTAGTGAGGCTAGATAATACTGATTCGTCACTAAAACTAACTAACCTATTCTTTGGTATATTTTCTATCACAGATTGAATATTGTAGGCTATCAAAGAAGCCATCACGTGTTTACATCTTTTGGGAAGAAACATAGCTTCACCAGTCAATTGAAAGCCACTAACAAACTTGTTTGTGTCAAAATATAATAATTTATCACCATGACGACATGTCAACATATAAATAATATTGTTTGATTTATGAACATAGTCATTTTCTTTATCAGATAACAAATGGGAGTAAGGCAGAGCACAAATCATAATTTTTCCGACATTCAAATTTAGTAAGGCAGAGATCCCATTAACAATATCTATTTTTTTAACCCCAATACTATTTCCTATAAGTAAAACAATGTGTGATTGACTAATTACGTTCGGAGCGTAACCGTTAAAAGAGCGTTATTAAAAACCCTTATCCTTATTAACCGGTTTATTTCCACGAGATCCGACGGCGACGATGCGGCGGCCTATCCATGCAGAGCTCGTTGTATGTTATGTGATTTGCAGTATGTAGGTAGGTAGGTACGTGCCGTTACTTATTTTAATTGTTTATGTATATTTAAGCTGTCTTACGCTGTGTTTTGTATACGTATGAGTCAAAAGGTGTGGATGCAATTTGAAAGTAGTCTCTTGATTTTACACTTTACAGTAGTCTCCTGGTTTAATGTTATTCCTGATTGCTTAAATTAGCTAGGTTTACTTATTTATAACGCCTGTAAGGCACTATTTACAACATTAGTTTTAGTATATGCGAAACCCGAGACCCGTGTCTAGTACCTATTTTTTTATGTAGAATTTATGTACAAAGTTTCTAAACTATATCTCGAAAAATCATAAAGTTATACACTTGTTATGTTACCTGGTCGTCCGTACGAAACCATGCTCACCACGTCTTATTACCCCCGCCCCGCTGTGCGCCCGCTCTTAGTGCCGCTATGGCCTGTCCCGACTTGTGTTGTGCGCGTATGATTGCGGATAGATACTTAGTGTCGCTCAGTTTCCCATTTGTAACCTTTTTTAAACATTTCAATTCCGAATCTTGTATAGTCCGGGTTCCCCCGTCCTTTTTTTTATTTGATTACTATCAAGCTAATTTTCCTTGAGTAGCTTCATTTTGATGAGACGCCCAACAATTTCCTGTACAAAACTCGACTGTGGTAGGTCCACAGTCGAGAGTTTGTTGAACAGGGGTAGCGGGGATAAAATGTGTTGATTTGATGATTCTCAAAAATTTATTACTTATTAACTGGTTTATTTTTGTTAAATCTGATGATAATTATCTAAATAATTCGAAAAAATATTTGTCCTACAAAATGTACATATGGTTTAATCAAAGAGTCCCCTCCATCCAACATGTATCGATAACGAGGTCATCAAAAATGATTACTAACCAGCTGGTTTTTTTGTTTTACTCAGTTAATATTTATATAATTTAACTGTGATATTGTCCTACAAATTGCGTGGTACGTTATCCCGATTTTTTTCATTACTAACTGTAGGACAAAAATATTACATAATAGGTTAGTGTGTTCTCTGCCCAAATGAAACAAAGTCCTACAAGAAAACAGGTATGTATCACTAGTCCGACAAGAATTGTCATTTTTTCGTTTTCCTATTTTTTACATAACATACAGCGAAAACATCTTTTAAAAAAATTTAATAAATTTATTTTATAGTAAACTAGGTACAAAAATTTATGTATTTAAGTATATACAAAAAAAAAATCATGAGATTTATCTGATAAATCTTCGTATAGGTATTTAAATTCTTAGTATAGGTATTTAAATGTTGCATAGGCATGGATAATATAATTATTAAGTTTTCCCGAGAACAGTTGAGCATTTCCGAACATACTCGAATTCTCCGATGTGACTCAGCTGTAGTAGCAAAATACAGAAAATAAATTGATTGAACAAATGAAAAATTTGGACAAAAATAGTCTAATTTAGTTCAGATTTAATGCAATTCAACAAGAATTCATCAAATCAACACAATTTCAAACATAAAACAGCCGTTATTTTACACTCAGCAATAATTATCACAAAAATGACCATAAAACAAGTATGGAACGAATTTACTGCAAGCAGCATCGAAACCAACCACCTTAACGATCGGCGACACAGGAGCAAGTAGGCCGGCACTACTTTTTTTTTAAATTAGCTGTTGATTCAGGGAATCTTGACAGCGTAATCGGACTTGGTGGCGAGGCACTGAATGCCTCCAGTCAGGGGGTGGTGGGGATCAGTGTTGCCTGTTGTAAATTTGGCTTATAGCTAATAGTATTAAATTGGATTAATGTACCACGCAATTTATAGGACGATGTGACTGTTAAAGTATATAAATATGAACTAAGTAAAAAAAAACAGCTGTTTGGTAATAATTTTTAATGACTTCAAAGTCAAAGTCAAGTCAAAATGTTTTATATCAATTAGACCATTAAAAAAAGGAACTTTTGAAAATTCAAACTACATAGTTGCACGGTTCCCAAAAGTGGACCTTATGGAGATGATAGATAAGATTAGATAAGTGGGAGAGCCATGTTTCGGCACGAATGGGACGGAGTGACTCGAACGGAGTGATACCACGGCCTCACAGAAACCGACGTGGAACAACGCTTGCTTTGTGTTTCGCCGATTGAGTGAGGTTACCGGAAGCCCAAACCCTTTTAAAAGGCAGGCAATGCAAGTGTGACTCCTCTGGTGTTTCGGGTGTCCATTGGCGACGGTTATCGCTTACCGTCAGGTGATCCGTATGCTCGTTTGGCCCCCTATCCCATAAAAAAAGAGGCGCCAAGAAACTCCATAGATACTCTTTTTAAAAAATATGTCAAATTAGATTACAATATTAAGCTTTACAGCTTTGTTTTAAATAGTTACTTCGTCATCGATACATATTGGGAATTGGGGGACTCTTTTATCAAAACATACATTTTGTAGAACAAATATTTTTTCAAATAATTTAGATAATTATCTTGAGATTTAACAAACAAAAACCCAGTTAGTAATACATTTTTGAGAATCATCAAATTGACATATTTTATCCTTGCTGCCTGTGTTAGCTACCACAATCGAGAATTTTGTACAGAAAAGGGAGCTTGATACTAATTATTTTTACATCAGGGATCTGTACTACAACTTTTGAGCTTAGGACCTGGATAACGTACCACGCAATTTGTAGGACAATATCACATTTAAATTATATAAATATTAACTAAATAAAACAAAAAAAAACCGCTGGTTAGTAATCATTTTTGATGACCTCGTTATCGATACATGTTGGATGGAGGGGACTCTTTGATAAAACCATATGTACATTTTGTAGGACAAATATTAGGTCTTTACCTATGAAATTGCCGTTTTGTATGAAAAAATTTAAACGAATTTTTTTCATGTATTTTTTATTTGTATTAATCAAAATAATCACCCATGCAATCAATGCATCTTTGCCAACGCAGTGGCAGTTTATTGATGCCCTTCTTAAAGAAATCAGCTGGACGGGAGGCAACAAAACAAATTCTTCAAAGGCATTTCGTACTGCCTCTCGGGTATTGAATTTTTTTCCCGCCAAGAAGTTATCCAAATTCTGGAAAAAGTAGTAGTCTGTAGGCGCAAGGTCTGGTGAGTAGGGCGGATGACGGAGAACTTCCAACCCCAGTTCTTGCAACTTAGAGACCGTCTGCTGTGCAGTATGAGGTCACGCGTTATCGTGGAGGAGCAGCGGAGACGAGCGATTGACCAATGCTGGTTGGAGATGTGCCAGCTTCTCCATCATTGTGTTCAGTTCTTTATAGTACACATCTGCAGTAATGCTCACCCCGTTTGGTAAGAAGCTGTGATGAATCACACCGGCGCTAGACCACCAAACAGTGACCATTACTTTTCTAGGGGTAAGTTTTCGTTTAAGGGCATTGTTTAGGTGCTGAACCAGGATCCAACCAACTTGCTGAGCGCTTGCGGTTATCAAACAGAATCCATTTTTCATCGCAGGTAACAATGCGGTTCAAAATTCCTTCATTTGTGTGTCTGTTCAGCAGTGCAAGGCACGTTTCGACGCGTACTTCGCGCTGGCGATCATTGAGTTCGTGGGGCACCCATTTGTCAAGCTTTTTTAACTTGCCAATTGGACGCAAATGGACCAATATTGTTTTGACGCTAATGTCGAAAGCTGCTGCTAATTCAGCCGTCGATTGTGTATCATCAGCTTCCACAATCGCCTTTAATTCGTCATTGTCGACCAAAGTCTTCGGACGACCGCGAGGTTCATTTTTCAGGTCGAAATTCCCAGAACGGAAGCGAGCAAACCAATAACAGGTGGTGCGTTGGTTTGTAGTGTTAGCTCCATAAACGTCGTTGATGTTGCGTGCCGCTTGTGCCGCGTTGCTGCCAAGACGGTACTCATATTCCATATTTACTCGTTTACAATTTTAACGTATCCATGATGACGAAAAAGATTGAAATGCGATGAAAATGTAACACTAATCAATAAACAAATGACTACTTTAGGAAAAAGAATTCCATGTTTTTAAAATAAAATTAAATTGAAATTAGAATTCTTAGCCAAACAAAAATTATTTTGATTTGAAATGGCCAGTACTGCAGAACGGCAATTTCATAGGTAAAGACCTATTATTTTTTCGAATAATTTAGATAATTATCATCAGATTTAACAAAAAAAAACCAGTCAGTAATCAATTTTTGAGAATCATCAAATCAACATATTTTATCCCTGCTACCCCTGTTACGTACCACAGTCGATAGTTTTGTACAGGAAATTGTTGGGCGTCTCATTAAAATGAAGCTACTTACGGAAAATTAGCTTGATAGTAATCAAATTTATCAATGTTTAAAATTATGATAATTATCATCCTTATATTATATGCTAAGTAATAGAAATGACCATATCTTAATTCTAAATTATAATTATTATTGTCATTTCCACTATAAAATACAGTTGTGTTATGTTCCAGTTAGAACCTGCCAGTCAAGGCGCTGGCGTGGTCAAATAAGTAATGCCTTGATAAATACATATAAAAATACTTAAATAACAACTAAATTCTGAGATTTTTTTGTAAAATAATGTTCAAGAAGTTCTATTAAAAATCTATTTTCGATAGTGGCGCCACTTCCACAGTACATACGTAGGTGTACATATAACCCTTCGGTATCATATATGTATATGTAAATATTAAGTCATTATTAGCTACAATTTATGTAGCCGAGTATAAATCATGTTTTCAAAATATAAAAAAGAGAAGGAAAAAAATCGTTTAAACCGGGAATACGAGTGTTAGAATTTATATTTGGTCCTGCGACAGACGACTTAATATGTGTTGGTTTACGACTGAATTCTTGTCTGTCCGGTGCGCACTCCTTACCTATTATAAGTTTGTGGCAAAAACCGGTATAAACCGGTATATTGAACAAAACCTATTACACGAACTTTATAGGAGCAAACCGTTAAAATTGAGGTTACGGTTAGAACGAAACCGAATGAAAAGTTCTTTGTGTACTTAGGCCTTAACCGGTTTGAATTTTTTTCCGGTTTCCAAGCCTTGATTATTCTACTAAGATTGGCAATATCGTATAATTGTAGAATATTTCAAAAATGTTTGATTGCCGTGACCTCTGTTACTATACAGCTATACTGTCTGACTTTGTCACATTCTTGTCCCCCGCGGCGGCGGCGCACGGTGGGCTGAAAATCGGATTCATCCATCATCCATCGATAGTGTTTCCACTTTTACCGCTCGGTTTAAATGCTTACACACTTATTCCTTGAAATTATCTCCCTATGGGTGATGTATCTCAGTGATTTCATAGACTTGGCGAATTTTATTTTTAGGTGTCAGCTTTTTTGATACACAAAAAAAAATCATCCGAGTTAACTCTGCGGAAAAATGAATTAAGCAATATTTTTTTGTTACGAAATTTTTTTATGGAACTAGTATGAAAAATTGAGGAAAAATCCGATTATCTCTGAAACTGCAGGATAACCGTAACTAATATCCTTACAGATTGTTAAAGAACGAATTATTTGTGATTTTTTGACATAAGTACCTAGGTACTCCATATCACTGTCACGTCCGCAATTTTTTTTAAATATTTATTTTACAATAATAAACGGTTCCTTTTATTGTCTAAGTTAATAAAAACAAATTTTTAACAACACAACATTTCATAGTATAATACCTGTATTCTCGAAGGACTAGGCAGGGGCGTATTTTTTTTTATTATTATTTATTTAATTGACAGGGACTGGTCCCTGGCAGCATTCGACAGAGATAAGTGGAAGAAGACGGGCTTTTAATAATAATATCATGATTTGTTCTAATGATAAACCGGTGTCCCACAAAACTGTGTTATCAGTTTGACTGTGGGTTCATGAGTCTCTATACAATATTTATTCCTACTACAAAATACTTAATTAGGAACTACTTATATAATGTTATCTAGGTAATATTTTCTTAGCTTATGCTTAAAAATGAGTTTGTTACATTTATGCCATGATTCATGATTTAACTTCGCCAGGTACCGTTTATTATTTTAAAATAAATCTGCAGAAGTGACCGTTATATGGAGTATGTCAAAAAATCATAAATAATTAGTTCTATAACCGTCTGTAAGGATATTACGGTTTTCCTTGCAGTTTCAGAGATAATCGGATTTTTCATACTAGTTCCATTCAATTTTTTCGTTAAAAATTTTTTTTTTTCCTTTTTAAGTAGGCAGTATAAGCTCGGATAACATTTTTGTGTATAGTTATAGCTAATAGAAGCAATATTCAACAAAAAAACCAGACACTTAAAAATTGAATTCGCTAAGTCTATGAAAGCCGATTTTCAACCCACCGTGCGGCGCGGCAGCGGGGCAGCAGCGAAATACTATACCTACTAGGTAGGTACCTACCTACCTACCTAGTTTCGATAGGTAGATCAATCGATCGACGAAAACGTTATATAATATCGTGGAGCGCTTGTTTATGCTGGCCCCCAAACACACACATTCACTATACTGTACTATAGGTATTGTTCTTATGAATATCATGTATTTTTTTTAGACTTTAACAGACGGAATAACAAATAAATTAGTATCTTGTAAATTTTTGGAGCCAAATGGTGAATATACTATGCTTGTTCGTATCTATGGAAAAAAAACTGATTTATTTATTGATCGGACTGCTGAAATCAGGTATGTCGGCATTTATGTATTTTTATACTTATTTTTTTTTGTTGTAATTATCATTTCATAAGATGATGGTAGCTACCTACTTCTCAGTTCTTGGTGTATAAGATACACCAAGTTAATGGTGTCTGAGCTAGTATGAACTCTGCGGCAGTCACCAGCGCCTTCCTCCTACATACAGAATATTAAGTGTGCGATTTGTACATGTTTATCAGTGACAGAATAATAGTAAAATAAGAAATAAGTGGGTAGGTACCTACTATGGTATTCGAGACATTCAGCACAACCGTGACAGGATGTGGTCCAGCCTCCGCTAGACCCCTTCGAAGGTAGAGGACTTACATATCATCCTTCCTAAGCCTTAATGTGGCTGCATTTGATGTGTGTTCAAACCTTAGACTTTATATCCTTGGATATAATTATGTAAGTACCTATAGTCTAACGTTCAAACACACGGATAAACTGATAGAATACAAAATTGATAGAAATTATTGTGTTAAATTTTCTCCCCACTGCACTGTCAAGGAACGATATTAATTGTATTGTGAAGTATGAGACTAGTATGCCTACTAGACCGTTCCGTCACCTATTTTGTTTCGGAGCGGATACGTGCATCCTGCATGGCATACGACGTCGGCGAAACTGTGTGCGTGCGCAGGCGGCGCGGCGTGACGGCGCGGCGCGACGGCGGCGCACAGTGGCCTGAAAGTCGGCTTTAAATTTAACAACCGACATTTAGGCCCACTTGCACCAAATTCTTAAATGTATTTATGTCATATTTAAACACAATTTTTCATAGAAATTACGTGTTTAAATACAATTTAAACACATTTAAGAAGTTGGTGTTAAGTCTATGCTTAGCGTATTACATTTTGACTAGGAATGGTTTATAGTTTGAAAATAAATAAAAATATATCGATGATTTAAAAAAAAACTGCAGCAGTGACCGTTATAATTATGGAGTATGTCAAAAAATCATTAAGTAATAAAATAATAATTAATTCTATAACCATCTGTAAGGGTAGATAATACGGTTTTACTTACAGTTTCAGAAAATCGGATTTTTTATGCTGCCTACTGTAATCACTTTATCGCGCGTTGCTCAAAACGTTTTTTTTTTAATTTTTATGCAATAAACTGGGAAAAGCGCGGGAACCTTGAAACGTGAAAGGCGGCAAATTTTGATTCACATTTTAATTAATCTTAAAAATTGGTTTATTGTGATATCTTTTCTTGTAATTATAAAAATAACTGTAAATATAGTAGTATAAGTGCGGTATATATGTAAATAGAAGATGGGAGGTGTTAAAAAACGGAAAAAACCGGACCCTCCTGATGACCGTTCATCCCTTAGAACATCATCAGACTCTGATGATGATAAAGACAATAGCACAAAATATCAAGTCTACAAAGTGTCTGGGTACTCTAGAAAGTATCCTGATAATAGTCCCAAAAAAGAATTTATAGTGTTTGTTTCTCACCAGGATGAGAGGAAATCATTCTCAGACAAAGATAGGTTGGCTATTTCCCATGGCATCAGGAAACATTGTATTACTGGAATTCTTCATCTTCGATCTATTAACAAATATAAAATTGGAATTACCTTTGATGTATCAAATAATGCTAATGTTTTTTTACAAAACAAAAAATTACTGGACGAGCTATCTTTGAAAGCCACTATTCCGGCTAGTGACACGGAGGTGACGGGGGTTCTGACCTCAGTTCCTACGGACTTATCCAATAAAATGATATTTTGTCTAATTGGCAGCTCGCGAAATGTAATTCAGGTAAGGCGTTTCATGCGTCGCGTGCGGAGCGAGTGTGGTACGATATCGTATCAACCTACTCAGACCGTCGCTGTAACATTTGCATCAACAGAATTGCCTCAATATGTTTACCTCGACTCCTGGAGACACGAGGTAAGTGCTTACATTCCACCTGTGAAACAGTGTCTTCATTGTCTAAAGTTTGGGCACATTGCGAGATACTGCAAAAACTCGGAAGTATGTTCGATATGCTCTTTAGATCATAACTTCAAATCCTGCAAAGAAGACACTAAAAATGCAAAATGTGCAAATTGTGGTGGCAATCACATCGCCATTTCTAATACTTGTCCTCAAAAAAAAATCAAAATTGAAGAAAATAAAATAAAATCAAGAGCCATCAAATACTCAGAACTGTTTAATGAAAATTCATTCCCACAATTATCAATGAGAAATATTGAAACTCATATACAAAACCTAACAAAATCAGACCTTTTCATGAATATCATAACAAATGCAATAACAAAAATAGTACTAAATCAAAAAGACAATCCGATAAATTCAGCTTCCATAAGAGAAATCCTTAAACAAACTTTCAGAAATAGCACTTCTTCTATTAATGGATCTTAATATTATACAGTGGAATGCTCAGAGCATTTTAAGTAATAAGCTACAATTTACACGCCTTCTTTATGATAATAATATTCATGTTGCAATAATTTCAGAAACTTGGTTAACCCCTACTAAACATTTTTATATAAGAGGATATCAAGTAGAAAGAAATGATATAGGCAACATTCATAATGGTGTTGCTATATTAATTCATAACAGTATAAACTATAGAAAAATTAGCACATATTCTGATAACTCCTTACAAAATATTTGTGTTAGAATTGTTGTAAATAATAAAGAAATAAGTATTGTAAGTTTTTATTGCCCAACAAATTGTACTCCATCATTTGACAAACATAAATTTGAGTCTTTAGTAAAATCAGTTCCTAAACCAATGATATTTGCTGGTGATTTTAATGCTCATCACACATCATGGGGATGTAATTCTGTTAATCCAAGAGGTAGAGACATTTTGGAGATCATTGATGATAATGATTTAGTTTTGCTGAATACCGGTGAAGTGACAACTGTTGGTTCATTGACATGGCGTCCGAATGCTCTTGATTTATCTTTGGTTTCTTCATCATTGGCTCTTTCTTGTGAGTGGTCTGTACATCAAGATCCAATTGGCAGCTACCATCTTCCTGTAATTATTAAAGTTTGTGTAAATAATGTTAATGTAAATAGTGGTCTCACAAATAATAATACAAGTATACCTCTGCCTATCTACCCCAATTTTAGAATGGTAGATTGGAAAATATATAAACAAAATGTAGATTTAGAATTTTCTAATTTTCAGGTGCAAAATTTAATGCCATTGGAAGCTTATACATTGTTCTGTAATACTCTGCATTCTGCAGTTGATAAGTCCCTTCCACATCGAAATACGATCACTTCTTCCACTTCTGTCAATAATAATTTTCATAGGCAGATTAAACATCCTCCTCTCCCTTGGTGGAATAAAAAATGTTCGGAAGCTGTACTAAAATCTAGGTGTGCTTATCTCAACTTCAAGAATAACCCTTCAGATGAAACATTTATAGAATTTAAAAGAATGCAAGCACTCAAAAAACTTACTTTAAAAACAGAACGATCAAATAGTTGGTTTGAATTATGTAGCTCCTTTAATCGATGCACTCCTGTGTCTAGAATCTGGAAATATATGCGTAAATTTAATAAAACATTCTCATTCAACAATATAGATGATAGCTGGATTCAAGGTTTTTTGCAGAAGTACACTCCAGACTATGTAAATAATAAAACAAATGTCACCTCTGTTAGTGAATCTAATTATGTAAATAGCTTTTTAATCAATCCCTTTTCATTGCAAGAGTTGATGTCTGCTATTGGTTCTAGAAAGGATAGTGCTTTTGGTTTGGATGGTGTCCCTTACATAATGTTGAAACAGCTTAGTGAAAATGGATTGCAGATTTTTCTAAAAATTTTAAATGATTTGTGGTTAAATAATTACATACCTTGCACATGGAAGTCTGATTGTTTGGTACCCATATTAAAACCAGATAAGGATCAGTTAAATCCAGACTCATATCGTCCTATAGCGTTAACATCTTGTGTTGGCAAAATTTTCGAACAATTACTAAAACAAAGGCTAGAATTTTATGTAGAAAAATATAATATATTACCTGCTAATCAATTTGGATTTCGAAGAGGTATGTCGGCTCGTGAAAGCTTCTGTCAGCTTCAGCTTAATATTCAAAATAGCATGAATAATAACAGTTTCTTAATGTCGGTATTCTTTGATGTGGCTGGAGCATTCAATAGTGTCAATATTGATGTTCTATGTTCAGAATTGCTTTCTGTTGGTATTCCAAATAAACTAGTTCACTGGGTATATAATTTCTTGACTGAAAGGGAAGTGTATGTTAAGTATAATGGTAAACTATATGGTCCACGATTTGCTTCTGTTGGAGTTTGTCAAGGAGGTATACTTTCTCCATTAATCTTCATTCTATATATTCGACGTCTAAATCTGATTTTGGGTTCAGACGTTAAAAATCTTCAGTTTGCTGATGATCTGGTTGTTTATGCATCTGGAAAAAATTTATCAAATATTACAAATATTCTAAATAAGTCCTTGAAAAGGTTGTCTGCATATTTTTCTTATTTAAACCTTGATATAAATGCATTAAAATCAAAATTGGTTGTCTTTGGTAAGAAAAGCAATTTCATTCCTTTTGTATTTTACAATCAAATTTCTATTCCTGTTTCTCATGAAGTTAAATTTTTAGGTGTTACTTTTACTTATAATCTTTCCTGGAAAAAATATATTGAATTAATAACTGCAAGAGCTAATAAAGTTTTTAATATTATGAAATCTTTGTGTAGTGCATCTTGGGGAGCAGATCCAAAAATTTTGTTGCTTTTGTACAAATCCTTGATCCGTAGTCATTTTGAATATGGTTTTCTATGTTATGCAGGTGATAGTAAGTTGGTAGATATCTTGGAAAAAGTACAAAATAAATGCTTGAGACTTATTACTGGAGCATTTAAAAGCACTCCTATTAATGTGATGCAAGTTGAGTGTAATCTGCCTCCATTAAGTATAAGATTCTCTTATTTAAGAGAAAGATACATACTAAGATTGTACAGTAAATATAATAATCCTTTGTTTTTAAATTTAAAACATTCTGCCTCACCATCCATTCGTAATCCTTTTTATTTACTCCAAGGTTTTGATGAATGTGTTAGATTTCTTGAAGTTCTCCAAATTTATAGATCACCTCTTCTGTCATGCTATCAGGGGGATTTTGAATGTGCATTCCCTGAAATAAACATTATTATTGATCATCATTTATCATCTAAGGAGGATGTATACAGTAAATTTTCTGAATACACTGGTTACAGATTTCGTTTTACTGATGGTTCAAAAACTCAGTATGCAGTGTCTTTTGCCATTTTTGATGGGTTACTAAACTCGGGTATTGGATATAAAATAAATTCTAACACAAGTATATTCACAGCTGAGGCTGTGGCTATCCTTGCTGCCTTAAAACACATTAAACATAAAAATGATGGTAGTTGTCAATGGATAATAGTTAGTGATAGCATGTGTGTGCTCGAAAATCTTAAAAATAATAAGTTCAATGCCAACAATAATTATATTATTTATATAATAAAAAAATACTGGCAGGATTTGTTCCTTGAAAATAATATAAAAGTCTTATTTATGTGGTGTCCCTCGCATGTTGGTGTGGTAGGAAATGAGAAGGCTGACTATCTAGCCACAACTATAACCAAGTCTTCGAACATTGTTTCTGATTCCAGTAGCTATCTAAATATTTCAGTCCCATGCTCAGACATAGTTCCCCTTTTAAAGAAAAGGGCCTCTGATTTATGGAAAATACACTGGAACTATGCAGTTCAAATTGAAAACAAAGGTTTATGGTATGCTACATTTAATGTTCCTATTGGAAGTATGCCATGGTTTTGCAAAAACAATACTTACATAAACAGAAAATTTTACACCACTATTTTAAGGCTTCGCTTTGGGCATTGTTCTTTAAATTTTCATCTTTTTCGTTTGAAAATGGTTCAAAGTTCTCAATGTGACTATTGTAATTCTCAAGCAGAGCAATCTCTTTTTCACATTTTCTTTGAATGTTCATTCTTTGGCATTCAGCGCCTTGTGCTAATGGATGAGCTAATTGATTTATATGGTAGTTCTGATTTGGTACCGTGCACAATCCAGGATCTTCTTGCAAATAGTTTTACGTATTTGACATTGTTTAATTTCATCAATAACACAGTTGGGCAAATTTAGATATGTACCCAGGTTTATAGATATTATGTAAATAGATATTTATTTTATCATATTATGGAGCATTTATGTAATGTTGCTCAAAAGTTTAAAATATACATATTTCTGAATTGTTGATAAAATTGTACATAAAAAAAAAATAAGAACTGATGATTCTCAATTTCTCATTGCGATTTGAGTGAGGATTTTGTTACTGTCATTCCTAGGGACGACAGTGACAATGACATAGGACAGTAACAATGGTGACATGTCATCCATCATGCATTGTAAATTCTTGATAAACGAACATTAACCTGGATTAGAGATAGCACGGATTTTTACAAAAAAAGACATGGATTTTACTAATATCCTAAATAACAAAAAAATGATTTTTATGAACACTACCTAAATTGGAAGTATTTACCAAACTAATGACTTAAAATGGATTTTTACAAAAATATAATCTTTTATACTAATGACTTAGCATGGACATTTACAAAAAATGAAAAATTTAATACTAATGACTTCTCATGGATTTTTACAAAAAAGAAAAACTAATACTAATGACATAGCATAGATTTTTACAAAAATGTAAATTTATATACCTACTAATGACTTAACATGGATTATTACAAAAAAAGAAAATTATATACTAATGACTTCACATGGATTTTTACAAAGAAGAAAACGAATACTTATGACTTACCCTCGAATTTTACAAAATATGGAATATTATAATACTAATGACTAGGCAGCATGGTCTCTGACCTTAGCCTGTTCCGTAAGGTACAAAAGTACAAAAAAAAAAAAAAGCAATAAACTGGATTGTGGCATATCATTTGCAAGATAATTTTGTTAGGTTTCAACCTCTTTCAATGGCCAAATATATATTTTTTGCAGAGTTGATAATCGCTACTCATTTTTGAGCTGTCTGCTGTCCCAGTCCCACTACCAAATTCAGTAAAATAATGAAACATTTAGGGCCGATTTTTCCATTGCCAGATAAATTTAACGAAGTAATAAATTCAAATTTTTACAGTTTTTCTACACAAAATCTATCAAATGTCAATTTTATTCCTCAGTTAAAAGTTGGCGATGGAAAAATCGGCCCTAAATGTATTCCGATAAGTTTATTTACAAAATGTATTTATTACTTACCTATAGCCTTTTCCCGCAGTTTCACTCGCGACCAAAAGTGACGTTATGGTATCATGTCTGGCGGATCTTGAATTGCCCACAAAAACGTAGGTAGGTAATACCAAAATAAATCGAAATCCAAACACATCTTTTATTAAATTGTGTTATTATCCGGATTGAGATGGGTACAGATACCTACTTAATTTAGGATCCTACCGTACTATTTCGTCTACTACTGCTTCACTGGAATTAAACGACCGGAAAATCGTTCCAAACTTGGTAAAGTTATCAGGAAATTCATTTGCTAACTTATATTTCCAGTGAAGTATTTTGAAAGAAATGGTAGAGCAAGCAGGAACTTTGATTAGTGGTATCGGAATTCAAATAACATAACATACATACCATCACGCCTGTATTCCCCGAAGGGTTAGGCAGAGACGTACTAATGTACACCCACAGTTCGCCGGTATGTTTTAGGTCCCATGTCATAGGGGGCGAGCCCATTGCCATTTAACCGGGCACAAATTCCTTACTCCGAGCTGCTACTGGGAATTTCATAGAAAAACCCAATAACACTGCTCGACCTGGGAATCGAACCCAGGACCTCTAGCGTAGCTGTCGCGCTCAGGACCACTTGGCTAATGAGGCAGAATTCAAATAATATCTAACATTCAATTTGTCTATTTTGGCGGTGAACGAGTTATCAACAACACGGTTCTTAACAAACGGTCTGCTTTTAATTTTCTACAACCGAAAACAATATCAAGGTAAATTTAGAAGTTTATTTTTTGCTAATTATTTGATGACTAGGTACTTTAGCTTTCAATTAATCGAAGTCAACCTTGTTGATTTGCTGTACCTACGAGTATAAATTGTAAAAAAAAAAATATAAACTCTTATGATTCCGATACTTCCATTCCGAAACCAGAACACGGGTAACGTATAACTGAAATCAAAATCCCTGTAAATTGTGCGAAATAGATATTTAACAATGAGGCGTGTTTTTTTAATAAGTAATTTAATTCATTGTAAATTACTAATTTACTATTATTATTTTGCTTATAAAATTAGCACAACTAGCAAAATGTGCGTGGTTTATAAATGTAAATATAATAATAGTGGATTGTATAATAAGGGAGCAAAGTAATATTTTTATGGCGAGGGCGCTTTTTTGAATCCAGAGCGAAGTGAGGGATTCAAAGTACGTCGCATGAGCCAAAAATATATTTTGCGCCGAGTGATACACTACTTTTCATCACCCACTATGAGAAAATAAAAGGCGCCTCATCAACCGGCGGCGCGACCTTAGGCCGTCGTACCAGCCAGTCTTTATTCAAACAATCAATGTTCCAAATTTAAAAAGAGCGCGGCAAAGTAAATTGCGGCGCACTTATAAAGAGGATTAAAAGCTCATTACTGCCCGCTCAAAAAATGCGCGGCAAAGTAAATTGCGGCGCACATAAAGAGGATTAAAATTTCATTACTGCCCGCTTAAACTTTCTTATAGAAAACACCCTTGGGTGCACTTAAAGGCGAACCAATTTGTCCTTTTCGAATAGATGGAATGAAAATAATATTTTTATGGCGTTTTTTTGAATCCAGAGCGAATTTTTAGTAGAATCCTGAACTTGGCGAGGGATTCAAAGTACGTCGCCCGAGCCAAAAATATATTTTGCGCCCATGTGATACACTCTAATTTTCATCACCCACTATGAGAAAATAAAAGGCGCCTCGTATTTTAACATAGAGTAACAACTAAATTGAAATTAAATAGTAAGTATCATACTTAATAAAACAAATAAATACTTTTATTTACAGTTGGTATTTTCGCTTTTTTTCAAAACAAAACCATGAATTTCTAACAATCCGTGAAAATTGACGAAAGCGCGGCCTGTAGTTCGTGCGTTTTTAATTTTATTTCTTTTTTTTATTCAGCCAGCGCAGCGGTGCGACTATGGGCTGTCGTACCAGCCAGTCTTTATTAAAACAATATTTGCGTTCGATTTCTTTGGCGCTGAACACTAAGATAAGAGAGATAAGATAAGATAAGATAATCGTTTATTGCCAATAAAAATTTTTACAGCTCCTTAACCTAATAAATAATTATATTTAACTTTAATAATAAAAATAATAGTGGTCAGGAGGATTTTTGACTAGTGGTCTCCACACTAGGTCTAGCCTGTCACGTGGAGACCTTGAGATCAAATTTAACATATAATAGGCATGATGACTGATTTTCAAAAACTGTTCTAAAATATTCTTAATTATATACTATTTCCGAAAAATAAATTATTTCTGCAATAAAAAAAGGTTTTTGATACAAAAATGCGATTTTAATTCAATGTTTTTAAATTAGCGCGAAAACGGCGCTGGTGTCATGGCGTCTGCTTATGACGTCACTTCTATGTTTTGGCATCGTATACAAAAGGAGATTAAACAACTTTACAGATAATATTTTAGTTATTTTTTATTTAGACATGACTTCGCAAGTATATAAGTGGTGTGCTGTTCCCCAGTGTGATAATACGTCAAAAAAACCCTGATAAATTATTTGTTTATCGATAGGTACCTAAGCATATTTTATAAAATAAAAACATTATTAAAACTAAACATACTAAGCTGTGCTTTTTAAAAGTGATTTATTTTTTTAACTATAGTAACGTGTAGTTGTAGTAATTTTAATATATTTTTTAAATAATAATAAATAATACTTACATTGTTGTTTTAACATTTCTAAATTCTGCTGAACAGAAAGAAGTATTTGTTTGATGCCAGGAACTGCCCCAGCATTAACAAATCAACTCTGGGCAAATTAGAGCTGTTTGCCTTGGTAAACCCTTGTTCCATTACTTAATAAGTTCTTAAACAAGTTGTAGAACAAAAAACTAAGTAATATACAATTAGGAAATACTTAATAAACAATTTTAAGCGCGGAGATCGTCGAAATTCGTACGAAATTGACGTGCCAGTGACAGTTCAACATAGATGTGACGTAATTGAATCTGATTGGTGTTCAACTGAACATGGCGGACTTGTGTATTTTGTAGTTTTATTTTATCAAATAAATTAATAATCCCGGCTTATAAATAAAAATAAATATTTTATTCTAAACATATTAATTATATTTCAGTATATGAACATATTATTTTAGTAATTCTTGCTAACCGTCATCATGCCTATTATACCGGGGTCGATACAGTATGATTATCATTTGTAACTAATGTGACTAAATGGAAAAATAAGAAACGTTATAAACAAGAAAAATAAGAAAACAAATAAAAAATATGGAACAGAGTTGTGTGTGTATTTGTGTGTGTGTGTGTGCGTGTGTGTGTGTGTGGATGTGTATGTGTATGCATGTGTATTAGTGTGTAGTGTGAGTACGAGTTCGTGTTTGTTTAAGTATGTATGTGTGTATAGTGAAATGCCAGAGCTTATGAGACTACCTTTATGAATTGTTCTGAATCGGAATATGATTGGGTAAGTAACCATTTATGGACCAGTTTTTTAACTTGCCTATGTCTACAATTTTTTATGTTACAGATTCTTGCAACCTTGTTGTATATATGTCTGAGCATGAATTCTTGCATGCGTTGTGCAAATGCGGTTTTTACTATAATAGGCGGACATTTGTAGATTCGGCATTTAAGAAGTTGAGAATATTCTGGTGATAGGAGGATCATTCTGTGGCATTTGAGAACTATTTTAAGGATATATAACTGACGAACATTAAGTACTGAGGCCTCCGTGTATAATCTGTCCGTGGGATATCGAAAAGGTTTTCTAGCCATTACCTTCAGCGCTGAACGTTGGGCTCGTTCAATTTGAATCATGGTAGTGATACCAGCACCACCCCAAACTGCTATACAGTAACAAATAATTGACTCACATAATGCAACATATACTAGGTGTAAAATTTTTTTGTTAGTAGATTTACGTAGAAGTTTCATTATGTGAATCAATTTCCTAACTCGTTTGACTACCTGTTCAATATGGGGTTTGAAAGAAAGTCGTTGGTCTATTAAAACTCCCAAATATTTAAGTGATGCCACTTTTTTTAGGATTTCACAGGTACAATGAAATAGGTTGCAAGTCGAAGAGTGAATTTTGATATTACAAGAATGAGACGGAGCCGATGCTAATGTTTTATAGAAACAAATGTAGTTAGTTTTCTTTGTATTGAGTGAAAGAAGGTTTAGGTCAAGCCAACGTTTTATATTAGAGATGTTCTAAGATGTTCCAAATTCAAAAAGTGCGCCGCAATTAACTTTGCGGCGCACTTTTCCGCCGCCGCCGCCCCGCTGCCCGCAAAATTCGAGGCAGGCATAACAAGTAGTTAGTGTCATGTTCGATTCCGAGCCTGATACCTACGTTCGTAGTATGGTCATGTCATGGTATGAGACGGTGTAGTGGGCAGACTCCTTTAGAGTGTAACTGTATAATGTATCACTATTTACGTATTTCTTGTGTTTTAGGAACATCAAAGCGCTAAATGGTTTGGGGTTGGCACCTCAAGTATATGGCATATTTGAAAATGGACTTGCTTATCAGTACTACCCTGGGAATACACTGGATGTTGAAACAGTTAAATATGACCATATATGGCCTCTCGTCGCAACCCAAATGGCAAAAATGCACAAAGTTGAACTAGGAAAAGATGTATGTTTTAGTTTTTAGTGTACCTAGGTACCTACCTACCTACTATTTATTATTTTACTGTTAAAGCTGTACTTTTTTTCTTGTTATTGACATTCTATCCGAAAACTATTTAATGTACATAAGGAATATGCATATAATGTTTAAGACAAGATACATAGATACCTACACACGGACCACTTGAAAACTTCTTGCCATACCGCGGCTAATGGCCTTGTCGAGAGACAGCATCGCCAGCTGAAGGCCGCGATCATTTGTCATGTGAATTCAAACTGGACAGAGAATCTTCCTTGGGTGCTGTTAAGGATCCGCAGCGCATGGAAGAAAGACCTAGCCTAAGTACAATAACTACTGAACTCGTCTATTGCGAGCCACTCTGCTTGACTGGACAGTTCCTCACATGAACAGCCTCAACGGACGTCGAAGAAATGAGTAACCTGGTCAGCAGTCGCGGACATGACCAAACTGACGCCACAACCATCATCGTCGGCTGGAAAATCTCTGAAATACAGATAAAGTCCTTATTCGAGAAGACAGTGGAAATCAAATTGACCGTGTCAAAACAGCATACATGGCGAAAGATCTGAATTCAGGTTAAAATCAAATCCAAACTCCGGATCCAGCGCAATCTGATAACACAGTCAGAAACAAAAGAAGCGGCAGGACAGTGAGATTCCCTGAGTACTATCGTCCGTAGTCACGCTCTCACCGGGACAGTCGTGTAGGGAGAAGGCAAATTTACTCTCACGACACAACGCAGCACAGGATCATACGATTTTACATCACATGAGGTGATCTTGGTGCCGTGTGTGCAAAACCAGTGCATAGCCCCTACTACGGTGCATCTATTTTACGATGCGCTAATGAGGCAAGATGAAGAGGGTGTTACTCCTGCGCAGAAACGGTCAAGCCGGAATCGTTATTATTGTGAATATAAATAGCTCTGTTGTTCCGTGTAATACACCTTACCTACTGATTCTTACTCTGAACTATAAACTCTGTTGCTCCTCGCACGGAATTTTATTTCATCGACTGCTGCTAAATTCTTACTATCGCTACTCACTATCTCTTCTATTATAAAATTGTAAAAAGCTGTGTCTGTACATTGAAAATATTTAAAAAAATCAAGTGGGTTAGGGTACTAACGTCAGCGAACCCGTCAAACTCGTAAACCAACGTCTCGTCACCAGTAACAATGCGTTTCATGAATGTTGGGTCGGAATTGACTCGTTCTAGCATGTCCTCAGCGACTGTCATGCGATTGAGTTTTTGGAGAAAATTCTGGTTTGGCTGCTTTTGGGACTAGCCGAGCGGCAACATGTTTCATACCCAAATGATTAGTAAAAAAATGGTACGAAGCGACTCGTGAGATAGGTACAGAAAATCTACTATCTATCTCTCTCAAAGTTCAATGAGGATTTTCAGTCACTATTTCCTTCAGTTTTGCGATGTTAACTTCAGTTGCAGACGTTCATGCCCTCCCAAAGCGTGGCAAACCTTCCATCACACACATCTCGACCGCTTTTGAACGCTTTGTACCACTCATGCACGTGTTTTTGATAGAGTCGATTCTCCGTAAGCCTTCTGTAACATTTTCAGTGACTCCGAACACGAAATTCCATTGGCGATGCAAAATTTAGGACAAAGTCTCTGTTCGATGTTTTTATCCATTATGAAATTCGCAATACACACTAGTTAAGATAAAACTAAAAATAGCACTGTAGGTATATAAATATATTTAACAAATGCAACTCAAACTCCGCGCCAAAATGAAAAACAGTTGTGCTAATTTAACAACAACAAAAAAACTAATTTGGAACCATAAACAAATCATCCATTCCTGATACTCTCTTGACTGAATGTACTTCTTGTCTCAAATAATTAAATGGATCCTGAGATACAGCTTGACCTCTCTGATGTATAGAGACCCATACAAAGAAGAGATCATCACTGTTGGTTTTTGAGCTCCAGATGAGCGAAGCCGCCGGCAAAAGCTAGTATTTATATAATATTACAAAATATAGTATCTAAATAACGGAGTAATATACTTCAAAATTATATTCTTACTCTTAATTTAAATATTATAAATTGATGATTGCTCGATTATATTACAGGTACCTAAAGAAGTGTTTGTGTGGGATAAAATTGAACAATTTCTAAGTTTAATTCCGGATCCATTTACTTCAGAAAATAAGCAAACCAGGTACGTTAAACTAATATAATATATTACAAGTAGATCTAGAGTGGGTAGTAGAAATAATCTTTTATTAGAGATATGGGACATCCCATCATCCTCATATATCGTCTGCTGCTATATCTAAAAACCGTACTTGCTTACCTATTCGCGACATTTGCCACGACCATGTCAGGCTCTGTCTGGACCAGTTCAAAGGGCGTGTTTCGCCTAATGGAAAACGCGCGCCGCTTACTAATTAACGGCTTAAAAATTGTATTTGTACGATATAATATGACGTTACGTCTTTTAACTTTTTAATGCGAATATGACAATACCTCATATTTTTGTCCTTAGTCAGTTTAGATATTTATTAAGCTTTTTATTCTGTCCTGCGTTTGCACATTTATTAAGACAGTAGCTGTTACCCGCGACTTAGTTCGCGTGGTATTAGAAAACTTGCCTATGTTACTCCTTGTTACATCAGCTATCTGCCCGTGAAAGTCCCATCAAAATCGGTCCAGCCATTACAGATATTAGCTGGAATAAGCAAGCAGAGGCAAAAATTAAAAAAAAAATGTTTTAGTATATGTACCGTATGAGCTAGACATCTATTGTAAGGATTGACCACAGAAGGCTCTAAACCGTGAGGTGTAGAAGAAGGGTAGGGAAGGGAGGCCTTTGCCCTGCAGTGGGACAATAACGGCTGAAAAAATAAATAAAAAAAATATATGTAGGTACCTACTACATCCAAATGCACTTAGTCAAAAGCAGTTATTTTAATATTACAAACAGAAACTCCAATTTTATTTATTTGTACTTATAGTTAAAACTCGTTTCTGCCATAAGTGCCCAGTTTTTTATGCCTAGTAGTTTTTTATACTTTTTATTTTAGTAGGTACCTACCTAGTACCTATACATTAATAATGACACCTAACAGAATAATAATTCTTTTTTTATAGATTCGCAAATAGTTTCAACTCTATAACAAAACTAAGAATAGAGTACGAGCGTATTAAATCGTTCTTAGCGAAAACCGAAAGTCCTATTGTGTTTGCTCACAATGATTTGCTTCTAGGAAATGTAATATACAACAAGGACGAAGAGACAATATCTTTTATTGATTACGAATATGCAGCTTACTGCTACCAAGCGTACGATATCGCTAATCATTTTAATGAATTCGTCGGTAAGTACCCGTGTATTATTGTGTAGGTATATACAGGGCCGGATCTACTATAAGTATGGCTTTTTGGGCTTCAGCCCAGGGCCCCGTGGATTCAAGGGGCCCCCAGCTAAGTCAAGTCAAAGTCAAAAAATTGCAGGGATGGCATTTAGAGAGAATAAATACAGAACGAAGCGCGACGATGTCAAACTCATGGCTTAACCATTTATCCGTTTAGTCCATAAATGTTGATTTAACTAAGAACCTAGAATGTGAGGAGCAAATTAAAGAATTTGCCAAAGCAAAGTGCAAAAACGTTGCTTTATAATTTGTATAATAATAATATTATTATACAAATTATAAAGCAACGTTTTTGCACTTTACATATTATGTAAAATAATATAAATCAAATATTTTACTCTCTTTTTTCTATACCTACTTTGAGTAAGTTCTAGGTGGGCCCCTAAGTAGTATTAGCCCAGGGCCCCCTAAACTCACGGTCCGGCCCTGGGTATATAAGTATGTTTTAAATTTTCGCATTGATCTTATGCTAAGTTTTTTTTTCTAATTTCCTTTTCTATCTTTACTATTTTTATGTACTTAGAGAAATGGTGTTGGTTACATGTTTGTACAGTCGCCGTCAGATATATTGTCGCAGACAAGGTGACCAAAGACTTCTGAACAATTTAAAATGTCAATAAGTTCGATACACTACAAGTTACCATTAATATCTGAACATTCATTACTTCATTAATATCTGAGCAAATGCTTGTCAATAATTTCTATACATATAACTAACCAAAAATATCTGAACACTTATAATGTCAAGTGTATCTACGCAGACAAACACTGAGTTTACCTAACTTGTGTTTTAGATAGGATGAACCAAACATTATCAGTGATTTAATACGATGGAAAGGGAATAAAAATTGTATAGAAAATCATTTGTCAGATGCAAGTGATGCAACTGATATGTTAATGTCAAACCATCGAAAGAAAATAGATCTTGGTTTTGTATTGAAATTAAAAATTATGGCACTAAATATTTTTTAATTGGGACAACATTAATAAAACATTAGTATTTTGTGTAACCTCCTTCTGCATTTAATACGTCCTGTAACCGTTTTCGCATGGAACCAACAACCTTTTCACAAAAATTTCTCCCTCTAAACCTTTCCCAAACGTTATTTGCATGTCGTCTTAATGCTTCCTTTGTTCTACATTGATTCCCATCCCAATAATCCAAATATCTGAACACTTATAACGTCAAGTGTATCTGACACTTGACGATATAAGTGTTCAGATATTTTTGGTTAGTTAAATGTATAGAAATTATTGACAAGCATTTGCTCAGATATTAATGAAGTAATGAATGTTCAGATATTAATGGTAACTTGTAGTGTATGGAACTTATTGACATTTTAAATTGTTCAGAAGTATTTGATCAACTTGTCTGCTACAATATATCTGACGGCGACTGTATGATTTTACATTTGAATATTAATTCTTGTACTTACTTATATAACTGTTTTTGTCCTAAATAACAAACAATATAAAAAAATATATGTTATGCCTTTAGGTATTCCTCGAACGGTGGTTACGGAATAAGTTTACAGACAGGCGTGGTACCAGCCAGGCTTTTTGGGGGTGGGGTACCCTAGTGAAATCCTTACCCCTAGGGTACCCCCAAAGTCTTTGTAAAAAAAATCACTTTTTGTTCTAGGTATCTCAATCGAAGACATTGACTATGATAAGTATCCCTGTGAAGAGTTCCAGTTCGAGTGGATTAAAGTGTACCTAGCGATGTATTTGAATGTGGATCATCCTTCTGATGAACATATACGCAAAGTATATACGGATGTACAACAACTTTCGTTACTGTCTCATTTTCTTTGGGGAATATGGTCACTTGTTCAGTTCGAACATTCCAATATAGATTTCGATTTTGGAAGGTAAGTTTTACTACAGATTTTAAAAGGAGAATCTTCAAGATTTGTTGGATTTTAGTTAAGTTTGCCAATTCTGAATTAGCACCATTATCTACTAAACTGCATTCTTCACGTAATCATATTTTGTCAAAGTTATTCCACGACTCCAAAGTAACCCCGATACCTTCATGGGTCGGACAAGTTTTTCCTAACACATTGAATACTTACCTACATAATTATATTATCTACTAGCTTAATCTGCCCGCGACTTCGTCCGCGTAGCGTGATGATATTGTTACGAGCTGGGGTTCGGGATAAATTAATTAACGCTAATTTTACCGAAATAAACAAATACTTTAATAAACTTGACAACACACAACAGAAATCTATACTAATATATAAAGCTGAAGAGTTTGTTTGTTTGTTTGTTTGTTTGCTTGAACGCGCTAATCTCAGGAACTACTGGGTCGATTTGAAAAATTCTTTCAGTGTTAGATAGCTCATTTATCGAGGAAGGCTATAGGCTATATATCATCACGCTAAGACCAATAGGAGCGGAGCATCAATGAAGAATGTTTCAAAATCGGGGTTTTTCCTTTTGAGAGCTTCCGATGCATGCGCTGCGTAAACGATTAAAGTTTCGCAAAAATCATATATGACAGAATTGTTCCTCTTTAAAAGTTCTAAAAAAAAAGTCCGGGACAGCATATGTCTATCTTTTAAGGTTGGCTCACTATAACCGTTTTTATGCTAACTTTGTTCTAAAATTCGTTTTTTTTCCTTTTGAGAGCTTCCGATGCGTGCGCTGCGTAAACGGTTAAAGTTTCGCAAAAATCATATATGACAGAATTGTTCCTCTTTAAAAGTTCTAAAAAAAAGTCCGGGACAGCATATGTCTATCTTTTAAGGTTGGCTCATTAAAACCTTTTTTATGCTAACTTTGTTCTAAAATTCCAAATGCATTATTTGCGTAGGTGTTTTTATAAACATGATATGAATCCTTATCCAAATAAATACGTTATTCATCAGCCTTTACAGCTTTTGTTTTGTATCCGTGCGGACCGAGCTTGGTTCAGCTCGGACCCAACAAACGCTCTAAAAGACATATCCTCATTTAGCGTTCTTTTATTATTCCTGTTCCCGTGACATATTTTACTAAAGTTCCGCTCGGATACTCAATACTCAATGATCAACTAACAATATTGGCTATATCTTGAAGTGAGCTTCAATCAAAACATACTACAAGCCGCTGAAGGGGATCATCATCTTCCTACCACCTGTCAAGTGCCACCTGCCAAGTTTGCTTGAACGCGATAATCTCAGGAACTATTGGTCCGATTAGAAAAAATCTTTCGGTGTTAGATAGTCCATTTATATAGGAAGGCTATAGGCTATCATCCCACTAAGACTAATTAACTATTCCACGCGGACGAAGTCGCGGGCGGAAGCTAGTCACAAATAAAATCACTACACTATTACTTGTCGCACTGTACTGTCACACTGAGAATCACTTGTCTTCACTTTGATGTTCACTTCACCTTGTCTAAAACTAAACTGCCCTAGCCGACCCTCACGACGACTATTTATATCAGTCACGAAGATTCTGGAATCGAACAATGGCGAAAAGCCTACAAAATGCGAGTAGGTACTTGAGCGTCTATTGTTTACGGGCATTGACCTTTGAACCCGACCTTGAGCTGTTTGTTTGTTTACTTGAACGCGCTAATCTCAGGAACTACAGGTCCGATTTGAAAAATTCTTTCAGTGTTAAATAGCCCATTTATCGAGGAAGGCTATAGGCTATATATCATCACGCTAAGACTATAAGTAACTATTCCACGCGGACGAAGTCGCGGGCGGAAGCTAGTACTGTAATAAAGTTATCTTTGTTCAATAAATCTCTTCACGTAACACTCTAAATTAAACTGAGTGATCATATTATTAACTAGCTGGCCTGATAGACGTTGTCCTCTCCAAGTTTCAACTAACCACCTCGAAAAATCTGGTTTTCCATATTTTTAGTACACTTAGCGCCATTGACCTCTGAATACCTTATTTCTGACCTATAAATTACTTTCAAAAATTTGATCACATGGTATTGACGTGAGCATGGAAATATAAATAGACATAGGTACAGTCGCCGTCAGATATATTGTAGCAGACAAGTTGACCAAATACTTCTGAACAATTTAAAATGTCAATAAGTTCTAGTTGGTAACTACAAGTTACCATTAATATCTGAACATTCATTACTTCATTAGCTCAGCAAGCATTTGCTCAGATATTATTGTATTATTTTTTGTATTATTAGTATTATTATGTCCCGTGATGTCCTGTATAAGTAGAGTTAGACTAACTGTACTAATAATCAATTCCTGGTCACAATAATGGTTTCTGATTGATCTGCTTTATTTTCTTGTTTTATCTTATTTAGTCACTGTCAGTGTATTTTTTAAATTTTATTACTTGATTCTGTTATAAATTGTGACCAGTGCTAGTCTAGTACAGAAATACTTGAAAAAGAAATTTATTTCAATGGTTATTTTTCAAATTCAACGTTTTCAATGGTTAAAATGTTAATAACTTTTGATAGAGAGAACCGATTTGAATTAAAAATAGCCTAAATGTTAATCCAAGAAAAAGGCTATGAATTCCTGTCCACTTCTTCCAAATCTCTTCAGTAGTTATCATTTGATGCGCGGTCAAACACACAGACAAACCGACAGACAAACAGACAGACAAAGGTTCCAAAAATAATAGAAATGGATTGTGTTACTGATTCTGAGTCTCCCAAATTAGTTTTTTTGTAAATATAAGCAATGTAATACAATGTAAGATTGGTGATAAATTATAATTATCACCAAATTTAGTAAATTGATCACCAAAATGCTTACCAAAATAGATACTTACCTAGGTAATAGTTAGAACTGTGACCACAACACATGAGTAGATATATTACTCTGTGACCACGAATTCAACCTATTATAGGTACCTACATACTTCGTTGGTCAATTTATTTCTATTTTTTAATTTTACGCTTCATTTATTTATTTTGGTGATCAGTTACTCTTTTTGTCAATATAAAGTGATTTTGTGCCGTCACATTTTACTAGATCTGGTGGTTAGTTAAACATAAGCCTTATTAATTTGTCACCAACTAGGGTAAAACACCCAGTAGTCAGCCCCGCACCAATACTCAGCTTTTACACACATTATTTCCATATAAATAGTGTTGAAATTTGTTTACACCTTTAAATTAAAGCTTAATCGAATCTGTGTCTCCTCGTGGGCTAATATGCACAATTACGAGCCAATAGCATATCAGATTGACGAGCTACAATCGTTTATCTGTACTGCTGCGAAAGATATGACTATAATAGACGCGGTGCTGTCACAATTTTTTTCGTAAGGAAACGTGTTCGAGTTTTCGGTACCTATGTTTTTGTTCGTATTTGCTATAATTTGTGGTGAATTGTTATACTTTTTCACTATAAAATGTTTATTTTGTGATATAATTAACTATTACATGCATTTTATATGATTATTATATTGTAATTTCGGTGGCCGACTACTGGGTTTCGATTATTTAAGGTAGATCCAGTATTCAGCCATAAGTGGCTGACTACTGGTTTTTTCGTGATTTTCTTATATGCAGTTGAAATTGACGGAGCGAATAGTCCCAATTTTGCTCATTACTTTGGGCTTAAACTCTGATAAGACGTAAAGTGTATTTTACCAGTAGTCGGCCGCATACAACTTTAGTCGTATACAATGTCGGGGCCAAACAATGGATCTAAGAATCCAGTAGTCAGCCGTTAGTCTTGTTGCACAAAATAGTACCTTAAAGCCTTTACTATTAGGGTTGAATTTATGCCCGATTATTTTAGCATGGCAATCATTACTTTTAATAGAATTCCATCATATTAAAAAGACCAATCCACTTATAAAAAGAAGACAATAAACACAAGCTATGGTGGTGATTTGAAATGGGGTGATGATTAGAGAAGCCTATCGTTTTTTTTGCGTTCTGTGACAGATTTTGCCCGGGTCATGCGGGCATCATTGGCAATTATCGTGCTGATGAACGCAAGAGCGGGGATTAGCACCGCGCATCAGGGCCCAGAGCCCTTCTGTGGAATACCAGAATGCCTAGCTCAAAGAGTCCTTACGAATTTCAAATTTGAGAAAGCCATCAAGCTGTAGACAGAATGTATCGCTAGGCATGAACCAAAGGCCTATAATAAAAGGGTCACAGCCCATTTACTAAGCTGGAACAATCTGCGCATCTTGATGAGAGTTTTATCATTTTTGCTTAAACAAGCACACGTTGATGTAGTGCTCATCTATTGAAACACACCTTAAGCCTACCCACCTTAAGGATGAATGATGATATTATAGCCGAAAGCAAACAATAAAAAAGGATTTTGCTCGTTCAATGATGTGGAGGGACGAAATGTGTCCCCTTCAACCAGTCTAGCCCTTCCAACCAAAGGTAGGATCCTCCTACCAGGCGGGTGTATTTCCTGGCCAACCGCTATATATACAATACAAATACAAAAAATACAAAATATTTATTGGGAAAATATAAGGTTACAATTCATAGAACGTTTTTGGAGCCTCCTTTTAAGCAAACAATGCCTGTATTAGAAGGCCCCGCTCTTTCACATCACTGTCGTACACTTATACTGACAGAAGTCAATATAGTGTACTTTGACCTTAAGGGTTATGCAACGTAAGTACATTTTCCAGAATATAATTATATTCTTTAATATTAATTATATATGCAAGTTATGATCTCAATAATTTCCATTATTATGTTCTTCCTCATAATCTGTTGTCTCATTAGCCTAGTGGTTCAAAGCGGGACTTCTACGCAAGAGGTCCGGGGTTCTAATTGAAGTCCACAGTAGCAGCACGAAGTTGGATTGGTCCGCGGTTTTCCCGATCGGATTAGGCCTAAAGAAACCGGTAAACAATGGGTGTATATTAGTATACCTTTGCCTAAACCTCAGGTAATACAGGCATGATGGTAGATATGTTATGTTATAATGCAATTATGAATTAATATCCGCGATATGCAAGAATAAGTGATAGGCTGACTACAGGGTACGACATGGCTGACTTGTGGAGAAATGAGGCTGACTACTGGTGAAAAGTGCCATATTTTGTTTAAGGGGCCGTCCTAAAATTTGACGGATTTTAGTAATTTTTGATGACCGATTGTGAGAAACCTACAAAGAATTTATATAAAGTTATTAATTAATTGAAAAGAACTGTTCTTAAACCTGGCACTAGCGGAAATGGATTTTTCAAATTACTTCTATAATAATTGTGAATCCCTTTTATTGACAACTCCTTTTCCCAAAAAACGCGTTTCGAGTGACGTTTGATGGTCGGTTTACAAGAAAATATTAGTATTACTGAATATTAAAAAATGCTATAAAACCCCGCATATGCTCTACTTGGCACTAGCGGAAGCACTTTTTTCAAGTTTCATACAAAATGTAGCAGGAATAAAATATTTACGTAACGTAATTTTTCGTGAAAATTGCAGACAAATATGTATTTTTTCTATTTTTTAGAAAGACATTTTGATTATTTCTTATATTTCTTAATAATCTTGAGTTATCCCTCTAATAGGATCAAAAATTACTTTTTCAAATAAAATATATTTTGATTTAGTAAATCAAAGATGAAAAGACCTATAATTGTGCTATAATATCGAGCGCGCAAAGCCGCTCGCGCCAGTCACGAATGGGCCTTCCCAGCGAGAGGACGTATCGCTTTGTGTCACAGGCGTGAGCTTGTTTGACGTAAATATTTTCCCAAATTATACTGCGATTAACACGACTTGATACGTTGATTATTTTATAACTTCTAATTTCTAGAAAAGCCCTATAATATAATATAGTCTGGTATTTTTTGTAGGAAGTATGGGTAGAACAAGTTTCTCATTGTGCTGATTACGAAAATGACATTAATTTTGAAATCCAAGATGGCGGACATTACTTTTCTAAATAAATTGATATGGGTGTCAATTTCAAGGAATTTCGGGGGCAGATTACGAAAATGACATTAATTTTTAAATCCGAGATGGCGGACATTGTTTTTCTTAATAAATTGATACGGGTGTAAATGTCAAGGATTTTCAGGGGCTGATTACGAAAATGCTTTTCTAAATAAATTTATATGGGTGTCAATTTCAAGGATTCTCAGGGGCTGATTACGAAAATCATAATTTTTAAACCAAGATTAAAATTTGGTTAATTTTTTTCAAGTTAAATATGAACTGTTAACTATTTGTGATTTTTTGCATATTCCTAGATATTATTATAAAATTACTTTAGTGATGGAAAAACTCGACTGCGATCAGAATTTGAACCTGCGTCTTCTGGTTAGATAAATCAGATGCTATGATCACTAAGCCGCCGCGAGTCCCATCTGCCAGGTCTAAATTTGCATTCATTGCATTTACGACTGCGACTGCGTGTGATTGCGACATTAAGTATAATACCTATAGCTCTCAAGAGTCGGCCACCGAATTTCTAACACAAACGTAATACCAAGTTATATCGTAAGTAAAACACAATTTATTGGATTACGATTTATTATGGTATTATGTTTTTGCCGGCAATTCAAGCATTCAAATTTAGACAGCGCAATGCTTGGTAATTTAGTAGCTATTATAACGCTTTATATTTTACTAGCTTCTGCCCGCGACTTCGTCCGCGTAGAGGAGATATAGGATATATAGCCTATAGCCTTTCTCAATAAATGGGCTATCGAACCCTGAAAGAATTTTTCAAATCGAACCAGTAGTTCCTGAGATTAGCGCGTTCAAGTAAACAAACAAACAAACTCTTCAGCTTTATATATTAAGTATAGATATAGGTTAGTATAGATTTAAAATATGCCATTAAATGATATACATTACAAACAAAATTATGCAATCATAGCACCTATTACAAAGCTCGTATGTTCATTAGTCAGAAGCAACCACATCTTACAATAAATTATTTATAAGCAAAGGTTTTAATACATTCAAAGGTATAAATATTGTAGTCATCGCCGTGATTACTACTGTAGTACTAAATTAATGTCTTATGTTGGTCCTTCATTAGGCACATTCTACGTGCATGGTAAATTATGAAAAACAAATACCAGTTCTTCAGACATCTCATCTCACATTTTTCACGATGAAGTGGAGCAAAGTTAAACTACATACCACAATTAGCACAGATGTACATACAACCGAGCGGTTTCAGTCGTGACCAAAATGTGTTTTGATAAACATTTAATAAAATATTACGATTTTGAAGTGCCTAGAAAAAGATAAAACTATCAACCCTCCAAAGTAAAAGTTTGAAAATTCAAAAACCCTGAAACACATTTTTTATGATGAGTAGCTACATATCTCATTTTCAAATACCTACCTTTAAAAACTATTCACCCATACTAATAAGTACATTAACCTTCAGGCTTCAGCCGCCGTTTCCTACCCTTAAAATGTAAAAATCGATAAATCATTAAACTCTTCACTAGGTCATGGGGTCTCATCCCGAACAAATGAAACATAGTTCAAATGAATTGTTAATAGATGGCATTGCATGTATCGATTCCCAAACCTCGTGTGTTTGGCTTCGAAAATCTTACGAGGAAAGACCTTAAAAAAATATGTACTTACATATATCAAATGTTTATACATAGGACAATATAATTTAAGTCTAATTTCTTCAATTATATGATATTCAATTAAATCCTCGTGATTCCCGCTTTCTTTGGTAAATAGATGGCGCTGTTTGCTGTTTTCGCTCATTTTACAAAAAGAAAAGATGGCGCTGTTCGCAGTTTCTGAGTCTATAATTATTTCTATTATTTTTTTAAATCAAGTATTATTATAAAAATATTATATTTCAGACATAGTTTTTCTAATGATGTATTATCTTTTTGTACCATCGGGGGCGAAGCACTAATACATACGATAGTCTACTATGATGACAACACGAACATACCTAGGTAGGTAGTACCTACCTAGAAAGCGACTTACACCTAATAGTTAGGGTTACCTTCGTGTAGGTGCCTTGTACCGAATATAGGTACTTACATAATAAAAAAGGTAGGCTAGTAGATACCTACATAGTTCAAGTAGGTATCTACTAGGTATATATATATATATATATTACAAAATAGGTAAATATCAGTATTCTATCATCAATAAATGCATCATGCAGACGGTCGGAATGGAACGGAACGCGAGTCGTAGGTATCATACCATCGCGTCTCGCTCGAGTTCGGTAGATCAGATATACACTCGGTAGTCCGACAGCTGCGAATGCGCCGTAGTAGGTACCTACCTACCTACGTAACGAACGAACGGTGTCGTGATGGTTTTGTGTTTAAAAGACGTAAGCATACCTATATATACCATAGTACCTATATACCTACCAGAGAACGAAGAATATTAAGTAGGTACCTACCTTAGGTACTAGTTACCTACGTACGTTTAAGTATTTGTTTTTTTAATAGATCGGTATTTCGCTTCTTCTACCGAACAAAATACCTACCTACCTAGATAGTGAATAGGGTAAAAAGTGAGACACGTAGTAGGTACTTACTAGTTTTACTTACCTACCTACTTATGTACTTACGAAGTACTTACCTATCATATTGAAATAATTACTTATGATAGGTACTTAGATATTTAAAATGGTAGGTAGAGGTACCTAGGTACATATCTAATAAGATTTACGTTATCATTTACTTTTTAAGTAGGTACCTAAGCTTTTGTAGTGAATAGTAAGAGGTTTTCATTGCTGTAGGTAGCTCACACGCTATGCAAGTAGGTAGGTAGATGAAATTAAAATACTGTGGGCGGGAAGCCCTATAGCGTGTTTACGTCATCATGAGTAGATACGTTTATCTACTACTCATTGTCATGATGTCTTAGGTATGCGCGTAGGGATGAGATACACTTACCAGTGTCAAAAACCAAGTATCAAAATAGGTAGGTACTTACCTACTTGAAAGTATTTGGCACAGCTAGAGTTCTAACCCTACTATATAATATAAATATTATCCTACAATATTTCTGAAAAAAGTATAAGTATTAGTAGGCAAAACTACTACATGTTTTCGTTATCTATTATATTTTTATGGGTAATAATTTTAGAACTACCCTCTATTTTTGACCGACAAAGAGTTGGCAACCCTAGCCACAGCCCGCCTCGCCTCGCAGCGTAAGGCGCGGCCCGGCGCGCGTCGCAGTGGCGCGGGCGGCGCGGGCGCGGCGTCCCGGCAGCGCGGGTTGAAAATACTCGTAGTTCAAAGTTTTTTTTTTGCCAATTCGATTATGCACGTTGGGCGTATCACAATATGGATCAATTTTCTATGCATGCGAGTATTTGAAAACTGTGAGTGTTCCTACATTAGCACGCCTCTGCCTAACCCTTCGGTATATGTATTATAATTATGTTAGATAAAAATGTATGGTCCCGGGTTCGATTCCTAACTAAACATTTATAGATCTATCTAAATTAAACTTTAATTTAAAACTTTAATTATTTAGTTAGGAATCGAACCCTGGACCTCATAATGTTCACCTGTCACGTTCAACAAACACTAGAATATTTTTGTGAACCCCATGAAAAAAAATCACAAGCCGCCTAGCTGCAAGTATGTGTCTGTGATGAACTGATGACTGATGTACTTAGGTATAAATAGCGAGGCGAACGAGTTACACAGTATAAGCTCTAATCGTAGTGACTTTAAGTATAAATTCCCTTAAAATTATTTGTAGCAGGTCACAAAATTATTTTTTGCTTTCGTTATTTTAAAATTAATCTTTAAAACAAGCCTGTTTTGGTATAAATTCTCTTGCATTTAGTAGCAGGTCGGAAAATCATGTTTGTTTTCGTAACATTAAAATTATTTTTTAAAGCAACTAGGTAGGTAGGTACCTACCTAGTTTTTAGCACATGAGTAGATATAGTACTCTGTGTTTTTAGTAAGTAAGTAATCTCTTCCAAATATTATATTTTATTTTTTGCGGGAAGATCTCGTTGCCTTGCCACTTGAGTTGCGTTGCGAGTGCGACATGTAGGTAGTAGGCATTTGTAAGTAAGTAGGTAGGTAGGTAGGTACCTAGGTATATTTATACAATAACTTTATTATCATTTTGCGATAAAGATATATAAGAACTAGCTTCCGCCCGCGGCTTTGCTCGCGTGGATTTCGGTTTGTCACTCGGTCTTTATCACGGACACTTGTCAGTTGTCACCTCCCAGCCCAAAATAATCAATTAAGTAAGTACCTACCTACTTAAAATATTTTTTTGTAATATTTTGCTTTTTTTTTCTATGCTATATAGGAAACTTTGAAGGGCGGAATTGAACCTGCGTAGAGTCTTCTGGCTAAATAGGTAGGTAGGTTCCTACACCGATGTCGGTTGACAAGCAAAGTAGGCAGCTTGCTTTTCAATAGTTAAACTCGCGGTGGCTCAGTGGTCGTCTGGTGTACTTATCTAACCAGAAGACGCAGGCTCGATTTTCAGGCAGTCGATTTTTTCCATCACTAAACTAGGTACCTACTTACTTAGAAAATATTCTAGTAAACCGCGACAAAGTCTCGTTTTAAACGGCCGGCCAGCGCTAGTGGTAGGTAGGCTAAGTACCGACCTACCTACTTGATCATTATTTTGTCGTGGAGTTATTTTAAAACTATGATAATTATCTCCGATATTCATTAAAACCAAATGATGTCAATGGCAATTCTGTTCAAAATTAAATAGGTACCTACTTGTGATGAATAACGTATTTAAGTAGGTACCTAATTGGTATGGATTAATGATATTAATCCATAACACAACAAAAGTGTAGGTATATACTACACTTTTGTTGTGTTAAACACCTTCGCAAATAATGCATTATTTTAGAACAAATTTGATTGGGTACCTACAACAAAAAAGGTTATAGGTAGTGAGTCAACCTTAACAGATAGATAGGTAGGTACCTACCTAGGTATATTATGCAGCCATTGACTTCGTTTACGCAGCGCACGCAATGGAAGCCCTCAAAAGAAATAACTTTTACCCGTTTTTGCTACATTTTTCATTGATGCCCCGCTCCTATAAGTCATAGCGTGATATTTTATAAGATATTTTATAGCCTATAACCTTCCTCGATAAATGCACTATCTAACACAAAAGATACCTATTTTAAATTCGAACCAGTAGGTAGTTCCTGAGATTTCCGCGGTCAACCAAACAAACAAACTTTTTAGCTTTATAATACTTATTAAATAAAAAATAATAATTAGATGTTCACAATCTTGGATTATAGACATTTTGTTTTTTTTCACAATCAGAAACTATGAAATTGACACCCACGTCATGTTATATTTAAAAAAAATAATGTCGGCTATTAAAAATATATTATGTCATTTATGAAATCAGTAGGTATCCTGAGAAACCTTGAAAATGACACCTACATTTTTACATGAATTTACGTTAAATAATAACGAAAATAAACTACGCGTAAGAAGATAGGTAGGTAAGTAGTTTTATAAAATTAAATGTATTACATAAGTACCTACGCGCTACCGAGAAGGAGGTAGGTACCTGTTCGGGGTGAGCGACCGTAATAACAACAAGTAGCAACTTTAGGTACCTACCTACATCCCGGCGCACCAGCGCCATCTATTGGTTAAATATATAGTAAACACTTGATATACAACCCGAGGCGATAGATGTCGCATGCGTGAACGCGCGTGCTACGTGCGACATCTATCGCCTACAAAAGAAAAACAATTCTGCCCGAAGAATCTCGCCCGATAGGAAGGTCCCATTTCTTTGTATGGGATGAGGCATCTGTACTAGTATTCTTTTATCTGTGACTAGGTATTTATTTGTAGTGAGTCGCTACAAAAATTACAATTTTCACCCTAATTTCCGCCTTTAAAGTTTTATGTTTTGATGTTTATTGAATATTGTATGTATAAAAATATACTAAATTAAAAACAAAATTGAAAATGCAAAAAGAAACTGACGAGAATAAAACTAGAAAATTAATATAATAATGAAAGGATCAAAATTGTTTATAGGCTCGTACGCTCGATCTGCAGCCGTGTGTGCGTGAAAAGCGCACACAAACATAGAATTTACCTAAACTCGATCGAGTGAATTTTTAGGACGGCCTCTTAACAATGATTTTTTATATCATTCTATTATAAATATAATGTTTTGTTAACTTCTTTAGTAAATTTAATAACCAACCTTTCTGGTAATAATGATTGTTTTTATTCATAGTGTTTAATATTTAAAATACAGCTGAATAAAAATTTTGTTCTCTCTAAAAGGCTGACTTCTGGGTGTTTTAGCTGTTTGGTATTTTCCAGTAACTGATGTTGTTAAAAGTATTACCTATGTAAGTTGCATTCATGTAGGTATCTACTTTTTTTAGGTATGCTGAGATACGATTGAACCGATATTTCGAGTTAAAAGACAGGATCTTTAAGCAACTAAGTTGATAGAATAATCAATTTGGTATTGGATTGTGAATACTAATATATTTAAAAACAAGTACTTAGGTACCTACAATAACAATATTTATTCGTATTGCTCAGCTATGATGATGAAGATTTTAAAATCAGAAACACAACATTCCAAGTTTTTATTTCTTATTTGTATAATTATAAATTCAATATACTAAACTCATTGTTTTTATTATGTGTTTCTTTGCCACCTTTGTAGGTTCCGTTTCCCGTTTTCGTTCCGTTTGTCAACTTTTCTTTTACCCGGCTGCGCGACGCAACGGACCGTATCTATGTGTTTATTATAATATGGTTGGTAAAAGGTGGTTTAACAGTAGTAAGGGGTTGTTACGATATAGTACAGCGGTAGCGGCGTCAGGGAGGGGTGCGGTTGCAATGGGCGCTGGACCTAATAGTAATGGCACAGATCTACTCGTGTGGTAATGGCGCGACGACTGCGACATCAAACAGTTACACAGTCGCTCGCCTACCTGTTGTATTGCCATATGTTAGAGGAGTCACAGACAAGATGGCTGGGATTTACGCCAGTGAGGTAGGTCTAACTTAGAGAAAGAGGTCACTGGTCGAATCTGACTAAGCGGGGCAGCGTTTGGGAAACTTCGCAACGTCTTTGCGTCGACAATACCGCAGTGCCTTAAGACAAAAGTCTTAAACCAGTGTGTTACCAGTGATGACAAAAATATGGCACAGAGACGTGGTCACGATGGACGGACGACCTAGTAAAGGTCGCTGGGAATCGTTAAATGCAGGCAGCATAAATTATAAGTAGTCCTAGTGGAATTCTTTGGGGGGAAGGCTTTGTTCAGCGATGGACTTCTTTTGGCTTTGGCTGATATGATGATGATGATGATTACAACTTCGATACCACTACAACTTCGATGACTGTAATTAGGGGCCAATGTACTTCATAAATAACTACTTAAATATACTTACATTAATAAATTTATCATATTACAATAATTTAATCCAACCTTAAGGCCCATTTAGACGGGGAGAGTTTCTAGCACGTTTCGGTACGAGAAATCGTATGCTACTATCGCAAGCAATAATCGCCATAACATTATCGTATCAAAATGTTTACATACAGGCAAGAACTAAATTCTCACCTGCGATTATGTCATACGAGATTCTCAAGTCACATCGCTAGCCGATAATTACCTGCGTCTGTTTACACAGATAAATTATAGTAAGAAGTTTGAAGAACTCTGTTTAGACGGACACTATCAATATTCTTTTGCGAGGCAATTATCGTGAGTGGAAGTGCGAGAGGTGGTAATGTTTAGACGAAGAAACTTTTTTATATTATAACAGTAACAATATTAAGGTATAAATAATACGGGCGTAATATGGTTAACGCATCACTTTTATTCTCGACCGACAAACAAAGATTGAACCTGACACAAAACCGAGAACTCATTATATAGTAGGCTGGCTGGCTTGGCTTGGCGGCAACTGTCACCCCTCCACTATTGGCTGGCCTGCGTGGCGGCAGGAGGTGACGTCACGGCTTGGCTGGCTGAGGCTAGGCTAGGCTGGCAACACAGTAGCGGCATCTTTTGGCAACGCGTTACATTCGGCCATCCTGCAAGCATTGCTCCCGCAATGGCAATAAGAAAGCACAATTTAGTCATAGCCTGGCAGTACAACACAAAGTAACAAGTAGTTAATAGGGAATGAGGAAAAACCTTGACTCAGGTCAACTCTCAAGCAAATCTATAAGATACTCAGTTTCTAGTTGCTCGTCAGTGCCATTTGCACTATCAGACATAGGTGCTACACTTTTGTATGGACGGGTAGAATTGGCTGATAATAGGCCAGTAAACTGCTTGTAACCCCTGAGCCCCTTTATATTTCTGATCTTATAATGATCATTACCTAATGCCTTAATTACTACATAAGGACCAGAATATAAGTCATATAATTTCGCGTTCACCTTACCAAAGCTATTGGTTGGTGCCTGTCCCCATAATACATAGTCCCCTCTTATATACCTATTTTTAGTCTCATATCAAAGTTACGTTTCATTTTGGAACTATCTATCTGAATGCGTTTTCGAGCTTTGCTGGGCCTAGATTGAATAGGTTCTGATGCTTGATTAGGGATGGAAACATCGAACGTAGATCTACCAGTTTGAGCGAACATCAGATCGTAGGGTTTATAGCCTGTGGACTCGTTAATAGTGTTGTTTATACCCCAAATGACATCGAGCAAGCTATTATCCCTATCCTTATCACTAGGTTCAGTAGATCTTAAAGCATCTAATAAAGTTCGGTTGGTGCATTGGATCTGGCCATTTGCCCTGGGACATGCTATAGCATTGTAATTATGATTACATCGCAATGTATGTTTGAACTGCTTTTCGGTGGCAATTTTTGGAAAACCTGCTCGTGAAGGCCTTGCAGTGATCCGAAATCATTCGTTCAGGGTACCTAAATAGACTAAATATTATTTTTAATAAATTTTAATGATATGTATTTCTGTGTGACACTGTTAGTCCAGACAGTAATAGTATTACAATAATAATATTATCAGATATTGTGCGAGTGTTACGATGTACTTAGGGCAATATCTGGACAGGCCTTTTGAAGAATGAGCTATAGCAGCTTTGAGTTGACCTGTCCTAACTGACGGCACACATACATCAGGCAAAGTGTAGCTCCACCATTATTTAGGGAGCTCAGCAACCTGTCGTACGACAATACCAGATTAGCACGACATTTGCGTAGGTCATGTAAAATACTCAATAGCAATAGCCTTAGTACATCGCTTTAGACCTACATGACCTATATCGTCATGGTGTTTTTGTAGATTTTTTCCACCTAGCAAGCCCTGGCACAATTAAGTGATTGCCGTTCAAAGTTTTACGGTAAAGTCTATAAGCGTAATCATTTGTTATATCACTATCCTTAAAACCGATTTTTAGAAATTCTATAATATGTTTTAAGTTTTGATCTTCGATTTAAGCTGTATCACACTAATCCATTATATCTAAACGATTCAAATTAAACGCTTTTACTAGATTCCTACTCAATGCATCAACGTGCTGCATACGTTTACCGAGTCTATAACCGATTTACATTCGGTTCGGTCCGACAGTGAACGTAGCTCCGTAATAACTAACTTTAAAAAGTAGTTTAAAAGCGTAATATACCATTATAATGCAATAGAAATAGTGATTGCACATTAAAACGAACTGAACACGTTTTTAACAATAAACCTACAAAATTTGTGATAAATAATCAATAAAATAACTACATTCAGTGACTAAGTGAGTGTTACAATTATATAGGAAAATACGAAGAAGAGCAATCAACAACTTCTTACCAATAAAAACAGAGGTAAACAAACAATAATATCACATATGGTAATCATATAAAACGGATAAAAGTAAAAAAATAGTAACTGAACTTTATAAAATACACAACAGTGTTTAATAGAAAATAGACGGTTGGCAATAAAGTTCAAAACGAAGCGACGATGCGACGCTTGACCTACCTACGAATGTTTCTTATAAATCTCAGGAAGCACTTGATAATTTCAACTACTTTGTTAACTACTGCGTGGCCTGGTGGCATTGCAGTGCGACTACAATCTTACGAGTTGCGTCTTCGAACCTTAGCTCACAGTTGGACTTTTTGTGATGTAAATATTAATAGTTATCTAAAAAAAATTGAAATGGATAATGTAACATGATTACATGACGCAAAACTTGTCGTTCTATGTCAATGTAGGATATCTGACGTTACTAGACACGACGATGTATAGTTTGGCCAATACGTCGATAGATGGCGCTAATAGAAGTGCGTGAACAAGTAAGCGAACTAAACACCAAACTATTATCGGCCAATAATGAAATCGATAATTTGTACTGTGAAATGAGACGACTAAAAGACGGTCTACAAAAGTGATACGACGTAACTTGTATAGGAAAATAGCATGCACTGACAAATACAATAGTAGTAGACCTTCATCTGCACGGAAATTAAAACCTAGCAAAATCTGTACTGATAATAATGGTATACGCTTTATTCCCGACTAGTAATGCGGCAAAAATTCATAACAGGACGCAAAGTGTCATTGTGTTGTTTCTGTAGTAACGTACCCGCTATTCCTAACTTGCAAGCATTCGTGTGAATTTCGCTAGGCAGTTTAGGATCATAAATAGCTTACAACCCTGGGCTAGGTCTAGACTGGTGAAATAGTACATACCGGATAACCTCGATACCTGATCGTCAATATTAAATGTATGTATATCTATCACGAACTGATGGCATTAAGCACAAGATAGTCGACGCATTCTACCGCCTCAGTTTTTCTTTTTGACTAGAACTACCGGGGGCGCATAACTAGACAGACTCTTTAATAAATAATACCTGCGCTTAACAGATAGGAGATTTTAGATTTTACGATGTCTTGTTCAGTCTGGGGTGGGGTCGACAGGGGTGGTCTTTATGAACGACAAAATATAAGCTGGTCATTGAGGAGTCTGTCATTTTTACTAGTTTGGTACATCCTAACTCTTGGGCACTAGCCGCGAAGTAATCATTAAACTGAGATAAGTGTTGGATTAACCGTTTATGCTTTAACGTGTCTATGGGCCCTATGTCACTTTTATGTACAACATCTATACCCCTTCGATTCGAGCATATTTTTGGCAAATAACTAGCATTTTTAGTAGGTAAGGTAAGGTAAGGTGAGGCAGACAATTAATGGCACTGGCACTGACCCGTGTAACATCCGTGCAGCTCTCGGCACGTAGCAGGATGATCCCCTTTTTCCAGTCGATATCCTTCTCTCCGGCACCGATGATCTTCAGACAGCCAATGCTCCTGCTGATCATAGTTGAAGCCATCATCGAATACACATGCTCGTGCGTTCATCTGAAATAATAAAATGCCTACGCAGTATCACTCACGTTCGGTCATGCCTGACCAAGCATAATTTCGTTACAGAAGGAAATTCTCTTAAATTGGAAACTATCCAATGAAATCCAGAAACAATTGTATGACATCCTTTAGCCGGAAATTTAAAATTTTTAAAGGCACGATCAACCCTCACACTGGTATCATCATTATCACCAAACAAATTTAAAGAAAGGTAAAATGGTTCGATCTCACCAGTATACAACATCACGGCAGCATTTCTGCCTTGAATCACCAGAAGCAATGAAACTCCGGGTTGACCTCAGAGTGCAGCTCAGTAGACGCATCCTTGCAAGTTGCCACTGCTCAGAAATCTGCAATCTCACATTAGTAGGAACGCCAATGGCGGTAGTTTTGCCCAGATCTCCAAGATTTCCTGATTTTTCGTCGTATGATGAGGGTAGTTCATTATCTGCATCATCATTGTCCACTTCTTGGTCCACACGTCTTTTCATGTTGCGTGGATACCACTTCTGAAATATAACAGTAACAATATTAAGGTATAAATAATACGGGCGTAATATGGTTAACGCATCACTTTTATTCTCGACCGACAAACAAAGATTGAACCTGACACAAAACCGAGAACTCATTATATAGTAGGCTGGCTGGCTTGGCTTGGCGGCAACTGTCACCCCTCCACTATTGGCTGGCCTGCGTGGCGGCAGGAGGTGACGTCACGGCTTGGCTGGCTGAGGCTAGGCTAGGCTGGCAACACAGTAGCGGCATCTTTTGGCAACGCGTTACAATATTCTTTCGATAATCGTATCTTCGAGACGAGAAACTCTCCGCGTCTAAATGGGCCTTTAGTTTTAGTATCTGCGAAACCCGAGACACGTGGTCTATAATTTTTATGTAAAGAATCTATGTACAACATTTCAAAACTGTATAACGATAAATGACTAAATTATAAGCTAGTTATGTCACCTAGTTGTCTGTACAGAAACATGCTCACCACGTCCTATTACCCCCTCCCCACTGTGCGCCCGCGCCTTTTATTCTCCTAGTACGGAAAATCCTCATGGATCGTCTTCGTCCGCCACTTGGGGGGCGGCGGGGTATGTCGGACTCGTATCGACTACACGATTAAAAACCGTACTTGCCTTCTCTTGCTCTATAGCCACGGTCATGGGATCCGTGACATGCACCACGACCGTGACAAGTGCGCCCGCGCCTAGTGCCGCTATGACCTGCCGGCACTTGTGTTGTTGGACTTTAATAGCGGAAAGATACTTAGGCCCACTTGCACCAACTTTTTAAATGTGTTTATATCGTATTGAAACACGAAATTTCTATGAAAATTTGTGTTTAAATACAATTTAAGAAGTTGGTGCAAGTGGCCCTTAATGTAGCTCGGTGTCACACATACTTGTAACTTTTTTAGATATTTTTGGGAAAAAATATAACATGGTGTAATAATTATTGAAATTGATTCAGTTACATATTCTGAACAAACCGTATTCAGGTTTCACATAGGTAATGAAATGATATATGATATAATGATATAATGATATTTATTTCTGTAAGTAGATCATTAGAGACACTTTTACAAGTCAATGGTATGTTATTTTTTTTTAAAGCTAGATGGCTTCGGCATTTCCTGACTAACTGACACTGAACTGACATTAACTGACGACCTCTGAGAAGAAACACCGAAACAAACTCAGAGAATCATGGTCTCTTTTAAAGTCCAGACATAAAATAATGCAAATAATGTGAGTGGGACAATGCAGGGCAATGTCTGAAATGGACTTTTGAGGAAAGAACCATAACAGCTTTGAGTAGACCAGTCCTAACTGACGGCAAGCATTCATCAGTCATCGTGTAGCTCAACCATAATTAAGGGAGCTCAACGACCCGTCACACGATTATACCAGATCAGTAGGACTTTCGTGTAGGTCGTATAAAATTTCCAAAGCCTCCAGACTATAGAAACTGGAATAATAAAATTAAGCCTACATGGTACTCACATTTACAAAAGAAAAATGACTAGAATAGACTTAGATGTCAAAATAAATGTCAGTATAAATTGTAATGTCACAACAAAATATTAATAAAATTCATAAATGTCAACATTCAATTCACTAATAACAAGAGAATCTTTATAATCAAAATAATGTCATTATATCACAGTGTCTGACTAGCATAGTAATAGCCCGGTTCATCAGAGCAGCTCAATCCCAAGCATTTTTATCCTTCAAATAGTCTATCACTTTATAAAAACCTTTTTTTGCATAGTCTATTTTTAATATGAGATTTAAATTTGTTGATGCTTAAATTTTGAATGTGGCTTGGGATTTTGTTGTAGAAACGAGTACTTTGACACTTAAATGAATTACTGACTTTTTGGAGGCTAGTCATTGGTAATATTAGCTTGGTCTTGTTTCTAGTATTGACATCATGAATATCGCAATTTCTAGAGTATTGTGTAATATTCTTTTTTACATAAATGAGGTTTTCATAGATATAATGAGATGCGAGTCATAATGTCAATTTCTTTAAATTTATCCCTCAGTGAATGTCTAGAACTAAGGTTATAAATTGCGCGAATCGCCCTTTTCTGCAACACAAAAATAGTTTGAATGTCGGCAGCGTTTCCCCACAACAAAATGCCGTACGACATTACACTATGAAAATAACTAAAATATACTAGTCTAGCCGTATCTACATCGGTTAACTGACGTATTTTAAAAACCGCGTACGCTGCAGAACTGAGCCTTTTCGCCAACTTATTTATATGTGGGCCCACTGTAGCTTTGAATCTAAAGTGATACCTAAAAACGTCGTGGTATCCACAAGATCCAACTCCTCCCTATTTACTAACACACTGGTTTTCACTTGCTTAACATTAGGTGTTATACATCTAATACACTTAGTCTTTTTTTCATTTAAAAGTAAATTATTCACATTAAACCAGTGTACTATTTTAGAAACAGCGTTATTCACATTGTCAGTTATGGGCTGATGTCGTTTCAGTTTAAATAAAAGTGATGTATCATCTGCAAATAACACTACTTCGTGATTGTCTTTTATTAGGCTAGGTAAGTCATTTATATATACAAGAAATAAAAACGGGACAAGAATTGAGCCTTGCGGAACTCCCATGGTGACCATAGACCCCGGGGACCTTTCTCCGTTAACATCCACTCTTTGAATCCTGTTACTCAAATACGAAGTAAGAAGATCCAAAGCAATGTTCCTTATTCCATAGTGATGTAATTTCCTGACTAGTGTTTCATGAAAAACGCAATCGAAAGCCTTAGACAAGTCGCAAAAAATACCTAGAGCATCATGCGACTCCTCCCAGGCATCAAAGATATGTTCCAGAAGCTCGACACCGGCATCGGTTGTCGAGCGACCCCTAGTGAATCCAAACTGCTTTTTATGTAATAATTGGTTTTTATTAAAATGACTAAGCAGCTGATCAAGCATTAACTTTTCAAATATTTTACTAAAGGTAGGTAGCACGGAAATAGGTCGAAAATTTGTGGGGTCAGACGTGCTATCCGATTTAAACAACGGTATTATTTTAATACTTTTCATCAAGTCCGGAAATACACCACATTCTATACTTTTATTATATATTATAACTAACTCAGGTGCGACTATATTAATAATTGTTTTCGAGACTTGTACAGAGTGTCCCCACAGGTCAGCAGTCTTCTTTACATTAAGTGTGTTAAAGGTTTTGATAATATCTCTAACACCGACATAAGCGAAATTAAATTCAAGATTGCACATGTTAACATTTTCTATTAATAAAGACTAATAAGGTAGGTAGGTAGGTACTTATACTAAAAATAAGTTGTTTATAATTGCTATATTTTACTTTACACTAGCAACATAAAATTGACCAACGGTTCCAGTTTCCCACGTAAACTCTGCTTACGCATAGGTACTTTTTACAATAATGACTCCTTGTTTTGTGCAATAGGTATCATTAGAATAAATTAGTAATGATTGATGTCTATAGGTTTTCATTTGTCAGCATATTTTTTGTATCATTTATTCCTACCAAAGCTGGATATAAGCATTTAATATGGGCAGACATTTCGGTGATTTAGCTGTAATTCGTGGAATAATCTATTACAAACTGTCGCCACATGAACAAAAACCTTTTGCCACTGCCATTGCATATGGAATCCCTAATTTTGTGCCGAGGATCTTATCCAATATGTATACCTGGTTACCAAGTACGTACAGTACCTATAGACATAGATATAATAAAATAAGTACATCATAGGTACCTACATAAGTAATTATACAACATTATTTTTAGTATACATACATGCGAAACCCGAGACACGTCTATTTTAGTAATTATGTAAAGAATATGTACTTACAAAATTTCAACACTGTATCACAAAAAAATCACAAAGTTATAAGCTTGCTATGCTGCTCGGTTGTTCGTTCAAAAAATTGCTCATCCCGACCGCCTCGCTGTGCGCCCGCGGCTAGTGCCACTATGACCTGCCGTGACCTGTGTTGTGCGGACCACGGAACATGTATTCTTTGTTCTGTGGTGCGGACTTGTGCGTGCGCATGATTGCGGAAAGATCGTCGTTCGGTGTCCCACTTGTAAAAATATTTTTGGGATATGACTACTGGACTGCCATGACGTAGGTCTAGAGTTGGAACCCAAGGCACGCACCTTTGACTTTTCGTAATCACGTGCGTACGTAAACGTGCATGCTTGACAGATTTTCTCGACGACGTGTGAAGTGAAGTCTGCCATCCCGCGTTAGCCAGCGTGGCCATCTGCCAGCCTAATCCCTCTCATTCTGAGAGGAGACCCGTCCTCAGCAGTGGGGCCGTCCCACTGCTGAGGACGGGTCTCCGGGGGTTGATATGATATGGGTTGATTATGTTTGGGACAAAATATAACAGTGTAAAAATTATTGGAATCGATTTAGTTACTTATTTTGAACACTATCTATATATATATAAAAGAAAGTCGTGTTAGTTACTCCATTTATAACTCAAGAACGGCTGAACCGATTTGGCTGAAAATTGGTGGAGAGGTAGCTTAGAACCAGGAAACGGACATAGGGTACTTTTTATCCCGTTCCCGTGGGATGTGATGACAGACCGAACACCGAATTCCACGGGGGTGAAGCCGCGGGCAGAATCAAGTATCTATATATATAAAAGAAAGTCGTGTTAGTTACTCCATTTATAACTCAAGAACGGCAGATCCGATTTGGCTGAAAATTGGTGGAGAGGTAGCTTAGAACCAGGAGACGGACATAGGATACTTTTTGTCCCGTTCCCGGGGGATGTGATGACAGACCGAATTCCACGGGGGCGAAGCCGCGGGCAGAAGCTAGTAATGTTATAAAGAATCTTAGAAATTCAATTTTTGATACAGTCCTAACAATGGAACAACAACCAGCTACAAGAACCAGCCTCGGTTCCGTAAAGGGGAAAAACGGGACCCTATTACTAAGACTTCGCTGTCTGTCCGTCCGTCTGTCTGTCACCAAGCTGTATCTCAAGAACCGCGATTATGTATGTATTTCTGTTGCCGCTATAACAACAAATACTTACTAAAAACAACAAAAAAAATTAAGGTTTGTCGTATGGGAGCTCTCCATACAACAAACGCGATTTATGGTACGGAACCCTTCGTGCGCGAGTCCGACTCGCACTTGGCTGGTTTTTGTACCTACTGTTACAGAGGCAGTGCAAATTTTTTTAAACGTTATGGACCTTTGGTTAGGTACCTACCTAGAAACCTATATGGTCTTCTAAAGCTCATAATAATTAAGCCGTTGGTCTTATCGTGTGACCGTAAAAAAAATCGTAAGTACAAACTAAAACGTCACTATAACTGGAAATTATTAACTTATCTGATTATAGGTAGGTACCTACTAACATTCATTAGGAATATTTTCTTACTAATGTCCGGTTGTCACAACTCCGTGATCTTTCCCGAGGATTTTATAGATACCTACCTATTGCTGTGGCGCATGTTGTGGCCTGCTGGCGGCTGACTAAGAGAATCCGCCGCCCACAACTATCTATGACTATGAGTTTATTATTTAGTAGGTAGGTATAGTCAGCGTCAAATTGATAGTGACACGTGATTTTCAAATAAATAGATGCAACCAAAAAGTCAATAATGTTGGTCAGCGCTAACTGTACAGTCGAGTTTATTAATATATTGGCTCTTCCAGGCTTCAAAAATATATGAACGTCAAAAAAGTTAATAATATTGTGACGACTATAAGCATCATTTAATTGTGGTCAAGATTTTGATTCATTATTATGTAACTGCTATTTTTCAATAACATGTATAAAGCCAAAAGCACATTAATTTATGAACAACTGTAAGATTCACAAGTATGTATGCACGCATGAATACAATAATATCTGAAATATTTAACTTAATTCCAATTGAGCCATATTGTTACGTCATAAAGATGATTTTAATAGCAATCTTAAAATTGCACGGTCAAGGAGTTTTGAAATATCAAATCTATCAATCAATATCTATCAAATATATTGTTTGTTATTTTTTTTTACGTAAGTGCTATTTGTTTTATTTTATTTTTTGTTGCTTATGGTACCTGTGTGTTGATTTATGCCCAAACTATGTCAATAAAATGTTTTCTTTCTTTTTTTTTTCTTTTAATATTTTCTTATTAAATATACTTGTAAAGTAATTCAGTTTATACTTTATCTAGCATTTGCCCGCGCTACACTTACCTGAAGCTATATTAGGATTAAAAATGGATCCCAAAAATAATTTAATAAAATCAACAGTGATGATATCTTCTTTGTAAGGGTCTCTATACATCAGAGAGATCCAGCTGTATCTCAGGATCCGTTAAATAATTTGAGATAAGAAGTATACCAATTTTTGTATGTTTGTATGGAAATATATAAGGTTTATGTGATTGTATTATAAGTTTGCGACAAGAGACAAAATATGTGAGCTATTCTGATGTAACATTTACGGAATGAAACTGAAGATAATGAGAGCGAGAGTAAGAAACTTGCCAAGCACCGCACCATCCTACTATCCTACTAATATTATAAATGCGAAAGTTTGTGAGGATGGATGGATGTTTGTTACTCTTTCACGCCAGAACGGCTGAATGGATCTGGATAAAATTTGGCACAGAGATAGATTATAGTCTGGAATAACACATGGGCTACTTTTTATCTGAAGTCCACGGAGACGAAGGCGCGGGCAGAAGCTAGTACACAATAAGCGCTGTGCAGCCGCGCGGGTACGGGGGGGGGGGTACGGTGCGGGTTACGGGTATAGAATTTATCGAACTTTCCAACGCTTACAATATTTTGAATCCTTGACAGTGCCAATATATTAATGAACTCGACTGTACCTACTTAAGGTGCTCCTTAGGTACCCACTGAATTCATCGTTACACTTTCATTAAATGTAAAGATGAAATAGGTAATCCATACATACACGCGTACACTTAGTTACCTTACATTATATTAATGCACGCGACTTTAGGTACTTACGACTTACCCCAGCAATTCGATAATTATAGGTTTATTATAACCTAGGTACTTACCTACTTATTACAATGAATTTATTATAACTATTTTACAGTGTTTATTATTGGCGCTATTACGTACGTGTCTGTGGAAGAAGGATACCGTCGTTCTAAGAA